>OX608078.1:87060693-87667536 GCA_951509765.1 Sphenella marginata
CTGATGACCGTGTTGCGCAAATGTTAAAAACATTTTGTTCTTTAGAGAACGGGAGGTGCGGGACACCTGTGACACCCTATATGTATTTGTTGGTGGCGAGCACTGTTGGCTCTGAGGCATGGCGCGATTGGCTTCCTCATTTTCGCTTGGAAAAACCACCTTCTGGCTCAGGCCTAGGCGACCGTATTGCTCAAAAGGTATTTATTAAATCATTTGGCTCAGGTTCTGATGACCGTGTTGCGCAAATGTTAAAAGCATTTTGTTCTTTATAGAACGGGAGGTGCGGGACACCTGTGACACCCTAAATGTATTGGTTGGTGGCGAGCACTGTTGGCTCTGAGGCATGGCGCGATTGGCTTCCTCATTTTCGTTGTGAAAAACCACCCTTTGGCTTTCCAAACCATAAACTATATCTTCGAAATATTTTATAAGCTGATTGCGAATTACAATAGCATGCAATGCAAATAAAATAAACGAATGAAAAACCGTAGCTTATGTATGTATGTATGTATGTCGCTTAAACAACAATTTTTCCAGATATTTCTCAAGTCAACATAAAGGAAGGCATTTTTGAGTTAGGCAGCAGCGTGGGAATGCTTTTAAAAGGTCGTTGCTTCTTTTCTCGGTAGACACAAAAGCCCTAACTACGAGCAGATAGTAAACGACTTAATCAATAATTATGCGAAAATGGGTAAATATTAAGGGCATATTAAAACTAATTTCCCAAGATTTTATAACTTCTTTACCTAACTAATATTTTCTTTCCAGGCGTAAATATGTCTTTAAAACTTCAGTTTCTGTACTCACATTAGAGCTTTTTCCGGTAAATATTGGTGACGAAAGTGACGAGCATGGCGAAAGGTTTCACTAACAAATGAAATTAATTGAGAATTTAGGAATATATCAAGGATTCTGGGACGTCGCAATGATGGGCGATTACTGCTGGTTTCTCATAAGAGAAACCGATCCTAAAAAGAATAAACGTCAAATACAACATAACTATTTCACATAGTAAAATCAAATTAAGATAAAGATTGTTAGAATATAGTGTAAACATGAATAAATTAAAAAAAAAAGTTAAAAATATGGGTAATTTCATTCATAAATTGACCTCTTTACTCAATAGAAACAGAGCATAGCTAGATATTTCACTCTCCTTTATACCATACATACATACGTTTTAAGGTATACGCTGAAGTTGCGTAACCTGGGTATTTTTATTTGGTCGTTTATAACTTACGTAGTTTTGCAGCGGTTTCTTCGATGATAGCTTATCTGTTTTTTAATTAACCAGAGATTCACGTTAAGATATCTGGAAAAAAGTTGTGGTTTTGAAATGAAATTTTTTTCTTATTTTTGCAGAAAAAAAAACAATGTATGATGCGTTTATACCAAATTATAGTGATTTTGATTCTGTAAACCTTTTTGCAATTGCTTGACCCGTTCGTGAGATATACGTAATTAAAGGGAGCCGTCTTTATGGTTTGTTCGAATAACGGTAAATTGCAAATATCTCAAAAACGGTACCCTAGAATCAAAAATGAACTAGATTTTCGAAATCAGGGGTGGTGGACCGGCTGGAAAAGAAGCTTGACATTATTCAAACGCAGTTGGAAGGTGGGGACGATTCCGAGGACGAAAGTTTTTAGTTTACTACCCATATATAGACGCAAAAACGAAGTTGAAGCGTCAACTATATTCATGTCGTGCTACAGCAACTGAGCACTCAACCACCAAAAGCGTAGAACAACCTTCGATAATTGTAACACCGCCCAAGTAGCAGCTACTCCTACTTGAGATACCGAAATTTTGTAGTAATTATTGCTTTGGTAACCATACGTTCATTAGAAATTTCAGAGCAAACTACGAAAAGGCAATTGATTTATTAAAGGCTCGCTTTGATAACAAGCGATTGAATTTTCAGGCGCATATTAGAGACATCGTGCAATTCAAGGCAATGGAAAGTCAGTCAGTGACAAAGCTTCGTGAATTATGTCATGGTATCAACACTCATTTACTTGCATTGCATACAATTGGTACAAAAGAGCAGATCGCGCATGGTATGTGGATTCAACTTACATATATTCCAAAAAATGGGCGTTGCTCGAGAAAGAAATGGGAGGAAGAAAGTCCGGTAAATGGGATTCGTTGACCAAACTGCTGGAAAAACGCAGCCAGCGTTTGGAAAATGTTGAAAACGCGGAAATTGCATTAAAGCAGGAAAGGCAGGAAGGAAAGCTATCAAACTATTGTAGTAGTCGCAAGGTATCGATGGCTTCGATTTCGGGTCAATGCAATTTCTCAATGTTACTTACTTTACAATTACTACGGCTTTCGCCCTTGTTGAAGTAAAAAAATTACAATTTTGTTTAAATTGTCTTAGGGCTGGTCATTCGGTAAAAAATTCTAGATCTGGCTGCTGGAAATATTGTTCATCGAAACATAACACGTTGCTTCATCAAGGTAGTGTCTCGGCTAACAACGCATTGGTACCCAATTCACTCTCGACGTCAAACTATGGACTTCCCGCTAGCAATTTAAATACATCGCATTTCGCATCAAATTCTCATACACTGTCCTCAGGGTCTGCATTGGTGAGTTCTGAGTCTAATACAAATAATATTAATTAAGAATTTGTTATCTTAGCAACAGCAGTCATTTACGTAAAAAATCGCGTTGGTTCGCTGGTTCCTTGCAGAGAGTGGCTTGGCTCTGCATTCCAGCTAAATGTTGTGACAAATCGTTTAGTTAATCAGCTTCAATTGAAAACGTTAAAATCTTCTCTGTCCGTTTCTGGTATAGGCCAAAATGGTGTCGTTGCGGATCATATCGTTGCCCTGGAATTACATTCACGCACTAGTAATTATTGCAATAAATTGTCAGCAGTCATCACACATACCATTACCGACGTGCAGCCAAGCCGTTCGCTAAAGTCCCTGGACTGGAACATACCATCCAACATTCATTTAGCGGATCCTTTGTTTTTCGAACCCAGCGCATTGTAGCAGCTTTCGGGCTAACTTTTCGATACTTCGATATACAGTAGAATCGCGCAAAACTTAACCTTCGGTTAAGTTAACGAATTTTGAGCGTCCACGTAGCGCTCCAAAAAGTGAGTCATGCAAATAAATGTAACGAATTATATCACTAAAATTATGTTCTTTACCGTATTTTTTCAAATTAGGGAAACCTTTGGAAAAGTAAATATTTCGGAATAGTAAAATACCCTTGGGACATCTTGGTTATCTTTTTCGAGATTCAACTGTATTTATCGGTAAAAATGGTGTTCCAATAAAACATTAAAATTTACAAGCATAAAAGTGTCAAGCCACAGCTTTCATTTTAACTTTTCGATATACTCGTCGGTAAATGAGTTATCGGTAAAAATTTTGTTTTCATAAAACTTTATAATAATAATAAAACTTAATATGGGTGTCAAACGAAGGGCATGGCCACAGCTTTATTTTTTCTTTCAGTTTTCGATACTGCGATTTATCTATACTACAATAAAATCCTAGAAAAGTTGTGTCTGTATATTGGAAATTTCTTCGGAAAATTACTGGGAATGACTTGGGGAATGGTTAGGCACAGCTAATGGAAAGGAAATGACAAAATGTCAAAGTTAGACTATTTTAAACGACTTTACTTTAGTTGGTTGCCGTAGACATAAACTAGATATAATGAGGGAAAAAAAATATTGTTCTGAACCTTCTCTGCCTGTAAATTGTTGTTTCAAGTGAGGGTAGCAGAATTTTATGAACTACTTACATCCCGAGCAATGCCGGGTACCCTGCTAGTCTTTAGTAAAAATTGGGTTTTCATAAAACTTTATAACAATAATAAAACTTAAAATGGGTGTCAAACGAAGGGCATGGCCACAGGTTTATTTTTTGTCTCAGTTTTCGATACTGCGATTTATCTATACTACAATAAAATTCTAGAAGAGTTGTTTCTCTATATTGGAAATTTGTCGAAGTTATTATTATTATTAGATACGATTTATTTCTTTTTTCTTACAAAGCACTTTAAGCAATAAAAGCTTAAGAATATTTAAGAATAGCTGAACTTAAAATGAAAAGAAAAGTAAGGCACCCTTTAAAACAGGATAAGGTTTTAGTATAATAATAGTCTCAAAATAAAACTAATGGAAACGTATGAGTGTGTGGGGTGAACGTAGTTAATTAACAGTGCATTATCCAAATGATACATTATATTATTATTAAAATTAAAATTAAAATCAGGTTAACAGCTTCAAATTGATAGGGTTCAGCAAAATTTTGATATCGTTGTGGGATAGCTCTGGTTGGTGACTCCAATTAGCGCTAGCGCGCCGTTTTGATACCACAGCTCGTGAACTAACCAATGAAGATTATTACAGAAAGTTAGCGTGGTGTGACTCTTACACCCCTATAGATCCTATCTATATCCATGCCGTTGAGTCCAAGAATTTTAGAAGTTCCCCAATCTTCATCTCGCTTAGCTCGGAGAGACTCCCAAACAAGGGTTTTCCCAGAAATTTTGTTCTGCTCCTGCAGTGCGCCGGACAGCCGTACAGCAGGTGCTCCACAGTCTCTTCCGTTCCCGGAAGATTGCAGCTGCGGCACGTGGTATTGTGCTCCATGCCCATCCGTGCGGCGTGCGCCCCGATAGTCCAATGCCCAGTGAGGGCCGAAACTAATCTGAAAATGTCCCTTCTGTTATTCCTGAGAAGGGTCGAAGATCGTGCTTCATTGTACGAAGGCCATAAACTCTTTGACACTCTGCAGGACTGCAGACGCTTCCATCTATCCGTAGCCTCCCCAAGCCAGTGCTGAGAGACCCGACCCTTGAGCAGTCCCAGCGGTGCAAGGACCTCCTTCGCTTCTGAGACGTCAAGGGCCGACCCACGCCGTGCCAACTCATCGGCAGTTTCGTTTCCCTGTATGATGCGATGCCCCGGCACCCATATTAAAGAAACGGCATGTCGACTTGCCAGGTTCATGGTCCACTCCCTGCACTGACCCACAAGGCTCGAAGTGATCGTCGCTGATCCGAGAGCCCGAAGAGCCGCCTGGCTGTCCGAGAAGATTGCTATCCGATTACCTGTTATGTTTGTATCCAGTAATGCCCTGCATGCCTCCTGGATAGCGTAAATTTCTGACTGAAATACACTCGCAGAGTCTGGAAGACGCATTGACAAGGACACGTCTGGGATAATTGCGAAAACCCCCGCTCCCACTCCACACTCCATTTTAGATCCAGGGATAGCTCTAGTAGAAACGATTTAACATTTAATAAAAATTTACGCAAATTTGTAATAGCACGAATAGACGCAGGTAAGGCATTGTAAGCTTTGCCAGAGACTATGGTATAAAAGCTATTGTAATATGCAGTACGAGATATAGGAACCGAAACCAGTCCTTGTAGGTTTCTTCTCAGGTTATAGTTGTGCGAGACAAGGCTATTTAAATACCCACCCATGAGTTTTACTGGAACAATCCTCAGATTCCTAAACAACTCCATGGTGTGGTGCAATCGACTAACATTACATATTTTCCTTATGCAACATTTTTTTATAGTTAAAAGCTGCTGCATTTTACAGAAAGATGCAGCACCGCAGAAACTTATGCCATATTGGAGCGTAGAGTGTCTTAAGTGTAGAATTTGAGCAGATCCTTCTAAGACTGTAAAAATATCGAACGGTACACCTCATGTAGGACTTCAAACGAGAGATGTGCGTAGACCAACTTAAATTTTCGTCAATATAAAAACCAAGATACTGAAAGTCTCTAACTTTTTCAATTGCGAAACATTTATCGCATCAGCTTTTTCAGAATTAAAGGATGCATTAGGAGTCAACAAACTATTTAGTACAAAACGTACAGTCAGCAGTATGGAATAAAATGTCTATGTCTGGAGAAGTTTGTGGATGTAGATTATGATATGAAATTAAGTCTATCGGTGATCGACAATTGGAATTTTCAACAAAATTGTACCTACCAAAATTGGTGCTCCAGTGTTATTTGTTGTTCTTGTTGCGGGCAATTAGCTGTCTTTAAAATTTACCAACAAAAACTACAGCAGTAACAACCGGAGTTGGATTGGTTTGTTTCCTGGCTATTTTTTCACTGGTGCTAGCTAACATATCATCTGTTTCGTGCTTGCACAGACATTTTTAGGTGTATTTTGTATTACATGTCTACGGGTCCTGCAAAGCGTCGTGGTGAAGCTATGAGTAACGATAGCTAATCAGTTAAAAAAGCTGCGCGCCTCAGTGAATCTTCACCATTTTCTGCACGTAGCTTGGACAAGCGTTTTGCTCGAGGTTTAAGCTAAGTTATCCAAGCAAATGGTAGACTTTGTTTGCCAAAAGCTGGAGGTCAAATATGATAGTGTCAAGCGTGATATCGACGAAATAAGTGGAAGGGTTGCTCGCCTTGAGAATGAGTTTGATCGTATTGGGCGGCTTGAAAACGAAAAAAGCGCCTTAAAGCAGCGCCAGAAAGGCAAGACAGTCGAAAGGCAGCTTGTGACGTCCGTGTCCTTGGAGTACCCTGTGAGGAAGATGAGAATCTAAAACAAATATTCCACCATATTTGCTTTTCACTGGATATGCAACCGCCTCCCCTGAGGGGCATTTTTAGAGCACGATAAATGCAAGAAAGCACTACTGATCCAGCAATAATAATACAATTTTATTCAGCAAGGACAGTAACACATTGTTAAAAAATACTGCCACTTTCAAAAAAGACTAAAGAAACAAAGGACTGCGCCTAGTTTATGCGCGCTGAACTCGGATGCCTCGATCTTCATAAATGCATCACTGAACAAGGATAACTATGCGATTTTCAAAGCAGAAATACGCCTTAAAAAGCGAAAAAAGGTGTCATCAGTTTTTTCATTGCGTGGCGTGGTCCACGTCAAACAAAAAGCCAATGATAAGCCCATAGCCAACCCCAGTCTGGAACTTCTCGAAGGTCTAGACAAATCCTTTATTGCGGAAGCTGCGAGTACCCCCATGGGCGACCAACCGGAATGCCAATGATTGCTCCGTTAGGCTTAGTATATTACTTTTTCCATTCTTCACAATATATCTCTTTTCTTTCTCTAACACCATAAAAATATTTAATGAATTACCAAATGTGTCATTCTTGAATTTTAGTGCAATGCATTCATCTTATTCACCTCATGATGATGGTCCCAGATCATAGCCTACGTATATTGTTGTGGATAGTCAGCAAAAGAGCTAAAGGGCTGAACGTAATCTATATATTAATAGGCTAACATTTTTTCCATACAATCAATTACCAGACTGTATCTCATAAAAACATGCATCATTCCAATTATTATATATTTTTATATCTTTTTATGGGCCAGGAGCTTTGCATAGGCATATTATATTTAACAAAAAATGCTTCATTAATTTGTAATAATTCATAAAATTTTTACCAAAAGCCAAAGCTGTTAACTACAGTATCTGACTGTTTTACCGTACATACAGCAGTGGCTCAGGTGGTAAGCGTGCCGGCTATGATGCGTGCGTTCGCAGGCTCAAGCACGGGTTCAGGGCAGGTTAAGTTTTTTCTTTTTAATTTGAATTTGTCTTGAAACATATGAAAACTTTTTATCATAATATTCTTTTTTTACATTTATCATATTTGTAACCCAATATTTCAATATTTTTTCGTTTACGACCTCTATCTTGGAGTGAAAACATCAAATTTTTTGAAAAAAAAGGTAAAAAACTATTCCAATTTATCATTATTTCTATTTCTATTTTTTTTTTTAAGAAATATATCATATTTAATATATAAAAAGAAAAAACACAGTTTGTAGCTTCTTCAATTTTATATTTACGAAGTAGTTAGAAATCGCGTAAATTTTCCTAAAAACATCAACTATTTTCTTCCTAAAAATTTTAATTTGTAAAAGAGTCGACATATAACTGGAATCCTTATGTTTGTAACCTAATATTTTTCTGTTTATGTCATCTTTCTTCGAGTGAAACACCCAAATTTTTTTTTAAAAATAGCTTAAAAATTATTCCAATTTATCAATTTATATTTTTTAGAAATATATCATATTTAATTTGAATTTGCCTTATCTTTTTTTACATTTATCATATTTGTAACCCAATATTTCAATATTTTTTCGTTTTTGACCTCTATCTTGCAGAGAAAAAATCAAATTTTCAATTTTATATTTACGAAATAGGTAGAAATCGTGTTAATTTTCCTAAAGACATCAACTATTTTCTTCCTTAAAATTTTAATTTGTAAAATAGTCGACATATAACCGGAATTCTTACATATTTAGGCTAAATTGGGCCAGTTGAGATATGTGTTTTCTATATTTCTGAGTTGCACTGACGAAAAAAACCAGAAAACCATCATATTTTGAAGTTGCAATATTCTCCCGTTATACCGACTTCACAATTTGGAAATTGGCTAATGTTAAGAAGTTAGCGGAATCTCAAAATGAACGTTCATTCGTTTCAATCCATATGGCTATGTATATATGTATATTCTTAGCGGTGGAAATATTTGCTGAACCTTTAGCGCTTAGGTATAGCGTGCGTTCCATGGTTCGAGCCCAGCTTGGGACATACCTACAATTTTTTTTCCTTTTTCATATTGACAATTTTTTTTGCAGGGAAATTACTAAAATTTATCATAACACATACATACTTATATATGTACCTAGTTTTATCCATTTTTTAAAGGAATTTGCTTTTTCTTAATTGATATAGGACTAAGGGTAACCATAACACAATATGTACTTACATAGTTTTATGAATTTTTTTAAGGAATTTGCTTTTTCTAATTGATATAGTACTAACGGTAAAGTTATATGCACAGCTTTAATAAATACATATGGCTATATATATAAGTTGAGGTCATAGTATATATGTATATATCACAAAAAATTATTGAAATGATATAAAATGTACTTATATATATATATTTAAATTGTTGAGGAAAAACCCCTCCAAAATGGAAACCGGCCTAGTGCTCATATTGAGAACTTCAAAATAAACGCCAAATTCATTTTTAATAAAAAATATGTATACATACATATGTATGTAGCAAAATCCTAACGGTAAAATGTTTCCATTCTCACATTGAGCGACCGTTCGTATTTCATTTGCTCTCACATTAACAAATTGAGTAAAGTATACACTTGCGTCGACGCGTCTGTCCAATTTCATTTTGACCGAGCGTTGCCATCCCTTACGCAAATTCTCACCAAAATCTTCGGAAAAAATTTAAATGTGTTTTCAACATATTGACTGCTGATTGGAAGATTACCCTATTTAAAAATGTTTTTAAAAATGTCCTGTCTTAGAATTTGATTCAATAAGGGCGTTATTTGATATACATATAATAATGAAATATTGAACACAATTTTTAAATAGAGAGTTTTATTTTTTAGTAGAACTATATTATTAAAGTCTCTGGTATTCATGTAATTCAAACTTTTAATTCTTTTTTAAAAACGCAACCAATTTTTTTGTTTTTGCAAAATTCTATAATAATTATGAGATTCGAAGGTATTCATGGTCACTATTTTCGGTTAGTTCTTAAGATGCATCCTAAAATATTTGTTTTACAAATTTGTAAGTTTTGAACAAGCTCGAAACCAGTAAACAATAATTCTAAGTGAATGAATATTGCCAGAATTTTCTAACAGCAGCTTTGATGCAGACACTGGTTCATATCCCAACGGCCGAAAAGGGATCTGATGATGAGCCTGGAAACTCTGAAACATGTAATCCTATCCATCGCTGTTGAACGAATTTTGTAATTTTTCTCCAATTATCAATTTTTCCCAAAAAACTGACAATATTAATAACCTTAGAATTATTGTTTACTGGTCTCGAGCTTGCTCAAAACTTACAAATTTGTAAACAAAATAGACCGCAAAACCAACAACAAAATACATTTGTTTTAAAAATATCTCGCATGTTTTGCTGCAAAAAAAAAATTTTCAAAGGTACCATTTTTCTGGTAAATACGACAAAAGTTTTGTTTTTATTTCTTTTTTTATTTTTTTTTTTCTTAAAAACACAATCAAACTTTTATATTTGTTAAAATTCTATAATGAAAATGAGATTCGAAGTCATTTTCGGCCGGGTATTTATATGCATCCTAAAATCCTGAAAAAGCTGTGTGTTTATATTTAAATGTAAATTTTTACTGTTCATAAAACTCCAATAATAAAATGGGATTCCAAAGAACCCATGACCACCTGATTATTTAAAATTTGAAGTAAAAAGAAAGCAGAGTCAAAGTAGGTAAGATCGCCGTTGAGTCGGATTTGCTAAACTGAATTTGTAATATGCTCCCGGTAAATGGATTACAAAAAATACTGCCTGTATACTAACAACGAAAAAATTACAATATGGCAACCATGTCTAAACGGTGGACATAACTCATGAGCATCTGTGGCTTTGAGATAGCGAACTACAATCGAATTCAACGCAAATGAAATAAACGAAAGAAATAATTACAGCTTATGTCGCTCAATCACTAACCATTATATATATTATAAGTCTAACTATGTTGTTGGTATATGTCCATGAAATGTATTTTTGTTTAGTGAAATATTGACGAAATATGATAGGAGTGGTGGGTGGATTTTCAAACATCGCTAAGTACCGTTTTTGCCATCTCCTATTAATGATTGCTGGTCTTTAATGGACGGATTTTTTTGGTTAGTTGACAAATTAACCCGTCTTCAGAGTAAACCAGTTGTTATGAAAGCGACCCTCAATAACTCAACTCTGTATAATTAATTTCAGCAATAACTAGTAAGGAAGTCTAAGTTCGGGTGCAACCGAACATTAAATACCTAGTAGTGATCTGTTTTGGTATCCCAATTTACTTAGGTCTATTTTAATAACGGAAAAGTTGTTATAAAGACAACTGATTGTTTTCGATTAAAAACACTTCTTTTGTGAGTGGTAAATTCAATTATCACTAAATAACAAAATATAAATAGCTTTCCTCATGTTCATGAAAGGTATGAAAATAAAAAAAATTTATTTAAAAAAAGGCAGTAGGGTGTTAACTACTTTCCCGTAAATCTTGCTTGTTTGTTATTCGATTTGCGTAATTTTTGGCAGGAGTATACTACATACTATTGGGAAGCATCTCACAAAATTTCATTGAAATACATTCTTGAAATTCCAACCAATCGCTTTTGAAAATAGCAGAGCTTTTATGCTAAAAAGTGGGAGGCGCCACGCCTACTTCACCAAAATCCACAAAATTTTTTTACAGTTTAGTTTTGTTTAAAAAGGCTAATATGTGTGTAAAATCTTATTTATATAACTTATACAATTATGGAAATATCGCGATTTTAATTTTACGAAGAAATATTTTAGAACTATGTTCAAAAAGTGGGCGTGTCCGTTCACCGATTTTGTTTATTTTTTCAGCAAAGAGTTAGCTTTATATGTTGAACACTTTCTTCAAATATCGTTTTAATAAATCAATTTTTACCGAATTTTATTTTGCTATCTTGAGCGGTTTTTGATTTATGATTAATAATATTTCCAAATTTGACTTAATCAAAAGTGGGCGGTGCCACGCCCTTTTTTAAAAATTTCTTCACAAATTTATTTTTTGCTTTAACGGTAAGGTACACACCAAATTTTATCCTTATAGGTGTATTATGTACTGAATAATCACTCTTTTTGTATTTTCGAAAATATTATATACATATATAGAAAGTGGGCGTGGCTTTTAACCGATTTTGCCTATTTTCAATACCGTTCAGAGATATGTAAAAAGGAACCTGCATACAAAGTTTCATTGAGATATCTCAAGATTTTTTCAAGTTATCGTGTTCACAGACGGACGGACGGACGGACGGACATGGCTCAATCAATTTCTCTTCTCCTCCTGAACATTTTGATATATATAAGTCAATATCTATCTCGATTCGTTTATGCCGTTACATACTACCGTTAGGCCAATGAAGTTAATATACCTTGTGTGCGAAGCACTACTAGGTATAAAAAAAGGCAGTAGGGTGTTAACTACTTGCCCGTAAATCTTGCTTGTTTGTTATTCGATTTGCGTAATTTTTGGCAGGAGTATACTACATACTATTGGGAAGCATCTCACAAAATTTCATTGAAATACATTCTTGAAATTCCAACCAATCGCTTTTGAAAATAGCAGAGCTTTTATGCTAAAAAGTGGGAGGCGCCACGCCTACTTCACCAAAATCCACAAAATTTTTTTACAGTTTAGTTTTGTTTAAAAAGGCTAATATGTGTGTAAAATCTTATTTATATAACTTATACAATTATGGAAATATCGCGATTTTAATTTTACGAAGAAATATTTTAGAACTATGTTCAAAAAGTGGGCGTGTCCGTTCACCGATTTTGTTTATTTTTTCAGCAAAGAGTTAGCTTTATATGTTGAACACTTTCTTCAAATATCGTTTTAATAAATCAATTTTTACCGGAGTTATGGCATGGAAAGTTTTGTGCAATAATCCCCCATAAAGGGGCGGGGCCACGCCCATTTTCCAAAAATTTTGTGCTTTCGACTTTCTTTGCCCACGAACACTTTAGAGGTGAAATAGAAATGATATACAGCTAGTTTAAGCAAAGTTATAGCATATTCAATATATCCATGATCCTTTTCAAAATCTTTCGTATAAAATTGGGCGTGGACCTAATCCGATTTCGCTAATTTTTTTTCGAAATATTGCCTGTATTAATATAAATATGTGTGCTGAATTTTATTTTGCTATCTTGAGCGGTTTTTGATTTATGATTAATAATATTTCCAAATTTGACTTAATCAAAAGTGGGCGGTGCCACGCCCTTTTTTAAAAATTTCTTCACAAATTTATTTTTTGCTTTAACGGTAAGGTACACACCAAATTTTATCCTTATAGGTGTATTATGTACTGAATAATCACTCTTTTTGTATTTTCGAAAATATTATATATATAGAAAGTGGGCGTGGCTTTTAACCGATTTTGCCTATTTTCAATACCGTTCAGAGATATGTAAAAAGGAACCTGCATACAAAGTTTCATTGAGATATCTCAAGATTTACTCAAGTTATCGTGTTCACAGACGGACGGACGGACGGACGGACGGACGGACATGGCTCAATCAATTTCTCTTCTCCTCCTGAACATTTTGATATATATAAGTCAATATCTATCTCGATTCGTTTATGCCGTTACATACTACCGTTAGGCCAATGAAGTTAATATACCTTGTGTGCGAAGCACTACTAGGTATAAAAATGTGTCCAACATTTCTGCCTCTAGGCATTAGGTACTGGAGAAAAATGCGAACAGAGGATTTAATAAGTTGAACTAATTTAGGTGGTCGAATTTCGACCACGGGATATACTAGTCTACATATATTAACTTGATAACGCGGACTCCACACAATCGACCCATATTATAAGTTTTAGTAACATAAGGGTCACTAAATTCTTTTGACCACCTTTTCACAAAAGCTAAAAACCTCTAGCCTTATTGACTGTTGCAGTTCATCGTTACGCCTAAGTCAACAAAAACATTAACATTTTCAATACTGTGGTTTAAGGTCCCTCGCCAAAAAAAGTTGCACTGTTTCCACCGGAATTTCAAAATTCACTCTTTTTTAAGGACTCTCCCAAAATATTTCGAAAAAATATTAAGATTTGCCTGAGCTAAACGGCGTTAAAATAACGCTAAAAATATCCTTTTTATGTAGCATCTGAGCATTTAACTTCAGTTGTGAAATACATACGTTGAAAATTATTTCGACATTTTCTTGTGAATTTAAAAAAAAGATAAAGATATTAATTCTAATAAATAAAAGCGTCAACAACAACTTTAACTCTACAATTACCAATTTTTATGGTATTGTTGCTCTGCTTCTTTTTCCTTGTTGCTGCCCTGATCTCCTTGTTAAGTGTTTTGTGTAAATTTTGATTTATTAATTTGGAATAGTTTGTTAATTTTCGTGTTACGCTGCATGTATGTATATTTTTACTTACATTTGTTTTTTTCTCCCTTTTAAAATAATTTTTATGTTGGGTAAATGTATTTTTTATTTACAAATTTGAAGAGAATATGTGTATTTATACTAGAACCATTTATACTAAGCGGCACAACACTTTACACTTTCACTCCACTCTGAACTGGAAGCCGATAACGAATTGCTTTATTATCTAAGGTGACTGTCTTGCGTAAAAAGTTTGTTGTGGTTAGAATCTGTTATCTAGTGTTGGTGTGTGACTCAGCTACACAGATTTGTTAAAATAACCACTTGACAAATTCGAGTCAGAAATGCGTTACCAGCCAATATATTGTTAACGTTATAGAAATCATTAAAAGGTTTTAAATTTCAGTGGTATATCTCGTTTGTTTACTCACATTGGACATTTTTTTCTGAAAGAAAAATAAATTCCAATTTCGAAACAAGCAGCTAATTATTTAAGTGCAGAGAGTATACCTAGCCGATTCGATTTTCGAAGCCGAAATCGGCCATTTAAAAAGAAAGAAATAAAAACGTTTCAAAGGCGGAACCGGTTCCAAATGGGTGTTTTTAATTTTTCGCACACTTATTTTCTTATGTAAAAATGTGTTAACTTTTTGAATGATTGAATTTTATCCTTGCATGGTATGAATAATATTGATTACTCCATTGTTGGAAATCTTTACTTTGCAGTATTTCTTGTGTTCACTTACATTAGATCCGTATGCCGCTACTTTGCTGTCAAAGAAAAAGTCTAGCCAAAAGTTCTATGTATGTTCCATTTAAGGCTATCTTACCTGCCCAATGTTTAGTTCTTGGGGGAATTGATTTAAGACATTGCCGTAGCTGTTCTTATCCTCATCGATAATGGATACAATTAACGCTATTAACTTGTGCCAAAAATCAACATTATCCAATTTGGGCCCATGATCGTCAGATTCGCGTTTTGCTTCATTTGGATCAACCTATAAATAAAAAAAATGTATCATTCCACCCCATAATACACAATAAATGGCGCGTTCCATAACTCCATATGTTGATGTGCGAGTCGCAAAATCCCGAACATTTTATGTTCTCTTAATACCTTTCATGAACATGAAATGTTATAGTAACTTTGGTCTATGCTTGTAACTATGAGAAGAAGAAGATATAGACCCACCAATATTTATACCAACATGATAAGGACTATTAGCTGAGACGATTTAACCAAGTCCATTAACCTGGTCCACAAGTTTTAGGGAAACCTATCATAACCATTTATTGTTATAATCAGTTGTTGGAACCAACCAGATCAGGCAAATACAAAGCAAAGCTCCCATGTAACTGTTCCGATAAAGGGGCTTTGATAACTCTTACAACTAAAAGCATAAGAATGTAACATTTTTATTGTTTGGTACATATTTTATATGTACGTAATGTAACTTGTGTAAATTAACCAGAACGCATATAGCTCTCACATAATCAATAGTTCCGCTAAATGAGTTTTGGGCTATAACTCTCGTACGGAGTCGATTAGAATACTGGGCTTTGGTATGGAGTCCGCCCTGAGACTTATACTCCGCAAAAATTTAAAACTAACTTTGAAGGCAGTCCTCTACAATCTTCTAAAAGAAGTCCATGAAACTCGCAGTTTCCACAGGGTTGGACCAGAGTGATAAAGGTGTTAGAAGAGTGTGTTCATAAGAACAGGAAAAGAGATGTTGTGTGTCATGAGGGGCCATACCGCATGCAGGGTGAGGTTCAGTCTGGATAGATAGGAGTTCAGTAGAGCAGTATCCAGACCGAAGTTGTGCCACCATGACACTAGTCTCCCTCGGAAGGACACGTTCTTCCTCAGCGAGAACAGGTGGTTGGGTGCCAATAACGGAGTTCACAGGCCGGGATCTGAGGGATCTGTCCACCGACTCGGTGTGGAGGTCCTTTAGGGCCCGCCTGTGGTCCCGAAGATCAAACGGCAACGAGATGTGATGCCGGATCTCATCATAATGCTTTCTGAGATGTATCCTAATGTCTTCGGGGGGCGGAGTTTCATCCAATAGTTGTCGATTTGGATGGCTGGGTTTATGAAAGTTCAGAAGGAAATGCCTACTTAAAAGTTCTGCATGTTCGCGAACGTTGAGCATTTTAGCCTCTTGGTGGAAGTGAGACTCAGGAGACATAGGCAAACAGCCAGTTGCAGTTCTGATGGCGGTGTTTTGGCAGACCTGCAATTTCCTCCAGTTGGTGTCGTGAAGGTTTGGCGACCATATGGGTGCAGCATAATCAATAACCGGTCGGCCAATAGCCTTGTAGGTAGAGCGCAACGTTTCTTTGTCTCTGCCCCAAGTACTGCCGGCTAGTGACTTGAGGATCTGTTGTTGAGGCTTTGTACCTTTGATGCTATTGCGGTGGCATGATTAGCGAAGGTGAGGCTATTGTCGAATGTTACCCCTAGAATTTTGGGGTGGTTGACTGTAGGTAGTGGGGCACCATCTACGTGGACATTCAACTCCTGCCCCATCTGCGCATTCCACGTGGTGAAAAGGGTCGCTGTCGATTTAGTCGGGGACAGTGTCAGGTTCCGCTCTGTGAAGAAGCTGGAAAGATCTCGCAGGTAGTGGTTCATTCTCGTACATAGTTCGTCCGTGGAAGGTCCTTTGCCCGTGGCCATCACAGTGCAGTCGTCAGCGTACGAAACGTGGAGATCCCCTCTGTTGGGGAGGGAGATGTAGTTAAACAGAAGGGGTGAAAGGATACCACCCTGCGGAACCCCTTGTCTAATTCTACTAGGTCTACATCGCTAGTTTCGAAACTTCACGGACGCCAGCCGACCGTTTAAATAGTTGGTACATCGTTTTAGGCCGGCAGGAAGCTTTATCTCCTCTAGGTCTTTAAGGAGTGTGGCATGGTTGACTATTTCGAAGGCTTTGGACAGGTCGAGTGCCACGAAAACCGTCCTGTGGTTTGGTTGGTGTTGGTTCAAACCGAAGTTAATCTGCGTCGTAATGGCATTTAATGCCGATGTTGTGTTATGATTTTTCCGGAAGCCATGTTGATGATTGGCCAGCTGCAGGTTTGCAGGTGTTTCAGCATCTTCATGGCAATTCCGTCGGGTTCAAGTGATCTGGAGGGTTTCGCCTTCCTTATAGCTTCCTTGACCTCTGCAGCGGAGACGACAATGGGCGCGGTTGTGTTTGTGCGCTCGTCGAATGGCTTTTCTCTTAGCCCTATCCGCAGGAGAATGCAGTATAAATTGCCGGCAAAATGAGATCGCGCATTTCATGGGGTCCGATTTGACACTGTCGCCGAAAGCAATGGCGACCTTGTCATTGTATTTGTTTGGGATGGATAGGGCCTTGGCAGTCTTGCATGACTCTAGGTGTTCTTTCCACTTGGTCAATTTGTGGTCATTGACAGTCCGACGAATTTCCGCGTTGAGATCTTTTATTCTTGGATCTGCGGGGTTCAAGAGTCTCACTTGGTCACGTTCTCTTGCCATTGCCGCTGCTTCCGCGATGAAATTCGGCAGAATTTCAGGGATTCTGCCAGCTGGGATGAAGCGACCGGAGGCTGAATCGATTACTTTGCGAAAATCTTTCTCGCCTTTGCGCACGCCCGTCGGTGTGGGTAGGTCAGCGAAGGAGTGGTCTGTAAAGTCCGTGAAGCGGTCCCAGTCCGCTTTACTAAAGTAAATGTAAGTTCGTTTTTCTGTCGTTATGAAGTCGGACGGTCGTTCGATGTGAAGTAGGATGGGTTGGTGTTCTGATGCTACTGTAAGCATTGGTTGCCAGTTTACGTGGTTGATAAGGCCCGCGCTTGAAATCTAGATGTCTGGCGAGCTCCATTCAGTGTACAGAATGCCGGGTTGTCTATTTGCTCTGCGAGTGCGTGCCCTCTGCTGTCTGCTGGCAAGTTGGAGTTCCAGAGACCGTGGTGTGCGTTGAAATCACCTAGGATGAGGCAGTTATTGCCCCTTAGTAACGCACTAATATCGGGGCGATAATCACGGGGACAGCACGTAACCGGGGGGATGTATATATTTATCACTCGCAGGTCGACGTCGCCTGTCCGGACTGCTATACCCTGGCTTTCAAGGGTAGAGTTCCTGGGGTCAATGTCCGGGGCAAATAGGTTATACTGTACAGTATGGTGTGTGATAAATGCAAGGCCGCCCCGATGACCGGTGGGACGGTCCTTCCTATGCACATTGTACCCATCGCGAGTACGTAAGTCCGAGTTAGCATTCAGTTTTGTCTCCTGAATGGCGGCCAGTTTAATGTTGTTAGACTTCATAAAGTCTGTTATCTCCGCGATCTTTCCAGTTAATCCGTTGCAGTTCAGCTGTAGGATTTTAAAGGGTGTCGGGAGGGAACGTGAAGGCATGCTGGGAGTAAGGGACGGATGTGGTTGCCTAGATGGAGGTAGGCTTAGTCCCAAGCTATGTAGCAGCCTAGGGTTCAGCGTGCCTTGGCCGATGTTATGTCGCGTGGAGGGCTTCTGAGTTCTACAGCAATGGGCTATACACGTATCCGTCCATGTGTTCCTGTTTGCAAGCACAGAGCACGTATGGACGTGGCACAAGCCAAGGCAGTTATTGCACTTTACCGATGCCGCAGGCGTATACAATCTTTGCCGCCAGACAGTGCACGTGGTGAAAGGTACGAGGAGGTTATGTTCCTGAAACACGTGCATGCTGGAAGTAGGGGGGACGAGAGTGGGGACTGACGCTCGGCGTTGTTGTTCGTACCTTGCCTACTCCGAAGGGGGTAGGGGTGTTGGATGGCCGTGCGAGGTGGAAGCGCTGGTGAGCGTGACCGGCAGTCTTGGATAGGTGAGACGGGAACGTTTGAACGTTTGACATATATTTTCTTCCAGCAGACGCAGCAGATCCAGTCTCTTGGTCCGGGGTTGGATTCGATACCAGCCCGTAACAAGAGACATTGAAGCAACCCTGCTGCAAGGGATTGCTCCGGGGATGACAATTTAGGAGTGGGTCATTCCGGTACGTAGACCCGGCTGTTGTGGCAATGTTTTTTTGTCTTAACTCCAAGTGCTACCAACTAGCGAATTTTGTTACGGTTTTGGGCCTTATTGGCAATTGCGGTTACTTAGCGCCGTATTTGAACATGTTCTAAAACGTGACCCCTAAGATTTTGGGGTGTGAGACAGTTGGTAGCTTGACGCCGTCAACGTATACATCTTCTTCTATGTTCTCCTGCTGAGGACTTGGTCAGTGATAGTGTCAGGTTTCTCCCAGCGAAAAATTCGGACAGGGCTGAGAGGGATGAATCTATACGAGAGCAGAGCTCTTCAACGGAAGGACCAGTATCGTACAATCGTCTGCGTATGAGACGATAGAGACACGCTCTGGTGTTGAGGAAATCTCGATATATAATAGTTAAACAGAAGCGATGATAGGACACCACCCTGTGGCACCTCTTGTTTGACTATTATTGGTTTAGATCTTGCGTCTCTGAATGCAACCGACAATTGACGGCCACTCAGATAGTTAGCGGTCCAACGTTTAAGACAGGGGGAAGGGACGAATCTTCCAGGTCTTTCAATAGTTGCGCATGGTTGACCGTGTCTAAAGATTCAGCCAGGTCAAGCGCAACCAGCACTGTCCTGTTGTTTGGGCGTTTTTGGTGAAGTCCGTCCTCTATCTAAGTTGTGAGGGCGTTCAGCGCGGTGGTGGTGCCGTGGTTTTTGCGAAAACAGTGCTGATTTTCGTAGAGCCGCAAATTTGCGGAAGTAGTACGGAAGTAAGACTCCAACACTTTCACTATTAGAGAGAGGCTAGACTTTTCAGCTTCAGCATGGAAATGCCAGGGGGCCTACGTATTTGGTGTTTTAAGATCTCCGAATGGCCTTTTGAACCCCTGTGTTGGAGACGGCAATGGGCGCTTCGCTATTTTTGGGTTTGTGGGCTTCCCTAGTGGCTCGGCGAATTTCTTTGTCCAACGGGGGATACAGTATAAACTGTCGGCAGAAGGCGCTCTCCCATCTTTTTCGTTTCGACTGAACCTTATCGCCGAATGCGATGCATATTTTGTCATTGGGTTTAGTCGGGTTAATCAAAGACTTCACCATAATTTGCCAACTTCAGCAGAGAGAGAACAAGAGCTTAGGTGCTCCTCCCACTTGCCACGTTTGTGTTTGTCTACTATGCGTCAGTTTCTAAGGTCAGCGCCGACTATGGTGAGATCTGGTGAGCTAGAGCAGTTGACAATTGAATTGAATTACTTTAAAAAAGTTAGTGAATCGCGCTACTGGAGTAGTCTACTTGCTGAGGTGCGTTCGCGTTGCCAGTCGTAAAGACTGTAGTGACAGAGTAGGTGGCGGAGTGTAACTTGATCGGCGACGGCCACTGGACGTTCTAAGACGTGAACAGCAAGGGGCCATAAAAGTTGCATAGAAACTATCGGGCGTATGTGTAGAGGGATTTAATCCGGAGCAACTATTTAGTTTTGTGCAACCATCTTTTACAATTAGAGCATTGTTCGGAATGTGAACGTTTCACATAAATTTTCTTCCAGCATATATCAAAAAGCAATAATACCATCACTAAAGTTTCAATAAGTGATGTGATATACTAATCTGAAAATGAAATTTCACAATCATTAAATAATTATTTTATCGATAGCATCACAGAAATAAATTCGAATATAGAAATTGTAGATGGGCAAATTCCGGTATCTCAGTCAACTGAACACAAAGTTTGTTGAAGTAAATAATGATAAAGTAAGTAGAATTGCTACCGGTTTCAAAAATAAAATAGGTGGAAAGAAACTTTTGTCAGAAGGAGTTATAAAAGACTAGGTAACAATTTTGGATTTTTCTACTCACAGCTAATAAATGAGAGCTTAAGAAATGGAATTGTATCAGACTTATGGAAATAATCTACTGCTGTCCCAATAGAAAAAGTAGCAAGCACAATTCGAGCTGAGGACATGCGTCCTATAAATACATTACCAAATGTTGAAAAAATACTGGAACGCGTGGTAAAAAAACAATTAGTTATATTTTTAGAATCTAACAAGATACTACCTTAACCCTTAACTACAGACGATACAGTCTTTCCGTCTTTCTAGACCTTAAACGTGCATTTGAGACAATAGATCAAAACCTATTAAAAAAAAAGTTATCGAATATATCTAGAAATAAGTGGTATTGAATTGCAAATATTATTCAATATAAATATAAATGACATGTCGAGTTGCATAAAGTATAGCGATGTCAATCTGTTCGCAGATGATACTTTAACAAGCGGTGAAAATGTGAACGAAATGGATGAAAATCTGCAAACTGACTTGGATGAAATACATATATAAATGGTTGTGCTTGAACAAGCTTAAACTTAACATCAGTAAAACAAAACTATTTATTTATAAAATTTCTAGAAGAAATATCGACATGCAGAATCTGAGCACCTTAAACATAAACCAAGAGACAATTTTACAACACGCCGATCAGAGAGTCGTCGGCTCATAATTGGTTAAGTGTTAAACAACAAAAATTTTACTACATTATAAAATTCGTTAGAGATATAAAAGATGGTAACTTGCCAGAGAACCTTAAAGTAAATATAAAGTATGGCACTGATTTGGTTAGAATTATTTTAAGCTACCTGCATACAGATGTGAAGCGGAGAAACTTAATCCTTTCTATAAAGGTCTAAAATGTTATAATCAATTACCTGATAATATTAAGGAATGTAAGAGAGAGCTTTTTGAATATTGTAAATTTATTCCAATATTTTAAACGTTAATTTTTAATACCATTTTTTCAATTCTGTACCTTTTTTACTTTTGTTCCGCATATTTTGAATGAATGCATTTAATGTAACCCCTGAATTCCTATAGGCTTAAGTTTTAGATTAGTTATTAGGACTTAATAAATTTTCATTGTGATGATCTAGGCTCAATAGAGCTGTAATAAATAAATAATAATAAAAATAATAGCACCGGTGCGAATCTTCCCTACTGGGGATATTTACCGTGAAGTAGCACTTCGAAATTATAGTAGTCGCTCAGCAATCAGTACTTTAGGGAAGAAATTTTAAAATTTTTAGTATGGTGGAATGTCCTTTGATTCTAGAATTACTTGTAGAGCATCAGTCGGAGTTGTTATCAGAGCTCCGCCTATGCTGATCATGCTAGACCTATGAACCTTCCCTAGAAGGTTGAAGTTTGAGGCCTTGCCCAAGGGTTTTATGATCGAAGTGTATATCCATTGGTGCTAAAGCCCATTTATGCCTATGGCTCTCTTGAAAGTGTCGTTTAGTTTATAAGACCAGTTCCACCTTCTGGGGGTTGACGCTAAGCCCACAGCGAGTGAACCACAGTGAGATCTTTCACAACGCTACCTGAATCCGATGTTAACAGCATCTGGGCTAATGTTGTCGAAGGCTCCTTCGACATCGAGGAAGGCAACCAGACAGTCGTCTTTCTCATCCAAGGATGGCTCTACGGTAGAGACTAGGGTGTAAAGCGCCATCTCCGTAGACTTACCTTTGAGGTAAGCTTGTTGAGAGCGTGATATATGGTTGCTGTAAGTTGTGATAGTGAGGTGGTTGCTGATTATCCTCTCTAGGGTTTTGAGGGCGAAGGACTTCCAAGTTTTGCCTGCCTTCGGAGTTAACTTTACCGTTGCGCTTCTTCACAAGCACGGTGTATAGTTAAGAGACAAACAGGCCGTAAAAATGTGATACAGCCAATTAGTTGATGTCTCCAAAATATTGACTAATTGTGCGGGAATAATCCCGTACGTCGGACTTAGAAGGCTTAACGCCCTTAACCGCCCATTTAACTCCCTACCTCTTGCTGTGTCGTTGACACTTTCGACTCCAGTACAGAAGTTTATCCACGAAGTTCTCTTCGCTTGGCTCAGTCCTTTCTTATAGGCCCTGGGTTTGTTTCTTTATTCAAGCCTTTCCAATGTATTGGTCTCACTATCGAGACTTTTGGCTGTATTAAACGGTTTCCTACAGGTATGCTACGTGGGTTACGTCTCATAATGGTTGGTTCGAGGGCGAAGTTTAAAACCACTTCAATATAACGATGGTCTGAAAAAGAGTGATCATTAAAACCCGCCAGCTTATAACTACCTCTTAAGCGCTTTCGCTACAAATAGTACTGTCAAACACATCCTTAATTTTTAGTAATAAATGTTGCAAGCAACAAGGTTGGTCGTTAAAAGAAAATCAAAAAATGACCCACCCCGATCTTTTATGTCAGAACTCCCATTGGACGTGGTGAGAATTTGCGTTTTGCGAATCCGTTCCAATCAGGAAGTGGTCCCTGCTTGCAGATGGCCACCAGTTTTTTCACCTTGACTTGCGGAGGAGGATCGTCCGCACCGAAAGGCATGTATACCGAGGCAATTATCATATGCAAATTGCCAACTGTGGGGTTTTCCGCTGTCACGTCGCCAATACTGTAGCTATGTAGAAGAAAAGTTGTCCCCAGTCCGCAAATCCGTGATTTAATTATCCACAGTTCCTGGATGAGGACCACATCAACGTCGCCTTTGGAAAGGCGACTAATTAGCGCAGCCGAGGCTGCCTTAGATTTATGTGAAGCACCATCATCATGAGCGTGCTCAAACTCCCCTACGACCATTGTGATGTCGAAGTCTTCCCCATCGCTGTCCAGCAGGGCATCCCCCGCACAATTTGACGTGGAGGACACCATTCAGTCAGCGCCCTCTTCGGGTGCTTTGATGACCATGTCCACCATCGCCACAGTATACATGGATTACGATCTCGCCGATGCCGTAATGCATACCCCCGTTTGCTCCCCGCAATTGCTCGAGAGCCTCCTGGCTTAAGGCCAGAGCGACCTCCCTTCTGTCTGTCCAGGATATCCAGCTACAACCGCATTGCTTTAGGACTCCAATAGCAGGGCTCGCGCCTTTGTCACCGCGTTCCTAGCGTTTTGGGGCACGTATCCAGCGGAACCCTCACGTATTTCTTCAAGACCTTCGGAGCCATTCTTTTCTCCCGATGCGCATAGCGATTGGGAGTGATATTTAATTATGAATAGTACCAACTCAGGTACCAAAATAGTAAATCAAAGTAATCCAATTTTAAAGAAGCAGAAAAGGTATCTCAGGTAAAAGAGTGTAAATAGAATGAAAAAATCAATGTCGAGTTAGTTGCAGAAAAATATAAAATAGTTACGCCGGAACACACAAACACAAACCGTTAATCTAATTTGTATCGATTTCAAAATATTTAAAATAAACCCAATTTCATGTTAAAATTAATTTTCTAAGTTATTTATTTTAGTAATAAACTAGTAAATTTGTGTCTTAACTAAACGTTACTACATCTTTGGGGCTCAACCGTCATATATGTGTGCGAAAATCATCTACATATATCTTTTTCTATACTATTATATAAAATTCAAACTCGAAATTTTGTTAGAGCTAAACAGCCAATCCACTATCCCGATTTTTTTCTTTCAAATTTTAAAATATCATATCATTAAAACACTCAATACATCCAGTAACTAAAAATTGATGTTTGAGTATTTCGGGCATTAAGTCATAAATGGTTGAAGCACTGATATGTTTTACAACTCCCCCGTAATTGCTCTCAGGCATTGAGCATATAAAATTATTGAGTCACAATTTTATAAATAAAACTATGTATCCTCAACGCTCTCACTGAAACATTAATTTTGTTGAGTCCAATGCGCAAGTGGAATTTTAGCTAGGAAAGGTGCATTATGTATTAGGCTGGAGCGTGAACATATGGAAAAAAATTTGTTTCACCTTTCCGAGTTCTAATAAGGGGGTGCGTAATAATAACCAAAAAAACATCCTTTTTTTTTGCCTTCAAAATTTATAAGAACGCTAAAATGTACACGGAGAGAATTTTTTTCTAAAATCAAAGCACAAACAAGAAAATCGAGGTTTGTTTTTGAACTTGGTAAATATTTTCTTACTGTTAAGAAAATCTAAGAAAATAAGTGTATTTTTAATTTGAAAAAAAATAAGACAATATTTTCTTATTTCAATCTGGATTACCACTAAAATAAACAAGACTTTTCTGACTTAATTCAATCCTTTTTATTCTTGCGCGAACTGCAAAAAATAAGAAAATATTTTCTCTAGGTGAGTGAGTTTTTTCTTGATATAGGCGAAATTATTGAGAAATTCTTTTCCTGTAGCAAGTAAAACTTATCTTTCCTTAATTAAGTAAATATTTACTTAATATGGACTAAAATACTTAAGCAAATATTTTCCTAAATTTATTGTCCCATCTTATAATCTTGTAAATAAAAATGAATGTGTGTCTGTGTGTCCTTTATAGGCGTCCAAAGTACTCAACCGATTTTCATGAAATTTTCACAGTATATTCTTGGGATCATGGGTTAAAGCATAGGCTATATTAATTTTTGGAAAAGTGGGCGGTGCCACGCCCCCAGGCTATATAAAACTACAATTCTTCATAACTCTGATATGTGTGTCCTTTGGTCAAGATTTATGTAATTTTGGAAAAGTGGGTGGTGCCACGCCCACATATTTTGTGTTTTGTTTGTACTTCAATAATGACCAAAGTTTATGGTCGATCTCTTCTAAACTTTCCAGATTGGTTCAGAAGATTGTTGTGTTCGATTTAGGCTATATTAATTTTTAGAAAAGTGGGCGGTGCTACGCCCCCAAGCTATATAAAATTTAAATCATCATAACTTTGAATATATTTGGTCTTAACTAATTTTTGGATATGTGTGTCCCTTGGTCAACAATTATATAATTTGGGAAAAGTGGGCGGCGTCACGCCCACATTTTTTGTATTCAGTACGTTGTTTGTACTTCAACAACGTCCAAAGTTTATGGTTGATCTGTTTTAAACTTTTCCAATACGTTACAATCTTCGTTGGGTACGACATATGTACATAGGCTACATTTGTAAATTTTTTGGAAAAGTGGGCAGTTCCAAGACCACAAGCTAAGTAATATTTCAATTCGTTATATCCCTGAATGTATTTGCTTTAGTGACATTTTAACGTTCTTAAATCTTAATCAAAACACTTAATTTTTGTTGTTTGTTATTGCCGTTTATACATATCCAGAGTATTATAGGATTTCCATAAAATCATAATAGTGGCGTTAAGTGGTAGGTATAGGATATAGTTAAATAAATACTAACTATACATCTACTCAGCAGCGCATAATGGTTCACACCGCTCTGCTGGCAAGAATAGGTTCAACAAAAATGGGCACAGAAACTGTGAATGAGGTCTTGTCTGGGACCATCCTAGATGTCGAACTACGTTTTCAGTAAAATCGGGACTGCTCGTTTTCGCGAAATATCCCACTTTAACCCTTTAGGACCTTCAAAAATATACATTTGACCAAAAAATCTTCTCAAAACTAGTTTTTGTATGTTTGTTCGTGTAGGTGGTTTCTATTACTCAAATAAATTGACAAAAGTCACACATTTAAAAAAAATTGCAAAACTACTATTAAATAAAATTATTTATTCGTTTTTAGGGCACTAGTTACAGCACCGTGTTTTTGTAATGCAAAAAAAAACAAAAATACACCTTATGATTTTTTTTTAAGCGGAACACGAATCCGTGGTCCAAAAATTTCCATCATGTCTCGTTTCTGAGAAAAAATGTTTTTAGACCCCAAAATTAGTACAATTTGAACAAGCCCCCTGTGCTCTGGGTGCTCTTATTTGGTTTGAATATCAGCTCATATATAAACCAAGGTTTATGAAACATTATCTAAGATAAGAAAACATTGTGGTGTGTCGCAATTATTTTATACAGATTTTCAAAGTTGGCCGAAATTACAAAATCATGTTTTTGGTACATTCTTGAAAAATTATATAAATTTACCCCGATCTGGGACTAATTTTTTACATACCTAAACATATTGCATGGTTTCTAGTCTGTCAATGGTAAGAAAATCTTTTTATTACCACTTACCATGAAAATAATATCTTCATTTATTACCACCTCGTTTCCGTTACTTTTATACAAAATTTCTGTGTAATATTTTCAGTATCAGCATACATTTTGTATAGAAATTGATGAAAGAAAAAATAAATATTTTACGGAAGCGAGGTGGTAATAAATGAAGATATTATTTTCATGGTAAGTGGCAATAAAAAGATTTTCTTACCATTGACAGACTAGAAACCATGCAATATTTTCTGGTATGTAAAAAATTGGTGCCAGATCGGGGTAAATTTATATAATTTTTCAAAAATGTACCAAAAACATGATTTTGTAATTTCGGCCAACTTTGTTTTCACAATGTTTTCTTATCTTAGATAATGTTGCTCTGCTGGCAAGAATAGGTTCAACAAAAATGGGCACAAAAACTGTGAATGAGGTCTTGTCTGGGACCATCTTTAATGTCGAACTACGTTCTCAGTAAAATCGGGACTGCTCGTTTTCGCGAAATATCCCACTTTAACCCTTTAGGACCGAACCGTTACTTTTATACAAAATTTCTATGTAATATTTTCAGTATCAGCATACATTTTTATAGAAATTGATGAAAGCAAAAATAAATATTTTACGGAAACGAGGTGGTAATAAATGAAGATATTATTTTCATGATAAGTGGTTATAAAAATATTTTCTTACCATTGACAGACTAGAAACGATGCAATATTTTTTGGTATGTAAAAAATTGGTGCCAGATCGGGGTAAATTTATATAATTTTTCAGAAATGTACCAAACACATGATTTTGTAATTTCGGCCAACTTTGAAAATCTGTATAAAATAATTGCGACATACCACAATGTTTTCTTATCTTAGATAATGTTTCCTAAACCTTGGTTTATATATGAGCTGATATTCAAATCAAAAAAGAGCACCCAGAGCACAGGGGGCTTGTTCAAATTGTACTAATTTTGGGGTCTAAAAACATTTTTTCTCAGAAACGAGACATGATGGAAATTTTTGGACCACGGATAGGAAGTATTTTTGTTTTTTTTTTTTGCATTACAAAAACAGGGTGCTATAACTAGTGCCCTAAAAACGAATAATTAATTTTATTTAATAGTAGTTTTGCAGTTTTTTTTAAATGTGTGACTTTTGTCAATTTATTTGAGTAATAGAAACCACCTACACGAACAAATATACAAAAACTAGTTTTGAGAAGATTTTTTGGTCAAATGTATATTATTGAAGGTCCTAATTTACTGAAAACGTAGCTCGACATCTAGGATGGTCCCAGACAAGGCCTCATTCACAGTTTTTGTGCCCATTTTTGTTGAACCTATTCTTGCCAGCAGAGCGGTGTGTACTTGAAGCAACTGAACGATTCAGTTGTAACTCTTGGATACGAACTCTCAAGGCATCCACCTCAGCCTCAATCTTTTCTTCGAACTGTATCCTGTTCTTCAAGCTGAGATGCCATGTGTGGCTTCTGTTCTTCCAGCTGAGATGCCAACCAAGTTTTATGTTCATACATTTTGGTCGACATTGAGTCAATACAGCCAATATCATGTAGACTCCTTCTCTTCTACTTTTGTCGGTACTTTATCCTTAAGATGGAAAACATGACCATTCACAATAATTCCTTCCGACTCCATGGCTTCCCGCAGTCGTGCCTGAACTTGTTGCCTGTAGTGCTGTATCTTTAGTTCATTTAACTTCAACCACTGGTATTTATAAAAGGTTGTTATACACGATATGTATTGTCATATGTACCTGTCAAGTTTTCGATCCATATGTACTCATACTGTGTGTCAAATTCGCTTAATTTACTTTGCGTTTACATGATATGTATTTTGTGTTGCTTTTGATTTAGTATAAACAAAAACTTCAAATTTAAAATCACGTATAATTAATGGAGGAAAAAGATAAAAAAAAATCGCTCTAAGCGCAATTTTAATTACAGCCGCAATTTTAAAAAAGAAAAACGACCGTTTAAAGAAAAAGAAACGACAAAGAAGGTATTGGAGTGACAAATGGCTATTGCGGAGAGATTCTGGTCGAGGTCTTGCTTCAATGGCAATGGCAGAGCTATACACCGAAGACCCTAAAGATTTTCGAAACTTCGCCAGGATGAATCCTACTACATTTTCCGAGCTACTAGCAAAAGTCAAGCCGCTTATTTCGAAACAAGACACTGTATCAAAAGACGCATCTCGACTCCAGTATCAATATATCCTTAGGTTACTTATAACTCTGCGTTATTTAGCCACCGGACAAAGGTTTAAACAACTGGCATACGGTTTTAGAACATCAGCATCAGGAATTTCTAACATTGTACACACTACTTTAAAAGCTATTTACTCAGTCTTTAAGGATGACTTTTTAAAGGAAACCAATGTAACCAACATAGAGTTTAAAAGTAAATTCTTCTACAAATGTTCCCTGTACTTAGATGCCTCAAACTAGCGCTATAGCAAACGACTTCGAACGACAATGGAACTTTCCTTACTGCTTGGGAGCTATTGGTAGGTATGCCGCGTTCAAATTGATGTGATCGTTGTGCTTTTATTGATGTATGCATATGTATATATTTCATCAATTGCAGATGGGAAACATATAGCCATTCGCCCTCGGAAAGGTTATGGGTCATATTATTATAATTACAAAGGATTTAATAGCGTTATACTCTTATCCGACGCGAATTATAAATTCATATACGTCAATGTTGGAACAAATGGAAGAGCCAATGATGCTGCAGCATTCAACGAATCATCTTTTTCGAAAGGATTGCAAAATAATGAATTCAAATTCCCCCCTGACGTACAGCTACCTGACAGCCTTAAAAAAGTTCCATATGTACTTGTAGCGGATGACGCGTTTAAATTAACCTCTCGCATGTTAAAACCACACAGCCAGCGATCTAGCGATTTTCATAAAATTTTTAATTACCGCTTAAGTCGGGCGAGGCGTGTAGCCAGGCGCGTATTCAGGGGGGGGGGGGGGGGGGGGGTTTCGGGGGTTCAAACCCCCCTCCCCCCCCGAAATTTCCGAAAATTAAAAATTAAATGTCTGTACTAGAATAATTACTCTATTCACTTTTAAAACTTCTGTTAAGAAAATAGCTTTAATAGAAATAATGAAAATACGAAAGAATAAAATTACATAAATAATATTTCACACTGAGAGAAGTTATTGGTAGTCCTTAATCAATTATCAGAGCAAGTCTGAGAGGTCACAACTAAACTCCTGAAACGGTTCACTCATTAAGAAATTCGCGCAAAACTATCAGACTTGCTCTGCATAAGATCAACTTAGCACCTCAACTACATAGCATGTTAACAATAGCAAGAGTGATTCGAACTCAAGTCTGTTAAAATTCAAATTAACTGCTTTTCGAGTTATGAATACAGCGGGCAAAAATCGCCTCTCTCGTTATTGTAGTCACGGTTGCCATAAGTTTAGCCAAAAAAATGACCACGAAGTTAAAAAAACTTACCAAAAATTACCAAGCAGTACACAACGCAGTCGTATTGAATTATCAAAGAAAGTAACAATTAGATTGTACTTATACTTGTCAGGAGACAAAAGTTTAAAAGTAAAAGTCTGGTATGCTGTTAAAAAGAAAATGCTGAAGAAATATTGTCAATTATTTCTTGACCATGAAATTGTCATGAATAGCCAAAAAATTTTGACGTTCCGTTCTCCATGTTGAATAAATCCTATTTGCCGCTTTTTATATGAATTTCAATGTTATATTATTATATTCTTTGTTTTTTTTTCCTAAACTTCAATTTTTCTCCATGAAATAAAGCGACAACTATTTATTTCTTGCCAAAGCCAGATTTGCGCAGGTCGCTTTTTTGTAGAAATTAGCAGTAGAAAAGTAGAAGAGATTCTGACACAAGAAATTTTTCTTAAGCGTTTCATAAGTGTCATTTTATATAGAGTTTTTGGATTTCTTTTGAACAGCGTAAAGCCCTAAAAAAGAAAAATATTTTGCAATCCCAAAGGAGGAACGACCAATCACGTTCATTGATGCATTAAATAATTGTTCCGTCCCTAATATAAAAAATGCTGCAAATCTTCCAGTTTCCGTTGCTCCTTCCGAACAGTCTTTCTCTTCAACATTTCTTGAATTTTCAACAAAGTTCTTAACTTTGAGTTGCAGTATTTTTATTGTGAATTTACACATACTTTCATTCAAAAATAATGAAATTAGTCTAAAGAAGTTAATTTTACTGGGAATTCCAAAAACACCCTTTGAACACAGATCGAGGTGTATGTCCAAACCAAATTTGGTTTAGAATTAAATTTACGCCGGTTGTCATAGAAATGGGCGTAATGAAAATTATTTAAATTTTAAACCGAAAATGTTAACAATTTTTTATTTTTTTTTTTAATGTTTGGACTCGAACCGACGTGCCCCCAATCAGTGCGCAATGCTCTACCTATCGAGCTACGGCGCACTCATGAATTTTGTGCCAAAAGTACACATATTCGCTGTGTATACGACTTTTGTTGTATTTTTGTTTATCACAGTTAAGTTTTAAATCTAAACCGCAAAAAATTGCGAATTTTGTGGGTAATTGAAAGGTTTGGAATTTATTACCAAAAAGTTTTAAAAATTATGTAAACCAATGAATGCTTTAAAATTTTGGCTCAAATTTTTAGCCGTAAATAAATAAAAGTATAAATACTATGTAATATCTATGTAAATATATAAATATGTGTGTATTTACAGGTAATTCTTATTTACTGACACTTTGGGGGGGGGGGGGCGGTTTCAAATTTTTTTTTTTCAGTTATATAAAAAAATGTTGTGTTTAGCTTTAACATTAAAGTACGTGTATTTAGAATATGATATGAAAAATGTTATATTAAAAACTCAAGCGCATGCGTCGGCTTTTCTTTGCCATTTCATCTAAAACTTCATCAACAGTAACAATTTGATCACGGTGGATGCTTAGTGATGCACAGCCATTCAATCGATTTTCACTCATCGTGTTTCTCAAATAGTTTTTAATCAGCCTAAGGGTTGAAAAAGATCTCTCGTTCGTTGCCGTTGTTACTGGAAGCGTACACAAGATTTTCAACAACAATAGCCACAGAATCGCATTCCTGTAATATATATTAATCATAGATAGATTGATAAAAAAAACCGGACTGTGCAGTTAATGTACCAACTTACCTCCAACAAATCGTGAGCATTCCAGCTTTTTCCGATTTTCTGTTGTTTTTTTACCAAGACCTTCATCCAATTGTTGTGTGATTGGCACTGTAACGTGTTTTGTAATACTTACACGTTCATTGTGATTTAAAATTGCGGTACGGTGATATTGCAAACCTGAATGATTTTCAAATGTTTCTATGGCCTTTTTTCAGTTTGAGAAAGGTTTGCAGACCAGCTGACCTGCAAAATATTTAAAAAATATTTTTCGTTTTTTACGAATATTTAAAAGTGGCAACTTACCGAAAGGTTGGGAGCCAGAACCGCCAGTTTTTACGCTAAAAAACGCGCAATACTTACAAAAAGCCCCATTTTGGACAGTTGAGTACGCAAGCCAATTCCATCTGCTCAACCACGAATATTGAAACTTCAATTTCCTTTTTCCACTCATAGGAAAAGGAAAGCTTGGTGTCGGTGTACTAATTCGATTGAATAATTCCAATCTATTGGAATCATTTAAATTTTTCAATAAGTTAATAACATCATCAGGGTCGCCGGGGGAAGGTAGTTTGGAAACATTTGAAACAGAAGGATCGGATTCGCATTTGAAAGCTGCATCCAAATCCGTATCTATAACAATGAAATAGGTTATGTTGGAATTTAAAAAGTAAAAGGCAGTGCGATTCATAAACACGTTTAAATAAATAAATCGTAATTACATCAATCATAATAATAATTGCACTCTAAATAATGAATGGAAAACGATGTGCCTACTCACTTGAGTCCTGCCGCGCACGTTTCTCCGGTGGCGATTGTAACCATTTTAATAAACTCATTTTAAGTCAAATTGAACTTTAAACTTAAATTAAACTTGTATTTTTTTTATTAGATAACCACAACTCGAAATATCAAAATCAAAGAGCATAATTCGAAAGAATCGTTGGCCAAATTATATTGAAACCAGCAATACGGACATACATATATGTGTACATATTTGCATGCTCCTGAATTCAAATGATACAGTGACGAAATTAACGCGAAAACACATTCAAAACGACGTCTGCGAACGACAACGGCAAAAAACTGAAGCTTGACGATATATGCCGCCAAGCACCGACGACTGATTATAAACAACAAGAAAAACCACACAAAAAATTTAGACTTAAAAACATCAAATATTTGAATTGTAACGACCTAAAAAATCCTGAGGCAAGGAGGGGGTTTAAACCCCCAAAAACCCCCCCTTCGCTACGCCCCTGTATAGCGGGTTTTTAGGGTTACAGAAAATCTTTAATGCGGTGGAGCACGGGATTCGATTTCATATACAGAATTGGAGAAAATTTTTTTTTTTTATCGATCAGCTTAGTACACATACGTATATTATACCACCTCAATGTGAAATATTAAAATTAATAGTTTACTCGAATATGAGATTTGATGAGCTATGAGCCAATTGCCTCTGTTCAGCTTTAGCATCAAAGAGAAAATGTAGAAAGTTTTCCTTCAATTCCTCTTTTATTGTTTCATTATTAATTGAGCTGAATTCATGAATAAAAAATTTGCAGTAAGCATCGTCTGTGGCATTCAAATCGCAATCTTTTTGGTTGGTAATGGACTTTAAGGCCTCCGTTGCAGCTTCAAGAACTTCGTTTTCTTTTCCAGATGCTGGACTTTAATTATTCAGTCGAGTTCGTTTTTTGCTTGATCCAGGCGGAGAAACATCTCTTTCAGGGTTTTGTGAATAACTAGAATCATCCAGAGACTGAAATCAAAGAAATATTTACATTGAGCAAAAATATTTCCAAACAACTACAAACAGAGGAAAAATTGCTTTCTCCTTTCCGGACCATAACAAAATCCGAAAGAAAAGCAAGACTTTTAAACCAAAACGCAGTTGGGGTGTACGTTTCGTCTGCACCAGCTCCACTTTTTTTATTCGTTATCTTTCCAATTTCGCGACTGTATTGTCCACGCAAGTAGTTAATTTTTTGCTGTATTGAATATCAAACGAAAAAAGATTGTATTATAACAGACATCGATTATCACGAATAATAAAAAAACATTACAAATCAAAAATTACATTAGGTTAGGTGGTAGCTGCCTAATGCCTTTGGAATGAATAAGATGGCTGGCCGATCGCCAAAGCCCGCATTTGCGAAACTTAAAGCACCACTGACTTTATATGTGCATATGGTGACAAGTAGCAGTGTATTAGCGCGATGAAGGAATATTCTTGGCAATGTAGCAGCTGAACGACGCATTAATAATGGCCACAATCCGATTGCCAACGAAATGAGACCTGGAGTTGGTGACACCAACAATCCCTTGTACTATCTACTACATGCTAGAAGCTGTGTGCGTACCGTTTGTGTGAGTTCAGCATGATCGAAGGCTAGGGAAAAGAAACCCATGCGTATATGCAAGTTAATCAGGCATTCCAGTACTTCCCCGAATAAAGTTGAAGGCCCGCATGAATTGCTCGATTTGTTGCGAGACGTAAAAAGCTCAAATTTCCACTCACTGTATAGGCATTTGAAGTCCGGGTATAAAATCCTTAAGATTTTCTGCCAATTCAGTCAGGGCTTGAGACCGTGCATGCTTGTTGTGGTAAAAGTTGTCTTTTGGGTTGTACAGGCACTCATACTTTTCCCACATCTGAATAGCGGCTATTCCAACTAGTAATACATTTCAATTTAATGAAAAGTGTTTATCTTATTTTCATGAACATAGAAAATACTTACATTTACCTTCGCGATTTCTTTATTCATGTTTATTCATTTATTTTAACAAATTTTAGCACATAAAAAGAGTTTTTCTATTAAAATTTCTGCGTTTCGATAAATGCAAAGTCAAATAATAGCTGTAAGTCAGAAGGAAATAGAAATTATTCTATTTCGTATGTTCGTACATATGATTTGTCAGCAGACCTTTTTCTTTTGTGTTCACACGATGTGTTTCTGTATCCATACAAAAAACTGACATATACATCTGACAATACATATCGTGTCCTCGATTGTAAATCCTGAGTTCGATCACTGTAGAGCAGGGACCCCCAATATTGATTAATTTTGTATTTTTAATGTAAAAACTCAAAGGCTTCCTCCTATCGTAGAACAGTTTAAAGTACCTGAATGAGCATGTCTCTTGATGCTCAATCAACAATGATTGAAAAAAGTTTAAGTGAATCCTATATAAATTACAACTTAATCATTACTTTTTGAGTTTTATTTTTTTGATCCAACATAAAACTTAATTCTTGAGTTTTATTATTTTGAGAGGAAATAAAACTTACCCTTGAGTTTTATTTTTTTGCTCGGCTGTAAACGTTATTCTTTGAGTGATATTTTATCGTTCAAGGATTAAAATTAAGTTCCGAGTTTTAAGTTTTTTTCGCGGATCAAAAAACTCAAAAGGCCGCAGCGCCTTTATGAAAAGTATTTGGTCATAAATATTGGTTGGTATCTATAATCTCGTCAACATATCTGTAGCCACACTACAAAACCCTGTATGTTCAATACCGAAAAGTTTTCTGGAGAGGGAAAAAACTGTGATAATTATAAGATATGTATATGGGCGACGGTTATTACATTTCACCACTGGAAAGAAACGGAAAGTTGTAACCCGATTTTAACTGCATTTTAGTGCGCGAAATATCACGATCTATGGGAAAGGCTCAGAACCTTATTTTTGGAAAAATAGTGACTTACGGGGTTTTGCAGTGTGGCTGTCGATATGTACTCAAATATCTAAACATAGTTTTAGCCACATACATATACTTGCCATAAAGGGGCAGCCGCCTTTTGAATTTTTTGATCCGCGAAAATACTTAAAACTCGACTCTTAACTTTTATCCTTATCCGATAAAATATCACTCAAAGAATAACGTTTACTGTCGAGCAAAAATATAAAACTCAAGGGTAAGTTTTATTTCCTCACTCAGGGAATAAGCTTTATGTTCGATCAAAAAAATAAAAAAAAAAGTGATCATTACACTTAATCAAAACTAGTAAGGAAGTCTAAGTTCGGGTGTAACCGAACATTAAATACCTAGGAGTGATCTGTTGCGTTATCCCAATTAACTCAGGTCTATTTTAATACCTGAAAAGGTGGTATAAAACAACTGATTGTTTTCGATTAAAAACACTTCTGTTGTAAGTGGTAAATTAAATTATCACTAAATAACAAAATATAGGTATGAAATAAAAAAAAGGTATGAAAATAAAAAAAATTAATAAAAACTAGTAAGGAAGTCTAAGTTCGGGTGTAACCGAACATTAAATACCTAGTAGTGATCTGTTGCGTTATCCCAATTAACTCAGGTCTATTTTAATACCTGAAAAGGTGGTATAAAACAACTGATTGTTTTCGATTAAAAACACTTCTGTTGTAAGTGGTAAATTAAATTATCACTAAATAACAAAATATAGGTATGAAATAAAAAAAAGGTATGAAAATAAAAAAAATTAATAAAAACTAGTAAGGAAGTCTAAGTTCGGGTGTAACCGAACATTAAATACCTAGTAGTGATCTGTTGCGTTATCCCAATTAACTCAGGTCTATTTTAATACCTGAAAAGGTGGTATAAAACAACTGATTGTTTTCGATTAAAAACACTTCTGTTGTAAGTGGTAAATTAAATTATCACTAAATAACAAAATATAGGTATGAAATAAAAAAAAGGTATGAAAATAAAAAAAATTAATAAAAAAAAGGCAATAGGGAGTTAACTACTTTCCCGTAAATCTTGCTTGTTTGTCATTCGATTTGCATAATTTTTGGCAGGAGTATACTACATACTATTGGCAAGCATCTCACTAACTTTCATTGAAATACCTTCTTGAAATTTCAAGCAATCGCTTTTGAAAATAACAGACCTTTTTTGCTGAAAAGTGGGCGGCGCCACGCCTACTTCAACAAAATCCACAAAATTTTTTTGCAGTTTAGTTTTTCTTAAAAAGCTTATTAAGTGTGTAAAATCTTATATATATAACTTATACAGTTATGGAAATATCGCGATTTTAGTTTTACAAAGAAATTTTTCAAAACTGTGTTCAAAAAGTGGGCGTGTCCGTTCACCGATTTTGTTTATTTTTACAGCAAAGAGTAACCTTTATATGTTGAACACTTTCTGTAAATATCGTTTCAATAAGTCAATTTTTACCGGAGTTATGGCATGGAAAGTTTTATGGAATAATCCCCCATAAAGGGGCGGGGCCACGCCCATTTTCCAAAAATTTTGTGTTTTCGACTTTCTTTGCCCACGAACACTTTAGAGGTGAAACAGAAATGATATACAGCTAGTTTAAGCAAAGTTATAGCATATTCAATATATCTATGATCCTTTTCAAAATCTTTCGTATAAAATTGGGCGTGGACCTAACCCGATTTCGATAATTTTTTTTCGAAATATTGCCTGTATTAATATAAATATGTGTGCTGAATTTCACTTTGCTATCTTGGGCGGTTTTTGATTTATGATTAATAATATTTCCAAATTTGACTTAATCAAAAGTGGGCGGTACCACGCCCTATTTTAAAACTTTCTTCAAAAATGTATTTTTTGCCTTAACGCTAAAGTGCACACCAAATATTATCCTTATAGGTGTATTATGTACTGAATAATCACTCTTTTTGTATTTTCGAAAATATTATATATATAGAAAGTGGGCGTGGCTTTTAACCGATTTTGCCTATTTTCAATAGCGCTCCGAGATAAGTGAAAAGGAACCTGCATACCAAATTTCATTGAGATATCTCAAGATTTACTCAAGTTATCGTGTTCACAGACGGACGGACGGACAGACGGACGGACGGACAGACGGACGGACGGACAGACGGACGGACGGACGGACGGACGGACATGGCTCAATCAATTTCTCTTTTCCTCCTGAACATTTTGATATATATAAGTCAATATCTATCTCGATTCGTTTATGCCGTTACATACTACCGTTAGGCGAATGAAGTTAATATACCTTGTGTGCGAAGCACTACTAGGTATAAAAATAAAACTTGAGCGTAACGATTATTGTTATTATTAAACTTATAACAGTTACAGTCCCTGCTGTAGAGTCAAATAAACACACGAACAGATAATGTAATAGATAGCTAGTTTTATTTACTAGAATTAAACGGAATACAAATATAAGAGTTTAGTAACTTCACTGTAAATTTAGTTACTGTACAACACTTGAAAAGAAACTGATCAAAACGGCCTTGGTTGGCCACTGCCTTATATAGTCCCACAGGGTGCTACGTTATAGGAATAAAAGTTCATGGTACTGACAGTTTTGTTCAATTCTATTATCGATTGAAATTTGTCGGACCTTTCACTTTTATATTGTTCGCATATCCGTCGAGTTCGAAAAAGTGCATGCTATTTATCATAATTATGATGAATTTTGCGGAAAGTGCAACAAACATTTTTCAAGGCGAGATTCAAACATTTTGCCATGCAATGGTTATTGTAAAAAGTTATTTCACCAGACTTGTTGTGAAAATATTGCGTTACATACAATTGAACTCCTAAAAATCTCGAAATAATCTTGGAGAAACAAATGTTTGGGTTTGAGCTTGTCTCAAACACGTTTAATAACAAGTAAGGAAGTCTAAGTTCGGGTGAACCGAACATTAAATACCCAGCGTTAGTTTTTAGAAAAAGGGGGCGTGGTTTTCATCCGATTTCGCCCATTTTAAAAACCAATCTATGCCGAGCCTAAACAATAGCGAATTTGGTGGGAGCGGCCACGCTCCTTGCTTATAAAGCTTTAACCGCTTACATGAGCCAAAAGTACTGAATCGATCTTTTCAAGGGTTATACCATGTCCTATATATAACTTTGGAAAAGAAGGCGTGCCATGCCCATAACTTTTAACGTATTTTGTGAAATTTTTCGATGTACGGATATATGTGTCCATTAATCAATATTTACATAATTTTAAAAAAGTGGGTGGTGGCACGCCCACGGTTTTTTTTATGTTGTTTGTCCCTATTGAAGATCAGTTTTCATTGCAGATCTTTATGATACTTTCACAGTGGCTTGTTAATAGTGAAATGTTGATATTTTGTTTATTCACTTGTGGGCGGTGCCACGCCCATTTTCCAAAATATTACCAAAAAACCTTTAAACATCACAAATAACATCATCAGGTGAATGAGTGTACTAAATTTTAGCATTATATCTGTATCAGTTAAACAGATATTGCATATTCCGGTTTCCTAGCTCTCGTTTAGAGAACTTTAGTCCAAAAAGGGGCGTGGTCGTTCACCGATTTTTCTTATTTTCTGTGGTAGTACTCTACATAAACATAACATACCTGGAACCTAGTTTCGTAAACCTATCTCACATCGTTCTGAAGTTATTAGCAGTCGAATTTGAAAATTGCTTGACTCATAAGTGGGCGGTGCCACGCCCACTTTCCAAAATTTTGCAAAAATAATGTAAAGAATATGAAAATTGATGTATGTACAAAATTATATTATTATAGCGGTATCAGTTAATTAGATATGGACTTTTCAATATTTCCACCTCCTTTCAATATAACTTTTATAAAAAAGTAGGCGTGGTCGCCAAGCGATTTCGTTTATTTTCTATATCTGAATTTAACACAACAATAGTATGCCCTCTACAAAATTTCGTTATACTAGCATAAACTGTTCTCAAGTTATTAGGAGTCAAAATTTTAAAATTTCTTCAAATATATGGGGGCGGTGCCACGCCCCTTTTCAAAAAATTTGGTAAAATCCGCCTTAGAACATATAAATCAATACATATTGCAAATTTTATCATTGTAGCTGCTTCTGATATTGAATTAACCCGTTTTATACGTTTTTCGAAATTTTCGATATCGAAAAAGGGGGCGTGGTTATCATCCGATTTCGCCCATTTTCTACTACCTTGGCCAGAAAGTAACCTGTATGCAAAATTTCATGCAAATATCTCAATTTTTACTCAAGTTATCGTGTACACGGACGGACAGACGGACAGACGGACGGACATGCCTTAATCAATTCCTCTTTTCAACCTAAGAACTTTCATATATGGAACTCTATATCTAACTCGATTATTTTGTGCCGTTACATAGTACCGTTATGTGGACAAAATTAATATACCCTTGTACTAGTACGCTGGGTATAAAAAATTTGAGCTCTTAGATAAGCAGATTGAGGCATTAAAAACCCAAATTATTAATACATATGTTAATCAACCTGCAGTGCCTAACATTGTTCCCAACAACAACACTAACGACTACCCTGTATGCAATGTTGATGTTGTTGTTACCCCAGCTACTCCCATTGCCGGTGGAGTTTTAATCGCCGTGCGTCGACATCTCCGTTCGTCTCTTATTGATCTTAGCGACAAGGACTCACTGCTGGACCAAATCTGTGTTTCAGTACTGGCTCCTCTGATACCTTTATTCTCGCGTCCTACATCCCTCCTTCTAGTTCGGACTCTCTACAAATCTCATGTAGATAATATTACTGACTTAGTTCGTAAGCATAATTCTTGCAATTTTTGTATTTTAGGTGACTTTAATTTGCCTAACATAGTTATAACCTTCTACCAAATAATGTCAACAGTTCTTCTGAGATGTACCTTGTTGACAATTTATTTAGTGTTAACCTCTCCCAGATCAACAGTTTCACCAATCGGCTATCGAGGACTCTTGATCTTATCTTCATTAATGATAATATTAACTGCACTCTTAATGAATGTCTTGACCCGCTGTCATGTACTGGTTTACATCACATCCCACTCACTCTTAATGTGGAATTCTATATTTTTGAAAGTATCGGAAAAGTAAGTTAAATCACCTAGTATGTATAACAAAGTTTGTAGTTTTTTCACTCAGCACGATATTGGAATATTCTTTAATAAATACAGGGATAAATACAATGTAGTTATCATTCGTATTTGCATTAAAATTGTAATTGGGAATGCTATAATCACTTACTTCATAAGAATAAACCCAAATTTCAGTAAAAATATAATATCCGGTAGGCAGCCTAATGCATCGATATGACTAATAACAGATCGAAGTTATGCCTTAGGCTACGTATATTCTGATGAACAACTATCATATCATTACACGGAGAAAACTGCTGTGCATTATTTATGCACAAGCTGTTCATAAGGTACATTTTTGAATATGCAACTATTCGCACAAATTTAGTTATACACAAAAAATGTGCACAGTTTGTGAACATTGTTCATAACTTAATTATTTGAAAATCAAACACAATTGATCATAATAATTGAACGTTGTTCATAATTTTTGACTATGAACACTTATTGGTAATAATTTGTGTCCATTTATGCATATATTATGAACAATCTATTAAAATTGTACATAAGCTATACACAAAAAATGTGCACCGTTTGTGAACATTGTTCATATCGGATATATAACATATTGTTAATATTTCAGAATTTACATAACTTCTTGGATTCCGCAGTTGGAATTAATTAGTTACAACGCAAACAATGAATTGGGTGCATTAGACAGACATTTCAAATATAGTCAGAGATCATTTAGAGAAAGACGGGCCAATGAATTATGCTATGTTCATTAATATAACTGGAGACATAGTAACACGATTTTCATCAGAAAAAAATGTACAAAACTAGGAAAAATACATATGTTTTATCCTATAGTATTGTGTTGGGTTACCTTGAGGATGAACAAATCTAAGTGGAAGTCACAAGACACAGGAAGTAAAAAGATGGACACGTTTTTAGTATACGAGCGTTTTATTAGGAATGATCTGATATTCAGTGTGTATATTATAATACCATAGAGATCTACATATTTAAAGTGATTGTACATATATCTGTTTCATACGGAAATACATACAGTGTATTCAATAACAAGGTGATGTGAGTATATGAAATATTATAGTATTCAGGTTGCTTTTACATCTATTACATTTATTTCTTAACACTCTTTCTCAATCTGAATACTATTTGAGTTATTAATTTTTTTAATCTAAACCAAGCAATTTGACAAACTTTAAATGCTTTTGTTTTTGTAAATTCTTTGTGAAAATATCTGATACATTTTCATTTGTATTAACGTATTCTAATTTAACATCATTTCGAGCAATAACTTCTCTTATGTAATGGTACCTAACATCTATATGTTTAGTGCGCTTATGATACACTGGATTTTTTGCGATCTGTAAAGCGCTCAGGTTGTCGCCTTTTATTGTTATCGCTTCGTTGTCACGCCAACCAATTTCATTTAACAAACGTCTCAGATATACTGCCTCTTTTGCCGCTGTACACAAAGCAATATATTCGGCTTCTGTGCTGCTTAGTGCCACCACATCTTGCTTCTTACATTGCCATGAAAATGCTGCACCCGCTAAATAAAATGAATAGCCTGTATACGACTTTCTGCTAAGTTTGTCGTTGGCCCAATCGGCGTCTGCGTAGCCTTCTAACTTTTTACCTAGCTTGCGATAATGAATCTTAAAATCAATGGTTTTTGACAAATATCGTAGTATATGCATTGCTCCTGCTTCGTGTTCAGAATGAGGGTTATTATTTCTTTGCGCTAAAACGCTGACTGCATGCAATATATCAGGCCGAGTTGAAATTGCCAAATACATTAAAGACCCGACCAGCGACTGGTATTTTGTGGTATCCACCCTCACACATTTTTCATTGCTGCAATTTATTTGGAAGCCAGGGTCTAGAGGTGTACTTACTGGACGACAGACGTTTACACCGTACATAGAAAGTAACTGTTTTATGTACTTCTTTTGACTTACGGAAATTGCACCTGTTTTACCCTCGCGCTCAATTTCGAAACCGAGAAAGAACTTAATGCTGCCGCCATCATGCAATGCAAAATTTGATGAAAGCTTACATTTAATGTCTTCAATCTCTTTCTCATTGCTGCTAGCAATAATTAAATCGTCTACATAGACGGCTATATACGTATATACACCATTTACCTCTTTCACGTATAAGCATGCTTCGCTTTTGCACGGAGTAAAACCCATACTTTTTATGGAGCTATCAATTGTATTGTTCCAGTTACGACCGGATTGCTTTAGGCCATAGATGGCTTTATTTAGTTTTAAAACTTTGTTTGGTTGCTGCTCATCTATGAAACCCTCTGGTTGTCGAATGTATACTTCTTCGGTTAATTTACTGTTCAGGTATGCATTCGATATGTCGATTTGATGCAAATACAGATTTTTTTCAACAGCAACGGCTAATAGCATACGTATGGTCTCATACCGAATTACTGGCGAAAACGTTTCCCAGTAGTTCAGACCTTCTTTTTGGTTGCACCCTTTTGCTACAAGTCTTGACTTGAAATCTGTAATTTCACCATTTGCATCGCGTTTAATTCTGTAAACCCATTTTGTACCTATTGCTTTTTGTTCATGCGGGAGATCAACAACTGACCATGTATTGTTCGCAACTAATGCGGCGTATTCTTTGCGCATTGATTTTTCCCACTCATCAGCATCTTTGCCAGATAATGCTTGCTTGACCGTCTGAGGCGTCTCAAAATCTACCCCATATTGCATATTGTTTAACGTTTGGTACTCTTTTCGCGGACGACCTACTTCACCTGTGCGAACAAGTTTGGGCCTGCCCCTACCACGATTGGAATTAACGTTACCTGAGTCAGAACCGCTTGCCTCTTCTTCGTCATTTGTACTTTCGACATTTGTGTCACCATCGACATTTGTATCGCCATTGCCATCTGCTACTTGTTCGTCGCCACGCGCGACAATTGTATCATCGCCATCTACTTCTTCTTCATCGCAGCTTTCAAAATCTAAACCTGCATCATCAACTGCATCACCATCTTCGCACGTAATGTCTTCATCGTTTATGATAAACGTAGCCATGTCTACTTCTTCACTGTGTTTATTGTTCACGATTTTTGGCACATTATTTTCATTTTCTATGAATTTGACATCACGCCTTTCGATTACTTCTCTATATTGTCTATCATATAAACGGTAAGCTTTGGCCACATAAGAATACCCGACAAACACATATTCTTTTGCTTTTGCACTGAACTTTTTGTTTTGTTTTTTGTCTAATGCAAATGCACGCGCACCAAAAATTTTCAAGTGCTTTACCGACGGCTTTTTGTTGTGCCAAACTTCATACGGCGTGCAGTCATGCAACAACTTTGTAGGAGAACGATTGCGCAAATAAACAGCAGTGTGTACTGCCTCTCCCCACAGCTCCTCTTCTAAATTTGCGTGCACTAATAAGCTTCTGGCCATTTCTACGATGGTACGATTTACTCGCTCTGCAACGCCGTTCTGCTGCGGCGTATATGGCACACTCAATTGCCTTTTGATGCCATTTTCTTCTAAAAACTCACTAAACGCTTTGTTAATATACTCCCTACCATTATCGCTCCGTAGAGATTTTATTTTATGTTTCGTTTGGCATTCGACCATTTTCTTAAATGTTTTAAATTTTTGGAAAACTTCACTCTTTTCCTTTATACAATATATAAAAATCATGCGCGAGAAATCGTCCACAAATATTAAAAAATATCGTGCGCCACCAACAGATTTTACATTAATTGGACCACAAACGTCCGTATGCACCAATTCTAATATTTGTTTTGTTTTTATTTCGTTGCTTTTTGGGAATGGCGCTGCGCTTAATTTGGTCTTACAACAAGTGTCGCAATTAGCTTTTGTGTTTATTGATATTGTATCAATTCCGCGAACTAGACCATTTTGTACAATTTTCCGCATACTTTCGAAATTTAAATGGCCGTAGCGATTGTGCCACTTTATCGTATTTGCATTAAATAATTTTGCCGAACTAGATGCTTCATACGCGTTGAAAATAAACAAATTATTTTTTAGCTTAGCTTTTATTAGCATTACACCGCACTTGTCTTTGATCTCTGCAAAATTATATTTGAATGCCACTGTGTTTTCATATTGCATTGCTTTGCTTACTGAGTAGAAATTCATGTTGAGTGAAGGAACAAACAATACATCTCTCAACTCAATATTGCAATAATTTGTTTTGATTATTACCGTACCTACTCCCTGCGAGTAAGTGCAATTGTCTGCTGCTAAAACGATTTTTTCTTTTTGTTCGACTAACGAGACAAACATATTTATGTCACAGCACATATGTGACGTAGCGCCACTATCGATGCACCAAGCATGTTGATCGCTTTTAACACCTGTAGTTGCTGTATATGCAGCGTAAGAAAGCTTATTATTTTTTGAAAGCTCTTGTTCGTACTTTTTTGGTTCGCAGTTTTGTTGACCTTTTCTTTTGCATTGGGATATTGCATGCCCGCGTTTTCCGCAGCCATAACATTTTCCTTTGAAGTTATTCTTTTTAGAACTAGGATTTGTCTCTTTTACTTGGTTGAAAATTGCTTGCGTTGCCATTTCTTGATGTGACTTATGTTGTTCCCTTCGAGTGCCTTCCTCCAAAAGCTTGATTTTGAGCGCATTAAACGACGGCAAGGCATCTCGGGTTTCGATGGCAACTACAAAGTTCTCGTACTCAGCGGGTAAGCTGGACAGCAATATAATAACTTTTAATTCTTCGTTCAATTCTATATTTACCTCTGTTAACTTGTCAACTATTTCGACGAACGATGTTAAATAGTTTGACATGCTCTGGTTTGCAGACATACTGCAACTTAACAGTTTCTTGTACAGAGATACCTTCTGTAGTGGTCCACTAGGCATATGGATTTCTCGAAGCTTCTTCCAAGCATCCGCCGATGTCTTGCAAGATTTTACGTTGGTCAATTGCGTTGATTTAATGCATAGAATGATGTTCGCCAGCGCCTTCTGGTCATCTTTATCCCATTTAACGCCATTCTCGGTGGTACGTGCAAGCTCACCATTTACGATATTCCACTGGTCTGCATTCACAAGAATGCTACGCATTTGCATGCACCAAGTATCATAATTGCTTTCACTAAGCTTTTCGATTTGATAATTTGAGTTCATTTCGCAGATTCTCTAATGCGCGCACTCATTCAAAAAAACAACCTTATAATTCTTTTTACAATTTCCACGCTTTATACGCCTTGGGATCTGGGCCCATAACCTTTGTTGGGTTACCTTGAGGATGAACAAATCTAAGTGGAAGTCACAAGACACAGGAAGTAAAAAGATGGACACGTTTTTAGTATACGAGCGTTTTATTAGGAATGATCTGATATTCAGTGTGTATATTATAATACCATAGAAATCTACATATTTAAAGTGATTGTACATATATCTGTTTCATACGGAAATACATACAGTGTATTCAATAACAAGGTGATGTGAGTATATGAAATATTATAGTATTCAGGTTGCTTTTACATCTATTACATTTATTTCTTAACATATTGTTTACAGGAATATTATTTTTAAAAGCAAAAGCGGAACGGAAAACTGTAGAACAAATAACTCGAATTGAAAAGTCAAGAAGTAAGTGCTGTTTCGGCATCAGAAATCGATTCAGAAGATAAAATTAACGCATTATAGAAATTGAATTTCCTGAACACTTGAGTTTTATCCAATCTTAAGCTCTAAACTATGTTTTATGATAAGAATTTTATAGAAATGTAAAAAAAAATGTTTCTATATATATAAAACAGAAGGGTACCCAGCGTTGCTCGGGATGTACATAAGTAGTTCCTAAATTCCAACTAACCTCAATTGCGAAGACAATTTTATATTTATTATCCCACATTATATCCCGTTTATGTCTACGGTAAGCACCTAAAGTAAAGGCTTTTTTTAATAGTAATAATAATAATAATAACTTCGACATTTTGTCATCTCCCTTCCATTTGACTCTTTAGCTGTGCCTTAACATTCCCCAAGTCATCCCCAGTCATTTTTTCAATGAAATTTCCAATATACAGACACAAGTTTTCTAGAGTTTTATTAAAGACTAGCAGGGCACCCGGCATTGCTCCGGATGTAAGTAGTTCATAAAATTCTGCTACCCTTACTTGAGAAAACAATTTACAGGCAGAAAAGGATCAGAACAATATTTTTTTTCCCACATTATATCCCGTTTATGTCTACGGCAACCAACTAAAGTAAAGGCGTTTTTTAATAGTAATAATAATAAAAATAACTTCGACATTTTGTCATCTCCTTTCCCAAGGGTATTTTACTTTTCCGAAATATTTACTTTTCCAAAGGTTTCCCTAATATGAAAAAAAATATAATTCGTTACATTTATTTGCATGACTCACTTTTTGTAGCGCTACGTGGACGCTCAAAATTGGTTAACTTAACTTTTTTTTTTACTTTACTTTTATGCAACAAAAAAGGCTGGAGTTTAGGACTTAAGGGTCGTGTTGTCATGTAAGCTTTAAAGTTTGTCTGCTCGATAAACCCAAATTTCGATCACAAAAAATGTTTTCATCGGACTGATAAAGCTTAAAATTGAATAAAAAACGACTCTAAACCCATTTATTTTTCCAATAGAAAGAACATAAATTATAGAATTTCTTTGTACACAATATTTGAAGTTCTACCCAAATTAAAAATTATAAACAAACTAGCAGACCCGGCATTCGTTGTCCTGACCAAACATTAACTTGTTTGCATTTAAAATATGTGAGTCGCCCTCCTACTTTCAGCTCCACATCCTTCTCTCCGTCCATCCTCTTCATATGCTTTTGTCTTTTCATATTGCTTTTTAATTGCCATCCATATACATACCTATCCCTTTCTCAATCCTAATCCCAAAAATACTTAAAATTACTCCATTTTAAAACTCTCATCAAGACCTTTCATTTCAGACCTATTTTTTCACAAAAACCTTCTAGCTCCAATTTTGGTCCACGTTTTGGTTAATATCTTCGTTTTGTATGGAAAAATAGCTAAAACATGTTAAATCATTTGTCAACACCTTTCATTTGATACCCATATCATACCAATACCATCGAGAGCCCCTCCTGGTTGACATTTTGACCACTATCTCGAAAACGGGCTCATATTGAAATAACACTTAATAAGGTTCCCCTGGTCAACATTTTTAGGCACATCTCCAAAACCTTTCCAAATGCCTTTATTTTTTTAGCGTATAACCATCTCGAGCGGATACAAAATCTACCTTCCAAATTTAGTTATGTGTATTAGGTCCAGCCGTTCTCAAAATAGATGTTTCCATAAATGAAGCAAAGCCCAAATGAAACCTGTGGCCTTCCCCTTTCTTTTTATACCAATTTTGTGCGAATATTCCTAAGTTTACCCGAAAAATAAATTTGACCGATAACTCTATTATCGATAAATATATCGAAATGAACCAACATTCAAATGAAAGCGGTGTTCTTCCACTTTCGTTTGATACCAATTTTGTGCGAATACTCCAAAGTTTACGCAAAACTACATTTTGACCGATAACTCTGTTATCGACAAATATATCGAAATATAAATATGCCTGTTATCTATTCTGTACTCCAAAGAATTTCGTAAAGTTCGAGGCATTAGTTTAGACGTGAAAGAGTCACAAAAATTGCAAGTCACTCCCACACTTATGTTTTTATATATTAGTAAGATATGTATATCAATGGACCAAGGCGCATTAAAGTTTGCATGTTCGATTGCAACACGAAGAGTAACACCAAAGCAAAACTTCAATTGACAATGGAAAATTCCAAAAAATTCGCATTTTTTACCCTGAAAAGCTTTGAAATAAAGAATTTTTCGTTCAATTAACTTTGTACCAATTCATGACCAACAACGCCATCTGGTGGTGAGAATTTTTCGTTTGCGGAACTCTCTGTCACCGATAAATAAACAAAAAAAAAGCAAGGTCCAACCAAAATTACGATATGACGCTACATCACCGAAAAATAAACATACATAGCAAGAAACAACGAAAATGCCCTATAGTGTGTAGCAAGGACCACAGCCAAATTACGATATGACGCTGCATCATCGACAAATAAACATACATAGCAACAAACACAGCCAAAATTACGATATGAGATATAAATATATAGTGGAATAACAGCCAAATTAATAAGAATAACAGCCAAATTAATAAGATTGTATGGGAGGTACCAAGCCCCTAATATTTTGTTTTGATTTTAATACATGACGTGTGCGTGGTAATAACAAAGAAACCCCCCAAAGGATGTATATAATTTGATTCAGCCGTTTTCGAGTTTTAGCGTTACAACTGAACACCATTTTATTTTTATATACATATATAGATATAGAATAGATATAGATAAACATGTCAATACTGAAGTATATGATTTATTGTATTTTAATAAAGACATTTGAAAATAAAATGAATTTTATTTCTTTAATATTAGCAAGAGGTGTGAAAATTGTTCCTATTTGTTCACAATTTATGAATACGTGGCTCACTACCTATGCCCAGTTGTTCATAGTCTTTCCCAGCTCTTCAGAACGTATGCCCAGTTGTTCATAGTCTTTCCCAGCTGTTTATAATCTATGCCCTTGTTTATAAAACATGCTCATAGTGCTGAACTTAAGTTATTGATTATGAACAACTATTCTTGGTCATTTTTCGTGAACGATTTCTGTATAAGTTGTGCCCATTGTATAAAATTTCATTGTATAAGCTTATTTGCACTTATGCACGGTAGCTGATCGGTAAAGGGTTTTGCACCTTTCCCAAAAAAATAGCAAAAATGCACTTAAGGTGTAATTTAACTTAACGTAAGTATTTTAATAGTTTTAGGTTAGGTTGAGCTGGCCGGCCGTCAAGGCCTCACATAGACTGAATAAGTCCATAGTGCTACCAGAATTTTTCCCCTTGGACCATAAACAAAAATCATCTCAAGAGGCAGGGTGTACTTTAAGGAATAACTCCGTCCTCTTGGCGAAAGCTAGAAGCTTCCCAAGTCCTATCCTACTCGCTGCTTCCAGATCCGATAGTTGTAGAGCTCCCAATAGTTGGAGTCTTAATGTAGCGAGGGCGAGACAGGAGCACAGGACGTGCTCAACCCATCCTCCTGCAGACCGCACCTCCTGCATCTGTCGTCGTCTACGAGACCTAACTTATGCGCATGCGATGCCAATAGACAGTGCCCTGTAAGTACCTACGCCTATCATTAGCCTGCGATCATAAGATCACTTTGGTTGACCCCATGTCGTATGCTTTGTACATGATTTTAGAGACGGTGCAACCACGCGCTTGATTCCACGCCCTTTTTGCCTGGTCGATCATTCGTATCTCCTGCTTTCATTTCAGCTCTCCCAGCCTGATCGGAACCTCCACCGTGTGTTCGGCATGGGCCGCCACCTCTTTGACCAAAGCGTCAGCCTTTTCGTTCCCATCTTCAGGCTTCTCTCCGTGGGAATCCTCCTTAGCGACTGCTTGCGCCCTTGGACACTGTTGGTTGTTGTGATGTGTGACGTTAAGGCCTTAATAGCCGCCTGACTGTCAATATAGAAGTTGACTCGACTGCTCTTAAGGGAGGCTTCCTACAATAGTTCCACCGCTTTCATTACGGCTACGACCTCAGCCTTGTTGTGATGTGTGAGGTTAAGGCCTTAATAGCCGCCTGACTGTCAATGTAGAAGTTGACTCGACTGCTCTTAAGGGAGGCTTCCTACAATAGTTCCACCGCTTTCATTACGGCTACGACCTAAGCCTGAAACACACTGCAGTGTTCTGGCAACTTGTACGATCTACTGGTTTCCGGGTCAGCACAGTATACAGCGGACCCTACACCTTCAATCATTTTAGAGCCATCTGTGTACACATGCGTTGTGCTGACCATTTCGAACTCTAGAACCGGAACCATGTAGTCTGTCCTTGTCCGTCTGCGTTCAACTTGACCCGAGGCATTTAGCCTATTTGCAGTTGTCAATGCCATGCTTTTGGCTCTCAGGTCAACCGGTGGGATGTGCAGAGCAGCATGTAATGCTGCTGTCGGGGTGGTTCTCAATGCTTTCTTTATATTTATCATAGTTAACCTGCACACCCTCTCCAGCTTAGTTACATACGTTGTCTATTGCGTGGATTTCCACCAAATCAGTACTCCGTAATAAAGAGTTGGTTTCACAATTGCCATGAATGCCCAATGCGTTAGTGCGGGCGAGAGCCCCCATTTGCGCCCAAGCATAGAGTGAAGTAGAGGCTTTGTTCACTCTCTCATCTACGTTTGGTTTCGACGACAGCTTGCTGTCCAATATTATTCCCAGGTATTTTACGCTGTATTTCTCTTGCAGGATTACACCTCCTAGCCTGGGCCTAGTCCAAGTCCGGACTTTATACCTTCTAGTGAATAACACCATGCCCGTATTTTCTGCATTCGCAGCCAGCATGGCAGGGAATATTCCGTATGGACCGGCCGACTTAAACTTAGAGAAAGTCCTAATCGCCCATTGGATCTTGTTGTCATGTACCAACCCTGGTATTATCCGCTCAGTTCTCGTAGTATACGTATTCTCAAGTACATTCTCCTCATGGCCATCAGACGGAAAATATGCGTCGAGAAGGCGCCTTCAGGGATTCTTCTCTACTGCGCGACCATTCCCCATTCTTATTCATTATAAACTGCTGTACAACTTCGCCGCTTGACAGAGCTTTCCTCAACCTTGCTGTCTCATTGGAGCTTTCTATATACGTACAGAACTCCCTCCATGAGACCTCTTTGATTAGTTGATTTCCCATTTGTAAACCCTCAGCAGGTCCCGATATTCATCCCAACACTCCTCGCAATCGGCTGCTTTTATAGTTTGAAACTCTCTCTCACCTGCCTCCGAAGAGTTCCCAGCTCTTTGCTCCACCAAGGCGGCGTCTGGATCTTCTGAGGGGGCAGGCTTTAATATACGCATCGGTAAGTGTATTTGTTACGGTGTTATTGGTTTCCTCCAATTCGTCTACCGTGGCGACCTCTCGAGGTACGCCGAGATTTCTTACCACTAGTATCTGTCTGTCAATCTAGGGTTTCTAAAGGATTGAACACTCTCTCTCTAAGTGGATGTTAAAGGTTATATATGCGTGATCTGAGAAGGATGGTCTTTCGAGAACCCTCCAGTCAGTCGTTGAATTATCTACCTCAGAAGTCCCAGCACATATTTCCATGTTCAGGGTACAACATGTCTTCCGCTTCCTTCTTGATTTGGAGGATGTAGCGCTGGCCCTCCTCGGTCGTGATACACGTAGTACCTTCCAGTCCCGCGATGGTATACTCGGGTTCTGGCAATGCAGCAGACGCAACGCAACCTCCAACTTCACCACACACGGGATCCATACCTTGGTCTTCGGAATCGTGGGGATCAGCGTTCTATTCACCATCTCAAACCGGGTGGCGGATCTTGATGTGCAGGGTCCCTCGCTGTCATGGCTTGGAAGAGCAGCTCTTTGCACCTCAGCCTTGCTGGTCTCGCGGCTGGCCTGCCCCACAGTCCTTTGACTGGGTCTTCTCCCATTCCCCCTCCGCTTCTTATGAGCGGATCTGTCGCCTTCCGCAGACCGCTGCCTCTTCTTTCCGTTCCGAGCCTCTTATTCGAACCTATTGCAATTCCCGGGGGTTGCTCGCCGCAAAGCGTCCATCCCCGAATTGCCTCCGTCCATTTTCTATTGTACTCCGGACCCACTCGAGCCGCTCTACCTCTCGGTCCTTTAGATCGAGCGCTGGACGATCCTTAATGCCGCCCGGCACTGCGATAAGGCTTTCTTCCCCTCCCTATTTTGCGCTCTTTTTCCCTCCGACTCTTTGCTCGGGCTGGCGAGGAGCTCTCGCTCTCGTACGGAGCTCACGGATATGCCACTATCACCGCTTTCCATGTCGGACTCTTCGCCTTGGCGCCATCGCCGTCCTTGGGAAGCGGTCCTCCTTTTTTCTCCTCCTCCTGATCTACTTTATATTTATTGGAATTCATCTTGGTCGTACGAATACCTGGCCGTACGAATATAACGGGAAGATATATATCGTACACCGCAGCAGCGCACCCTACTGCGGCAAAGCCACTATCACTTCCCGAGGCGGGAAGGAACCGTGACAATACAGCCGAAATTGCCCCCTGGCTGCAAATCGTCCAATGGGCACGGTCCGCTTGACACCCTGGATTAATTGTTTCAATCGACTGTAAATGTTTCAAAGTACTTTTTAATATTCCTTTGTATAAGTTTTTACTAATTTTAACTTGAGATTTTTAAACTAGCCTTTAAGTAAGTTAACGGCAGCCTCCGCACAGCTTCTTTACCATAAAATTGATCTTTCTACATAGTGGATTCTTCATATGAATCATAGGCTAACGGAAGCCTCACACAGCTTCATTAGCGTAAATATAAACAAAAATCATAGTTCTGTTTTCTTTTGAATGTTCTACTTTTATCTTTATTTCAAGACGTAAAAGAGGGGTAAAGTACAAGTACCCTAGTTCTGTAATTTAAAGTTTAGCGGATGCCGAAACAAAAAGTTTAACAAAAAAGTCAAGCTATAAAATAGTGTAAAAGTAAATTAAAAAACTATCTGTGCAATTCACGGACAGAATTTTTTACTAAAATCAAAGCACAAATAAGAAAATCGAGACATATATTTTTCTCCGTGTTGGATAAATGAAGTGGAATAACACAAGCAGCAGCTGATCAAGTGAGTAAGAAATACAATGCCCCAGGTCTCACCTATACTTGGAGTGTATCTTTTGTGTGGAAACCCAGCCCAGGGCATGCCAACGTTGTGGGGACCTGTATTGTTCCGAAGTGTGTCAACAACATGACTGGCATAGGCACCGCTACATTTGTTTTCCGATTCCTCCTCTGGTTCTGATGATACCTATATAAAAATGACAGATTCTCCAAATCGCTCCCAAGAATTAAGTTTTGAAGAAGAAGAAATAGAAAATGGAATAAATAAAATTTTAGAAACTTTAGACTTCCAAGGCAATAATCTTTCTCTTTTGGATCAGAGCCTGATAAATTAGATGCAATCTTAGAAGCGTTATAAAACGAAGAAAGTAATTAAAAAATTGATTTGATAAAGGAAAATAAAGTAAAAAATTAAAAATTATGAAATGGCTCACGGTGAAGAATTGACCGTAGAGATCATCACTAGATTGATATCGTGGATAGTAATTTGGAATTAAGACAGGAAGTTCAAAAGGTTAAAATCCCAACTTGAAAATAATAATAATAGGGCTACCGAATAGAGCCTAAAACAATTGATGATTCTGTCCAATGTCAGGAATCATTGGACGTAGTTAAGTATCTACCGGAATTTAGTGGCGTTTGCCTATGTAAGCTGGAGTGAAGCAGCCCATAACACTATGAGCTTATATGTAAAAAAAACAAGAAAATAATTTAACGCCTTGAGTATCTTTAGAAATAAAATAACACAAGATGCCAATGACAATTTCACAAATCATGGCACCATTTTGAACTTCGATGCGATAATCGCTCGACTAGATTTTGCATTTTCGGACAAACGTCCAATACACATAATAGAGCAGGAGCTAAGTGTCCTTCGTCAGGGCACATTGACAGTAATAGAATACTATTACTTGGTCAACAAGAAATTTACCCTTTTAACAAATAAAACAATAATGAGTCATGGTAATGCAGCAGATATTACCAAAGAGCTGAACAAGCAAAATAGGGATCGTGACCTTAGAATTTTTATAACACTATTAAAGGCACCATTAAGAGATATAATATTTTCTTTGAGTCCTCAGGATTTCCCTGATGCTTTGACAGAGGTTCAAGAACTTGAGTAAATAGCGCGTTTTGCATAAAGTTTTGCGACCAAACAGTTGAGGGTAAAACAAAATTACCCAAACAATAATTTAAGATTTTTCCGTCGAAATAATCATTTATTTTATTGATTCTCTACAGGTTAACCTTACATACTATTACTTATATATAATAACTAATTAATAAGAGTAAAAATATTTAATTTAAACCTTGGTATAGCGGCATTGAAATCTATCACATGCGCATAAATATTACATAAGCGTATGCTTCTTGCAACTGGTTCATTACAGCCATAATTAGTTCTATGGGACGTTTCGATAAGCAACCGATTGTGTTAAAATTAATTAAACTACGTACTTCATCGCAATCAACCCCGTGGTTAACTAAGTAGTAGACAAACATTAGTGCAAAGTAAATTCTGCGGTCGTCTAAGGATTGTAAGCCGAGAAGTTTCCTACTACTATCATAGGCTGGCGCACCACATGATCAGCTTAATTTAAATATAGCAAATCTAGTAAAGGTTCTTTGAACTCTTGCTTTTTCTAAGGTGGGACAAATAGTATGGACTCCACACAAGACAACAATAGTCCAGGTGGCTCCTTACTAGAGAAATATAAAGCGACTTCAAAGGGTAAGGGTCTTTAAACTCTGTCGAATTTCTTATTATGAATCCTATCATGGAAAGTGATTTAGCAAGCACAACATCAACATGCCTGTTAAAAGTTAGTTTCATGTCGAAAATTATCCCAATATCTTTAATTTCCTCCAAACGATTATAATTGCCATTGTCTATTGAATAGTCACACTCAATAGGACTAAGAGCTTTGGAGTAAGAAACCACATGACCATGCATTTACGATTCAGTCCGATTTCGTCAGCCCAATTTTCACTAATAGCTTGCGGTCCAGCAAATAACTCTCCAGAAACTTCAAGTGTTCCTGCGATCCCATATAGGGAGAGCTTGTGTAGGAAAACAGAGTGGTGAACTTTGTCGAAAGCTTTAGAGAAGTCAGTATAAATGATTTGTGATTCTCTGGAAGAAACTCATGCTGTACAAAGCTGAATCGATCTCCGAAGTTATTAAAAAGTTTAATATTTAGGATATTATCAAATATTTTAGCAAATGTACATTGCCTGACTATGGGTCTATAGTTTGTAATTTTGCTACGATCGCCTGACTTGAATATTGGCGAGATTGCCCAAAGTTTCCAGCAGTCCAAGAATACACCCTTCTAAAGGCAATAGTTGAAAATCCTTCTAGGTCGCGACTAGAGCTAGACTTTTTATATGATATTGCTAGTGATACCTCATTAGGGGTTCTATCAATGTTTGTAATTGTATTAGAACTAAAAATTTGGTCAAAAAATGTGGAGCTACTATTACACTATACGACAAAATCAACTTTGTTTCTGGGTATTGGACCAAACCAATTTTTTTGAATAGACGAAGACATAAATAAAAAATGTGTACAAAATTTTGTAATTTGCTTTCGAAGTTAGAAATTCGAACTTTGGTAGTTTCCGTGGATTGTGTGGTGGTCCTAAAGGGGTCAATGCTTTAAGGGAGATCTCTCTGATTGTAAAGGGGCCGGAGAGATTGGGCCGATCAAATAGGTTATCGGGGAGACAGCCGGAATAAGTTTGAGAAAATAATTCGGTGAGAGTATGGTTCACATCAAATCAAGTCTGAATCTTTATTGACAAATCTCATTCTATTTATACACAAATTTGTCACAGAAAGTGATTTGCTAGACTCCTCCTCTTTCTCGACTTCTATGTAGCTGTTGAGAAACGAGACACCCATTAATTGAGAGTGCTAACTTTCGAAACAGCACACTCTTTACTTCAAGTCGCTCACTTGAACTATACCGCAATTGTATTTATGTATGAAGTCATATTCCTATATATACAATATATTTATGTATATATTCTCGTACCTATTGTCTTTGCTAACCGTTAAGAATATTCATAATACAGTCCATCTCATGTAAATATGTATAGGGTGTTTTTTTAGGGGTATAGAACTTCGAATTGAAATAAAACACAAGAAAATCGTTTTAAGGTCCATCAATTTGGCTTTATTGGAAGGATAATTTTATGCTATTAATGTTTAAATATGATTTCGGGCATGTGGCCGCCGCGGCTGGCTCGAATAAAGCCAATTCTACAGGTCCAATTTTCAACCACTTTTTCGAGCATATGGGGCCGTATGTCGGCAATAACGCCACGAATGTTGGCTTCCAATTCCCCTAACGTTTCTGGTTTGTTGGTGTAGACGAGCGACTTCACATATCCCCAAAGAAAATAATCCAATGGTGTCAAATCACACGACCTTGGTGGCCAATTGACAGGTCCATTCCGCGAAATTATGCGCTCATCGAATGTTTCCTTCAATAAATCGATTGTGACGTGCGCTGTGTGGCATGTAGCGCCGTCTTGTTGGAACCACAACTCATCCACATTCATGCCATCCAATTCGGGAACAAAATAGTCGGTTATCATGGCTCTATACCGGTCTCCAGTAACGGTATCTGCCTCTCCAGCATTATTGCTGAAGAAGTATGGCCCAATGACTCCACCAGCCCATAGAGCACACCAAACAGTCAGTTTTTGTGGATGTAAGGCGTTTCAAGGGTCTCATGTGGATTCTCTTCACTCCAAATGCGGCAATTTTGCTTGTTGACGTAGCCATTCAACCAAAAATGAGCCTCATCACTGAAATAAAATTTTGCCATTTGAAAAAAAAAATTTCAACCATTATTTTCGAAATAAATTTGCACGATTTGCAAGCGTTGTTCTTTTGTCAACCTGTTCATGATGAAATGGCAAACCAAACTGAACATAAATGACATTAGAGTTGCCAGATTTTACCACAAAATGCCAGTTTTATCTCTATTCGAAAAACAAACCTGTAAAAAAACACCCTATATTTATGTAAAGCATAAATCAGACCATGTCAGTACAATTCATGCAAATAAAGAGATCGGTCAGTCCGCCTTTAATTTAAACGGTTGTGCGTGTTTGTCATCATTTTTCGGATCGTAAGTAATTCACGCCCAAGTGTGGTTAGTTCTGAACCATACAAAATCTGATCCATTCGAGCCTGATACTAAAATCAGTGCTCGTGAATTCCTTTCGGTCGCCGTAGAAATTGTCTACGTTATTTTAACCCCATCATGGAAGTTCTGCAGCGTAACCGAGCACGGGCCCGGTTAACTATAGACCGTGCTTATAAGTCTGCAAAGCAACAGGGCCAAACTCCAACTCGAGAAGCCCTTGTATACAGATTGGAGAAGTTAGAAGCTGCTTACAACGATTTTGTGCGTATGAGTCATGAAGAAAACTTTGTCGATCCTATCGAAGAGGTTGAGCTTACAGAGGAGAAGCATTTTCAAACGCACGCCCTCTCACATTCCCAACTTGCTAGCTTGGCATCAACGCACCAAGCATCAACGTTCAGGGAGGATGATGGAATTGATCGTTTAGTAACACAACAAGCGTCATTTTTGGAAACCACTTAACGAAAATTCAACTACCTAAATTCAAATTGAAAATATGAGGATTGGATTACTTTTCGTGACTTATTTCGTAGTGCAGTAGGAAATAAAGCCGGGATGAGTCGTACCCACAAATTTCAATATTTAGTTTCATACTTGGAAGGCGATGCCTTAGCCAGCATAAAACATATTAGTGTCACCTAAGATAATTATGAGCAAGCATGGGACCGCTTGGTCAAACGTTACGAGCACAAGCCACTCATAATTAAGTCACTTGTTCAATCGTTTTTAGCTCTACCCACTCACACTTCGCATAACATAGCGGTACTTCGACAAATAGTCGATGGAGCAGATCAGGCTGTCAGAGGCAGAAAAATGCGATAATAATAGTGAAAAAACGTTCAGCGAGTTTCTGGAATTCCTTTCTCATCGCTGTGACTCATTTGAAGCTTGCTTGCCTCCCCGTTCAGCACACATCCGTCGTGTCGCTTCGCTAGCAAGTGCCCATGACATCAAAAGCAAACAATGTTTAATTTGTAAGCACAATCATACGATTTGGCAATGCGTTAAGTCCAAGCAGATGTTACCATCTTTACGCCGGGAAACTGCACAAAAGCAAAAATTATGCTTCAACTGCTTGGCCCCCTCGCATTCCGCAAGCTCTTGTCAATCGAAGCATACTTGTAAATATGTAGCTCACATCACCATACACTTTTGCACTATGATCGGTTCCCCCATTCGTATTCCACTTCGCGATCATCGAATCAGCAAGATAGCATACCCGCTGTCACTAGTCAATGCTTGCATATGCCAACATCAAAGCAACCAGGAGCCACAACTTTCACTTCCAGCCCTGATGGCATGCCTCATACATTTCTTCCAACGGTAACCGCTGCGGTAATGGATAAATGGGGTAATAAGGTAAATTGTCGGATATTACTCGACTCAGGGTCGACAATATCGTTCGCGTCAGAAGCCTTTGTACAACGCGTCGGTCTGCCGCGTACAAATGGCCGTGTATCAGTATCTGGCTTATCAGCTTGCAATACTGGAGTGACACGAGGCCGACTTAGCTTTACTCTACTCTCCAAAGTGCATGATGCGACCCTTGACATCAACGCTTTTGTTTTGAATAAGCTTACCTCGCAACTTCCTGTTCAGACGGTGAACTTACCTTCATCAATGTGGAAATCACTTATGCAACTACCACTCGCCGACCCTACCTTCGTTGAAGCAGCCCCTATTGATATATTGATTGGCTCTGATCAACTATGGAGCATTTATACTGGTGAGCAAAAACATGTCGGCTCTAACATGCCAACTTTGATGAACAGCGTGTTCGGTTGGGTGGTAGCAGGAACGTATACATCTAGTAGTAAAGGTAATCTAAATGCTGCCGTTCATCACGCCACCATTAATATTGATGCCTTGTTTCGATCATTTATGGAAGTCGAAGATGTCACAACTCCTCCAGAAAAGATAGAAAGGGCAGACCCAGCAGAGGCTCATTTTGCTCGCACCCATACTCGTCGAGTTGACGGATCCTACGTAGTTAAATATCCCTTCAAGGAAAACATTCCAGTAATAGCATCAACGCTGCCACAAGCTATCACCAGGTTACAATACATGGAACGACGGTTTAAACGTGATTCATTGCTGAAATCTCAATACACAAATTGTATGCGTGAATATATATCACTTGGTCATATGACCCGTATTGCGTCCTATGAAATGGATTTCGACCCATCGGAGTGTTTTTATCTGGCTCATCATGCTGTTCTCAAGCCAGACAGTTCCACTACTAAATGTCGAGTTGTGTTTGATGGATCTTGCAAGGATTCCAGTGGTCACTCACTCAACGAGCGATTACATATTGGTCCACCAATTCAGCGCGATTTGTTTGGAGTATGCGTTCGCTTTCGTCAGCATCGTTACGTTTTCTCAGCCGACATTGAGAAAATGTTTCGCGGTATCATTGTAGCAAACTCCGATATTTTCTTTCAGCGAATAGTTTGGCGTGAAGACGAAAGCTCACCCATAGAGCATTTCCAGCTACTCACCGTAACGTACGGGCTAGCTTCGGCGCCATTTCTCGCCGTACGTGTGCTCAAACAACTAGCCGGCGATCATAAAACAACTTACCCCCAAGCAGCGCGTGTAATTCTGCACCATACCTATGTCGACGATATAGCTACCGGTTGCGATACAGTTGATGAGCTATTTCAAATTAAAACCGAACTTATAGAAATCCTAACATGTGCAAATTTTAAGTTGCAAAAATGGTGTTCGAATTGCAAACCTTTGTTGGAAACGTTACCCAAAGAGCTATGTGAGCATAGACCAGTTGACATAGCTATTGAACAACACAATTTCTGCGTTAAGCTACTAGGAATACAGTGGAGCCCTGACACCGACGAGTTTCAAATATCAATTAAAATGCCTACGGACTACTCGAACGAGCCTACGAAACGCAACCTGCTATCAACCACAGCCAAAATCTTTGATCCACTGGGTATAGTCTCACCGAGTGTTGTACTTTTTAAAATTCTTTTACAAGAAACTTGGTGTCAAGGGGTGGGCTGGGATGATGCACTGCCTTCACCTTTAAGTGATCGCTGGCAGAAACTGATGTCCGAGTTGCATTATCTCTCCAATGTCAAAATTCCACGGAAAATAGCGGTGTCCGGGGTTTCCGTTGAAATACACGGATTTGCAGATGCTTCATCTTCTGCCTACGCAGCAGCAGTTTATAGCAGATCCAAGCTAAGTAACGAGTCCTACGTTATAAACTTAATTGCGGCAAAAACAAGGGTTGCCCCTTTAAGACCTCTATGAATTCCTCGCCTTGAATTAAGCGCCGCTCATTTGCTCACAAAATTGGTAGCATCTATTACTTCGTCTCTCAGTTTGGACCTTTCTGGTGTTTGGTGTTGGAGCGATTCGGAAATCGTTCTACATTGGCTTTCATCACCACCCCGTAGATGGACTCCTTGTGTCACAGAACTGCAGATTTCCTCGATGTTTACTCGCGTCCTCGTTGGCAAACTGTACGATCTGCGGAAAATCCCGCTGACTGTGCCTCACGTGGGGTGCTTCCATCTGGACTGAATCACCACCCGCTTTGGTGGAACGGACCTTCATGGTTATCTTTGCCTCGAAAGGAATGGCCAACCCGCAGCAATGGCACACCGGAGAATGATACCCGTGTTATTGCTGAACAGCGTAAAACTCTTCCAGAAATTGTACTTTGTGCTCAAGATGAACAACATGTTTTAGACAAACTTATAACTAAATCATCAACATGGATAAGGTTACTTCGGGTGGTGGCATACTGTCAACGCTTTATTCAAAGGTGTAGCCGAAAGAAGGTATGACCTAAAACTTGCCGCTAGCGCTATTTTTCGGCATTCTCAAGAAACCACCTTTAAAGAAGAAATGTACCAGCTACAAAGAAGCCAATCATTGAAACCAAAGCCTACACTCCTTCGATTCACTCTTTATCTGGATGAATTTGGTGTTATTCGTGTTCAGAGCTGGGTAAAATCAATTACATTACAATTACAATTACATTCCTCAGTAATTGAAAAATGTAATCAATTACTTTGCTCCACAGAAAAGGAATTGATTACATTTCAATTCCTCAAAAAATTTTACCGAAAGTAATGGTCTTTTTTTGAGGCTCAATTACAAGGAATTTAAAGAAATTACTTTGAGGAATTGTAATTTCAAAAGTAATGGGCTTTGAAAGGAATTGAAAATGTAATTGAAAAATTTTCAATTACATTACAAGGAATGGAAAATGTAATTAAGAATTTCCAATTACAATTCCTCAAAGGAATCGCCAAAGTAATTGAAGTGGTAAAAGTAAAATTGCGTATAAAACGTATTACGATTGAAGTGAGTGGACTTTTCGGGGCCATAATTTCATAATTTCATCAGGCATTGCTTTTAGCTATATATGGTATATATGGTCATCCTCCGCCTGATAATAGCAGTCAAACCAACTAGTTGTAAGCAACCTGAAAACTGGTATAAATTCTACGGAATCTGTCTGGTTAGCCATGGGAACGCCGTGCGTGATGTCCTATCTCTGGACATTCCCATATTCTCCAAAACATTGGAAATAACCCAATAATCTCTTATCCCTGCTTATACATGTAAATTATTTTGATAGTGTGCAATATTTCGGGGTAGTGCTTGATAAATATGTTTTACACTATTCTCCAAATGGTATAAGGTTATTTCAAGAAGACCCCGACTAATTTCTAAAAGATTTTGCAATCCCTTCATATAAGTAATACCCCAACCCGTCATAGCAACAGCATTTCGTTTCATATACATTCCTCACATACCCTACCGCCTTTTCTGTCAGCCCAGTGCTTAACAACAAGAGCCAAGGATCATAGGGTAACAGCAACGTAAACATCCAAGCTCAGTCGATGCAGCCTGACAACAGGTTACTATGATCGCTTGCTGTCCATTTAGCAACAGCCCCAATATGTTCATAATCGCATACCTAGCAAAGCTCTAGTAGCAACAGCGTGAGATTGGTATGCAAGCCAACCGGATAAAAACAAACAATGCACACTGCCAGCGCTTACCTTGGCAACAGCATGTTAGGTAGGCAGCCCAAAGTACAATTCTTGTCTGGCCTAGCTTAACCACCCACTGCATAGCAACACCACATTCGTGAGCTTGGAATGCAGATCAGCTGGCTGACAACGGTGATCAATGTTTGCTTACCATAGCAACATCATGTTGGGTAAGCCAAAATTATAACAATACTTGGCGTATTGCTAGCATCCTAGCGACCGTCGATCGCGAGGGTATTTAAGCGGTTTCATTACCTTACAAATTTAGTTCTTGTGATGATAATGAGTTGCAAAGTCAATTTCTAATATAATAATAAAGTGAAGTGTGAATTAAAGTGAAAGTGTCTGGTGTTTTTATTAACATAAGCAATACAACTTTCTTAACTTATGTACCTCATAGAAGAAAGTTTAAGTGCATTACATAAAACACAGATTTCGTCTCTCTTAATAACGGTACGGAAATTTTAGGTATGCTATTTGTTTTAGTTGCATTTTCCGGGTAGTGGATCAGGCACCGAAATATTCGAAACTTTTTTTTAATTGTGTTGCGATTTTGTTGAAAATCGGAACAATAAAAGCGAAGGCAAATTACCAAATTTTGGAGGCTATTTTCGAAAAACGGTATATAAACATTTTTTATTTACGTCTTCCTCTATTCAAAAACATAAGTTTGGTCCAATACCCAGAAAAAAGTTGATTTTGTTGTATGGTGTAATTGCACAATTATTTATTTCCTGTGAAAAGCACAAGTTTGTTTGTATTATGTTAATAAAGATACTAAGGATGAATGTTTAATAATACTTGTATATATGGTCATAATTCAGAGATTGTACAAAAAACAAATCGCATACATTTAATTTTGATAGCATTATTAGATAACAATAACCTAGTGCTACAAAAAATGCACTTATTCTTCCTTTCTTGAGGTACATGAATGTTATTGAAACAGTTCATTTGAAAGAATTTGTAATTATGGTAGTACTCGAGATTTTCCAGTGGAATAAATTTTATCGGGCGAACACTTAGAGAAAATGTTTAACGAAGACGACTGCTGTAATATGAGCTGGATAAGTGAAGATATTGAGGAGTCATCTAAGAATGATACTCCCAGGAAAGATACTTCCGACAAACTTAATATCCTCGACGGTAGATACTTCGATATCCAATCAACTGTAAATAGTCATATCCATTATTTAATTTCTGACCTTTAATTAAATTTGAATTTCAAGTCATCCTCATCACAATCATCTAATGTTCAAGTTGTTGCCCGTTGTTTGCTGTATACCAAAACCCGAACCATTATCAAAGGAGTATGCGGTATTTCATCCAACTTTTTAAAACATCTAAAGCGATTGCATCCAGGTGAGCATAAAATATACTGTGATGCAAAACAATCAAAGTTAGAGGGCAATTCCCCTTACAAAAAAATCCATTTTTCCACTATGTGTTGGATTTTATAATTGACGCAGTGCTACCACTAACAGTGTTCCATACCAAAGTTCCATATTGCAAAACTATAACGAGTTTGTTGGAACAAAAATACAGCGGTATGCAGAAGGCCCTTATCGAAAAAATTAAAAAGGTGTCATATGTGTGCACTACTACAGACGTGTGGTCGTGCAAGACACGAAGCTTTTTTGGCTACACATGCCACTGGCTCAATGAAAAACAAGAGAGAGAGTGGCTTGTAAAAGGTTCAGGGGCGCACATACATACGAAAAGATAGCTGAATTTATGTGCAGCATAAACTCTGCTTTTCAAATCGAAGATAAAGTTTTAGCAACAATTACAGATAATGCGTCTAATTTTTGTAAAGCGTTTCAAGAGTTTGGGGTCGATGCAAATGATATGGATGAAGACGTCACCTTCGAGGAGTTAGACGAAGATGCCCTGCGGTATAGGAAACTCCCTAGCCACATAAGATGTGCTAGTCACACGATAAATTTGATTATGGGGAACGATTTTCTAAAGATTTTGAAAAATGAGCCTGCCATGTACAGACACAAAACATACAAAGGTAAGATTTACGTATACGTATATGGGGAAATCCACCATACTTTTTCTTTTTGATCCTCGGTTTTCGGTCGGTTTCAATACTTGTGGATTTTGGCTTATAGGCTTTTGAGGAAACCGATTATTGAAATTTGTGAAGTACCTGATGATAGCCTATTGAAAAGCAAAAGTATCAGTGCGTACCATTTTTTCGAAAGCATGTTTTTTGTTGGCACAGCTACAGTTTTATCTTTATCACGTCAAATCCTTTTGAAGTTTTTTGCCCCATAGCACCGTATTATAGTTCCGAATGCCTCATCGTGAAATATTAACACAAAGAAAGTTATCGAAATTTGTATACGAAAAAAATATGGGAAAATTCAGCAAAACTTGTCGTAATTGCGGAAACTGCCATCAACATTTTTCTAAGAATTTTGTTTTGCTAGTTTTGTGTATAAATCAGGGACGGAAAATAAAAGCTATTCTTTTTTTCGATCTCATAAAAGTCCGGGGTTAGATAGTGTCCCTGAAGAAAATTATTAAATTTTCTGTTGTCCCAGGACTCCTAGGATCAATACCCTGGCCACAATTAATTTTCCTGGCTTTTTTGAAAAAAGTCCGAGAGTAACTTAAAACCCCGGACTTTTATTTTTTCTCGCCAGCAAGAATAAAAGGAATAAAAGTCCCCGTCCCTGGTATAAATTCATTCTAGGAAAATAATAAGCAATTTTGAAACTCCTCATTACACGATTTCTTTTATGGAATCAGCTTTATTTTCAATGAAAATTATCAATAAAGCTGGAAGCAACTGTAAACGAGTTATTTTAAAAACCCGGATGTGTGATCAACAATATTTTACACAAATAAAACCTGCACATATCTCCATAAGTTGGTAAAATTTCAACAAAATCGGTATATAATTGCTTAAATAAATGTATATTTAACTTTGCGATCTAAATTTATGTATATACATAGGTTTTGATCTGTTGACTATATCTTTTTGAGGCATTATGTAAGACGAGTAACAGTGATGAATTATAGCTCCTAAGTATCTACCAAAGCAGCAGGAAAAAAGTTATTCTGTGCTTCGATGTTTAAAAAAAATCTTTTTTCAAAATATCAAACGTTTGGTGGTTTTCCCCATATATGTATATTAGACTGTCCCGAAGAATCAAGGTTGTTTTGTGTAAAAGCATACCCCTAATTTTGATCACAATGCACCAAAACTATCCTGAAAAAGTCGGACCTTTATTTGAACTTCTCTTAGTTGAATAACTAAATGTTACTCATACGTCGGTTATGACCTATAAAAATTGACAATAATTTCAAAATTCCTGGATATACACAAATATTTTGGCTTTTGTAATTCCAATGTCCTTTTCTCGTAAATACGTTTTTTTATTATCCTTGTGAAGGATCCTTTTGTCTTTATCCTTGTGACGGATCCTTTTGTCTTTATAAAAATCAAATGTTTAAATTTGTTACACTGACTCTTTTTGTTTGTTTTTTAAAATGCACTTTTCTACTTTAAACAGGTCATTGCTAAATGTAATAAACTGTGGTTGAAATCTGGAAGATCAAAATCCTCGGAAGTAATTCAGGAGGAGCTGGGTGTACTGCTCAGCTATCCGGTAGTCACTAGGTGGAATTCGACGTATGACGCAATTAAAAAAAGTTTGTCAAAAGAGGAAAATCTTTCTAGCCTTTATACCAAATTGGACATTCCATCATTCAGAAGATATTCTTTACTTGAAGGATTATGTTACTAGTATGAAACCTTTTGCTGAAGCCTTAGACTTTTTACAAGGCGAAAAATTAGTTTTCTACGGAAGCCTCATTCCCATTTTGGCAGGCCCGTGCTCACGGGGGGGGGGGGGGGGGGGTTGTTTAAACCCCAAAATCTAAGTTGCAATGATTTTACAAAAATTTTCAAAATACAGTTTATAAATTTTTTATTGAATCTTGACTCATAATTTTTGACAAAATTAGTTAAAATAATTTTACGGAAGAAGAAATTGGTGAAAGTTGCAAAGAATAAGGTTGGCCAATACATAAGTCCGGCACTTTGAATTGCACTTGGAGCTCTCCGAAATTAAAAAGTTGTGTAGCGTATGGGCATTTTTTGTTCTTAAATTTTACCGATGAAAACCGTGAGCAGTTTCAATTAACAGAGCGAATGAACTGCAAGGCTCAATTATATGAAAGATTTCGAGTGTTTTCTGACCCTTTTTGTTGTAGGCGTAAAGAGAACTGTTAGAAAATGAACGTTGGAGAGCAGATGACAACGTTTAATTATTTGAATGTTTTCAAACATTTTCTGAGGTTTTTTTTTATTTTACCTAACAGAAGATAAAGATCGCATTTTTCATGGACGTTTATCAATAGTCTGTGGAAAATAAACATATTTAGCATATTTCATATTTTCCGAATAGTGTAAATAAAACTTCATAAACCTTATTTTTTATTATTTATATTAATAATAATAATAATAATAATTCCCAACGGATTATCCACCATATCCCACCCGACCGACGCGAGGGGCGCATCCGCAATACGCGCGGATTGTTCTTTCGTGCCGAGTCTTTGAAAGGCTTTGGTTTGTTAATCGTCGAGATCTAAAACTGCTCAGCTACAGAGAAAACCTCATCAGCTAAGTAAGGTAGATAAAAAATAGATTACACAATTAATAAACAATTAGTTGACAGCGGATAGTTATTGTAAAGAAAAAAAATAAAGCTGAGATCACACGATTGGTCAAACGTACCAATTTTTTGTCATTTATATGTACAGATCGTGTGACAGCCAGAAAATATTTGGCATAAGGCAAATTAACAAAATTTTTGTGCAGATAGACCAATAAAATACGGCTCTGTTGTACCAATCATGTGAACTGTTGTACAAATCAAGTAAATACAAAAAATGGACAAATGTACCGATAATTTTATCTGCCACTGCAGGACCAATCACAGTGACCAATCAATTCAAATAAAGCCAAAATTATGTTTATTTTATTTTTATTATTATGTATTTAGTTTGTTTCATACAGATAATGAGTATTTTTTAGGATTAATATGTTTCGAAATAATACCCTAGGATTAATACTTAATTTAATTTAATTCGATTAAAGGACTTATTTTGATTTATCATTATTAAACGACATTGAATCCTAGGAATACTTTACACCTGGCTGGAATTTCATTATTTACTGTTTAGTTTGATTATTAAACTAATAATAATAAATAATTATTAAACTTGGCAGCACTGATATCTGCAAAAACAATTGATGCACCACTGCACTTTATTCCATTTGTCCGTTATTAAACAAGTCACTACATCTATTGGTGGCAATGCGAAAGTCAACGGATAAACTTTTGAAGCTGTCTCCAGAGGCAAGGAAGCGAAGTGTAACCGCCAAACGTTCATTGGCTGGTATTGCTTTGCGCATATTGGTGTCACTTTTTTTTATGTTTGGAGAGACTAATTCAAGAATATAATTAAAAGTGTCTTCGTCCATGCGAAGATAATTTTTAAACAAATATTTTTGATTGTTCACTTCACGAAACTCGCGCAGAGTCAGTACTTCTCCTCTGGAGCCAATCCAGCACCCAAACACTTCGCTTCTTCAATGTTCGTTTTTCTTTTATTTCTTTCTTTTTATTAATTAGGTGTACACAAATACACATAATTGCCACTATTTTCCTTTTTCTTGATGAAGAAATCATTTTTATTTAAAAATTATAAAATTACGTTCAAATATTTATATGTATGCTTATCAGCTGTCTACTGTATTCAAGACGACAAACCCAATCATGTGACAGGGTTGCACAAATATCTGTCATATTATTGAAGTGTACAAATCAGTCCAGAAAAATTCTGGCTCAAATACGCCAATCGTGTGAACACTGGAAATTGTATCGGTACACAAAATTTATTTTGTACAAATTTGTACAGAAAAATTTTGTCAAAATCGGTACATTTGACCAATCGTGTGATCTCAGCTTAAGAATCAAAGGATATGAAAGCAAATTGTTGCTATGTATTTAGAATAGAAAGAATTGACATTTTTAATCTGCATAGTGAGTCTGAAATATCAAACGTACCAGAATGAGGGTTATAATCTTGACACAAACAACGAAAAGGCTGATTTAATTCAAAATTAGTTCGGCACTGTTTCAAGATAAGTGGTTTAAAATGTCTTGATGGACGAGAAGGTACATTGAAGTTCACTTCGCTTGTGATTCAACCATTTAGTAATTTAATCATGAAAACAATTCCAAGCATTTCCCTCCGACTAGAAAGGTTGGAAGATTAATTAGTTTTAAGCGACTCGCAAATTATCCAAGGGATCCCAGTGAAGATCTCTTAAGGGAAATAGTAAAAATTCTAAGCGATCCACGTGGGCCTGGTAACGTGGGTTCCAAATTATAGAACCGTATTCAGGTATCGGTCTGACTAATGTAGTAAAGAGTTTTAGTTACACAAGGGTTGCTAAATTCTTTAGACCATCGTTTAACAAATGCTAGAACGCCTCTAGCTTTATTGACTGCTACCTTAATGTGATAGTTGATACTGAGTTTGTAATCCATAGTAACCCCAAGGTCAAAAAAATAATACACTTTCTCAAGACTATAATTGTTAATTGTATAGCAAGCTGGCTGAGAAATTCCTCTCGAAAAACGCATGTGTTTACATTTCTTTAGATTAAGCAGCATATAATTTAAATCGCACCAATTAACTAGTATATCGAAATCTGATTGGCTTATTTCTATCTTCGAATGAAGCGAATGACGTGAAAAGCTTTACATCGTCGGCATACATTAACATTTTCTATTACTGTAGAAATATCCTTGAGGAACTCCTGAGGAGACATAAATAACATCGGATTCACAATTTTTAAACCCTACTTTTTGTGATCTGTCACTAAGGTAAAAAGAGATCCAGCAATTGAAACCCCGCTGGAAACCCAGCTGATCTAGTTTATGAATAAGTAACGAGTGACACACTTTATCGAAAGCTTTGCTGAAATCAGTATAAATAACGTCGGTGTGCAGATTTTTTCTAAAGCCATTTGAGACATGATTTGTAAATTCAAGTAAGTTTGTAACGGTGGACTTTCCCTTACAGAACCCGTGTTGACAGTCGGAAATCAAGGTAGAGATAGGATTCGTAAGCTGATCGGTAACAATAGCTTCACACACTCTTGGGATGGCAGAACGCTTTGCTATGCCATGATAGTTCTCTATAGAAGCCTTGCTTCCGCTTTTATGAAGCGGTAGAAGAAACGACTCTTTCCATGCTTTTGGAAAAACACCACACTTTAGTGACAGATTGAACAAATTGGTAAGGGGTTGGTAAATATTGTTAGCACACTTCTTCAAGAAGCATGTAGGAATCCTATCAGGTCCGCATTTAAAAGGTTCCTCCAAGGTTTTCAGATAAATAAGAACATCATTGGCGCATATAGTCGGACAATTAATTAAATTGTTCCCATGTAGCTCATAGGGATAATTTTGAAAGTCAGAGTTGGTGACGGCAGAATAGTTAGGAGTGAAAAATTGCGCAAAGAAATTATGACCCAAAAGAAATAAAAAACGACCCCAAATAAGCCTCAGAAAAACACCAATAAAAGGCTCCGAAAAGTGTCCAAAAACCCTCTGAATGGATGAAAGGCGTCTGAGAAGGCTCCAGAAACCCTCAGAATGGAGGAATAAAAGGCTCCGAAAAGGGTTCAGAAAAGCACCAAATAAAATCCGAAGTTCATTTAAAAAGAGTCATAAAACGCTCCAAATTCATCGAAATCGGACTCATTTCGGATTTTTTTTTATGACTCCGTTGGAGTGCCCGCGTAGAGCGATTTTTCGATCCATTTGGGCTCCGAAAGAAGCTCATTTTGGAGAGAGAGTAAAGTAAAGTATGAGCGTTTTATGGCTCCGAAAGGAGTCTTGTTTTGCACTTTTTGTTAGCTGGGATATGCCATCATATCACCAATTCTCTATCAAATATAGAAAAATGTGTACAACCAAAAAAATAGTAGTTTTAGGCATCAGAGTATGCAGTTTCAGGAAAGTTAAAGAACATTTAAATTTGTGATATATGGGTCTAGGTATCTGTTTCAGTAAATATGTTTAGCTTAGTGAAAAATGTATGCGAATTCAAATCTAAATTAAACCCCCCCCCCCCAAGGCCAACTCCTGCGCACGGCCCTGCACTTTGGTGACGATCAAAACGAGACTTGATCGCATTATAAATGAGGACGTGGATAATTTCTTAAAGCAACAGTTAATACTTTTGCGATGTAAGTTGCTTAGTAGATTTGAGAAGTATTTTACGCTATCTCCTGAGATAAACGACGCAATAGTGGTAGCCAGGGGCGTAGCGAAGGGGGGGGGGGGGTTTGGGGGTTTACACCCCCTCCTTGCCTCAGGATAATTTGATTTTTTAGGTCGTTACAATTCAAATATTTTATGTTTTTAAGTCTAAATTTTTTGTGTGGTTTTTCTTGTTGTTTATAATCAGTCGTCGGTATTGGCGGCATATATCGTCAAGCTTCAGTTTTTTGCCGTTGTCGTTCGCAGTCGTCGTTTTGAATGTGGCCGGCCTAGTGTTTTCGCGTTAATTTCGACACTGTATCATTTGAATTCAGCAGCATGCAAATATGTACATATATATGTATGTCCGTATTGCTGGTTTCAATATAATTTGGCCAACGATTCTTTCGAATTATGCTCTTTGATTTTCAGAAATTTATTAAATAAGCTAATCGAAATAGCTTTGAAGTAATTTTGTGAAATAAGAGACGATCAGAAAAAATTTTGACATTTCGAGTTGTGGTTATCTAATAAAAAAAAATACAAGTTTAATTTGAGCTTAAAGTTCGATTTGACTTAAAATGAGTTTATTAAAATAGTTTCAATCGCCACCGGAAAAACGTGCGCGGCAGGACTCAAGTGAGTAGGCACATCGTTTTCCATTCATTATTTAGAGTGCAATTATTATTATGATTGATGTAATTACGATTTATTTATTTAAACGTGTTTATGAATCGTTCTGCCTTTTACCTTTTAAATTCCAACCTAACCTATTTCATTGTTATAGATACGGATTTGGATGCAGCTTCCAAATGCGAATCCGATCCTTCTGTTTCAAATGTTTCCAAACTACCTTCCCCCGGCGACCCTGATGATGTTATTAACTTATTGAAAAATTTAAATGGTTCCAATAGATTGGAATTATTCAATCGAATTAGTACACCGACACCAAGCTTTCCTTTTCCTATGAGTGGAAAAAGGAAATTGAAGTTTCAATATTCGTGGTTGAGCAGATGGAATTGGCTTGCGTACTCAACTGTCCAAAATGGGGCTTTTTGTGAGTATTGCGCGTTTTTTAGCGTAAAAACTGGCGGTTCTGGCTCCCAACCTCTCGGTAAGTTGCCACTTTTAAATATTCGTAAAAAACGAAAAAAATATTTTAAATATTTTGCAGGTCAGCTTGTCTGCAAACCTTTCTCAAACTGGAAAAAAGCCATAGAAATATTTGAAAATCATTCAGGTTTGCAGTATCACCGTACCGCAATTTTAAATCACAACGAACGTGTAAGTATTACAAAACACGTTACAGTGCCAATCACACAACAATTGGATGAAGGTCTTGGTAAAAAAAATAACAGCAAATCGGAAAAAATTGACTCCTATAATAATAGTTATAATGTTGTGTGGTCGTCAAAACATTGCTGTTTAAGTGACTCGCGTCGCTTAAATGGAACGCACTCCTGCGATCCTCAAGTTGTAATGCATCTCTGCACTGTGTTCGCAAAAGTTCGTCATGTCTCCCGACATGACTGTCAAAGGAAGCATCCCTGCTTTCCTTCGATCTTCCAGTGTTGCGAACCCTATAAAAGCGCTGAGCGCATACGAATTCACTCTCTTTCATTTTTCATCGCCACCTGGATTATCATCAATCAACCGAGGTAAAGTGTATCGACGCGGGATCTACAACACCGCAATCAACGTATAACGTACCTCTCAAATATTTTCTATTAACTTGTTGAATTAAGTAACGTAACGTAAATCTTGAATTTAATTATATTTAATTAATCATATATCATAAGCAAGTCATTTGTACATTGAAGTACCAAAGAATTGAATTAAATCATTGTTAGTAATCTTAAGTTGCCAATAGAAATTCGCCTTTCATTTGTTAGTGCATTCTCTCATTTGTATTTACCACCAAATACAAACCCAGTGAAACTCCCTTCACTTCCCTTCATTTTTCCCTCAATATTGAACATGGTCCTTACGAGCCAAATTTGACGGCATTGGAACGCACCTATTCATAGAAAAAATCTATTGGCAACGCGAGCATCTTCGAATAGATTGCTACTCTGATTATCTACCCTTTTGCGCTGCCTGCGCATTGCATTTTCAACAACGAACGAGAACGGCAGCATATCAGCAGCAACAAGTGTACGAACGGGAAAAGTAAAAAACTAAAAAGTAATTTGTGCGCAAAATCAACAAAAGTAAAGCAATAAAGTAAAAGACAGTTCGGTTAAGTGAAAAACAAAAAAGCGCTAAAGTAAAATTCTGCACAAAGCTGCCGCTGCCCCACGTGGGATTTTCAGCAAGTAAAACCACCGAGCCACAAATAAATCTTCGCTACCAGCTTTTACCGGTGGAGTCACCTTTAGCTGGCATATACTCGCATAACATAAATTTTCGTCACCAGCAGTCAAACCGGTGGAGTCACCTATAGCCGGTACGGAATCCTGCCCAGAAGTTTGGGCCAACGGGGGACTGTACCCCAAAATAACCCAAAGATGAGTACCCCAAAAAGCTGCATGTAAGTGCCGTTATTTTGTCCAAAAATTTTGAACCGTTCTTCTAACGGGATTTATATATATATTCATATATACATATATACATATGTATGTACATATATGCATACAAAATACTTGTTGTGCCAAAAAAATTCCGTTTGGTTAATTAAACAGTCGGTTCTTTCTAACCTACAGTGTATGCATATATCTACATAACTTTCATAAACGACACTATTTCACCCAGCTTGATTTTCGAATCAATCTATTTCACTCTATCTCTCTGTTTATACGCCAGTTGTGCCGGTAAGCAATCTCTTGGCTACCTTTTCTTTCATGGTCAAGTGTTTAAAAATTTGCATTTGTCGCTCTCGACACATTAAGTTTTCAATTGTTTCATAAAAAGCAAATTTCTTGTCCATATTATTTCTAACCATCCCTTTTCTGCATTCATATACCTACATATTTAATATTTACATATGTGAAACAAGTGGAAAAAAGCAAACAAGTGGAAAAAGCAAAAGTGACAAAAGGATAGTGTGATTTTATATCCTAATACAGTATACTTACGCTAAATTTTCAAAAAGGTTGTCATATATGTACCTTTCAAATTTACTTTACCAACTTTCTGCAAAGTTGGAATTTAGTCATATGTACATATGCGCATAAATACACTTGTGAATCGAGCTGTGTTATTGTCAATTCGCTGCGCAACTTGTTGTTGGCGCAGACATATAGTTTTCTCTCTATCCACCCCTACTTTGCTTACAATCACTTCCATATACATACATACGCTGTTCGCATTAGCGTACATTCTTCTTTGTTTGGGTTTGTTTATAATAAACTTAGCAAAATTGCAATAGCCATTCCCAGTGGTAAAACGACATATGCAACTAGTAGACAAAAAGTCTCTTATTTGAGTGCAGATATAGGTATTGGTATATACATATATTCATATGTTAACTATTTTTGTAGCGTAATATTATATCTAGGTACGGAATAACAAAATTATTTGATAGCCAACTAATTCATATGCAAATATATATGCGGTGATTTTTTCTCGTTTGCATTATTTGCTATGACACCAATAGCCTGAAATTATCGATGAACAAAAACTAATAGAATTAGAGTGAAAAAATTTTTGTGAATTAAGTCACGATACTGCTCCTTTTGGGATCAAAGGGGGCAGCGGAGATAGCCCTCATCCAGGAGCCATGGGTGGTCGGGCACAATATTTGCGGGCTGAAGGCCGCAGGGTTTACACTGGTAAGTGGAGCCACAGTAGGGAAACCTAGGGCATGCATCCTATTAAAATCTAATATACATGCCTTATTTCTTCCTCAATTTAGCGACGAGGATACGACATCCGTGCAGATAGAGGTCAATGGAACGGCATGTACATTGACCTCGATGTATATGGCGCACGACAAACCAGCTCCTACGCAGGCGGTGCGCAGGGTCGTGGAGCAAGCAAAGGGGCACGTCATCGTTGGAGGCGACGCCAACGCACACAACCCGGCGTGGGGAAGTACCGGCGTGAACGAGAGAGGTGAGTCACTTTTCGACTATATACTACAGTATAACATATGTTTATGTAATAGAGGCCAGGAGCCTACGTTTGTTACTAAAAGTAGAAGGGAGGTTCTGGACGTTACGCTTTGTTCGAGAGGTGCGGAAGGTATGGTCGGAAATTGGATGGTTTACGATGAGCACTCCTTCTCCGACCATCGGTATATTCGCTTCGATCTGGAAGGTGTACCGTCCACATCCCCCCCGTATAGAAATTTTAAGGATGCCAATTGGCAAACGTATAGAGAGGAGCTGGACAAGTACCTTTCCGACTATTATCCCCATGAACCCAGGGACATTGTAGAATTAGATGATATGGTAGAAAAGTTTACTAACGCTTGTCGGCTGGCTTTGGATAAAGCCTGCCCCATTAAAAGGGCTAGGGGTAAGCAAAAACCACCCTGGTGGAACCCCGATCTAGATAGGTATAGGAAGCTTTGTAGACAAGCTTTTAATAGTGCGTATAAGGAGCACCTGAGAAAGTACAAAGGAGTACTCAGGAAATCTAAGAGAACCTCCTGGAGAGATTTCTGTAGTGGTATAGAGTCTGTGTCGGAGGGTTCTAGGTTACGGAAAATCCTATCAAAATCACCTCGTGGTGGACCGGGGTGTTTGAAAAGGCCGGATGGGACTTGGACGAATACGGGGGAGGAAACGTTGCAACTCCTCCTTGATACTCACTTTCCAGACGCGGAAAACGAGCGCAGGTACCTAACTGATACAGGTCAGGGAGTATTTGACCAAGGGCAGTACCTAACTAATGAAAGAATAGAATGCGCCATTGGGTCATTCAAGCCTTTCAAAGCATCGGGGCTTGACGGTATAGCACCAATTCAGCTCCAGCAGTCCATGGTACAGTGTATACCGTGGCTGCGGGCTATCTATATGGGAGTGCTGACCTTTTGTTACATTCCTAACATCTGGAAGAGTTCCAGCGTAATCTTTATACCTAAGGCGGGTAGAATATCTCACGCTGGCCCGAAAGATTTCAGACCAATCAGTCTGGCGTCACTCCAACTCAAGGTTCTGGAGCGGATCATGGAACCGCATCTCAGGGAAAAATTGGAGAATAAAATCATGCTCTCGCAGCATGCTTATGTGAAAGGTAGATCCTCAGAAACAGCGTTGCATGAAATTGTTACGCACATCGAAAAATCTTTGGCCGATAAAGAATTTACACTAGTAGCCTTCTTGGATATTGAGGGGGCTTTTAATAATGTTATGCCGGATGCCATCACGGAAGCTCTGACGACCTTGGATATTGAACCCTGGTTAGTGTCTCTTGTGAACCAAATGCTGACGAGCAGGAGGGTGCAAGCTGTTCTAGCCGGGGTGACGGTAAGTAAGGTCGTCAACAGAGGCACACCGCAAGGTGGGATCCTCTCTCCTCTTCTATGGGTAGCTACAGTAAACGGACTGCTGGAGACCCTGGCGGTAGAGGGGGGGTCCAAGGTCATTGCGTACGCGGATGACCTTGCGGTGGTGGTAAGTGGTAAATACCCGCAAACGCTTTGTGACATTATGCAGAGAAACCTTAGGTTAGTGGAAAGGTGGGCTGGTGGTAAAGGTCTAGGTGTTAACCCGGCCAAAACAGAGCTGGTCCTGTTTACTAGGAAATACAAAATTCCGGCGCTGCAGCTTCCAGTGTTAGGTAACGTCACCCTCAAACTCGGCGATTCCGCTAAGTTCCTGGGTGTCATTATCGATAAAAAGCTCTCATGGAAAGAGAATATCCAGGAGCGTGCTAAAAAAGCTTTAGTGGCCCTATACACTTGTAGGGGGGCCGTAGGGCAAAAATGGGGGTTGGCCCCCAAAGTTACACTTTGGCTCTACACCGCTGTGGTTAGACCGATTCTTTTGTATGGAGTCCTAGTCTGGTGGACGGGGCTGGAGAGAAACTCCAATACTATCCTAATGCAAAGAGTGCAGAGAAGCGCGCTCATATGTGTCAGCGGGGCGTTACGCACAACAGCGGCGGACGCACTAAATGCAATTTTGAATATTTTGCCGATTGATCTAAGCGGTAAACTAGCTGCGGCATGTTCCGCATTGCGACTCAGGAATCTACCAGGATGGGGATCCCCTGGTAAGGGTCATTCCTCCATCCTTGACGATTTGCCCGTGTACAGCTCCGACTACTGTACACCGAAGTACTGTTTTGGGAAAAAATTCTATATTACAATTCCGGAGAGAGAATACTGGGACATCGGGCCGTCGCTGGAAAATGGCTCAATCCATCTGTATACAGATGGCTCAAAACTCGACGATAAGGTGGGAGGAGGGGTATGCGCTCCTCAGCTGGGCCTAAATCTTAATTTTAGGCTGCCTGACCACTGTAGCGTCTTTCAGGCGGAAGTGGCCGCGATACAGGAAGCTGTAGAGTACCTGAAGACATTGGATATCAATAACGGTGATGTCTACATCTTCTCTGATAGTCAAGCAGCTCTCAAGGCGTTGGGGGCTAGTACGTACAATTCCAGGACTGTGGAGGGCTGCCGCAAATCTCTTAACGAGATGGCTGAGCAGCTCTCGATTCACCTGGTATGGGTGCCGGGACATGGCAGACGAGCTTGCTAGAGGGGGCACATCCGCTCCGCTTTCACAGTCCTGGAAGGGTCTAGGCATGCCGCTCGCGACTAGTAAGCTCTTAACGAGGCATATGTTCCTACAGAAAGCAAGTGACAGGTGGGATAAGATCAGTACCTGCTGTCATGCAAAATTGATATGGCCAGAAATTAGTGCGAGTAGGTCGGAAGACCTACTCAAACTCAGAAGAGAAGAGCTCTCTCTGCTTATGGGGCTTCTAACGGGGCATATAGGTTTAGGCAGACATGCAGAAAGGTTGGGTATCCCCTTTAACGACTTCTGCAGAAGCTGCAGGGACGAGGAGGAGCCTGAAACGGTGAGGCACCTCCTTTGTGAATGCCCCGCTCTGTGAGGTAAGAGGTTGAAATATCTGGGGTCGGGTATTCTCCGGCATCTCGGCGAACTAGCCTATATTAAGCCAAAGGACATCCTGCGCTTCGCGGATTCCGTAAAGTGGTTCGAGTAGGGGGTCGCTTAAAGATCCATGTGGTATCACAACGGGACCTCCGGGGCCTATGTGTGTTAGCCCTCATGCTAGCAGCCACTGTAACCTACCTACCTACCTAAGTCACGATAGCATACAGGGTGTTTAAATCCTTCTAGTACGCCAATTAATACCTACAAGAAGTTTTGCTTCAGCTATACCCAGTAGTGCACATAAATATTAAATAAAATAATTTGTGTTTCACATACATAAATTGCATCAAGTAATAGTTAGTCAAAACCCAATATAACGTTACCTGTAAATCGTACATACCAACTCGGTTTTTATAATAAATTTGTTCCAGCCCTTGTCTTTAATACTATTATCCCCTATAGCTTAAATGTATAGTCAGGCAAAACCCATAATACTTTACTTGTAAATCGTATATACCTACTCAATTTATTTAAAAATTTGCGCCTAAGTTTATTGAAGTCCATATAAACAGGGTGCCTAAAGCATATTATCTTGAACACATTCACCAATTTCTGGTGTGTGTTTTTATTGCTGTTATACCCAGTAGCATAATTAAGTTGGATCAAAGAGCAAGTCTGAGTCTGTCTAGCCCCTCACAGCCCATTTATTGATTCTATTTCTCGAAATTTCTACTCATAATACCGTTGAGTGAAAATTCCATTGTGGTTATACTATTGTGAAGCGTCATCTGAAGTTATAAATTTTATATTCTTGTTGCTCTACCCGATAGCACACATCAGTACGGAACGCTCCTAATCGTTTTATCAATTTGAATTCATAATCCTTATTACTCTCGATAATACTTTCAAATATTAAATCATGGCTACTAGTTCAGCTGCGATGGCAGAATTTATCTTCTGCTCAAATGATTTAATGAACTTTTGTTCTCATTTTGAAAAAGAAGATCCTGAAGAAAATACTGACACCTTATTGGATGTCAAACTTCAAGATCTAAACAAACGTTGATAGAATTTACAAATCTCTTATAAGAGCGTCTGCCTCGAAGACGAAAAACATGTTTCAGTCGAGTTCAAAGACGAAGCAACAAACAAGTTCCAACTGTGTACTGATAGCTTCTACATATGTAAATCCCAAATTATCGATCAGGTTAAATCCTTTCATGGTACCACTCCTGATAAAAACGTAACTGGTAGACATTCGTCGTCTTTTATCGACAATTCGATACCATGTATCAAAGTGCCTCCATGCGATACACAGATTTTTTATGGCAGTTACGAGGAGTGGCCGAGCTTTCGTGACATGTTCACGGCGGTGTATCTCAATCACCCAAAACTTACTCCAGCTCAGAAATTATTTCATCTGCGAAATAAAACTCGGGGAAAGGCAGGCCTTATAGTAAAACATTACAAACTCTGTGATGAAAACTTTTCACTGGCCTGGGAAGCTCTTCGAGCCCGTTCTGAAAATAAGCGGATTCTGATCGATAACCAATTGAAGACCCTCTTCAACATTCCTCCTGTTACATCAGAAAGTAGTGAGGGAATCCAAAAGGTTCAGAGTACGATTAATGATTGTCTCTCTAGTCTAACTTCTCAAGGGGTTTCTGTGGTCGAATGGGATCCTATCTTAATTTACCTCTGCTCCACCAAACTCCCCGAAGAAACGCTCTCTCTTTGGGAGCAGTCCATAAAATCAAGGAAAGAGTACCCGACTGGTCCCAAATGGACTCCTTCTTAACTAGTCGCTATGAAGTAGTAGAACGATTGCACAACTACAAAGCGGCGAAATCTCACAACTCTTCCAGCCAAAAAACTCCCACTAAAGTGCAATCTTAGCTCTCTCAAGACCAAGTGACATTCACTTGCAAGCTTTGCAACAATAATCATGCGCTGAAGTCTTGTCCTAAATTCCGTACCTTGGCAGTTTCTGAACGCACTAAATTCGCAGAGAAAAATGGTTATTGTACCAACTGCCTGGCATATAACCATACCCTTACCAATTGTCAAAGCGTTTTTAGATGCCTTCATTGTAGGCAGTCGCATCACACGATGCTTCATCCTAAACCCACCAACAAATCAGCACCTAAGTCAGCAAGTGTGACTTCATCAGCAAAGCCAACAACAAAAGCAACCCCCCTGTTGCACAACCAATCTTCGGAAATGCCGAATACCCCCAGGCATCCAATCTTCAACCTAACCCAAGGCAACTGCGATGAATTACCGACCACCTCTGCTGACAGTGCGTCCAATATCCAAGCTAACTTCTCAGCGAACCATGAGCATATGGGCACACTATTCACCATAAGAGCCTTGATCGACCAAGGCTCGCAAAAAACCTTTATTTCCGAAAAGGTACAAAAACGCTTAAATCTCCCTACTTACCGGGAAGATTATGCCGTAACTGGAATGGGCGGAATCGTGGTAGAAAACGCGAACAAAGTTTGTCAACTAACGTTAATCTCCAAACGTTATGACACGAAAGTCGTTACGCAAGCGATTGTGCTTCATAAGCTCACAAGCTTTCTACCAACCTTTTCTCTGCCTAAGCCTAATCCATCTGACCTAAAAGACCTAGATCTGGCTGATCCTTATTTCTTTACTCCTGGTCCAATAGATATGGTGATCGGAAGTGATCTCATACCGCAGATCCTTCTTCAAGGAATTCGACATCAGATCCTAGGCAGTCTCCTCGCTCAAAACACCATTTTTGGGTGGTATCTGAGCGGGACCATGCAACCCACCTCTTGTTCCACCTTTCATACGTACACCGTTGAACGTACTAATGAGAACCTCAATATTCAATTGAAAAAGTTCTGGGAACTCGAGGAACTGCCTGACGATCGCCTTTCTTCTGACGATGATTCATACTGCGAACAGTTCTATCAAAATACCACTGTCAGGCGAAGTGATGGCCGTTATATAGTTCGATTACCCTTCAAATCGAACTTTCCCTCCAGCCTAACCTTGGGACCATCTCGTTCCCAAGCTTTGCGACAAGCCATCCGAAGAATACAATCGTGTTCTAGAAGAGTACCTTACTCTCGACCATATGAGGCAAATCGATTCCGATGAAGTGCATGAAAATGGACAGTATCGGTCCTACTGTCTACCACATCATTCAGTGGTCAAGCCAGATACCAAATCTACAAAAGTCCGTGTGGTATTTAATGCTTCCAAACCCACGGCATCTGGTATTTCGCTTAACGATATTCTTCACATCGGTCCAACTTTGCAAACAGACTTTCTATTTGTCATTTTAAATTGGCGTTTGTATAGGTATGTCTTTAACGGTGATATACAAAAAATGTATCGACAGATTCTTCTTCACGAAGATGATCAACCGTTTCAACGAATTCTCTTTCGTAAAGACAATGAGTATAAACTATCTGATTTTGCACTTAAAACAGTGACATTTGGAGTCAACTGCGCGCCTTATCTGGCGATTCGCACTTTGCATCAACTAGCTACTGATACAAACGATTTCCATCCATTAGCTAAACAAATTTTAACCAAAGAAACATATGTCGATGATGTATTATCTGGTGGTCACGATATCCCATCGTGTTTAAAAGCTCAAACTGAGCTAATCCAATGTCTGCTTTCAGCTGGGTTTCCGCTTCGGAAAATAACAGCAAACCATCCTCAACTTTTGAGTCAAATTCCGTCAGATCACCTTCTCGACTCTGACTTCCTAAAATTTGATTATTCCAGTTCTACCAAAACACTTGGTATAATATGGAACGCGTTAAGCGATTCCTTTTCATATTCAATTGAATATTTGACACCACCGTCCAGTGCAACAAAACGCCAAATTTTATCCTCAGTTTCAAAACTTTTTGACTCCGCAGGATGGCTATCGCCCATTCTCATTCAAGCGAAAATACTCTTACAACAAATTTGGTTAGAAGGTACGGAATGGGACGAATGTGTGAAGCCCCTTTCACTTCAAAAGTGGCAGCAATTCATTACCGATTTGCCCACAATCGAACAAATTCAAATTCCTAGATGGACCCAATTCTCGCCTAGCAGATCAATCCAAATCCATGGATTCTGTGACTCTTCAGAGAAAGCGTACTGTGCGTCCGTTTACATTCGGTCGCAATCTGACAATACGGTATCCTCTCACCTTCTGTTTTCAAAAACAAAAGTAGCACCACTACAGACAGTTAGTCTCCCACGCTTAGAGTTGTGTGGAGCAGTCTTATTATCTAAATGCATAAAAAGGGTCATTACCCAATTATCTATCGATTATGCAGACGTCTTTCTTTGGTCCGATTCTTCTATTGTACTTGCATGGCTCGAAAAACCACCATGCACATGGAAGGTGTACGTAGCCAATCGTACTTCAGAAATCATCAAAAATGTTGGAAATGTAAAGTGGCGGCACGTAGGTTGTAGACCACATGATCTACTTCTTAAATCCCTCTGGTGGCACGGACCAGATTTTTTACTTAAACCCCCCGACCATTGGCCAACATCATTTCGACAAAATGTCTTACCGCAAGAACAACGAAAAGTTGAAGCTCTTCATGTTTTGGACGACGAACCCGATATATTAGATCGCTTCTCTTCATGGTCTAAAGCCTTACACGTAATAGCGTACATGTTTCGATTTATTCACCGATTCAAACCAATACAGTCCACTTCTCCCACTTGCTATAACTCCGTGGTTGTTACGCAAAAGGAATATCATTGGGTCAAAAATCGCCTTATCAATCTTTCGCAAGAAAGACATTATCCAAAGGAATATTCTCAATTAGCCAATCGAGAATCAATTTCCAAAAAGAGCTCGCTTTTAACGTTGAACCCCTTCTTAGACCAACATGGACTTCTCCGTGTGAATGGTCGCTTGGCCAACGCTGGCCTTACGTACAATGAAAGACATCCAGCCATTATTCCGGAATCTTCAAGATTGTGTTATCTTTTTCTTAACTTTCTGCATGAGGTTTTAATGCATGCCGAACAGCAACTCATGGTTCGAATGGCTAGGCAGGAATACTACATTCCCAGCCTAAAATCTAAAGTAAAAGGCTGTATACGGAATTGCAAAGTCTGTACAATTTTCAAACAAAACAGTCGTTCGCAAATTATGGCAGCTCTACCACCAGAGCGTGCAACTTTCTCGTTACCATTCACCTACACCGGTTTAGACTTTGCCGGACCATTCGAAATAAAGTCATCAACCCTTCGCAGATCCCCAATACTGAAGGCATACGTTTGCGTCTACATTTGCTTTTCCACAAAGGCAATTCACCTTGAACCATGTTCGGATTTGTCAACCAAAGCATTTCAGGCAGCATTTGGCCGCTTTGTGGGTAGGCGCGGACTCCCGCAACGAGTCTTTTCAGACAATGGCAAAAACTTTGTTGGCGCCAATCGCGCCTTCCAACAGGATTTCAAAAAATTCCTCAAAGAAACTTCTGATGACTTACGCTCCAAATATACAGTACTTGGCTTCGAATGGCACTTCCTGCCACCGAATGCTCCTCATATGGGCGGCCTCTGGGAAGCGGCCGTAAAGAGTTTCAAATATCATTTCAAACGCACTGTTGGAAACCACATCTTCACTTTTGAAGAAATCGCCACTCTACTTGCTCGTATCGAAGCAGTACTGAATTCTCGACCCCTTTCCCCGATGTCTGATAATGTTGATGACTTGCTTGCATTAACTCCAGGACATTTTCTCCGAGGCGGGCCACTACTAGGCTCTCCAGAACCTCAAATTGACAATCTCTCCCTACAAAATCGGTGGGAAAAGCTAAAAGTCTTGTATCAACAATTCAGCCAACGCTGGAAAGATGAGTATCTCAAAGAACTACATCATAGGTACAAATGGAAGCTCCCACAAAAAAACCTCTCCATTGGTGATTTCGTGGTTATTAAAAATGACCAAACCCCCCCCAACGAATGGAGACTAGGACGTATCGAAAAAGTGTATCATGGTTCGGACAACTGTGTCAGGGTGGCGGATGTCAAGACTCAGACTGGGACTTTTACTCGACCCATTGTCAAGCTCTGTCCACTTCCCTCTCACGATGAGGTTCCCAATTTTAACCCTACACTTGACACTTAATCATCAACTAGTTCGCCATAGTTTTAAGTTTTCCAAGACCTTCTCATACCTTTCATATTTTACAGATCAAATCATCCAACGCCAAGCTGGACCCACGGATCTACCAATGCAAAGTGTGCCTTAAATTTCACCCACTGCGGTTTTGCAAGGATTTCATGGCAATGAACATCGAAGAACGGAGCGAAGTAGCAAGGCAATTCGGGCATTGGCTCAACTGAAGGCATCCCTTGCACCAGTGCAACGGGGGCGCCATGTTTAAGTGACTCGCGTCGCTTAAATGGAACGCACTCCTGCGATCCTCAAGTTGTAATGCATCTCTGCACTGTGTTCGCAAAAGTTCGTCATGTCTCCCGACATGACTGTCAAAGGAAGCATCCCTGCTTTCCTTCGAACTTCCAGTGTTGCGAACCCTATAAAAGCGCTGAGCGCATACGAATTCACTCTCTTTCATTTTTCATCGCCACCTGGATTATCATCAATCAACCGAGGTAAAGTGTATAGACGCGGGATCTACAACACCGCAATCAACGTATAACGTACCTCTCAAATATTTTCTATTAACTTGTTGAATTAAGTAACGTAACGTAAAGCTTGAATGTAATTATATTTAATTAATCATATATCATAAGCAAGTAATTTGTACATTGAAGTACCCAAAAATTGAATTAAATCATTGTTAGTAATCTTAAGTTGCCAATAGAAATTCGCCTTTCATTTGTTAGTGCATTCTCTCATTTGTATTTACCACCAAATACAAACCCAGTGAAACTCCCTTCACTTCCCTTCATTTTTCCCTCAATATTGAACAATTGCCTTGAGGGGAAAGAAAGACTGGGGTCCATTAGAAGTATCTGCAGATTCTGCAGAAAATGCTGAAAACGATGGAAATTTTCGTACAATATTACGAATGCTTGAGGTTGTTATACACGATATGTATTGTCATATGTACCTGTCAAGTTTTCGATCCATATGTACTCATAGTGTGTGTCAAATTCGCATAATTTACTTTGCGTTTACATGATATGTATGTATTTTGTGTTGCTTTTGATTTATTATAAACAAAACTTCAAATTGAAAACCATGCATAACTAATGGAGGAAAAAGATAAAAAAAATCGCTCTAAGCGCAATTTTCATTACCGGCGCAAATGCAAAGTCAAATAAAAGCTGTAAGTCAGAAGGAAATAGAAACCATTCTATTTCGTATGTTCGTACATATGATTTGTCAGAAGACATTTTTCTTTTGTGTTCACACGGTGTGTTTCTGTATCCATACAAAAAACTGACATATACATCTGACAATACATATCGTGTATAACGCCTTTTAGCGAGACTGACCAGGAATTAAGGAACCATTGTATTCCTAGCTTAATATGGCACCACAGGCTTCCTTGCTAGCGTCAGTGGTGATGTAAATATTTTTTTTTAAATCTGGGTACTGGAGCAAGGGCGGTTTTAAGAGTGAGCTTTTCAGATACTGGAATGTTTCGTCGCATTCTTTAGACCAAAGGAAAACAGAATTTTTTCTTGTTAGCTTTGAGATGTGTGTTGAATAGTGAGCAAAATTTTTAATGAAGCGTCTATAATAATTACAAAAGGCAACGAACCGTCTTGCCTCATCGGCATTTTTCGGCGTTGGGTAATTTGTATTGCCTCATGTTTTGTTTCATCGGGCAATATACCGTTTGCAGTGCATTTATGCCCGAGGTAAGTTACTTCATGGCGGAAGAATGTTCCATTATCTGGGTGTAGCTTTAGATTACATTTTCTGCAAATGTCAAAGACATTTTTTAAGTTATCAAGCATATGTTTTTCTGAACAACCGATGACGACTAAGTCGTCCATGTAGAGAAACACTTGAGACGGTGACAGTCCAGAAAAAGCCAATGACATCATACGCTGAAATGAATTCTGAGCTATTTTCAGGCCAAAGGGCAACCTTTTGAATCTGAATGAACCCTGGCTTGTTGAAAACGACGTAATATCCCTCGAATCCTTCTCCAACTCGATCTGATGGAATCCAGACATGAGATCTAGGCATGAGAAGTATTTCGCTCGTCCTAGTTGGTCTAAGATATCGTCAATCCGAGGAGTGGAGTTTGGTAGAGATTTTTTAGGCACTATGCAGATTTTTTAGGCACTGATGCAGATGGCTCTACTATATCATCCTTGATTAACTTGTCTACTTGCTTAATTATTTCTCCTTTCTGTGAGTTGCATCTTTCAATTTCAGTTTTTGTTTATAAAAGTTGTTTGAAGTTATTTTATCCGAGTCTAATGCAAATATATCCGTGTATTCCTGGCATAGGCTTTTTAGTTTGTCTTTAACGAATTCTGGAAAATTTTTAATGAGTCTCCTTAACACTTCGGTTCTGGGGTTCGGAGCTTTTAAAATATTATTTTCGACTATATGATAGTTGGATAGACTTTCCGACTTTAAATTTAAGCTTCTTATTGATACCGAGTAAAGCCATATGAAGTGTGTACAGGTAAATTCAATTGTTCGACGATTTTGAAAATTTTCATTTCCTTGGAAAGTGGACTAGACCCAACCCCCATGTTATAAATATTTCGTTCAAATTCATTTATTTGTTAAAGTTATTGAGTGTTGAATTTTTGATAATTTTTTAATATGATAATATTGAAAAATTATTTTCTAATGAACTACTGCATATAAATCCATGATTTTTTTTTCACTTACAGATAACTGTTTTTACTTTGTTATAAGTAATTTTATGCGATCTAATTGTTTAATAAATGATATTTAAACAATTCTTTTTTTAAATAATAAAATTTTTTTTTACATTCTGCACGCTCAAAAAAATTGAAAAATATGTCTAATAACGCGAAAAATGGTCACCTTCAATAATCAAAAAAAAATTTTTTGTTCTTTCAAACCATTACAAAGATATTGCATTTTTTGTCACCCCTTGCGTTCTCCCAGCGCGCTGCACATAGCCCGTTGGAGGCGCGCTGGGAGAGCGCAAGGGGTGACAAAAAATGCAATATCTTTGTAATGGTTTGAAAGAACAAAAAATTTTTTTTTGATTATTGAAGGTGACCATTTTTGCCGTTATTAGACATATTTTTCAATTTTTTTGAGCGTGCAGAATGTAAAAAAAAGTTTTATTATTTAAAAAAAGAATTGTTTAAATATCATTTATTAAACAATTAGATCGCATAAAATTACTTATGTATAACAAAGTAAAAACAGTTATCTGTAAGTTAAAAAAAAAATCATGGATTTATATGCAGTAGTTCATGAGAAAATAATTTTTCAATATTATCATATTAAAAAATTATCAAAAATTCAACACTCAATAACTTTAACAAATAAATGAATTTGAACGAAATATTTATAACATGGGGGTTGGGTCTAGTCCACTATCTAATGGAATAAAAAAATTCAAAGTCGGTGAGGTTTCGAAAAAAAACCAAAATTCCGTACACACTTCACATGGCTTTACTCTACCTCTTTATTGGTCGTATTTATGAGCCTTACGAATGCGCTTTTTGTTGATATTAGGGTATTTGCAATGAAAATGTCTTTTTGAATTTCTTGATTTGGTATGACTAAGCTATCCTCGTTAGAGTTTATTTGTATTTCTCTGACGACTTCCGATCTTGCTGGCAAGGAACAAATGTGATTTGGGGTACTGTATGATATATTAACAAAAAATTGTTTTCCATTAATTGGCTATACTATCAGCCAATTTGTGTTGCTAGTGTAATCTAGTACGCAATTATACTTTTTCATAAAATCTAATCCCAGTATCCCGTCGCAGGGTACAGGAAAGCTTTGATCTACTACTTGAAAGTTATGATTGAGCCAATAATTATCTATAATGATGTCACCGTTGACGCTTCCCTTAGACGATATTATACCTTCTCCTACCCCTTTGATAGATGTGCGCAGGTTAGTGTTAATTTCAGTATTTTTCCTTATGACGTCATCCTTAATTATAGAGATATCCGCTCCTGTGTCTATTAAAAAGGTTGTGGCAACTCGTATTTGTCCTCTTTGGTTGGGTATATTTCGGTGGCCATTATTGTTATAACCCCGGTTGCGCTGGTTGTTACTATAACGGACCCTGTCTTCATTATAACTGCCTCCACGGTTACTGTTATAGTTATAACGGCCGCGGCCACGTTTGGCCACGATTTTGACCTTGGGGAGAACTGAAGTTATTGTGGTAGAATATAATGTTACTGGTGGGGGAGTCTGTGCTTGCGCCGATAAATTTCGCGATAGCCTCGTTTCTGTTAGTGAACTGGCCACTTTCCATTATTAATTTTATTTTATCGTAATTGGAGTTTCTAGATAGCGCTTTTACTGTTACTTGGGTACAGGCCCGTGCGCACGGGGGGTTTTGGGGGTCAAACCCCCCCCCAATGGCGAAATCTAAGTTGCAATGATTTTGCAAAAATTTTCAAAATACAGTTTATAAATCTTGTATTGAATCTTGACTCATAATTTTTGACAAAATTAGTTAAAATAATTTTACGGAAGAAGAAATTGGTGAAAGTTGCAAAGAATAAGGTTGGCCAATACATAAGTCTGGCACATTGAATTGCACCTGGAGCTTTCCGAAATTACAAAGTTGTGTAGCGTATGGGCATATTTTAAAAAATTTTACTGATGAAAACAGTAAGCAGTTTCAATTAACAAGTACTGTAAACAGTACTATTCAGGACCTGATTAATTAGGTTTTGATGAATCAGAATTATGACTAATCAAAATATGATTTAATCTGTTCATTGCACGTCCCTAATTTGTCCAAGTACAATTGATGTCATGGCCAAATGATGCTACGGTTGTGTCAAGTGACTAGCTGACTTCTACTTTTTTCATGAGTATTGACAGAATTATTTTCCGTACCTCGAAGAGTTGTAATGTTAAACCGACTTTAATTATAGCCATGTATTCATAAAAGTGCGAATAATCCCAGCTTTCCAAAGTAGGAGCACTGCAAAAAAAGCATCCAAAAAGAGTCCGTAATTGGAGCCTTTTCGGAGAGAAGAAATGAATATTGTAGAGCGAATGAACTGCAAGGCTCAATTATATGAAAGATTTCGGGTGTTTTCTGACACTTTTTGTTGTAGGCGTAAAGAGAATTGTGAGAAAATGAACTTTGGAGAGCAGATGAGCGATAACGTTCAACTATTTGAATGTTTTCAAACATTTTATGAGGTTTTTATTTTATTTTACCTAACAGAAGATAAAGATCGCCATTTTCATGGACGTTTATCAATAGTCTGTAGAAAATAAACATAGTACATTTCATATTTTCCGAATTGTGTCAATAAAACTTCATAAACCTTATTTTTTACTAGCAGGAAACCCGGCGTTGCTCGGGATGTAAGTAGTTCATAAAATTCTGATACCCTCACTTGAGAAGACAATTTACAGGCAGAGAAGGTTCAGAAAAATATTTTTTTTCCACATTCTATCCCTTTTATGTCTACGGACGCCAACTGAACCGTTTATTATTACTCTAACTTAGACATTTTGTCATCTCCTTTTCATTTGACTTTTTAGTTGTGCCTAAACATTTCCCAAGTCATCCCCAGTCATATTTTCAAAGAAATTCCCAATATACAGACACAACTTATCTAGAGTTTTATTAAAGATATGCTGATACCCACATAGGACGGCAGTGTACCTATGCAATTGATTTTTGATTTAGCTGAAATTGAAAAAAAGTTACCAATAACTTTAGAGGAACGCTTAGTTTTTTTTTTGACAAAGTAAGTGAATTTTTCTTCATATAAATTTGTGTAAGAAAAAAAAATTGAGGAAAACTGAGTTGCCACATGGTACACAATGAAACTAATATAATAATTTAGACATCGATTATAAAAGAAATAAAAACTTTCTTAATTTTACAATACCATTTGTCGAAATAAATTTGTAGCCAAAAAAGAGCTAAAAATGAAAATGAAGGACCAGAAAAGAGCGAGGAGCTAAAACAGAATTTTAGAGCTAAACGCCAAAAAAAAGAGCTAGATCTAGCTTTAAAAGTACCAAAATGGCAACACTGAATGTGTACAACCAATAAAATTTTCTGGGGTATAGTTTTAGGCATCAGAGTATGTAGTTTCAGAAAAGTTAAAGAAAATTTAAATTTATGATATATGGGTCTAGGTATCTGTTGCAGCAAATATGTTTATTGTGAGGATGGAGATGTATGCGCCAGCCCAAAGCGTTATTCACATCCGGTCGCCATAGGAAGTGGGCTTTGATTGTGTTAGTGTTCAAACAAAATTATTAACATTGCTTTGATTATGTAGAGAGGGAACGTTAACAGCGGGTGAGCAAATTCGAAAATGCTATACGATTCCGACGACGCTGACTTCGAGCGAACAGTGGGAACAGTTGGTAACAGAAAGACAACAGCGGGATTGGCACTGTGGCCAAGAAGGTATCAAATTTGTACCGAAGAAGTGAGAGTGATGGTTTTGCGAAGGTAACGGCATTGGATAGAATATGTTTGAAGACGTTAGGATAGGAATGAAGATTATTATAATAGTATGGGAAATAATAGCTCGAAAACAAATTTTTTGTTAAGGAAAATAGTTCGTAAATAATTTTTTTTTGGAAATAGCGGAAAGGCGGTAGAAACCTAGCTTAGGAGAAGGAAATTTGAGGAAGGCTAGGACAGTTGATGTCGGAGATTGAAACCAGCCGGACGCGCGCCGTGAAAAATAAAAATTGGTGCGTGGGAAAAAAAAAAAAAAAATTAAATATTTAAGTGTTGAAAAACAAATTTTTTTCAGTTTTGAGAAGAAAAAAAAAACTGGTTAAGCGTTAAAACAAAAGAAAATTGTAAAGTTTTAAAAAAAAAGAAAAAAAAATGAACAACGTGTTGGTGGTTTGACGAATAAATATTTAAGCATTGAAAAGAAAAATTTTCAGTTTTGGAAAAAATAAAGAAACTAGTTAATTTTTTTTTAAAACTTTGAACAAAAATAGTTGTGAAACAAAGAAGAAGCAAAAGGAGAGACAATTTTTTTTGTGCGCGGTATTTGCAATACCGACGCTAAATCAACATAACCGGTGAAATCACATCAAGTCCATCCAATCAAACAAAGGGAAGCAGCAGCAGGGATCAGGAACGAGCAGGGTTTACCTTTAAGGAAAAAAAAAAAAAAAAAATTGTTTTATGAATTTCTGGAAAAAAATCTCTATGTTTTAAAATTTAGCTTATAATTTTTTTTGTAAATCGAACGAGAGAGCGAGGGCAAAAGAGTGCAAACAAAAAAAAAAAAAAAAAAGTTTTGAAAAAGGTGTGAACAAAAGAAAAAATGGGAAACGAAAAATTTAGATATGTTGTAAAACAACAATAGAAAAAAAAAGCACAGTACCACAAAAGAAGAGAAAAAAAAAACGAATTTCTGCAAATTACATACATACATGATTTGGTGAAAATGAAAAGGTGTTGTGATTTTTTTTTTTTTTTACGCTTATATTTTAGCTAGCTGCCATCATCCCCATCAACTGGCCAGAGGAAGGAGGATAACCTGGTAAGTCAAAATATCAAAAATTATTTCACCTTGCCCATTTCACCAACCAAAAAGATGATACTTAACAATTATTGACTCTTGTAAAAAAAAAAAAAAAAAAAAAAAAAACAATAATAGTTCCATTTCATAATATCCCATTTTTTTGTATAAGAGAACCGTTTTGGGGCATGTGGCACCATAGCCGGTAGTTTGGTGGCAAGCTTTTAATGTTACCCCAACAGGAGCACTTTCGAAAAATTCGATCACTCGAATGTTAAGTAAAAATCAATTTCGAAGCATCTTTCGAGAATGTTCACTGCTCTTAGTTTTACTTTTGTAATTGCCCACTCTCACCCACTACACCATAAAATTTGACTTTGTTTCGATCCGCTCACGCTCAGCCACTAACACCATTAAAATTTGGCTTTTACTGAGAAGCGAGAGAAACGGACAATTTTGAGAAATACATTTCTAGAGAGAGAGTAACTGCGGTCTTTTGGTCTCGCTAACTCGCTCACTTGCTCACTTGACTAAATTTTGCGTTAGTATGCGTGTATAACACGAATTAAAACGTCGGGATCGTAGACTATGTTAAGCTACTGTTAAGTTAGGAAGTATGTAGAGAAAAGTTAACAGGAGAAGTTTATGTTAACGGAAATATACGGTAAACAAAAATGTTAATACCGACTTCTCAGTAACAGGGGAATGTTATGTCAAAGAGCGAGAAAGATAATGTTAATAAAAAAAAGAAATGTTAAAATATAGGATAAACGTTTGCAACTTTTTACAGAAGTTCGAAATCGAACTTACGAGAAAATGTTAACCGTACTCGAAAGTTAAGGTTGAATTTCAAATAGGAAATAAAATGAGTTTTGGTAATAAATTTAAGATGGAATTATATTGAAAAACAAAATAAAAATGTTTGCGTAAATTATTTTTGATAGTTGCTAGTTGAGGCAGGGGTGAGTATCCTGTTGGGCTAAAAGAGCCAACTTCACTTTTCTTTTAGCAGGTTGGGGGGGTTTCGACGGAATGGCAACAACACCTTAGGCCTTCCACACCACGGCCGGAAGGTCTCTAACCCGGTGAATGGTATGACGACCAATAAGTTCAAGTGGGTAAGTTTAATTTGCAGTTCTGTTAAGATTAGGTATAGTTATGGGTTTTTTTTTCCGCAACCTTCGTTTGCCCCAATTAAATTTATTTAAACCTCTGGTTGAATTTTTTTTTGTGAAGCCGAGAAAAAGTCTGCGTAGGAGCAAGTTCCCCCCTCATTCGCTGAAGGCTAGCTGGTACCAGCGACCAGAGTATTCGCTCCTTAAACTCTATACGTACTCGGAGGATCAGGTGAACGAATGGCCGGCGTCGGTATGGATGGTGGAGGTGTTAGTAAGATGTTTTTTTTGACGGGTCACACTCCACTTAGGCCGCCGTTCTCTTTGGTTCATTACATTATCTTAGTGAAAAATATATGCGAATGCAAATCTAAATTAACCCCCCCCCCAAGGCTAATTCCCGCGCACGGCCCTGCTTGGGTAGTATACTTCTGGGCTAGTTCGCCCCTCAGAAATATACGCTCCCTCAAGATTAGTGCAAAGGGTATTTATTTCGTCGACGAATTGGTTTGCCGTTTTGTTGCCTTGTTTTATATTTAAAATTTTAGCAGTTATTCATTCAGTCGACTCCCCTTTTACCGCGGATTTCAGTTTATCGATGATTTTGGCAAGTTTGTCCTCGTTAGTTATTTATTGCCGTGCGCCGCCAGCCAATTTAGTCTTGACTAGTTGCACAGCCACTGCTTCATGCTCATCTTTGAAAGTATAAACGAGATTTATAGCATCAATGAATCTGTTCAAATTTTCTGGCTTTCCATCGAATTCGGGCAAAATTTTTGCTCCCAAACTTAAAACCGTGGAAGCCATTATATTGACCTTTCGCTTCTTTCCAATATCTTCCGTTTCTTTCTCTTCTCCTTCACCTTCGTGTGCCTCACTTTCCTCTCTTTCCTCCATATTGCTGTCAACTTCACATCTCAGTGTAATCCCCCTTAATGTTAATATTATGCCGTTGAAAGGCTTTTAAGAGTTGGTCCCTTAGTTTTAGAAATATCTGGTCTGCTGATTCTCTGTGTTGGGATGTGTCCTATCGTAATGCCTATGTAGTATAGCTCTAACCTTGTTAAATTTCCCTATTAAAATTTTTGTATGCTTTTCCCTGGTTTCCACTTTAATAGTCCTGTTTTGTGTCATACATTTGTATGAAAGTCTAAACTCCTGGGTTGGTGGTTTAATTTCGTTCAAAATCTCTTCCCATTGCATACTAATTAATCTCCGGAACTTTTTCTTTAACTAGTGTTGCTACATTATTTTGTTGTATTTATTAGCATTGGAATTTACTTTTTTTTTTTTTGTTATAGTTTACTTAAAAGTAAAGAACATACTTAATTAAAAAAAAATTTATATATAAAGTGTTGGTACGACCTCACCCCACTGTGCTGCTTAATTAGAACGTACACCATAGTCAATATTGCCATTATCAATAATAGTTCAGTGGCGCTGACTTGCTCTATATTATAATTTGTTTTATTTTTATTTGTTTGTACATCTTCGTCGTATTTAACGATTTTTTTTTTTTTTTTTTTACTTTCCGTGTTGGTGTCTTTTCCTATTTCGTAGCCAGTTATGGCTATCATGATAGATGTAAGCACTGGTTCCCACCACGTCATTTTCGCGGGTAAAGAAAAGGAAACTATTTCAATTCAAACATTGTCATTATGATTTTTGTTTTTCACTACAATAAACAGCTATTTCAATTCAAATATTGTCTTTATGATTTTTGTTTTTCACTACAATAAGCACACTGGCGGGATCGCCATGTTATGAACGAAGCGTAAACGAATGAATTCTCGATTGCCAAGCTTGCTTTATTCTGTATGTTCTTATATTTATAACGTAAAGCTAATAAGTAATGCATGGTCATGACTAATACCATGATTGGTGTGAATGGACAAGGGTAATCTTAGTGCACATACGCTGACCGTTAATTAGGTCAGTAAATAGGTATTTAATATCAACATACCGAAAGTGCATTGCACTGACAACGAGTTGAGCAATGTGAGATGGTTTAGAGTTAAATGACTTAGGCAATATTGTTATATTGCGAAAGTGCAATTGTGCTGAAAACCGTTGTCCATTACAATATAAAATATATGTGCTTTTTGTGCGATTAGGACACACGATTTTCCGGTGACCAATATGCATTCCACTGATGGAATCTCAGAGAGAACAGCAGGTTACAAACAGCCAATATTATTCGTGAGCCTCTAGTGCCGAAGGAGAAGATATTGCTGCCTCCACTGCATATTAAAGTTTTTATTGTTAAGAATTTTATCAAAACTGTCGCCAAAAGATATGAAGTTTTCTTGTTTTTGAAACTAATTTACCCGAGACTCAGCGAAAGTAAAATTAAAGAAAGTAAGTTATAATATCACATTCATTTCCCAAGATTTTCCATCTTAACAAATTAATTTTTCCAATCAGGCGTACTAAATGGTCCAGATATACGAAAGCTGATTAAAAGTGACGCATTCAACAATATTTTGATTGACGCTGAATTGAATGCATGACAGGCAATCAAAGAAGTAATAGAAGGCTTGTTCGGAAAGCATCCTTCTAACAACTACGATGTTTCTGTCGCAAGGATGTTAAGAGCATTCTCGGAAATTGAATTGAAATAATAAGCACATACTGCAAACTGAATTAAGAAAAAACATGTTTTTCCAAACTTTTGAGTAAAAAACCTGGAAAATGTAAAAAGATTAAAGAAAGAAACAATACTATCGAAATAATTAAAGAAGGTGTTATATTAATTTCAGGTGAAAATAGAAAACCAAAACTTAACAGGAACATATTTAGTTACGTTTGAAAATCAAACAGTAATAAATAATATAACTTATGTGAAACTAAAATTTGGAACTATCTAACGCATAATCATGTAAATAATTTTGAAATACTAGAATATATATAATCTACTAATGAACATTTAAAATTAGATAATATAAATCTTCTAGGTAATTCAATCTATTCCTATATTCAATCTATTTCTATATTTTTATGGCTTTTTGCAGAATGTTGACAGTTTATTTGTGCAGGAAGATGATCAAATCAAATAAAACTAAAAAACAGAATGAAAATTCTGAATATCAACAAATTTCATATATGTAAGGTGATTTTGGATGAAATTCATAATTTAACAAAAAATAAAATTGAGTTAGGGGCTTTTTATCTCAGGGAGGGGGAGTTAACGGCAGCCTCCACACAGCTTCTTTACCGTAATTGCAAACAAAATTCATCTTTCTACATAGTGGATTCTTCATATGAATCATAAGTTAACGGAAGCCTCACACAGCTCCATTAGCGAAATTATAAACAACAAGTAAGGAAGTCTAAGTTCGGGTGAACAGAACATTAAATACCCAGCGTTAGCTTTCAGAACGAGATACAAGTACCATATCAATATCTAAATCAGCCAATCAATTTGTTTCTTGGATTTCAATCGCATTCATGCAACCGATGCGCCTTTTTGAAACGATTCTGCTGCCGCTACGTCGCAAGTGCGAACATTTTCCCCGAAGGCGTCCGCTTCTAGAATGTTCCTTACGATGTTAGCATTTTCGGCGCCATCTTTTTCTGCTGCTACTGCGCTCACTTCGCCAACAGTTTGCTTCAGCAAATTTTTTAACTGCGTCAAAGAGGCCGTATCAGGGAAATCTACACCTATGCCTTTAAGTGCAGCAGCAATTTCTTCGCGTGGTGCCATTGCAGATAGTTTAATCAATTTAAACAATAAACAAGCAAGGAAGTCTAAGTTCGGGTGAACCGAACATTAAATACCCAGCGTTAGTTTTCAGAACGAGATACAAATACCATGACTTGGCAATGATAGAGGCCCTAGAATCTTATTTGAAATTTTCTATATCAAAAAGGGGGCGTGGTTGTCATCCGATTTTGTGCATGTTCAATAGCTACCTTGGTCAGAAAGTAGCCTGCATAACAAATTTCATGCAAAGATCTACATTTTTACTCAAGTTATGTTAATTTATGTAATTTTCAAAATTTTCGATATCGAAAAAGCGGGCGTGGTTATCATCCGATTTCGTGCATGTTCAATAGCAACCTACCTTGGTCAGAAAGTAGCCTGCATAACAAATTCCATGCAAATATCTCTGTTTTTACGCAAGTTATGTCAATTTATGTGATTTTAGAAATTTTCGATATCGAAAAAGGGGGCGTGGTTATCATCCGATTCCGCCCATTTTCAATAGCAACCTACCTTGGCCAGAAAGTAGCCTGCATAACAAATTCCATGCAAATATCTCAGTTTTTACGCAAGTTATGTCAATTTATGTGATTTTAGAAATTTTCGATATCGAAGAAGAAGGCGTGGTTATCGTCTGATTTCGAGGATCGTTCGTCAAAAGCGAACTAAAATAAATGAAAGTTTTTATATCTTTTTAAAAACCGTTTTGCCAAAAGGCAAAACTTAATTTGTATGCATTTAGTGGTAAGTAAATGGCATAATATTTAAAAACTCGATGGCTTCGTGGGCAAATGTCCTAAGTCCATTTTTTTGAAAAATGAGATTTTAATGCAGAACGATAGTACAGTTATAAATACATCGTTTACCATCAAAAAAATTACCAAAAAGTCGATTTTAGGTATTGTTATGTAGTGGTATGCAAATGTTCTAAGTCCACCAAAAAAAAAAAAAAAGATAAACGTACGTCGTAAGTCCAGTTGAAAATAAGTTTTTATTTGTTTCATTCAATTTTATTCCTGGAATCATATCCAACTATTACGTATGATGTATTTTAAGCCTGACTTTAACCGAATTGATGGCAAGGTCTCCGCTTGCTGTGCAAACTCGTTTGAAGTTCTTAAAAATTTGCTATAGTTTTACTTTAGCTAATAACTACTTGTGGCTAATAAAAGTTTAGACAAGCACCAAGAAGGCCATGCTTTCTCTTTCATTGCAAAATTAAATTTTTTGGTTTTAGTTCCGCTGTGTTGTGCAAATATTAATAGCTATTAGTTTATTTGATTTAACTTTACCTTGAACGAAGAAGAATACATTCTAGAAAGTATGAAGATTTGCCATTTATAAAACAAACTTTACCCAAGGACCATCACAAATTTTATGATGATTTACCTCACCACTGACATATCTTAAAAAGTATAATATGTAGTAGTTTTTGTTAGCAGCCATGAAAAAAGACTGTAATTATTTATTATTTGGTTTAACAAAATAAAATATATTGCATGAAACACGCAACAAACACAAAATTTTTTTAACTGAAAAAGTTCTAGTCCATGGAAATAATACCCTGTAAAACCCTGTGAACCACCCAAATGGCAAAAACTCATAATCTTAGAATGATTCATTCTATTTATATATCAAATGTTATCCAATTCGGTTAAGCAGCTCCCGCGATATAAGGAAAAATAAATAAAATGCGGTTAGGTGGCAACCCCCGGTGACAACCCTGCTCGAACTTGTCATATTTAAAATTACGCCGAAAACACTTTTCATTTGATACCCGTATTGTCATATCTTGCTCAATATTTATAAAAACGAGATAGGTGGCAACCCTGTAAACCGTCCCAAGTGGCAACACATATGTAGGTATATATTCTTAGAATTAATCATACTGTCTATATGCAAAATTTCATCGAAATCTGAAACAAAACAAACACAATTTAATTGTAAGAAAATGTTCTAAGTCCATGTAAATATAACAAAATCATAGAAAGAAAATGTTTCAAGTCACAAAAGTGCTCATAACTTTGCATTTACTTTATTTAGAAATATTCTGACAACTGCTATCTAAGCAAGCTGAACTGAAGGAAAAAACTGCATTTTTAGGTTCTAAAAATATTGACAACAAAAAAAGTTAGGCGGTTTTTTACCTCTCTTGAACAATTACAAAAAATGGACTTACGACATTTGCTCACGAAGCCAGCGAACTACATTAGGAGTGTTTGGCCAGATCCATTTAAATTTCATGTAAGTATCAGTTAACAGGTATGTAAGTATACAATTTAAGGCAAATATGAATCGGAGGTAAGTATAAAAGCAAATATAAATTTAGGGTAAGTATGGAAATTAAAGGTAGGTATAAAATTAACTTAAGTAAATATATAACAAACATGGTTTTATTAATTTTACAGAAGCTGTTTTACAATTGAATCAAATTTTCTTCCATGTCTTCAACACCCATACCGCATAATTTCTGCACACAATTCTCTCCGTGTAGAACCTATTGAGGGCGATTGTTGCAAAAATTTTCTTATCATTCATCACAACGTCAACAAACATCGATAAAAGAAAAATAAAGGAAATGGCTCGTTGTTGTTGTGCTGCACTTACTGTAGCTGAATTTATGCCCAGCGCAGGGGGCGATGGGGAGCTGTAATGGTGTCCGGGCTTGCGTGTGCATCGATTTGCGACGTGCAATGGAGCATCCTTCACATCTATATTTAGCATTATTTGCCTTCATATACTCCACATCGGTCTTGTCCATCTTGGCGCACAAGCAATGAAGCATACATTTGCAATCCGCACAGCTGACTTTGGCTGAATCCGAGCGATCAACTCGTAGATGGCAAACTTGACAGTTCATGGTTGTAGTTTTTTTTGTTTTTTATTTTTTTGTAGAAAATGAAACGAATTTTTGCTTGGAGTTTAAAGAAAAATATTGACAATATGTGAAATGAAATGTTTAAATGCGCACCCCACACACTCCCCAATGCCTACGAATTTTTTGAATAAATTATAAACAAAAAACATCAATTTTTAGTTATATGCAGTCTCAATGAATCAGTTTATTAAGGTACTAAAAAATATAATGGAATTTATTACTAGTTATAAAGTTATACAAAGCACAATACTTACCTTTAAAACTTTTACGGGTATTTCAATTTCGTCGCAAACAAAATGTTTTATACTAACAAAACGCGTGTTCACTGCTCGAAGCCCTTAGATAACTAAAATGCGCTGTGGCTGCGGCTGCTAATTATTAAATTAATTGTTAGTCACGAGCTCGGGAAGTTAGATTTTTTGAATATGGGGCATCTATCCCGTTGGGGCATTTATCCAGAGAAATTGAACGATGATACAGAAAAAGTACTCAAACTGAGAAAATTTCTCTTTAGGTTCAAACGTATATGGAATGAGAAATTGTACAGTGTTCTTAAAAATGTACCCCATGCGAAAGTGTACAGCATATCAGCGGAGTCTAGTACAAATATTATTACGTCGACGATTTGCAAATAGCTTGTTAGAACCTTGGCGAGTTAAACGAAAACAAAGAAACAATTAGAAGCCAACTACCAAATAAACTGCAGCAGTTATAAGTGTGAAAGCATTAGCACTACCGAGTACCAATATGTAATCGGTTCTTTTATGTATATAGCTATTTCGTCGGTACTAGATATCCTTCACTCCGTTTACAAGTTGTCACAGAGAAATGCATATCCTCATAAGGAACACATGGCAGTAGCTAAGCATATTTTACGTTACCTACATGCGACGTCCGTTATAAAGCTGAAGTACGCAAAAGCTCCTACAGAAAATCGTATACGGATTGCGTGTTTATGTTAGCCGGTTCATCGTTCACATGGGAATGCAAAAGTCAAACATCTGCCATTAAGTTGTACAGAGGCCGAGTACATGACTCCTTCAGCAGCAGAAACAGAGCCAAATATATCTAAAAAAGCTTATTAATGAAATAAATTGGCAATATAAACTTGATGCTTGTGATATTTATGGAGATAATCTAAGCGCAATGAATTTCGATAAACGTCCGATTTACCATAATAGAAGCCACAATATAGATGTTAGATGTGGTGGTGCTATAAAAATAAAATAAATAAATATATCATCATAAACCTTAGAGGAGATTTTTTCGCCGAGTTTATCTTTAAATTTTTAGTGTGCCGCTTTGACTTATTTCCTACAAATTGGCGGGGCCCACAGTTTTTTGCCCACTCCGAATGCCACCTAGAAAGGAGATTAATAAATGATGCGAAGCCTTCCATGGCAGAAATACACTCGGAGATTTGTCAAACCACTGCACAATGATAACCCCGTTTAAAAAAAAAAAACATTTTAAAACTACTTTACCTTACTACCTGTCCCAGGGCTCGCACCTTGGACTTCGGTGTAGTAGGCCGGCAACACCAGCGCCAGACCACTAAAGATATGGGAGCAGATGCATTTACAACGATATTTTGTAAAGTAAATCAAAGCAAATGTACAACATTTTAAACGGACTTAGAATAATTCATGAGAGCCTTGGAAGCAGCTATAAATTGTTTCAAAGGGTCGGTTAGTAATAATACTGATACATTGAGGTTTGTATGCTCATATAACTGGACGTCATAGAAGCCAGCAAATTTAAATCAAGCCTTATAATTTAATTTACGAATACCCTTGCACTATTATGTAAAAAGTCTGAGGGTCTTAAACAAGTCCCTTTCAGTTTATACCTAACTGTCACAAAGTTATTAAATCCCTTAAAAGGAGCCTTGATTCTACAATGGATTGTGAGAACACCATAGGCTCCTGACACTTTTCTCGGATATACCGATTATTGCATTGTTTAGTGTTAAAACCACCCATCCCTGTCTTAGTCTCAGCTGAAAGGTTGAGTTCTTTAGTTGCAGCTTCTCCTTATGGCTCATAAGGTTTCTCGTTGGCCTCTAAAATAATATATAATATACTGGGATGTTTCAGAAAAGTGAGGTCATAACCCAGATACCGGGAAGTGGAAATACATTGGATTTCATGTGTCATAATGGAGACTTAATGTTCAGTTTTCATCATTTCTTTTTTTGATTTATATGTACTTCTTCTACTCACATATACAAACATACGACGAAATTTATGGTACATAAAATCTTTTGGATTGTTACCGAAAGCGCATGGTGACAGTAGAAATTCAAAGTGTAAGTAATAAAATAATTAATGAATTATATAGCTGATAGATTTAAATAAAGTTTTCAGCTTTGGAAATCTGCAAGCAACCTTTGAGGTTTTTTTTATTTATTGTGGATACGAAGCTTTAAAAAAAGGCTATCGCTGCGCAGCACAGCCATCGTTAATAATCTGAAAAACTTTGTGGGTCAGTTTGTGCTGATATTTCTGCTTTCGATGAGTGGCTCTTCAGTGTTACCATGTGTGCAAACCAAGTTACGCCTCTGCAGCTGTCGGGCCAAATCAGCAGCGAAACTACAAAAGGGCAATATATAAGTAATAGGTGGGAATTTATACACGTGTCTCCAAAAAATGTTGAGGTGTGGATGGCTGTGAAATGGCTCACCGCCCTTTAGTACATACTACAACTTCGGAAGCGGTTGAAAAGTGAGAGTAAACAACATTATATCACCAGCCTAGTAATACAGCTGACAAAGTAAAGAATACACTTTTCAGGTATGTGCAAGTTACTTTACACATCGATGAGAGGGACTCTTGCATACTGATTGAGACCCAGCTAGCAGAAGTTTCTTCGTCTTTTTATTTCTTCCATTCATTCATCTTCTCAAAAGTACATCACTAATTTCGGTCTTCCCTTGCATTCAAAGAATTTGCCTATTTCGCCATATGACAACGTGAAAATTGGAGTTATAATTGTGAAATTAGGGAAATAATAGAAGAAGACGGGTCAGATTTTATCGCCGCTAGGTGTCATTTAGCCTGGAGCGTATACGGACGCAATTCAAATAACTGCACTGAACATTCATTGCTACACATTTGCGAATATAGCGCATTGGCAGAAGGTCGCATGGATCATGAAATAAAATCATATATTTCAATTGAATCAGTAGGAATGTATGCGCCGATCAAGCCCCTGATTCCTAAGTATGATGAAGTGAGCTTCAAATAATGGAATCAACCACAGGTTCCTTACTACGAAAAAGCAATGGAAAAGGGGAGCATGACGTTTTTCAGCTCATAGATTTACTGAATATCGCAATCAGACCACTGTCGTGCTGGGAAAACAAAAGGAAGAGGGACTCTTCACTAAGTCGTTTTTCAGTTGAAAAAATAGAAGATTACGAACAAAAGGGGGAATGTACGGAAGCTAATAGGAAACGAGATAGGGGACGGTGTGAGGTCATGGTATATACCCATATTTAATGTACATAACATTAACAAAATTAAAATTAGATTGGTATGGGACGCCGCGGCAAAAGTTAAGGGCATAGGACTTAGCTATGTGTTAGTTAAAGGACCTGTAACTTTGCGTTATAATAACTAATGAATACGATATATTCGTGGCGTGTTATGTAAAAGTTATAGAATGATAGGCCACAAGGCTTAGGTGCCAAATAGGACATTTGACGCACTAGTTAATAACTTGAGTCGAAGAATATAATTTTTACTACGCTGAATTGCGTGCTCTTTATTGATATTCTAAAAACTGATGGATTTACACAAATCTTAGTGCTACTTATACTATTTAGATGCGACGGTTCTTATCTTGTTTCCTGAAAGATGCGTCGCTTGTTATCTTGTTTGCTTATGAATGCGTCGGTTGCTATCGTAGCTATTTTTTATAGTATAGTTTTTATTGTTTGTTGCAGCGATAGTGCAGTTCTATGCTTATAATGTTTGTTCGGTACAGTTCCTTACAAAACATGTTGAGATAAATTCGGTTGTTCAGATGTGGTGTATATTCTTATCATATAAGGTTATAGGTAAGTGTGTACAGCGACGCTAACTCTCCTCCCTCTTAAAACGGAGCGTCCTCGCTACGCTGCTGCTACAAGTTGCTATTGAAGACGGTTCAATTCGATTTGGTACAACTCGTCAATTTGCCTTTGTCTGTTAAGCATTTTTATATTTTCTTGGTATCGGCAGAGATTTACAATACCATAAATGATGACTGCTAAGGTAATAAATTCCATTATGATCAATAACGTAAACTGTACTGTTCTTTCTTCAATAGGTATAAAAAATTTTGAGAGTTTTTGGATATTACTGAATTTGTAGATTGAATTTGAGGAAAGGATGCTGAGTACTTCAAATTTTTCACTTTGTTGATTGTGTATGATTTCTCTGAGTTGGCTTTGATAATTGTTGTAAGTGATATTACCGATGTTTGTGGATTCATTAAAATGTATCAATTTAGGGCCTGATATATGTATGTTGTTCCAAGTATGCTGGTAACACTGGACCACGAATTTCAACTTTTTCTCTTTACCAGAAACGCTGTTATGAAATTCGTATGTAAAACCACCCCCTGATTTCGATTCTATGGTATCGTTTCCAGATTTACTGTTATTCGAAAAAACCAAAAAGACCGCTCCCTTTAATTACGAATATCTCACGAACGGATCAAGCAATTGCAAAAAGGTTTAGAGAATAAAAATCACAATAAAATTTGGTATAAATGCATCCTACATTGTTTTTTGCTCAACCAGATAGTTTTCGAGATATTAGCTTATCATTTCAGATTTTTTTTTTACGAAAAAATATGAAAAAACTTACTATTTGCGAGGGCACCATTCCAAAACCACAACTTTTTTCCAGATATTTTTTTATTGCGTAAATCTCTTTTTAATTAGAAACCAGATAAGCTATCATCGAATCGATGCAAAACTACGAAAGTTATAAACGATCAAATAAAAATACCCAGGTTGCGCAATTTTTGTTTTATTGAGGCGCCTGACCAAAAACAGCATTACACATCTCAATATTTGGATTGCGTGGATAATATTTTCAAACTTTTATGTGCTTAACTTTTTTACTCCAGCTAATTCATCATCTCAGATGCTTTTTATTAAAAAATATTTCTTCATACTCCTTTTATACATAAAAAAAGATATTTTTAGCGTTCTAACAATCTTTATCTTAATTTGATTTTACTATGTGAAATAATTATGTGTTCTACTTTGACGCTTTTTTTTTTTGTTTAGGAGCGGTTTCTCTTATGAGAAAATAGCAGTAATCGCCCATCATTTCGACGACCCAGAATCCTTGATATCGATTCTCAATTAATTTCATTTGCTAGTGAAACCTTTCGAAATGCTCGTCACTTTCGTCCCCAAGATTTGCTGGGAAAAACTCAAATGTAACTACAGAAAGTGAACTTTTAAAGACATATTTACGCCTGGAAAGAAAATATTAGTTAGGTAAACAAGTTATAACATTTTGGGAAATTAATTTTAATAAGCCTTTAATTTTACCCATTTTCGCATAATTATTGATTAAGTCTTTCACTATGTGCTCGTAGATAGGGCTTTTGTGTCTACCGAGAAAAGAAGCAGCGACCTTTTCAAGGGATTCCCACGCTGCTGCCCCAACTGATGAGAGTAGTCCTTTGAATTGATTATTTTTCATCAACTTTTTTATTTGTGGTCCAACAAAAATACCTTCCTTTATCTTGGCTTGAGAAATATCTCTGTTTCGTACGTACACATACTTACGTGTATACAAAAATAAATAAAACACGAGTGCTTTAAGGGAAAAAGGCCGTAGCCAGAACCCTTTTTATTAAACAAACACTGCACACAATACACTTGGCCTAGCACACCGTACCTATGTATATATTCCTAGCACACAACAATATAATACAATTCTTTTATGTTAGCACTTGCACACATAACTTCTTATTCGTAATTTCATCTTTCTGGCACCGCGTCTTGTCTATAACTAACTCACTCGCTCAACTCCATCGTTGCTCTTTTTTCTATATATAAACTCACTCAATCGAGGCAAGCCATGAAAAGCTGCACTCAATAACGTATTTACCTACCTACGCGACCATTAAGACGCGCAATGGCAAATGCTCCTGTACGAAACAGTGCAGCTGCTCCGTCATGTCTGGTTCCACGGGTAATACGCAAATCTTTTGTGCCGGTCGTGTTAGTTTGCTTGTTTGTGTCTGCACCACAACAGATCGAACTAGTTTGCCGTTACTATAAACCAGCTTGACTATCCGCCCCAACGCGTACTGGGCAGGTGGAAAGTTTTCTGCCTTAATAATGACCATTTGTCCAACTTTAAGATTCTCTGGCTCCCTGCTCCATTTCTTTCGTTCTTGCAAGCTGTTCAAGTAGTCAACTTGCCATCGATTCCAAAAATGCTGTATCTTCACTTGCGGCTACGCCCAAATCTTCGTACCGTTATTTCTGGGCTGCTCGTCTAGTACTAACGGAGGTGGCAGGATCATTGGTTCCCCAATGAGGAAGTGACCCGGCGTTAAAGCTTGCACATCGTTAGGATCATCTGTTAATGGGTATAACGATCGGAATCTCTACCAAAAGCGTTGTTGGCTGGCCTTGTGACAGCGTTTTCTGGCCCACAATTGTGGTTAAATGGAATTTCATGGATTTCACAGCTGCCTCATAAATCCCACCTTGATGTGGTGCAGCTGGAATCATAAAGCGATAAAGCGATAAGCAATAAACGATTGCGTCGTTAGATCTAGCACCAAGTCAATGTGTACAGCTCGAGTTTTCAGGCATACAGACACAACGACCCAACAGTTTGTTCTTTCAATATAGTCGTTTCGCACCCTCACACGCACTCCAAATGGTCCTGCATAATCTAGCCCACAATGTAGGAATGGGTTGACCACATGCACCCTCTCAGTTTGTAAATCCGCCATCAATTGCGGCTCCAGCTTGTAGTTATATCGCGCACATACTACACATTTATGCAGAAATTTTCGGAGTTCATCTCTTAATCGTGGAATCCAATATTTCTGCCTGAGGTGATTAGTCATTACTTGCACCGCCCCATGCTTAGTTTGTCTATGCGCATAGTGAGCTATCAAATAAGCTAATCTGGAACTTTAGCGACAATCGCCTAGTGCCTTGCCCATACTCTAGCCATGCTCCAGCCAATCGCCCTCCAACTCTCAAAATACCATTCTTATCCAATATCTGATGTAGTGATTCTATTTTACTATGCTCCGGGTGTCTGCTCTCCTTATTTAGCAGTGTAATCTCCTTAAAGAAGTGATTCTGCTGTGAATCTTTTAATAAGTATTCCATTGCCCACAATTTTTCATGCTTCGTTGGCAAGTCTGGTCTTGCCTTCATGTCCCTTAGTATGCGCCTCTTGCACGGCCTTTTGCTCCTATCTCGCGTTGCCCGTCTTTCCTTCATCATATCAATGAATCACTTCACATACCCCAATACATTCAAAATGCCCTCCAAGTTATTCTTGTATTGGGTAAGAGGTATCAGCTCGCCCCTTCCCCCCTATTTTTGGCACAAAAATTTCTAGCTCCACCCGATAGGTATTTATGATATTTACTTTCAGTTCCGCTTGTGTGTCTTTGCAATCTCTTAGTTTAGTCTGTTGGAACTTATCTGCTGGCCACTGCGCCCTAGGAAACGATAGCCACTCTGGGCCATTCAACCAAAACATACTGCCCACTAGCTCACCACGCCTTAAGCTTCTACTTAATAAATCGGCTGGATTTTCCTCCGACCTTACGTGTTTCCAGTTTTTTGCTGTGGTGTTATCCAATACAGTACAACCAGCGAACCTGTTCACAAAGTAGAGTCGATCTTGCCCCAATTCATCGCCCTCTTAACTTCCATCAGCAATCTGGACAAAAGCTCACATGCTGACAACTCTAGCCTAGGTAACGTTACTTTCTTTACAGGAGCTACCCTGGTTTTGGATATTATTAATCTGCACTCAACATTTCCGCTATCTCGCACCATTCTAACATATATTCTGGCGCATCAGCGAAACCGAGCACCTCTACTTGCCCCGATGAGTTTGTACGAAGCCATCTTTCCATTCTGAAATCTTCTAGCTTTTTCATCTCACCCCAATAATCTCTAAATCTCTCTTCTAATTCAGATGGGAATTCTTCATCCCATTCTATTTTCAAGCGCCACGAGTCCTGTATCAGAACCTTTCCTATTACAATCACTGTTGAAATGTACCCATTTGGGTCAAATAATTAATATCTCGCTCAAATCTCTCTGCAACTTGCCCCCTAGTAATTCCACCTCATTTAAGGAAATCCCTTTGTTAGTACGGCAGCTTGCGTCAAAAACAACGCGAAACTTTTTCACTACACAGTGATGCGGGATAAAATATGTCAACTCATTCTGCCCCAAATGTTTGTCCACTATCTTCATATGCCCCAGTTCTTCATACTCTCTCATAAATTCTACATATTTCGCCCTCAGCTCTGACTCCCTTTCCAAGTGTTTCTCTAAATATAGAAACCTTCGAAACGCAATTTCTTTCGAAATCCCTATATTCCTGATTCCTTTCAGGGCAGGGCCGTGCGCAGGAATTAGCCTTGGGGGGGGGGGTTTAATTTATATTTGCATTCGCATACATTTTTCACTAAGATAAACATATTTGCTGAAACAGATACCTAGACCCATACACCATAAATTTAAATGTTCTTTAACTTTTCTGAAACTGCATATTCTGATACCTAAAACTATACGCCAGAAAATTTTTCTGGTTGTACACATTTTTCTGTATTTGATAGAGAATTGGTGATATGATGGCATATCCCAGCTAGCTAAAAGTGCAAAAAAGGACTCCTTTCGGAGCCATAAAACGCTCATTTCTCAGAGCTTTACTCTCCAACATGAGCTTCTTTCGATTCCGATTTCGATGAATTTGAAGACTTTTTTGACTCTTTTTAAATGAGCTGCGGAGCCTTTTATTGGTGCTTTTCTGAACCTTTTTCGGAGCCTCTTATTCCTCCATTCTGAGGGTTTTTGGAGCCTTTTATTGGTGTTTTTCTGAAGCTTATTTGGGGTCGTTTTTTATTTCTTTTGGGTCATAATTTCTTTGCGCAATTTTTCTCTTCTAACTATTCTGCCGTCACCAATTCTGACTTTCTAAATTATCCCTATGAGCTACATGGGAACAACTATAAGCGCCAATGATGTTCTTATTTATCTGAAAAGCGTGAAGGAATCTTTTAAATGTGGTCCTGATAGGATTCCTACATGCTTTTTGAAGAAGTGTGCTAACATTATTTACAAACCCCTTACCAATTTGTTCAATCTGTCACTAAAGTGTGGTGTTTTTCCAAAAGCATGGAAAGAGTCGTTTCTTCTACCGCTTCATAAAAGCGGAAGCAAAGTTTCTATAGAGAACTATCGTGGCATAGCAAAGCTTTCTGCCATCCCAAAAGTGTGTGAAGCTATTGTTACCAATCAGCTTACGAATCCTATCTCTACCTTGATTTCCGACTGTCATCACGGGTTCTATAAGGGAAAGTCCACCGTTACAAACTTACTTGAATTTACTTTGATTTCAGCAAAGCTTTCGATAAAGTGTGTCACTCGTTACTTATTCATAAACTGGATCAGTTCCGTTTCGAGCCGGGTCTCAATCGCTGGATCTCTTCTTACCTTAGCGACAGAATACAAAAAGTAGTGTTTAAAAATTGTGAATCCGATGTTATTTATGTCTCCTCAGGAGTTCCTCAAGGAAGCCATCTTGGCCCGATTCTGTTCTTGTTGTTTATAAATGATATTTCTACAGTAATAGAATTTTCGAAAATGTTAATGTATGCAGACGATGTAAAGCTTTTAGCAATAAGCTTCAATCAGATCTAAATACACTAGTTACTTGGTGCGATTTAAATTATATGCCGCTTAATCTATGTATGTGTATATCTCAAGAACAAATTGAGCTATTCGAAAACGGTTTGAAAAATTTGAAAGCTTATAAAATTTACTATAATCAGTACATACAACACTTTTTGATAGGTCCTGCAGATTCAAACATAGTGAAAAATCATTACGGATTTTTTAAATTTTTTTTGTAAAAATATAAAAAAAAATTTGTACTTTGCGAGGAAGCATCTCGAAAACTTTTTGTTTTTTTTGCAGATATTTTTTCCCTCCTCTAAGCTCTGTTTTATTACAAAAAAACAAGCTATCAGTGAACAAAATCGATGAACTAATACAAAAGTTATAAGCATTCAAGTAAATATATCCATTTAATGCTTAAGTACCCTACTGGTACATATGTATGTGTTAGTATTCGTATATCAGTTAGTTAGCAGGTAGATTTTCGAAAAGTTATTAGATACAAAAAGCTGTTAGTGTCGTTTTCTCAAACCTAGGTACATTTTAAACAAGAGCATATTTCTGAGGCAGGTAGTGTTTTCTTTGTAGAACTAGGGAACCTTTTTGTTTAGGTAGGCTTGAATTTTTACTGGATCTAAGTATAAATAAGAGTACATGCGCCTTGTTCCTTCATAATATCTGCAAGGCTCGCCGGATACTGTTCAATTTATAATTGCAGTTTATAACCCGTCATTTACTTAAAAATAAAAGGGCGCGAGAGTTTGAGTGTACAAATGATCCAGATATGTTCTGTTTCATCTGCGGTCAATTTACTGTTAAAAGTATGAGACGTGTGTTTTGAAATCCTTTGAAAGTTACATACTATAAGTGTTTTGGAATTGAGCCTAAAAACCATGGACACCGAACACTGTGTGCACCACATGCCGAGTCGAATTGATTTCTTCGGAAACCGGAACAAAAAGGTACGTTGTAAAAATTAGGAATTTGTTCCCTTTTAATGCATAGCTGACTAATTTCTGAAACTATCTATTTATGCGACGTGTGAAATTTATTACACCAATGAAGTGGAGGGAACCAACTTGCCATTCAACGGACTGCTATATTTGTACTACAAAAGTACTTGGGGTTGGAAAGTCCAGAAAAGTAACCTATGCGAGCGTATCTACCGTGTCATTACCAGAACTAATTTCAACAGAAGCGACATTGCCAGAATCAAATTTAACTTTAGTTCCGGCTCCAGTTTCATTGTCAACAGTAGTATCTGATTACGCGGCATCATGTTGTACTGAATTTCAAACGGAAAACGAAAGAAATTCTTTGTCACAAACACAACTCAATGATTGGATAAGGGATTTGGAATTGTCAAAGGAAAAGGCCGAACTACACGCCTCTCGAATGCAACAATTTAAATTTGTTTCATCCGATGTTATGGTAACATATTATAGAACTCGTCAAGAAGAATTTTCCAAGTACTATACGAAGGAGGACAGTGTTTGTTACTGCTGGTCTATTCAAACAATTTGGTGAACCATATGATTCAAAAGAGTGGCAATTGTTCATAGACGGCAATAAATTAAGTTTAAAGGCCGTATTATTACATATTGGCAAATAAAAGCCATCTATCCCGATCGCGCATGCAGTAAATACGAAGGAAACATATGAGAAAATGCAAAAATTGCTCAAGTTAATCAAATACGAAGAACATGATTGGAAAATATGTGCCGATCTTAAAGTCGTTGGAATGCTATGTGGTCTACAAAGTGGATACAAAAAATACTGTTGCTTTCTATGCAAATAGGATAGCCAAGCTCGTCAAGACCACTACATCATAAAGGATTGGCCAGAACGAATCGAGTTTCAAGTTGGGGTAGATAACATAAAATACTCTCCACTTATGAAGAAGGAAAAAATAATTCTACCTCCGCTGGTATAAGTAATTGCATACTACAATTAATTTCGACTCTGAAAATTTCACCTCCAGGATGTAATTTCACCAGAGTTTTCCTACTGTATCACTGTGCCAACATGTTTGCATAAGCGCCCCGCTCTAGCTTCACACAGGTATACATATGTATACATTTTAATAATGATACAATATTTCACAACGCTCACTATATATGTGCAGTCTGATTCATTATCCACTTGCGGCCTTAAAACAAACCACATATTTACTAGCACTCTTCTATATGCACATATTTAAATATATACACACGCATGCCCACTTGCTAGCGTCAAATACATACATATGTATGCATTTTCGGGCCCACTGTTCAGCAGAATTTCAGGCTGCTTAATAGATATCTATGGACTTGCGCACTTGTAGAAAAACCCAAACCAAGCATGCCCGCACAAGCGCCATAAAAATATAAGTAAATACTTTATTTTGCACGCATCGCATAATTATGTACATATAGAACAAACTACTGTCTACTTGTGCATAAATCCAAAAATATGACATGCCCGCACAAGCGCCTTGCTACACATATATTTGCAAAATTTTATTTTTTTTCCCATGCACCACATAACTATGTACCTATGTACATACATACATATATAGCAAACACACTATTCCCTTGCGCACTTAAACAAAACAAGCCATGCCTGCACAAAAGCCCCGCTATACCGCATTACATATATATATTTCTTCTTCTACACGGGCCGCCACTATGTATAATGTACATACATATATGTATAGCCCCAAACACTATTCACTGGCGAAACAGGCTTGTACACGCGCACCGGCATGTACATACATATATACACCTTTCCTTATTTTACAAGCACCAATTCTACTTGTATAACCGTGGACTGTATAAAACAAAAACGTCCTTGGCTTTGCCTTCTTTTTTTTCTCACCTTTTGCACTCTTTTATTTGACAAACTTTATTGTCTTTAATCTTTGAGTTTTTTTATCGATTTTTTAAATGTCGCGCACAAACTCTTGCTCATTCCGCTATTCAAATTTTTTTTCATCCCCTTTACACAACAATGCCCTCCAGCCAAGGATTTTTTACTTACGTGTACACTAAAATAAATAAAACACGAGTGCTTTAAGGGAAAAAGGCCGTAGTCAGAAAAAACCCTTTTTATTAAACAAACACTGCACACAATACACTTTGCTCTAGCACACCGTACCTATATATTCCTAGCACACAACAATATAATATCTTTTAACTTTAAACGACTTATTCTTGTACATATATTTGTATATTTGTATGTTTGTATATTTGTATATCCACTACTATCTCCCAAACGACTTCACCGATTATGAAATTTGGTACACGGGTTCTATGCTTTGTTCTAAGATTTTCTAATTTGGTGTTGCCACTTGCGGTGGTCCTTAGGGTTGCCACCTACATAATTTTTTTTTAAATATTAAGCAATAAATGGCAACAGGGGTATCAAATGAAAGGTATTTTAGGCCATATACCAACCAAAATATTTTCGAGTAGGATTGCCACCTAGGGTTGCCACCTGAACACATTTTATTTATTCCTTCAAATATCGACCACTATCTCGGGAACTGCTAAACCGATTTCGATGAAATTTGGTAGATGGATAGTATGCTTCCTTCTTAGATTTTCTACTTGGATGTTGCCACTAAAGGAAACTTGAGGGTTGCCAACTTTCCGATTTAAATATATGGCAATATGGGTATCAAATGAAAGGTATTTTAGGGCGTACACCAACCAGAATATTTAATACACAACAGGTGTCGCCAATGTATGTTAAGTGACTTTTTGTGGTTAGTGTTCGATATTTTGGAAATTTATACTCTGGGTAAGTAAGATTATGCGGAAAATTCGAAAAATACCGAGCAAGCTCGGTCACCCAGGTACTAATTCTTTTATATTAGCACTTGCACACATAACTTCTTTTTCGTAATTTCGTCTTTCTGGCACCGCGTCTTGTCTATAACTAACTCACTCGCTCAACTCCATCGTTGCTCTTTTTTCTATATATAAACTCAATCAATCGAGGCAAGCCATGAAAAGCTGCACTCAATAACATATTTACCTACGATAAATTTATTCGGGCAGGCGCATTACCCTGGGCGACCATTAAGACGCGCAATGGCAAATGCCCTTGTACGAAACAATCTGGAAAAATTGTTTTCAAATAGTCGAATGCTTCGCCTTCTTTGTCCAAAGCCTTAACAAAGTTTTTAATGAGACCGAGCTTGATGTGTAAGGGTGGAAGTATAATTTTTTCTCTTTCTTGACACACCCCTCCCCACACACATTTGATGTTATCCACACCAACGGTAAACTCGACTCTTTCCGGCCAATCCTTTCTGACGTAGTGGTCCTTACGAGCTCGGCTATCCCACTTGCAGAGGAAGCAGCAGTGTTTGGTGTAGCCACTTTGTAGCTCGCATAGCATTGCAACGACTTTGAGATCAGAACATATTTTTTAATCATGCTCTTCATATTTGATAAATTTGAGTATTTTTTGCATTTCCTCGTAGGTTTCCTTTGTATTTACTACATGCGTGATCGGGATAGAAGGCTTTTTGTTACCAATATGCAATAATATAGCCTTTAAACTCAGTTTATTGCTGTCTATGAACAATCGCCACTCTTTTGTTTGACCAAACTATTTGAATAAACCAGGAATGTCGTTGCAGTATCATATACTGTCTTTCTTGGTATAGTGTTTGGAAAATGGTTCCTGACGAGTTCTACAATATATCACCTTAACATCGGATGACACAAATTTAAATTGTTGCATACGAGAAGTGTGGATCTCAGCCTTTTCTTATCCAATCATTAAGTTGTGCTTGTGACAGAACGTTTCTCTCGTTTCCTATGTGAAATTCAGTACAACTTGATTCCTCGCACTCACTTATTACTGTTGAACTGGATCCGCAACTGCCGTTAAATGTAGCACTGGTAATGCCAGTGTAGGTATGCTGGCATAGGTTACTCTTCGTGATCTTTCAACGGCAAGTACTTTTGTTTGACATATATAACACTATTGATTAGCAAGTAGGTTCTCTCCATATCATTCGTGTATCAAATTTTATTTGTTGTCCCGATTCCGATTTAATCAATTCTACTCGACACGATGTACACATTTTTAGGCTCAATGCCAAAATACTTGGAGTATAAAGTTTTGAAATGATCTGAGAACACTCGTTTTATTTTTTAATAAATCACGGTTTTGAAATTTAACTTATGAACTAAACTTTCCGGCGAACCTTGCATATGTTATGAAGTTTCAAAAATTGAAAAAATCAAATCTTACTTAGACAGAAAGGTTCCTTTTTATACGAAGCCGGGAAAAGAAAATAATACCTGTTTGAAAATCTATCTTGTACTTACACATAAGTGACGGAAATACATGTTTATAACTACATGCCTGCAGCATGTTTAGAGCCCAACCATTCTTCATTTCGATGCAACCACTCTACCTACTGTAAAACAATTGGAGATTAGAAGTACTATTTGATATAGCTAAAGAAAAAGTATTATCATTGCTATGGTGTTATTCGTTTATCCGGATAATATCCCATTTGAACTTTATACCTTTAATATATGTACATATGTATACATACATAGTTTTGCATCGATTTGCTTCGGTGATAGCTTATCTGTTTTCTAATTAAACAGAGCCTTACGTAAAGAAAAAATATCTTGAAAAATTTGTGGTTTTGGAATGCTGCCCTCGCAAAGAGTAATTTTTTTCATATTTGTTCATAAAAAAAACAAAAATCTGAAATGATAAGCTAATATCTCGAAAACTATCTGGTTGAGTAAAAAACAATATATGATGCATTTATACTAAATTTTTTTTGTGATTTTGATTCTGTAAACCTTTTTTCAATTGCTTGATTCGTTCGTGAGATATACGTAATTAAAGGGAGCTGTCTTTTTGGTTTTTCCGAATAACGGTAAATTGAAAATATCTCGAAAACGGTACCATAGAATCACAAATGAACACGATTTTCGAAATCAGAACGTGGTTTTACATATGACTTTCATAACGGCATCTTTGGTAAATTTTGGCCGTCGACCAGTGTAATCTGTCAAAATATATCCATTCATTAGGATGCGAGGTGGAGCATTATTTTCATGGATTGTTTCGCATAGGGCTGACTTATCTTCTAATATTTTTGTAGTACAATTATCAGAGGGTTCTGATTTACAAATAAAGTTACTCATATAATTTTTACAATTGGATATTCTTTGATAATTGTTACATTTTGAGATCTTAGAGTCTAAAATAATTTTTATGAGAATAATTATTCTTTGCTTATTGTTATTTTCGATTAGTATATTAAGTGAACTTTTGATTTCTATAAGGTCATCGTGGTCTGTTGTGCCAGTGATAAATTTTAACATGGAGCCAAGAAAATTAAGTAATATTTTGGGGCTATAAATATTTGGAATGCGTTGAGTTTTCAGAGATTCTATTTTGTTCACTAATATTTGAGTTTCAGGTTGATTTTCTAGATTGTATGATGATTTCATTATACATACTTTCGTATGGCGCGATTTTTTTTGTTAATCTAGATATATGATACAAGAACCCCCCCCCCCCCCCCCCCCCCCGCCCCCTGCCCCCGAAATTTTCTAATATTTAATCTATTCACATTTAAAACCCCTGTTAAGAAATTAGCATTAATAGCAATAATGAAAATATTTACGAAAGAATCACCCCTATTCTGCATTACAATTACGTTCCCGCTAAAATGCATTCCGAGTTACGCTTGGATCGAAAGAAGAAGAGGAAGAGCTATAAGTTTTTCGAAGTCAGCTGTTTGCCTTGGAATGTGTGAAATTGTATATTTTTGAGCATTATTGAATAAATTGAGTGAAATTTTATAGATCAATTGACTGATTGTAGCAGACAACGAAGGATTAACAAAAAGCAAGAGGACACATCGTCAGTAGGTAGCTGGTATTTTCCATAGAGTTAGTGCTAGAAGAGTGCGCTTTGTCGACCAGGTACACAGATGGTTGGCGTCGCATCGTAGGGCCACACCATACGCCGAGCAAACATTAGACATGTCAGTGTTAAGTCTGACCGCAGGTGGTACTTTTCGCTGGAGGAAGACATTGGCCGCCCCGGAACTGACAAAGAAGTTTACAGAGTATGAGAGGATGCTGTGGAGTGACCGCCGGTGCACGTTTGGATAAAATGGCAGTCAAAGCCTTAGTTACCTTAGTTTTAATTTCGTTAGTAATATTGTTTGGTGTTTTGAATGGTAGTCCAATTTGTAATTGTTTACAACCGGTGCCGATGCTAATGCGCGTCCAAAAATATTAGATCTCCGTAGGCGGATTCACATTCCTGGCATCGAAACGCGTCTTTTGATATCCCTCCCTACATTTTTGGACAAATATTAGCACTCGCCACCGGTCGCAAACATATAAAAAAACATCATTAGAGCACAAAAACAAAATATAGCGAGCGTTTTACAACTTTTACATACGAGTTTTACTTAAATTTCAAGAATTTCAACAAAAAATCTCGGGAATGAATCGTAAATTGTTTGCAAAATAAAAAACAAGCATTTATCCGCCAACAAAATTCCAACGTACAAAAACGGAGCTACGATCGAAGTGCAGAATTTGCAGAATTGGAAGTTTCGAAGTTGAACGTAGCGGAATAGAAACGCAGAATACCAAAGTTGCCAAGCGGAGAAATTTTCGATCCAAGTCGAAATGCAGAATAGGGGTGAATAAAATGAAATAATATTTCACACTGAGAGAAGTTATTAGTAGTCACTAATCAATTATCAGAGCAAGTCTGAGAGGTCACAACTAAATTCCTGCACCGGTTCACTCATTTGGCGCTTTAAGAAATTCCCGCAAAACTATAAGACTTGCTCTACATAAGACCAACTTAGCATGTTAAGAACAGCAAGAGTGATTCGAAGTCTGTTGAAATTCAAATTAACTGCTTTTCGAGTTATGAATACAGCGGGCAAAAATCGTAATAATGAGTGTCTCTCGTTATTGTAGACACGGTTGCCCTAAGCTTAACCAAAAAAATTACCAAGAAGTTAAAAAAAAAATACCAAAAATCGCCAAGCAGTACACAACGCAGTCGTATTGAATTATCAGGGAAAGTAACGATTAGAAAGGATTGAAAAAGTTTAAAAGTAAAAGCCCGGTATGCTGTTGAAAAGAAAATGCCCAAGAAATATTTTCAATTATTTCTTGACTATAAAATTGTCATGAATAGCCAAGAAATTTTGACGTTTTGTTGCTGCAACGCTTCCAGTTTCCGTTGCACCTAGCGAACGGTCTTTCTCTTCCCTTCGAAGGTTAAAAACTTATCTTAGAAGTACAATGGGGCAGGAGAAGCTGACTCTACTAAACATCCACTCTACTTTTAAAGTAACCTTTTGAAGAAATCCTAAACAAAATTTCAAAACAAACAAGAAAAATAAATTTGTTTTGTACACCTCTAAAAGTTTTAGCCTAGATTTAAAACTTTTTGGGGCTACATATACACTTAGTCCAGTATGCCTGCGTTTAAAGCGTTGTTGGAATTTCCAGTAAGATTAGCTTCCTTTGACTAATTTCATTATTTTTGTATGAAAGTATGTGTAAAAACACAATAAACATACTGCAACTCAAATTTAAGAACTTTGTGGAAAATTCATGAAAATTCAAGAAAACTCAACAAATTTTCATCAAAATTTCTAACTTTTGTAGCCCATTAAATTGAAGCGACCAAAGATACCAATCTGAAGCCACTAGAAGAATTACTCAATTTTTGGAAATTTTATTTTCTAGCCGACCATACAAATTTAATGAATTTTCCACAAATTCCTTAACTTTAAATTTCTTAACTTTGAGTTAAGAATTGAATTTACGCCGGTTGCCATAGAAACGCACGTAATAAAAATTATTTAAATTTTAAACCGAAAATGTGCCGACGTGCGCAATGCACTACTACTGTGTATACGACTTTTGCTGTATTTTTGTTTATCCCAGTTAAGTTTTAAATCTTAACCGCAAAAAATTGAGCATTTTTGTAGGTAACTGAAAAGTTTACCAAAAGATTTTAAAAATTGTGTAAACCAATGAATGGTTTAAAATTTAGGCTCAAATTTTTAGCCGTGTAGAAAGATAAAAATTTGAAATAAATAAAAGTATAAATATGTAATATGAAAAATATAAATATTCTTATTCACTGACACTTTGGCCAACCCCAAAGCCGGATTTTCGCGTTGCGATGCGTTATTTTTAGTCGCCTGTATATTTGTTGTGCACATATGCCAGTAAATATTGACTCGTTATCAGTCATTACAAACTCTGCGTTTGGGTATATTTGCGATGGTATCTCGTCAATGCATTTGTATGTATCCCTTATTGAGGGTATTTGTCTCAAATGACCGAATTTTGAGTATTTGTCGGTTGAACTAATGTTCATAAAAAATAAGTCTAAGTGTATATATTCGCCTGCTTTGTTCGGTATTGGTGCTGAACCTAGTGGTTGTATATTTGGCCGGAGTTCGTACTTGTTGGAAAGATATATTTCACAGTCTTGTACAAGCAACACGTATTTTTGGCCAGTAATATCTAACCGAAATTTCCTGAGCATTATTTTTATAGTTTCTATGAGCTCGTTTGTGTGTGTCTTGTATGATTTGTTGTTGTTTTTCGTTATTGGTGACATCGTCTACAATTTTTTGAGCTAGAACAATTGGTACAGTCGGAAATTTGTTGATAATGTCGTTTTCGACGCAATATAATATTTCTTCGTCTATATGAAGTGCGTTAGTGACCGTTGGTCGAATTATATTTTTAGTCTGTCTAGCAAATCGGGTTTAGTGTTGAAAAAAAGTGTATGGCGGCAATTAGTAAATATATTTTGTGATGATATTTCGACGAGGTTTTTGATCTGATTTTTTTATAATAGTTTGATTCCTAAAGCAGTTTAATGGCTGTTTTACTTGTTTGAGTTTTTGATTTGGGGAGGGTTGAGCCGAATGTTGGGAGTCATCCAAATTTGATGTGTTATTTATTTGCTGGAGAGAAAGTGCATCAGCGACAACATTCTGATATCCTGGTTTGTAAGCAAGTTTGGCGCCGTATTCTTCAATGAAATTTTTCCATCTTTTTAGTTTTGTATTGGGATTTTTTTCGGATATGGAGAAGTTTAACGATTGGTGGTCAGTTTAAAGTGTTAAATTTGCTATACCATATAAGTAATTCCGCGGTTTCCGTAGTGACCATACAATTGCGAGTAACTCGTTCTCATTCGTGGAGTAATTCTGTTCTATTTCGCTTAGTGTTCGTGAAATAAATGATATGGGTTTTTGGTTTTGCGATAATACAGCTCCTATAGCGTAATTGCTAGCATCTGTAGTTAATTCGAATGGTTTGGTAAAATTTAGTTGGAAGAGTTCAACCTGGCCTTGGAGTTTCTCTTTTATTTTGTTCAATGCTTCTAGTGCACGTTCGTCTAAGCTAATTTTTATTTTTGCACTTTGATTCTTAGATATGCCACCGTTCTCTCCTCTGAGGTACGTGGTAAGTGGCTTGACTACGGCTGCGAAATTCTGTATAAATTTCCGATAATAACTCGCAAGGCCTAGGAAGGATATGAGTTCCTTAAGAGTTGTGGGAATAGGAAAATCTTTTATGGTTTGTATCTTTGAAGGATCAACTGTGATCCTGTTATATTTAATTTGTGGTGGACCTAAGGGGTCAATGGTTTTATTTTTAAAAAGGATCTCTCTTATTGTAAAGGCCGGAGAGATTCGGCCGATCAAATAGGCTATCGGGGAGACAGCCGGAATAAATGTGAGAGATAATCTGTTGAGCGTGTGGTTCACTTCAAATCATGTCTGAATCTTTATTAACAAATCTTACTCTAATTATACACAAATTTGTCATAGAAAGTAATTTGCTAGACTCCTCCTCTTTCTCGACTTCTATGTAGCTGAATTCAACTTCAGCTTGGCAATTACTTGCATTAGCCAATAGAAGCGCTTAGCGTCAGACCAAGCAGAACTCTAGAAAAAATGCTGGCTCAGCTAAAGTATTGACATACTTTAAGCAACGCTATTGGTCAAAGGTGTCAAATGCATTTTTCAAATGCGGCTATACAAACAGACATGCATGCAGGTCGTGGCTGTTGCACGCTATGTATGTACATATGTTTGTATGAGTACACTACACCCTTACCGCAAAAGAGAAAAATTTATTTCGTTTGATAAAAAATGAAATAATTTTTTGTGTGGAGTTATGCAAATACCTTTCATATGAATATACATACTTACATTTATGGGTATGGTTTGCTTAAGTGTAATTGGCTTACATACAATTTTCTAAAATATTGAATATAATTATTTACAGATGTCGATGGACTTGTTTTGTCTTATCTCTAAGTGGTTCCTTACATGTAATTTGATCTATGTTTATCTATGTAATTTCTAACATATGTCGGCTTATTTGCCTTAGGTTATTTCTAAGTATTTCTTTAAAATATTATTGTGCAGTTCTTTGTGCTTGCCATTTATGTCTATTATGGAATTTACTCCGTTTCGTTTTACAATTCTATATGGGCCATGATGTGGGCTTTGGCTTTTTTTCTTATTTTCTAGTCTTACATACACTAGGTCTCCTATTTCCAACTCAACCTTGTTTATTTTTTTGTCACATTTTGACTTTCGTTTTTCTTTAACAGTTTTGATAAGGTTCCTGGCATTGAGTACCTACTTCTGATTTAAGAAATTGACACTTGCTTGCATTAAGTTTGAGGTTGTAATATTTTAACCTATCGAAAACTCTTATGAGGTTTCTGTTATGGTGATTCAAGGAGCATCCGAAAACGATGATGTCGTCTACGTAGAGGAATGCTTCGGATTTTAAGCCGCTTAGTGCAATCGTTAGCATTCTTTGGAAACTATTTGAGGATATTTTTAATCCGAATGGTAGACGTTTGAATTGGTAGTGACCATCTTGAGTCAAAAATGCTGTGGGTGGTCTAGAGTCGTTTTGCAAAGGTATTTGGTGAAAAGGGCTTGTCATGTCTAAAGTTGTAAAGTATTTGGCTCTGCCTAAGACATCTTATACGTCCTCAAGTCTTGTTAAAGGAAATTTGTCGTTTATTACTTTGTCATTCAGTTTTCTATAGTCCACTACCAAGCACCATTTCTTTTCTTCAGTGTTACTCTTTTTGGGTACCAGAAGAAGTGGGGAGTTGTAGGGGCTGACTGATGGTTCGATGATGTCATTGTCGACCAGTTCTTGAATTTGTCTTTGAATTTCGTCTTGCTGGGTTTGTGTGAGTCTGTAGTTTTTAATGTATACTGGTACGTTATCAGTTAAATTAAGTTTTTGTTTGTAGAAATTATTTATTGAAAGTTTTTCTCCTTCTAAATGGAAAATGGATTGGTACTTGTAAAATATGTCTTTAAGTTCATTTTCTGTGTTTTTATCTAGCTTTTCTAGTTTTAGTTCGTTTATTAATTTGTCAAAGCGTTCGGGACTCTACGAGTTTTCTTCGTTTTTCTTACTTAAAATATCGTAATTGGATAGTCCCTCTGTCATGAATCTTAGTTCTTTTATATTGACTGCGTGACTATTAGTGTTCATTATTTTTACGTGTACTGTTCCTTTTGCGGGTGCTATAGAATTTGCCAAAAATCCTCTTCTATCTTTAGGTTGATTGGAAGAATTATTTCAGTTCTTGGCGGTATCGTTACAGTCTTGTTTTTAGGTAATCTTGTGTGGAAGTCTCGTTTACTAATTGGAAATGTATACATGTTTTATTACTGTCTAGTAAGAAATTTAGCTTAGACGTACCAATCGAGTAAATTTCTTCTTTTGTTATGCCCGTATTCAGTATCGATGTCGAATTCATCGTGAAATGGGTTTTTGCAAATTGAGATGTCTGCTCCTTTGTCAATCACGAAGGACATCGGCTTGTTAAATTCAGAGTTATTTAGTGTTAGGTAATTTGTTAGATTTTCTGTGATGACAAAAATATTTCTGGCCGGAAGATTGCACTGGTTTACAGCCAAAATGCACCAGAGACGACATAGTGAAATTCCTATGTAAAATCACCTCCTAATTCCGAAAATCAAGGTTATTTTTACTTGAATGGTACCGTTTTTTAGATATTTAGGATTTACCGTTATTTAAAAAAGATGGCTCCCCTTAATCGTGTATATCTAAAGAACAAACTGAGCTCTTCCAAAACGGTTTGAAAAATTTGAAAGCTTATAAAATTTACTATAATCAGTACATACAACACTTTTTGCTAGGTCCTGCAGATTCAAACATAGTGAACAATCATTACGGATTTTTAAAATTTTTTTTGTAAAAATATAAAAAAATTTGTACTTTGCGAGGAAGCATCTCGAAAACTTTTTGTTTTTTTGCAGATATTTTTTCCCCCCTCTAAGCTCTGTTTTATTACAAAAAAACAAGCTATCAGTGAACAAAATCGATGAACTAATACAAAAGTTATAAGCATTCAAGTAAATATATCCATTTAATACTTAAGTACCCTACAAATAATAGCATATGTACATATGGTTCTGTCTTAACTCTATGATCTTATTTTATAATTGAAAAAGTTATGTGTCTTGTTTTGACGCTTATTTAGATTAGGATCGGTTTCTCTTATGAGAAACCAACAGTAGTCGCCCATCATAGCGACATCCCAGAATCCTTGATACCGACTTTCAATCACTTTCATTTGCTGGTGACACCTTTCGCCATGCTCGTCACTTTCGTCGCCAAGATTTTGCGGGAAAAAATTTAAGTGGGAGTGTAAGAAATGAATTTTTAAAGACATATTTACTCCTGAAAGAAAATAAAAAAGTAAATTAGATAAATACATAAGTGACGGTTGGTTGGTTGGTTGGTTGGAGTGGCGAGTCCCAGTGACTCCAATTAGCGCTAGTGCGCCGTTTTGATACCACAGCTCGTGAACTAACCAATGAAGATTATTACAGAAAGTTAGCGTGGTGTGACTCTTACACCCCTATAGATCCTATCTATATCCATGCCGTTGAGTCCAAGAATTTTAGAAGTTCCCCAATCTTCATCTCGCTTAGCTCGGAGAGACTCCCAAACAAGGGTTTTCCCAGAAATTTTGTTCTGCTCCTGCAGTGCGCCGGACAGCCGCACAGCAGGTGCTCCACAGTCTCTTCCGTTCCCGGAAGATTGCAACTGCGGCACGTGGTATTGTGCTCCATGCCCATCCGTGCGGCGTGCGCCCCGATAGTCCAATGCCCAGTGAGGGCCGAAACTAATCTGAAAATGTCCCTTCTGTTATTCCTGAGAAGGGTCGAAGATCGTGCTTCATTGTACGAAGGCCATAAACTCTTTGACACTCTGCAGGACTGCAGACGCTTCCATCTATCCGTAGCCTCCCGAAGCCAGTGCAGAGAGACCCGACCCTTGAGCAGTCCCAGCGGTGCAAGGACCTCCTTCGCTTCTGAGACGTCAAGGGCCGACCCACGCCGTGCCAACTCATCGGCAGTCTCGTTTCCCTGTATGTTGCGATGCCCCGGCACCCATATTAAAGAAACGGCATGTCGACTTGCCAGGTTCATGGTCCACTCCCTGCACTGACCCACGAGGCTCGAAGTGATCGTCGTTGATCCGAGAGCCCGAAGAGCCGCCTGGCTGTCCGAGAAGATTGCTATCCGATTACCTGTTATGTTTGTATCCAGTAATGCCCTGCATGCCTCCTGGATAGCGTAAATTTCTGACTGAAATACACTCGCAGAGTCTGGAAGACGCATTGACAAGGACACGTCTGGGATAATTGCGAAAACCCCCGCTCCCACTCCACACTCCATTTTAGATCCATCCGTGAAAATTGATATGTCGAAGTTTTGTGGTAGTTCCCCTGTTTTCCAGTCCTTTCTGGATGGGAAAATAACCTCAAAATTTATGTCGAAAACTGTCCTGGGACAGATGTAGTCCGTTTTGTTCTTAATATAGGGGTCGGTTATATTTAACAGAATACGGCTGTGACCGTATCCACGCTCTTTCCAGAGTCCCAACTCCCGAAGCCTGAGTGCACTATTAGATGCTGTTTCCTTGATAAAGAGATCGATCGGTGGTATATTGCATATCACATTCAGAGCCTCTGTGGGGCATGATCTAATCGCCCCTGTGATTGCGCCACAGGCAGCCCGCTGAACTTTGCTTAGCATGTTCATAATGTAGCCCACCTCGGCTGCCCTCCACCACACTATTGCTCCGTAGGCTAAGATCGGTCGAATAACTGCTTTGTACATCCATGCTGTGATTTCCGGGCTCAGGCCCCACTGTCTGCCTAACATACGTTTACAGGCGTACATAGCTCCATATGCCCGTTTGACCCTGTTTTCTATGTTAAGTTTCCAGTTTAACTTAGGTGTCAAGAGGACGCCTAGGTATTTCGCCCTATCAGAAAGTTGCAACTCTTGACCACAAAGAGAAGGTAGATTGAAACTTGGTATTTTTTTCCTATTTGTGAATAACAATAGCTCGGTCTTTGAGGGATTGACATTAAGCCCCGCAGCCTCTGCCCATCCACTCAGCTTCCTTAGTGCAACCTGCATGATATCGCTAATCACGTTAGGGCACAGACCCGATACTAGTATTACTACGTCGTCCGCGTAGGCAACCACTTTTACTCCGTTCATGTTAAGTTGACGAAGTATGCCGTCTATAACACAAAGCCAAAGCAGTGGAGACAGCACTCCACCCTGAGGAGTTCCTCTCGACAAGTGTGCCGTTACTTCACTTGCTCCGACCTTGGCGCTTATGACTCTAGACCGCAGTGCCATCCCTATCCAGTTTACAATAGGGTCCTCAATACCAAGGCCCGATAGCGAAACCTCTATCGCTTCCAGCCTTACGTTGTTGAAGGCGCCTTCAATATCAAGGAATGCGGCCAGGGTGAACTGTTTACTCTCGAGGGACACTTCTACCTTGTGCACCACCTCGTGCAGGGCAGTCTCCGTTGAGCGCCCCTTGAGATACGCATGCTGAGCTGTAGACAGCCCTGAATTATCTAATGTCTTTCTAATATGGACGTCCAAAAGCCGTTCGAAGGTTTTCAAAACAAACGACGAAAGACTGATTGGTCTGAAATCCTTGGGGTTTTCATGGCCTCTCTTGCCCACCTTTGGGATGAAAACTACCCTCGTCCTTCTCCAGTTTACAGGCACATGATTTAGCCGAATGCATGCCCTGAAGATACACGCCAGCCAGGGTATTACCAGTAAGCTGGTTTTTTGTAACATGGCTGGGAAAATACCATCCGGCCCCGCGGATTTATACGGTGAGAAACTGTTGATTGCCCATTCAATCTTTTTAGCTGTTATAAGCTCATTTATTAGCCGAACAGAGGGTAGTACACCAGTGTACTCTTGACCTTCCATTTGACTAGGCCCACAGCCTGGGAAATGTGTTCCTACAAGAAGGTCCACGGTTTCCGCCGAGCTGCATGTCCATGATCCGTCGTCCTTCCGTAAAAACGACGGGCAAGATTTTTCTTTTGAGAGAATTTTTCCAAGTCTCGAAGATTCCTTTGTTGATTCAATAGACGAGCAAAAGTCCTTCCAGGATCCTTCTTTTGCCTTCCGAATCGCTTTTTTATAGCATCTTAGACTATTCTTGTATGGCAGCCAGTTGCCAGTAGAACGGCTCATGTTAAAAAGTCTCCTAGACTCTCTCCTGAGTTCGAAAAGGTCTGAATTCCACCAGGGAGGATATGCCTTTTTGCTAAAACTAGTCGGACAAGCTACCCGTAGAGCTGACCCCATGGCCTTCTCTAGCTTACTACTTTTTGCATCAAGTTCCTCCACTGACAGTAATTCCTGCAAAGGTTGACTACCTAGCTTATTGCTCACCACCCTGACGAACCTTCGCCAGTTTGTCCTCCTTGGATTTAGGTGAGGGATAGGGTTTTCTAATTTTAAAATGATATCGAAAAGGATCATCCTGTGGTCAGAAAAGGACTGCCTGTCTGATACCCTCCAATTTTCTATACGAATATTGCTGTTACCGCTTAGTAGCGTAATGTCCAGCACCTCCTCCCACCCACTAAAAGTATCAGTGCTTGGGAAGATGAAGGTAGAGGTACTACCCCGGTTACAAACTACTAAGTTATTACTCAAAATAAAATCGAAAAGTGACTCACCCCTGGTATTGATCTCCGTACTCCCCCATAGGGAGTGTCTGGAGTTGGCGTCGCATCCAACAATTATGTTGCTTTCTTTGTTTTCCTGCATTAGCCTGCGGATCTCCTCCGGTGGAGCCTCCTCATCATGCGGCATATATGATGAGGCAATCACCATGCTGACTCCGTCAGCCGCCTCCAGCGAAATGGTGGTCAAATCTGCACAGCTGTGGGAAGAAACAAGAAAAACATTGTGTATAGATTTTACAAGAACGCATGTCCTAGGCTTACCATCCTCGCGCTTGTAGAAAATGTTATATCCCTTTATGGAGAGCCCCTTAATAATGGTGTTCCACACCCAGGGTTCCTGAATAAGGGCGATGTCCACGTTCTCCTCCACCAGGAAAACGGAAAGGTTGTCCGATGCCAGCCGCGAGTGCTGTAGGTTTATCTGGACAACCCTAAGACCCATTATTACTATTGGGGTCCTGGCTCTTGGTCGACGAGCTGCAGGTCCTCCAGGCGCCTGTTAGTGTCGTCGACAGCATCCGGTCCCTCATCATCCTGAGGATTCCGCAAGATTTTTACCTTGGCCCGACGTATGCCGAATCGCAAGGCGTAATCCGCATTTTCCAGCGGCCCGATACTCTCCTCATTAATGAGGAGGACAAATGACAGGCTGTTCCGCTGAGATGCCTCTGCCTTTATGACCACCCAGTCATCCATCGGCACCTCGCGGTTGTGAGCCTGTAGATACTTAATCAGCGTCCCGCTGTCTATCTTCATACGCGGGATCCATATCCTCGCTCTCGGTCTTTTTGGAATGTCGGCGGCTTGGATGAGCTTTACCTTCAAGCCTCCCCCAATGTCGCCTAGGTCCAGCAGGCACTTCTCCAAGAAGTCCTTTGACTGCTGGTCCTCGCATTTGACCACCCTGTGACCGCGGACAACTTCCGCCGAGTCGAAGGAAGGGAGACTACCATCTGGGTTGGCCATCACGAACTGGATAACCATTTCGGATAGCCTCGCCTCGATTTCTCCCCACTTCTCCAAGACGGACCTGCCGCTGTTGGTGGTCGCATCGACAAGAGCAACCTCCAGGTTGCTCCTTACCGCATCGGCAAAAGATTTTGCCCCCACCCGCGCTCCGGCTGAGGTGGAGGTATCATCACCGGTAACCTTGCTCCTCTTAGAGGAACTCGAGGCCTCTTCCATAGACCTGTTCCTCTTCGAGGTGCAAGGGGCCTCTTCCAGAGGCCTATTCCTCTTACCGGTGGAAGCTGATGATGTGGTGTTCAAGTACGCCCGGTACTCATCCACCACAGCTTGGTAAACCTTCCGGTCCTCCGCATCCTTGGGATGAACGGTACCATTTACCCTGTTCCGTTCTATCTTATCCAAGATAGACAGGGCAAGCTGGTATCGCCTTCTCCCTTGGAATGCATTGGACCGTGCATTCTTACTATCAGGCCGCTTCCTAGCGGCCTTCGAAAGTTGTTGATTTTTTGGCGGAGTCCTGCTACCCACCGTAGCTGTACCGCCAGTCTCCACCGTCTCTTGGCTAGAGAAAAGGAAATCCTCGTCCGAGGAATTTTCCTTTTCCCTATGCCGATGTCCGTCTGTTTGTCCATTGTCTGTAGCCTGTCCTGTTGTAACTGTTTCTGTCCTTGTTATTGTCCCTGTCCGTGTTGTTGTCCCTGTCGTCCTGTCCACGCTCCCTACAGTCCGGTTTCCGGAGTCCTCCTGACCTCCTTGTCCGTCTGTCTCTTCCTTCGTTTTGTTGGTTGTTTTTATTTCTTTTTTGTCATTCATTTTTTGGTCCCACGAGTATGCACGGAAAGGGTTGGTCACTCGTCCGCAGAGCCGGCATGCGTAGAGAAGGCACTTATACCTCCGACCTTGCCCGGGTATCGGAGGGGACCGTTCGCGGCCAGCTATTCGATAACCGCCCGCTGACCATTCAGCCCTCGGCACGTATACCTTTACACCTTGGCTTAGGGTGGTGTTGGTACGGCGATCCTCACATCCCCTGCAGCCGAGAGTGGTTCGTACCCAGATGTACTCACCCTTCCCGAGACTGCAGCAAATATGAGGCTTTCCTCTTAGTTCGTCTCACATTGGGACCTCCCACTCCAGGAGAAGTTCCAATGCAATACTTAAGCCCCTTCGCCACGGCAAGGCGACCAACGTTGAAAGGGACATAAGTGACACATTAGTATATAATTTTCTTGTGTGCTGACACATTAGTATATAATTTTCTTAGGCTGGATTTATCTTTCAATTCAGAACAAATTTTTTGTTTATATTTTTCCCGTTCTTGTTTGTTCGGAACTGGACGATGAATTCAGATTTATGGCTATATATTCTCATGTAAATTTATGTAATATATAATTTATTATAATATGTTTTTTTATTTACCCATTTCCGCATAGTTTTTGATTAAGTCGTTCACTATCATCTCGTAGTTAGGACTTTTGTGTTTGCCTAAAAAAGAAATAACGACCTTTTCAAAAGAATCCCACGCTGCTGCCTCCACTGGTGACAATAGTTCTTTGAAATGGTTATTGGTCATCATTTTCCTTATTTGCGGTCCCACAAAAATGCCTTCCTTTATTTTTGCTTCTGAAATCTCTGGGAAGATTGTGTTCAAATGATGAAAAGCTTCGCCTTCTTTGTCCAAAGCCTTCACAAAGTTTTTGATAAGGCCGAGCTTGATGTGGAGCGGAGGTAGAATAATTTTTCCTTCTTTATAAGTGGAGAGTATTTTATGTTATCTACCCCAACTTGAAACTTGATTCGTTCTGGCCAATCCTTTATGATGTAGTGGTCTTGACGAGCTCGGCTATCCCAATTGCATAGAAAGCAACAGTATTTTGTGTATCCACTTTGTAGACCACATAGCATTCCAACGACTTTAAGATCGGCACATATTTTCCAATCATGTTCTTCGTATTTGATTAACTTGAGCAATTTTTGCATTATCTCATATGTTTCCTTCGTATTTACTGCATGCGAGATCTGGATAGATGGCTTTTGGTGGCCAATATGCAATAATACGGCCTTTAAACTTAATTTATTGCCGTCTATGAACAATCTCCACTCTTTTGAATCATATGGTTCACCAAATTGTTTGAATAGACCAGCAATGTCTTTGCAGTAACAAACACTGTCCTCCTTCGTAGAGTACTTGGAAAATTCTTCGTGACGAGTTCTATAATATGTTACCTTAACATCGGATGAAACAAATTTAAATTGTTGCATTTGAGAGGCGTGTAGTTCGGCCTTTTCCTTTGATAATTCCAAATCCCTTATCCAATCATTGAGTTGTGCTTGTGACAAAGAATTTCTTTCGTTTTCCGTTTGAAATTCAGTACATCATGATGCCGCGTAATCAGATACTACTGTTGACAATGAAACTGGAGCCGGAACTAAAGTTAAATTTGATTCTGGCAATGTCGCTTCTGTTGAAATGAGTTCTGGTAATGACACTGTAGATACGCTCGCATAGGTTACTTTTCTGGACTTTCCAGCCCCAAGTACTTTTGTACTACAAATATAGCAGTCCGTTGAATGGCAAGTTGGTTCCCTCCACTTCATTGGTGTAAATAGATAGTTTCAGAAATTAGTCAGCTATGCATTAAAAGGGAACAAATTCCTAATTTTTACAACGTACCTTTTTGTTCCGGTTTCCGAAGAAATCAATTCGACTCGTCATGTGGTGCACACAGTGTTCGGTGTCCATGGTTTTTAGGCTCAATTCCAAAACACTTATAGTATGTAACTTTCAAAGGATTTGAAAACACACGTCTCATACTTTTAACAATAAATTGACCGCAGATGAAACAGAACATATCTGGATCATTTGTACACTCAAACTCTCGCGCCCTTTTATTCATTTTTTATTTTTAAGTAAATGACAGGTTATAAACTGCAATTATAAACTGAACAGTATCCGGCGAGCCTTGCAGATATTATGAAGGAACAAGGCGCATGTACTCTTATTTATACTTAGATCCAGTAAAAATTCAAGCCTACCTAAAAAAAAGGCTCCCTAGTTCTACAAAGAAAACACTACCTGCCTCAAAAATATGCTCTTGTTTAAAATGTACCTAGATTTGAGAAAACGACACTAACAGCTTTTTGTTTCTAATAATTTTTCGAAAATCTACCTGCTAACTACTTAACTGATATACGAATACTAACACATATGTACCAGTAGGGTACTTAAGCATTAAATGGATATATTTACTTGAATGCTTATAACTTTTGTATTAGTTCATCGGTTTTGTTCACTGATAGCTTATTTTTTTTGTAATAAAACAGAGCTTAGGGGGGGGGGGGGGAAATATCTGCAAAAAAACAAAAAGTTTTCGAGATGCTTCCTCGCAAAGTACAAATTTTTTTATATTTTTACAAAAAAATTTTTAAAAATCCGTAATGATTGTTCAATATGTTTGAATCTGCAGGACCTAGCAAAAAGTGTTGTATGTACTGATTATAGTAAATTTTATAAGCTTTCAAATTTTTCAAACCGTTTTGGAAGAGCTCAGTTTGTTCTTTAGATATACGCGATTAAGTGGAGCCATCTTTTTTGTTTTTTGAAACAACGGTAAATCCTAAATATCTAAAAAACGGTAATTGTTGTTGACGAACGATTACTCCGATAAACCCTCGGTAAACGATCCAGCATACACGTCATGCACTGTATATGTGTGCGTTTCGTGTGCATGACGTTTACCCGCAGACGTTCATGCAAATGAATGTCATGCGCCATTTGAATTGAATGTTCGTAGCGTGCGCACGTAATATGGCGTCGTCGGAAGATGATTTTTAGTGAGGGGGGTTAGGTATTTCAACTATTTTTATTCGATTTTAAACCAGCTTTTAACTAATTTTATTCCATTTTTTATTTAAGTTAAATATATCTATACTATAATAAATCTCTAGAAGGGTCGTGTCTGTACATTGAAAATTTCTTTGAAAAGATGACTGGGGGTGACTTGGGGGATACTATAGAGTTCATCTGACCCATTTTTAGAATTATTGTCTGTCTGTTTGTCTGTTTGTCTGTTTGAACTTAAGGATCTCGGAAACTAAGCAATGGATTTTGATGAGACTTTCACAAATATACTGCTTGAAGCTTAGAAAGGGATCTCCACTTTGTTTTATCAAAATCGGACCACAAACAAAAAAGATATACTAATTTTTAGGGAGTAACCTATGAAATTTTTTTTCTTAAATAAATTTAAATAAATATTTATGTGTGTATCAGCATATCTATACTATAATAAATCTCTAGAAGGGTCGTGTCTGTACATTGAAAATTTCTTTGAAAAGATGACTGGGGATGACCTGGGGAATGCTATGGAGTTCATCTGACCCATTTTTAAAATTATTGTCTGTCTGTTTGTCTGTTTGAACTTAAGGATCTCGGAAACTAAGCAATGGATTTTGATGAGACTTTCACAAATATACTGCTTGAAGCTTAGAAAGGGATCTGCACTTTGTTTTATCAAAATCGGACCACAAACAAAAAAGATATACTAATTTTTAGGGAGGAACCTATGAAATTTTTTTTCTTAAATAAATTTAAATAAATATTTATGTGTGTATCATCATATCTATACTATAATAAATCTCTAGAAGGGTCGTGTCTGTACATTGAAAATTTCTTTGAAAAGATGACTGGGGATGACCTGGGGAATGCTATGGAGTTCATCTGACCCATTTTTAAAATTATTGTCTGTCTGTTTGTCTGTTTGTCTGTTTGAACTTAAGGATCTCGGAAACTAAGCAATGGATTTTGATGAGACTTTCACAAATATACTGCTTGAAGCTTAGAAAGGGATCTGCACTTTGTTTTATCAAAATCGGACCACAAACAAAAAAGATATACTAATTTTTAGGGAGGAACCTATGAAATTTTTTTTCTTAAATAAATTTAAATAAATATTTATGTGTGTATCAGCATATCTATACTATAATAAATCTCTAGAAGGGTCGTGTCTGTACATTGAAAATTTCTTTGAAAAAATTACTGGGGGTGACTTGGGGAATACTATAGAGTTCATATGACCCATTTTTAGAATTATCGTCTGTCTGTTTGAACTTAAGGATCTCGGAAACTAAGGAATGGATTTTGATGAGACTTTCACAAGTATACTGCTTGAAGCTTAGAAAGGGATTTTCACTTTGTTTTATCAAAATCGAACAAAAAAGATATACTAATGTTTAGGGAGGAACCTATGACATTTTTTTTTTTAAATAAATTTATATGAAGAAAAATTCACTTAGTTTGTCAAAAAAAAACTAAGCGTGCCTTTCTAAAATTTTTGTTTACTTTTTTTTCAATGTCTGCTAAATCAAAAATCAATTGCATAGGTACACTGCCGCGCTATGTGGAAAGTAACAAAGTTTGTTACGTTTTCACGCCAAAACTAAGGCACCTAGCAGTATGAAACTTTGTACACATTTTCTCTGTGACCTGGAAGGATTCATGGAGATGATATTTGTTTGATAAATTAATCGATAACAGAGTTATCGGCGAAAATAAGGTTGCCCTAAAACCTCAAAACTTTCCTACAATTTGAGTATCAACCGAAAGAGGAAGTCCCCTTTTTTCATTTAAACTTCGATATAATTCGATAAATTTATCGATAACTTAATTATATGTCAGAAAATCCAAAAATCTTAAAATTTCCCTGCAATATGGATATCAAATGAAAGGGGAGGTCCAAAGGTTTCATTTATACTTCGATATATTTCGATACATTTTTCCATAGCTGAGTTATCGGTCAAAATATGATTGCACAAAAACCTTAAAAATGGCCTACAATATGGGTATCAAACGAAAGGGGAAGGCCCCAGGTTTCATTTGTACTTCAATATTTTTCGATAAGTTTATCGATAACTGAGTCATCGGTCAAAATGCGATTGCCCGAAAACCTTAATATTACCCTACAATATGTGTATCAAACGAAATGAGATAGCTCCAGGTTTCTTTTGGACTTTGATATATTTCGATAAGTTTATCGATATCTGAGTTATCGGTGATTGCCCAAAAAACTTAACACTACCCCATAATATGGGTATAAAACGAAAGGAGAAGGCCGCAGGTTTCATTTAGACTTCGATTGGTTTCGATAAATGTATCGATGATGAGTTATCGGTGAAAATGCGAATTCCCGAAAACCTAAATATTACCCTACAATATGGGTATCAAACGAATGGGGATGGTCCCGGGTTTAATTTTTACTTCGATATATTTCAATAAATTTATCGTTAATTTTATTATCGGTGAGAATGTGATTGCCTTAAAATTTACCTACAATATGGTATCAAATCAGCTTTTGAATTTCGATTCATCCTGACTCAATTTGTCAAAATTGAATTCTTGAAAGGCCCCCTAACGTTACCAACGAATACGGCAAAAGAAAATTTTTGAAAACCGGTTTTTAATACTCTTTTTTCAAAATATTCGAATTTGGTAAATTCTTCAGTAGGCAATAATCTATATATATAAAATTCAAATTATGTAAATATATATGTATGTATGTATGTAGGTATAGATCGACTTGCGTCCTAAACTTATAAACCGATCGTAACCAAATTTTACACACCCACTGTACATCTTCCAGGGATGGTCACAGGCTAAAAAATATTTTGATATATATAGGGGGCGTGGCACCTCCCATACAAATGGAATTTTCCATTGTCCGTATCTCCGGAAGTATTTATGTTAGACCATTGAAACTCGGTAAGGGGTTATATGGGATCGATCCCTACCACCTCCAAAACAACTGGGTATAACGAAAAAGTGGGCGTGGCACCTCCCATACGAATGAAATACTTCTTAGTCGATATCTCTGGAACTACTTAGGTTAGATCATTGAAACTTGGTTAGGGGTTATATGCAATCGATCCCTACCACCTCCAAAAAAACTGGGGATAACGACAAAGTGGGCGTGGCACCTCCCATACGAATGAAATACTTCTTAGTCGATATCTCTGGAGGAAATATTTAGGTTAGACCACTGAAATTTGGTTAGGGGTTATATGGAATCGATCCCTACCACCTCCAAAAAAAACTGGGGATAACGACAAAGTGGGCGTGGCACCTCCCATACGAATGAAATACTTCTTAGTCGATATCTCTGGAACTATTTAGGTTAGACCACTGAAATTTGGTTAGGGGTTATATGGAATCGATCCCTACCACCTCCAAAAAAAACTGGGGATAACGACAGTGTGGGCGCGGCACCTCCCATACGAATGAAATACTTCTTAGTCGATATCTCTGGAAGTATTGAGGTTAGATCATTGAAACTTGGTTAGGGGTTATATGGAATCGATCCCTACCACCTCCAAAAAAAACTGGGGATAACGACAGTGTGGGCGTGGCACCTCCCATACGAATGAAATACTTCTTAGTCGATATCTCTGGAAGTATTGAGGTTAGATCATTGAAATTTGGTTAGGGGTTATATGGAATCGATCCCTACCACCTCCAAAAAAAACTGGGGATAACGACAGTGTGGGCGTGGCACCTCCCATACGAATGAAATACTTCTTAGTCGATATCTTTGGAAGTATTTAGGTTAGACCACTGAAATTTGGTGAGAGATTATATGGAATCGATCCCTACCACCTCCAAAAAACTGGGGATAACGGCAGTGTGGGCGTGGCACCTCCCGTACGAATGAAATACTTCTTAGTCGATATCTCTGGACGTATTTAGGTTAGATCATTGAAACTTGGTTAGGGGTTATATGGAATCGATCCCTACCACCTCCAAAAAAAGCTGGGGATAACGACAGTGTGGGCGTGGCACCTCCCACACAAATGTGGAAGTATTCGGGTTACACCACTGAAATTTGGTGAGGGGTTATACGAGATCGATCCCTACCACCTCCAAAAAAATTGGGGTTAACGAAAATGGGGGCGTGGCACCTCCCATACTAATTTTTCAAGCTAAATATCTCCAAAAGTATTTAAGGCAGGAACCTGGAAATTGGTATAGAGCTAAATGATATCAAAACAATTTTCGCGCATAAAAGTGGGGTTATCGTAAAAGTGTTTAAAGTTAGGACCTGAAAATTGATCAGGAGATTAATGATATCAATAGTTCCCGTGTAGGAAAATTTTTTCGCTATTTACTTATGCTCCGGGACAGAAAACTAAAAATTTTGTGTATCGTGTAGCCTTAAACGGAATACTAAAATTTTATATTTTTGAAGTTGTATGCACAATGAAGTAGTGAAAAATTAATAAAAAAATCTATTTTGGGAAGAACGAAGTTTGCCGGGTCAGCTATTTTTATGTATATAAATATGAAATCTTAAAGTATATTATTGATTTTGAAAGGCCCTCTAACTACTTACATCCCGAGCAACGCCGGGTACCCTGCTAGTATTTAATATTTATAGTTAAAAGTTGATTTTTAGTGTAAAATCGTTTTATTAAATCTTAGTACAAATTCATTTTATTTCGCACACATATTCATCTCGAATGTCGGCACTCAGCTGAGGCACTATTGCATGTCATGCAGAATGCGAAATGTTCAAGCAAAGCGCAAAAATCAAAAATTTTTGATTTTCATCATGCAAGAACCGACAACAAGTACGTGTGACACACGAAAAGCACATATATACAGTGCATGACGTGTATGCTGGATCGTTAAGAGAAACAAAAGAATTTATCTCAACATGATTTGTAAGGAACTGTACCGAACAAACATTATAAGAATAGAACTGCACTATCGCTGCAACATACAATAAAAATCTAAAAAGCTACGAGCAACCGGCGCATTCATAAGCAAACAAGATAAGAAGCGACGCATCTTTCAGGAAACAAGATAAGAACCGTCGCATCTCAATAGTATAAATAAGTAGCACTAAGATTTGTGTAAATCCATCAGTTTTTAGAATATCAATCAAGAGCACGCAATTGAGCTTAGCAAAAATTATGTTCTTCGACTCAAGTTATTAACTGGAGGCTCAACCGAACCTTTTAGCCAACACTAAAATTTTGAAAAAAGAGTATAAACAATTTATGAAAGAAGAAAAACTTCCAGCTAGATTTTTGAAAAAAAAAAATTCCTGAAAAATCTGAATAATAAAAAACAGGAATCTCGAAAAAAGCGACAAGCGGCATTCATTTTATCTCGTATATCGTTGGACATAAACTCTAATATGACAACACAGGAGGACGCAAGCCCGAGAAAAATGGAAATATTCAAGGCACTTCCAGTATTCACAGGCGACATGAACCAATATAGGTCATGGAGGAAACAGGCCTGGACTCACATGGAGAATATAAAAAATTACGCTACAACACCCGGTATAGTAATAAATCATTATACAAAGTTTAATTTTTACTCTATGATTAACCGTCTCGAATACACAGATGTGGACCAGAGACCTCTGTATGTGTTGTTTGAAGCTATGAAAAGAATAAAACTGGAAAGAAGGACATTGGCGGAGTTTCATAGCGAAGTTAGTTAATCGCTTAATTTTGCTCTGACCAAAATTTAGATGGATAGCTCAGGGGATCCTTCAGCAATGAAAGAGTACATGAACCAGGAGGCCGTAAGGACCTTCATTATCGGTCTGAACAGCAAATATACCAGCGGTACTCTCTATAGCCACAATCCAAAGGACCTGGAAAAAGCTTACGCCATCGCAAGTACGACATATCACGACAATGTGAACTTGCAATTGGACATACCACCATACAGTCAGCACAGAAAATATAAAACATTTCAGTATCAAAACTCAAGCAGAAAATATCACGAGGAACCACAAAGATATAAATCTAATGTGCAGGTGCAATACAATCAAACTGCACCCCGCCAACAACAACACCAACCAATGGATGTAGATCAGTGGTGGCCAGAATTAAAATATCAATGCACGCGTGCATAGGCTACCTTTTGCTGCAGACGTCGATGTCATCACACGCATAGTATCAATGAAGTCGTGTGGCGAAGTTCGGGAGAGTGGCCGATCAATCTCGCTTACTTTTATCAAGTAAACATGAAATCCGCATATTACAACAGGAATCATTCCGCACCACAACAAAATAGCTATGACCGCAAAATACAAGGACCACAAACAACCCATTTCGCAGGGATCCACAGAAAAGGGAAAGAAATACCAGAATATGAAAATGAAGAATACGAAACAGGCAGGGTTTTTTTAGTCGCATGAACGACTTGCCGTGTTTGCAACGCCACTGCAGGGATACAGGCAAACTTATCAACATACTTATTGATACCGGAGCAACTAACAACTATGTTATCACAAAGTGCAATATAGGTAAGCCAATTAAACTTAAGCCAGTAAAAGTGAAAACTCTTCATGGTTACTCTATAACCAAATCAAAACAAATTGTTACATTATTAGAGCATAATCGCACATTTTTTGAAACAGATGCATTAGAAGAATTTGATATGCTTCGGCGTGAACAGGGACTTACAAAAATTAAAGCAGAGATCAACCTTTTCGAGTACATGCTCAGTTATAAATATAGGGCCAAGAAAGAAAGTGAATCTGGCAAAAAATAAATTATACGGTTAATAGTGAAAAGTATAGAGCAGAAATAGAAGAAATTATGAAAAAAAAATAAAAGCACAAACGAAGTGTTACCTTATACTACCGCGATACAAGCTATCGTTATTACGAAATCTGAAGATCCTATTTGGACCAAGCAATATCCGTACCCTATGTAAGATAATGACTTTATTAATAAAGAAATTAATAAACTTTTAGAAAATAAGATAATTCAGCACAGTAGAAGTCCATACAACTCGCCCATTTGGACAGTCGCTAGAAAAGGTACCGATGAACAAGGGAAACCCAAGCGCAGAATGGTCTTATAGCTGAATTACCCACCGACGTGTAACGTACGTGTACGTATAACGTACATACGTACGTACTTTTGGGCGAACTTTTATGCCCGTGATGTTAACGCAGAAATCAGCCATTTGCTGCTGTTTACATCTAATACAATGTTGAAATTGATCGCTTTTCATGCATGCTACCGAAAACATGTATATTTTAATCGGGTATTTTTCATTGTATATAAGACCCGGAACTGATATTAAAAAATAATAAATGGTCAATGGCTGATTTCTGCGTTAACATCACGGGGATAAAAGTTCGCCCAAAAGTACGTACGTACGTTATACCTACACGTACGTTACACGTCGGTGGGTAATTCAGCTATTAAGAATCTGACATGAAATAACCACCTTTAGTGAAAATGGAGCCAAATACGAATTCCTTTGTATACCGTTCGGCCTGAAAAATGCTCCATCAATTTTTCAAAGATGATATATCGGTAAGTTTGCATATTTACGTATATATAGACGACGTTCTCATTTATTCCTCCTCTCCCGAAGAACATACCGAACACATCCGCATAATCATAAACGCACCTCACCAAGCCAACATGAAGATCTCCAATGAAAAATCTCACTTTTTCCAGGACTCAGTGGAATATTAAAGGCATATAATTTGTAGTGTACTCATACAAACATATGTATGTACATAGCGTGCAACAGCCACGACCTACATACATGCATGTCTGTTTGTCAGGCCCGGATTAACCATATAGGCACAGTAGGCAGTTGCCTCGGGCGGCAGGAATTGAAGGGCGGCAAATTTTGGGAATTTTTTGTACATTTATTATTTTTCTTACATTTATTCTATTATATTTATTACTCCCGAAAAAGATCAAAACTGGTTGCAGAACGATTAAACGCACTCGCTTTGTTGACTATAGAGTCAGATTTGCTCATGTCTCTAGATTTTGATTCCATTATCGATGAGTTTGCCGTCCGAAAATCGAGACGTAAAAATTTCAACCAATAATCAATAATCGCTTACATAATGCTAATTGTTAATTGATTTTGATAAACTGACTATAATGAAATAAATATCTCAGAAAGGTACATTTTATTTATTGAAAAACTTTCCGAACCAAACTTATTCCACCATTAAAAAAGTTTCATAGGGGGGGCGGCAATTTTCGCAACTGCCTAGGGGCGGCAAATATCTTAATCCGGGCCTGATGTTTGTATAGCAGCATTTGAAAAATGCATTTGACACCTTTGACCAATAGCGTTGCTTAAAGTATGTCAATACTTTAGCTGAGCCAGCATTTATTCTAGAGTTCTGCTTGGTCTGACGCTAAGCGCTTATATTGGCTAATGCAAGTAATTGCCAAACTGAAGTTGAATTCAGCTACATAGAAGTCGAGAAAGAGGAGGAGTGTAGCAAATTACTTTCTATGACAAATTTGTGTATAAATAGAGTAAGATTTGTTAATAAAAATTCAGACATGATTTGAAGTGAACCACACGCTCAACAGATTATCTCCCCGATAGCCTATTTGATCGGCAGAATCTCTCCGGCCTTTACAATAAGAGAGATCCTTTTTAAAAATAAAACCATTGACCCCTTAGGTCCACCAAATGGCGATCCTGCCCCACGACCAGTGGAATTTCTGATTAGACCAATCCTGTGACAATCCCTTCTAATTCAAGGTCCATATGAATAGCGAAGAAATCATCAGCCAGGCTGAGTTCGATGAAATTTTCATAAAATACACGGAGCCTTATGTGCCCGAACCAACAAATGAGCCATCAGAAACGTATCCAACCTACGTACCCACACCAATAAATGAAGGTCCGAGAAGGTTGACCATAGAAGAGTACAAAGCTAGGCAGTCCGAATACAAAAGGCCGAAAGAACAAACAGAACAACAAAAGCAAAAGAAGAAGCGCCGAAGTGGAAGGCAATTCAAGGAACGACAGGCAAAAGCCATTCTATATAACCAACTAAATCTAGAATATAGAAAAATAACAATATATGTATTATTAAGAAGATTAAGATGTTGAGGTATAAAAATAGTATAAATAAAATTAATAAAAAAAAAATAATTTGTTTTCTAAATAGATAACGTAAAACTTCTAGAATTTGATATGGGCTCTCAGAAATCGAAAATAGGTGACCCCAAGGCCAATGTGGTCAATGAAGTTGTACTAGAAAACAGACAAAATGGTTCCACCAGCCTTGTAGAGACACTGTTAATAATAATAACAACAGTTTTGATTTTTAATTTAATTCTAAAAATCCATAAAATCTATAGGAGCCAATTAAAGAAGGCAATAAACCAAAACATTAAGAATGAACAAGTTTAAACAACGAGTACCTGGCAGAAAGTGGAGGATAAGATAAAAATTGCTGAAGAGAAGTTCAATAAATCTTATAAATGCCTGAATAAAGCAGTAAGAGTTAAAGAAGAAACATGCCGTAAACACATTGAAATCCTTTTCACTGAATTAGAAGCCATAATTGTATTGGACATATTCTGGCACAAAAGAGACAAAATATTAAAAATTACATCAAAATACGAATATGAGATAGAAATCACTCATACAATCGAACAAAATATGTATTCTGAATCTGGAAGATATAATACCAAACGCGTTTTCAACCACCCTTCTTGCCCGTGACAGACGATAGTTATATTGTTGTTGATGCCGAGTTAGACCACTTCGGCTATAGGGTTTTATAAAATGTTCATTTTGTGCAAAAGCGTCATCTGCTACAAAAACAAACGGCAGCTCTTTTTCAAAACCAGGCGGCTTTGTTGGGGGAGGTATTTTCAATTTTCCGTCATTATACATAGCCGAAAATGTCGTATTTCCCAAAACACCACCATCAGACACTCTTCCGTTTGCTCCAGCTTCAACCATTATAAATTGATATTTTGCATTGACTATGGCCATCAAAACAATACTGTAATTCTTCTTATAGTTGAAATAGTATGCTCCAGAGTGCGGTGGTTTCGTAATGTTTACATGTTTTCCATCGACAGCGCCAAGGCAATTCGGGAAATTCCACAGTTCATAAAATTCAGAAGCTATCGTTTTCCATTCTTCTTCACTTTTCGGTAACTGAAAAGATAATAGTTTTTATTTTTATTTATTATTTTTAGAATGCACCTGGCGCGAAAAAGCCAAAACAGAATTTGGTAAAAAAGAAAAACAAGAGTTGCTTAAGAAAGCAGTCAAAGCTTTAGAAGATTCGACGCGGCCCAATGACGATGCGAGTACCTTCAGTTCGACTTGGGAAGTCCTCTTCAGGAAACTTGACCTTACTCAGCAATTATTTGCGAATAAAACCATTATGGAGGTGTTGTACCAAGGAGCTTTGGGTCAGTTGAACGAAAACTCCCATCAATTGTTCAACGTACCAAACACAAGATGTTCATCGAGACCTCTTTCTTATAGCGACAACTCGTCCACATGTTTTGTTGCAAGAACAATGAAAAATCGTTCATCAACACCTCTTTCTTATAGCGACAACTCGTCCACATGTTTTGTTGCAAGAACAGTGGAAAATCGTCCGGAATACATAATTTCTCCCCCACTTTCGAGTCCAACACAATTGATATCTACTCCTGCATCTCAAGTTCAGTACACCACATTTCATAGCACAGTTCAGCCACAGCAATATCAACAAATTTCCAGCATCAATATACAACCACAGGAAACCATAAATACACAACAATACGAAAACAACACAGAATATCAGACATTTTCGGACTTGCTAAACGACTCTGAATATTCTTAAGCAAACTTTTATTTTTATTTTTTAATGATTTCAAGAAATATTTTATTTTTGTTATGTCAATTTTCATGCAATATACTTACTGAAATAAAATCTTTAAGAACTTTAATCAACGCTTAAACTTGCAGTTGAAATATACGACTGGAATTTGAAACTTTCATAGCTCTCCCCAGTTGCCAAAAACCTCAATGTTACAGAGAGACGTTCATCAGGCGAAATTGCGTCTCGCATAAGAGTGTTTTGTTTTTCTATATAAGGTGTTACTTTTTCCAAAAGTTCCTTATATACAGAAGCATCCATTCGGATATAATTTTTGTAGTCCGCCGGGCTGGACTGTTCAAGTTCCTTTAATAAACTTATATGTGAAAAAACTGGTCTTCTTGATCGCCATTCCTTTACCCAAGTTTTTCTCCGTCTTTTTTGCTTTTTTTTTTGTTCCATTTCGTCTTCTTCTAAAATGTCAAACACAAGTGCTGCAACCAATGCGCGTGCCATGTTGCTTCGTTCACAAATAACAGAGAAATGAAGTTTGACAACATGCATGACCGTTTAAACGAAAGCAATTTTTTTTTTCATCACACCATGTTGGTCAAGCAGTGTGATCGTGTGAAGCCACCTCCATAATGGTTTTATTCGCAAATAATTGCTGAGTAAGGTCAAGTTTCCTGAAGAGGACTTCCCAAGTCGAACTAAAGGTACTCGCATCGTCATTGTCGAATCTTCTAAAGCTTTGACTGCTTTCTTAAGCAACTCTTGTTTTTCTTTTTTACCAAATTCTGTTTTGGCTTTTTTGCGCCAGGTGCATTCTAAAAATAATAAATAAAAATAAAAACTATTATCTTTTCAGTTACCGAAAAGTGAAGAAGAATGGAAAACGATAGCTTCTGAATTTTATGAACTGTGGAATTTCCCGAATTGCCTTGGCGCTGTCGATGGAAAACATGTAAACATTACGAAACCACCGCACTCTGGAGCATACTATTTCAACTATAAGAAGAATTACAGTATTGTTTTGATGGCCATAGTCAATGCAAAATATCAATTTATAATGGTTGAAGCTGGAGCAAACGGAAGAGTGTCTGATGGTGGTGTTTTGGGAAATACGACATTTTCGGCTATGTATAATGACGGAAAATTGAAAATACCTCCCCCAACAAAGCCGCCTGGTTTTGAAAAAGAGCTGCCGTTTGTTTTTGTAGCAGATGACGCTTTTGCACAAAATGAACATTTTATAAAACCCTATAGCCGAAGTGGTCTAACTCGGCATCAACAACAATATAACTATCTTCTGTCACGGGCAAGAAGGGTGGTTGAAAACGCGTTTGGTATTATATCTTCCAGATTCAGAATACTGCTGACTACAATACATTTATCTCCCGAAAAGGCATCAAAAATTGTTTTAGCAATTTGCTATTTACATAACTTTTTAAGCACAAAAAGTACTGAATCTTATCTTCTAATGATAAATGATATAGGTGAAAGGTTGGAACCTGCTTTGATGCAAATAGAAAAAACCAAAAATCGGAATAGTACTACCAACGCTAAGGAAATTCGAAACTCTTTTTGTGAATACTTTAATGGTGTCGGATCAATATAATTTCAAATTTCGTTTTATAAATAAAAATATATGCATAAATAAAAAAAAATGTCCTGTTCTTTTTACTTACGTCTTCGGAATTAGCGTCCTCATTTTCTTTATTTACTATTGATGACAAACCAGTTATCTGTGTTTCTTGCTCTTCCAAAAATGATAGATCATCAAAGTACCACAAAGATGGCACATATACGTCATCAACTCCTGCTCCAGATTTCTCACTTCCCTTTAATTTTTTTAATTCGCGTCGATAAGATGAGCGAATTGAGTTTATTTTATTTTTTAAACTTTCCACAGTCGCTTTTGGATCTATCTCCTTATATTTGTCCAGAAGTGTTTCATAGGCAGCATTCTTTTTTATTCTATTTTTGTATTCCTCGCTTTTAATTTTCCAGATTTCTTTAAAGCTTCGATACACTTCGAAGAACTCCTTCCAAATTTCTTTGTTTCATTATATTTTCTGTATCATGAATTAAATGAAATATTTGTTTTCTAACAGTGGAAGGAACATAAGGTCGGCATATGCTAGTGGACAAATCACACCAAAGAGATTTATTGGGGTAAAATTCAATTTTTCTTAATTGAAACGATGAATTTTCCGATTGATTGGTTCTTAAATATTTAAGCTGTTCATCAGTTTCTTGCTCTTGAGCTAAAATTTCAAAGTTAGGAATATCTAATTTAAGAGAATCTATGCCTGGTCGTGATAATGTATCTGAAACAATGTTATCGCTGCCTTTAATGTACCGAATATCTCCAGTGAATTGTGAAATGAAATCCAATTGGCGAGCTTGTCTGGGAGAACGTTCAGTTTTCGTGAAAAGAGCTGTTGTAAGTGGTTTGTGATCCGTAAGAACAAAAAAATCGCGACCTTCTACAAAATGTTGAAACTGTTTAATTGCTTCATAAATAGCTAAAAGTTCTTTGTCGAAAGTGGAATATTTTATTTGAGCTGGATTCAGTTTTTTGCTGAAAAATGACAAAGGCTGCCATTGGTTATTAACATATTGCTGTAAAACACCCCCTAATGCTGTGTTTGAAGCATCAGTGCTTATAGAAACTGGGGCATCTGTTTTTGGAAATGTCAATAAGGTTGCATTTGATAATGCTAACTTTGCTGTTTTGAATGCAGTTTCACACTCATCAAACCACTTAAACTCTTTACCTTTTGAACCTAACTTTTGCAAATTTGTAAGATGTGAATACAAGGGAGACAAAATTTTCGCAAGATTTGGAATGAATCGATGATAGAAATTAATCATACCTAGAAATCTTTGTAACTGCTTGATCGATGTGGGAGCTGGAAATTTTGAAATAACTTCAACTTTTTCTTTAGTGGGTGTAATACCATCAAGAGAAATTTTATGACCAAGAAAAATTAGTTCTTCAACTCCAAAAATACATTTAGAAGCTTTAACCCTGAGACCATATTCAACTAATCGCTCAAAAAGACTACGGAGATGTGATTTGTGTTCTTCATGAGATTTGCTGAAGATTAAAATATCATCAAGATAAACATACACAAAATCAAAACCTCTGACTACTTGGTGCATAAAACGTTGGAATGTTTGTGCCGAATTTCGTAGACCAAAAGGCATAGTCGGAAATTCAAACAAGCCAAAAGGGGTTATTATTGCAGTTTTATAAATGTCCTCTTCTGCTATAGGAATGTGATGATAAGCGCGACAAATATCTATTTTTGAGAAAATTATACAACCTTCAAGAAAATTGGAAATGTCTTGAATATGTGGAATAGGATATCTGTCTGGAGTTGTTACTGCATTTAGTTTCCTAAAATCACCACATGGTCTCCAGTCATCGGTACCTTTAGGAGCCATGTGTAGAGGTGACGAGCATGGTGATGAAGAAGGACGACAGATTCCTTTTTGACACATAAAATCGAACTCTTCTTTAGCAATCTTGAGTTTTGCAGGATGAAGTCGTCTAGCTTTGTGAATGGGTAAATGACTCTTTGTAATGATACGATGAACAACATTGTGTTTAACAGGGAGATTGAAATCGATTTCATTAAGAAGAGCTGGAAAATCTTTCAATATATCACCCCAGTTAGAAACAACGTTAAAAAATTTTGGCGTAGGAAACTGTATTTTTGAAAGGACTCCTGAAACTTTTATGTTAGTTTTTGGATCAATAAGTTTTTGGGATTTAATGTCTATTATAAGACCATATTTACTTAAGAAATCAGCACCAATGATTGGCTCTGTGATTTCAGCAATCCTACTAATATTATAAATGTGAATGTAGCGATGTTTGGATGTTTGGATGTTTGGATGTCCAGACGTTTGCTTTTGTTCCCTAAAAACGTGAGAATGGCTTGACGGATTTTGTTGAAATTTAGCACGCCTACAGGTTATAGTCTGGAAGGAGCTATAGGCTATTTTTTTTTTTAATTTTGGGGGTTCCGACCCTGCTAGGGACCGTTTCTTTTCGAAATTTTTTTTATTCCATATAACTCTAAGTATATTGAACCTATACTTATGATATTTCGCATATAGGTATAGAAATATCGTACAATATGGGTATCAAATGAAAGGGGAGGGCCCCAGGTTTCATTTTGGCTTCGATATATTTCGATAAATTGATCGATAACTAAGTTATCGGTCAAAATTCGATTGCCCAAAAAACTTAATATTAACCTACAATATGGGTATCAAACGAAAGGAGATGGCCCCAGGTTTCATTTGGACTTCGATATATTTCGATAAATTTATCGATAACTGAGTTATCGGTGAAAATGTTATTGCACAAAAACCTTAAAATTGCCCTACAATATGGGTATCAAACGAAAGGGGATGGCCCCAGGTTTCATTTGGGCTTCGATATATTTCGATAAATTTATCGATAACTGAGTTATCGGTCAAAATTCGATTGCCCAAAAACCTTAATATTACCCTACAATATGGGTATAAAACGAAAGGGGATGGCGCCAGGTTTCATTTGGGCTTCGACATATTTCGATAAATTTATCGATAACTGAGTTATCGGTGAAAATGTTATTGCCCAAAAACCTTAATATTACCCTACAATATGGGTATCAAACGAAAGGGGATGGCGCCAGGTTTCATTTGGGCTTCGATATATTTCGATAAATTTATCTATAACTGAGTTATCGGTGAAAATGTTATTGCACAAAAACCTTAAAATTGCCCTACAATATGGGAATCAAACGAAAGGGGATAGCTCCAGGTTACATTTGGACTCCGATATATTTCGATAAATTTATCGATAACTGAGTTATCGGTGATTGCCCAAAAAACTTAACATTACCCTATAATATGGGTATCAAACGAAAGGGAGGGCCCCAGGTTTCATTCTGGCTTCGATATATTTCGATAAATTGATCGATAACTAAGTTATCGGTCAAAATTCGATTGCCCAAAAACCTTAATATTACCCTACAATATGGGTATCAAACGAAAGGGGATGGCGCCAGGTTTCATTTGGGCTTCGATATATTTCGATAAATTGATCGATAACTGAGTCATCTGTCAAAATGCGATTGCCCGAAAACCTCTATATTACCCTACAATATGGGTATCAAACGAAAGGAGATAGCTCCAGGTTTCATTTGGACTTCGATATATTTCGATAAGTTTATCGATAACTGAGTTATCGGTGATTGCCCAAAAATTGATCATTACCCTATAATATGGGTATAAAACGAAAGGAGAAGGCAGCAGGTTTCATTTGTACTTTAACATATTTCGATAAATTGATCGATAACTGAGTTATCGGTGAAATTGTGATTGCCCAAAAACCTTAAACTTGACCTACAATATGGGTATCAAACGAAAGGGGAAGGTCCCAGGTTTCAATTTAGTCTTGATATATTTCGATAAATTGATCGATAACTAAGTTATCGTTCAAAATTCGATTGCCCGAAAACCTTAATATTACCCGGCAATATGGGTATCAAACGAAAGGGGATAGCTCCAGGTTTCATTTGGACTTCAATAGGTTTCGATAAATTGATCGATAACTAAGTTATCGGTGAAAATGTTATTGCACAAAAACCTTAAAATTGCCCTACAATATGGGCATCAAACGAAAGAGGGAAGGCCCCAGGTTTCATTTGTACTTTAACATATTTCGATAAATTTATCGATAACTAAGTTATCGGTGAAAATGTTATTGCACAAAAACCTTAATATTACCCTACAATATGGGTATCAAACGAAAGAAGATAGCTCCAGGTTTCATTTGGGCTTCGATATATTTCGATAAATTGATCGATAACTGAGTCATCTGTCAAAATGCGATTGCCCGAAAACCTCTATATTACCCTACAATATGGGTATCAAACGAAAGGAGATAGCTCCAGGTTTCATTTGGACTTCGATATATTTCGATAAGTTTATCGATAACTGAGTTATCGGTGATTGCCCAAAAAACCGATCATTACCCTATAATATGGGTATAAAACGAAAGGAGAAGGCAGCAGGTTTCATTTGGACTACGATAGGTTTCGATAAATTGATCGATAACTGAGTTATCGGTGAAATTGTGATTGCCCAAAAACCTTAAACTTGACCTACAATATGGGTATCAAACGAAAGGGGAAGGCCCCAGGTTTCAATTCAGTCTTGATATATTTCGATAAATTGATCGATAACTAAGTTATCGTTCAAAATTCGATTGCCCGAAAACCTTAATATTACCCGGCAATATGGGTATCAAACGAAAGGGGATAGCTCCAGGTTTCATTTGGACTTCAATAGGTTTCGATAAATTGATCGATAACTAAGTTATCGGTGAAAATGTTATTGCACAAAAACCTTAAAATTGCCCTTCAATATGGGCATCAAACGAAAGAGGGAAGGCCCCAGGTTTCATTTGTACTTTAACATATTTCGATAAATTTATCGATAACTAAGTTATCGGTGAAAATGTTATTGCACAAAAACCTTAATATTACCCTACAATATGGGTATCAAACGAAAGAAGATAGCTCCAGGTTTAATTTGGACTTCGATATATTTCGATAAATTTATCGATAACTAAGTTATCGGTGAAAATGTTATTGCACAAAAACCTTAAAATTGCCCTACAATATGGGCATCAAACGAAAGGGGATGGCGCCAGGTTTCATTTGGGCTTCGATATATTTCGATAAATTGATCGATAACTGAGTTATCGGTGAAAATGTGATTGCCCAAAAACCTTAAACTTGACCTACAATATGGGTATCAAACGAAAGGAGATAGCTTCAGGTTTTATTTGGACTTCGATATATTTCGATAAAATTATCGATAACTGAGTTATCGGTGATTGCCCCAAAAACTTAACATTACTCTCTAATATGGGTATAAAACGAAAGGAGAAGGCCGCAGGTTTCATTTGGACTTCGATAGGTTTCTGTAAATTGATCGATAACTGAGTTATCGGTGAAAATGTGATTGCCCAAAAACCTTAAACTTGCCCTACAATATGGGTATCAAACGAAAGGGGAAGGCCCCAGGTTTCATTTGTACTTCGACATATTTCGATAAATTTATCTATAACTGAGTTATCGGTAAAAATGCGATTTCAGAAAAACCTTAATATTACCCTACAATATTGTATGAAATCAACATTTGAAGTTGAATTCATCATGGCACAATTTGTCAAAATTGAATTCTTGAAAGGCCCCCTAACGTTACCAACGAATACCGCAAAAGAAAATTTTTGAAAACCGGTTTTCAATACTCTTTTTTCATAATTTTCAAACTATTCGAATTTGGTAAATTCTTCAGTAGGCAATAATCCTACTTCCTACTTATATTATAAATGTGAATGTAGCGATGTTTGGATGTTTGGATGTTTGGATGTTTGGATGTTTGAATGTCCAGACGTTTGCTTTTGTTCCCTAAAAACGTGAGAATGGCTTGACGGATTTTGTTGAAATTTAGCACGCCTACAGGTTATAGTCTGGAAGGAGCTATAGGCTATTTTTTTTTTTTAATTTTGGGGGTTCCGACCCTGCTAGGGACCGTTTCTTTTCGAAATTTTTTTTATTCCATATAACTCTAAGTATATTGAACCTATACTTATGATATTTCGCATATAGGTATAGAAATATCGTACAATATGGGTATCAAACGAAAGGGGAGGGCCCCAGGTTTCATTTTGGCTTCGATATATTTCGATAAATTGATCGATAACTAAGTTGTCGGTCAAAATCGATTGCCCAAAAAACTTAATATTAACCTACAATATGGGTATCAAGCGAAAGGAGATGGCCCCAGGTTTCATTTGGACTTCGATATATTTCGATAAATTTATCGATAACTGAGTTATCGGTGAAAATGTTATTGCACAAAAACCTTAAAATTGCCCTACAATATGGGTATCAAACGAAAGGGGATGGCCCCAGGTTTCATTTGGGCTTCGATATATTTCGATAAATTTATCGATAACTGAGTTATCGGTCAAAATTCGATTGCCCAAAAACCTCTATATTACCCTACAATATGGGTATCAAACGAAAGGAGATAGCTCCAGGTTTCATTTGGACTTCGATATATTTCGATAAGTTTATCGATAACTGAGTTATCGGTGATTGCCCAAAAAACTGATCATTACCCTATAATATGGGTATAAAACGAAAGGAGAAGGCAGCAGGTTTCATTTGGACTACGATAGGTTTCGATAAATTGATCGATAACTGAGTTATCGGTGAAATTGTGATTGCCCAAAAACCTTAAACTTGACCTACAATATGGGTATCAAACGAAAGGGGAAGGCCCCAGGTTTCAATTTAGTCTTGATATATTTCGATAAATTGATCTATAACTAAGTTATCGTTCAAAATTCGATTGCCCGAAAACCTTAATATTACCCGGCAATATGGGTATCAAACGAAAGGGGATAGCTCCAGGTTTCATTTGGACTTCAATAGGTTTCGATAAATTGATCGATAACTAAGTTATCGGTGAAAATGTTATTGCACAAAAACCTTAAAATTGCCCTACAATATGGGCATCAAACGAAAGAGGGAAGGCCCCAGGTTTCATTTGTACTTTAATATATTTCGATAAATTTATCGATAACTAAGTTATCGGTGAAAATGTTATTGCACAAAAACCTTAATATTACCCTACAATATGGGTATCAAACGAAAGAAGATAGCTCCAGGTTTAATTTGGACTTCGATATATTTCGATAAATTTATCGATAACTAAGTTATCGGTGAAAATGTTATTGCACAAAAACCTTAAACTTGACCTACAATATGGGCATCAAACAAAAGGGGATGGCGCCAGGTTTCATTTGGGCTTCGATATATTTCGATAAATTGATCGATAACTGAGTCATCTGTCAAAATGCGATTGCCCGAAAACCTCTATATTACCCTTACAATATGGGTATCAAACGAAAGGAGATAGCTCCAGGTTTCATTTGGATTTCGATATATTTCGATAAATTTATCGATGACTGAGTTATCGGTGATTGCCCAAAAAACTGAACATTACTCTATTATATGGGTATAAAACGAAAGGAGAAGGCAGCAGGTTTCATTTGAACTACGATAGGTTTCGATAAATTGATCGATAACTGAGTTATCGGTGAAAATGTGATTGCCCAAAAACCTTAAACTTGACCTACAATATGGGTATCAAACGAAAGGAGATAGCTTCAGGTTTTATTTGGACTTCGATATATTTCGATAAAATTATCGATAACTGAGTTATCGGTGATTGCCCCAAAAACTTAACATTACTCTCTAATATGGGTATAAAACGAAAGGAGAAGGGCGCAGGTTTCATTTGGACTTCGATAGGTTCCTGTAAATTGATCGATAACTGAGTTATCGGTGAAAATGTGATTGCCCAAAAACCTTAAACTTGCCCTACAATATGGGTATCAAACGAAAGGGGAAGGCCCCAGGTTTCATTTGTACTTCGACATATTTCGATAAATTTATCTATAACTGAGTTATAGGTAAAAATGCGATTTCAGAAAAACCTTAATATTACCCTACAATATTGTATCAAATCAACATTTGAAGTTGAATTCATCATGGCACAATTTGTCAAAATTGAATTCTTGAAAGGCCCCCTAACGTTACCAACGAATACCGCAAAAGAAAATTTTTGAAAACCGGTTTTCAATACTCTTTTTTCATAATTTTCAAAATATTCGAATTTGGTAAATTCTTCAGTAGGCAATAATCCTACTAATATTATAAATGTGAATGTAGCGATGTTTGGATGTTTGGATGTCCAGACGTTTGCTTTTGTTCCCTAAAAACGTGAGAATGGCTTGACGGATTTTGTTGAAATTTGGCACGCCTACAGGTTATAGTCTGGAAGGAGCTATAGGCTATTTTTTTTTTTTAATTTTGGGGGTTCCGACCCTGCTAGGGACCGTTTCTTTTCGAATTTTTTTTTATTCCATGTAACTCTAAGTATATTGAACCTATACTTATGATATTTCGCATATAGGTATAGAAATATCGTACAATATGGGTATCAAACGAAAGGGGAGGGCCCCAGGTTTCATTTTGGCTTCGATATATTTCGATAAATTGATCGATAACTAAGTTATCGGTCAAAATTCGATTGCCCAAAAAACTTAATATTAACCTACAATATGGGTATCAAACGAAAGGAGATGGCCCCAGGTTTCATTTGGACTTCGATATATTTCGATAAATTTATCGATAACTGAGTTATAGGTGAAAATGTTATTGCACAAAAACCTTAAAATTGCCCTACAATATGGGTATCAAACGAAAGGGGATGGCCCCAGGTTTCATTTGGGCTTCGATATATTTCGATAAATTTATCGATAACTGAGTTATCGGTCAAAATTCGATTGCCCAAAAACCTTAATATTACCCTACAATATGGGTATAAAACGAAAGGGGATGGCGCCAGGTTTCATTTGGCCTTCGACATATTTCGATAAATTTATCGATAACTGAGTTATCGGTGAAAATGTTATTGCCCAAAAACCTTAATATTACCCTACAATATGGGTATCAAACGAAAGGGGATGGCGCCAGGTTTCATTTGGGCTTCGATATATTTCGATAAATTTATCTATAACTGAGTTATCGGTGAAAATGTTATTGCACAAAAACCTTAAAATTGCCCTACAATATGGGTATCAAACGAAAGGGGATAGCTCCAGGTTACATTTGGACTCCGATATATTTCGATAAATTTATCGATAACTGAGTTATCGGTGATTGCCCAAAAAACTTAACATTACCCTATAATATGGGTATCAAACGAAAGGGAGGGCCGCAGGTTTCATTCTGGCTTCGATATATTTCGATAAATTGATCGATAACTAAGTTATCGGTCAAAATTCGATTGCCCGAAAACCTTAATATTACCCTACAATATGGGTATCAAACGAAAGGGGATGGCGCCAGGTTTCATTTGGGCTTCGATATATTTCGATAAATTGATCGATAACTGAGTCATCTGTCAAAATGCGATTGCCCGAAAACCTCTATATTACCCTACAATATGGGTATCAAACGAAAGGAGATAGCTCCAGGTTTCATTTGGACTTCGATATATTTCGATAAGTTTATCGATAACTGAGTTATCGCTGATTGCCCAAAAAACTGATCATTACCCTATAATATGGGTATAAAACGAAAGGAGAAGGCAGCAGGTTTCATTTGGACTACGATAGGTTTCGATAAATTGATCGATAACTGAGTTATCGGTGAAATTGTGATTGCCCAAAAACCTTAAACTTGACCTACAATATGGGTATCAAACGAAAGGGGAAGGCCCCAGGTTTCAATTTAGTCTTGATATATTTCGATAAATTGATCGATAACTAAGTTATCGTTCAAAATTCGATTGCCCGAAAACCTTAATATTATCCGGCAATATGGACTTCAATAGGTTTCGATAAATTGATCGATAACTAAGTTATCGGTGAAAATGTTATTGCAAAAAAACCTTAAAATTGCCCTACAATATGGGCATCAAACGAAAGAGGGAAGGCCCCAGGTTTCATTTGTACTTTAATATATTTCGATAAATTTAAGTTATCGGTGAAAATGTTATTGCACAAAAACCTTAATATTACCCTACAATATGGGTATCAAACGAAAGAAGATAGCTCCAGGTTTAATTTGGACTTCGATATATTTCGATAAATTTATCGATAACTAAGTTATCGGTGAAAATGTTATTGCACAAAAACCTTAAAATTGCCCTACAATATGGGCATCAAACGAAAGGGGATGGCGCCAGGTTTCATTTGGGCTTCGATATATTTCGATAAATTGATCGATAACTGAGTCATCTGTCAAAATGCGATTGCCCGAAAACCTCTATATTACCCTACAATATGGGTATCAAACGAAAGGAGATAGCTCCAGGTTTCATTTGGACTTCGATATATTTCGATAAGTTTATCGATAACTGAGTTATCGGTGATTGCCCAAAAAACCGATCATTACCCTATAATATGGGTATAAAACGAAAGGAGAAGGCAGCAGGTTTCATTTGGACTACGATAGGTTTCGATAAATTGATCGATAACTGAGTTATCGGTGAAATTGTGATTGCCCAAAAACCTTAAACTTGACCTACAATATGGGTATCAAACAAAAGGGGAAGGCCCCAGGTTTCAATTCAGTCTTGATATATTTCGATAAATTGATCGATAACTAAGTTATCGTTCAAAATTCGATTGCCCGAAAACCTTAATATTATCCGGCAATATGGGTATCAAACGAAAGGGGATAGCTCCAGGTTTCATTTGGACTTCAATAGGTTTCGATAAATTGATCGATAACTAAGTTATCGGTGAAAATGTTATTGCACAAAAACCTTAAAATTGCCCTACAATATGGGCATCAAACGAAAGAGGGAAGGCCCCAGGTTTCATTTGTACTTTAACATATTTCGATAAATTTATCGATAACTAAGTTATCGGTGAAAATGTTATTGCACAAAAACCTTAATATTACCCTACAATATGGGTATCAAACGAAAGAAGATAGCTCCAGGTTTAATTTGGACTTCGATATATTTCGATAAATTTATCGATAACTAAGTTATCGGTGAAAATGTTATTGCACAAAAACCTTAAAATTGCCCTACAATATGGGCATCAAACGAAAGGGGATGGCGCCAGGTTTCATTTGGGCTTCGATATATTTCGATAAATTGATCGATAACTGAGTCATCTGTCAAAATGCGATTGCCCGAAAACCTCTATATTACCCTACAATATGGGTATCAAACGAAAGAAGATAGGTCCAGGTTTCATTTGGATTTCGATATATTTCGATAAATTTATCGATAACTGAGTTATCGGTGATTGCCCAAAAAACTGAACATTACTCTATTATATGGGTATAAAACGAAAGGAGAAGGCAGCAGGTTTCATTTGAACTACGATAGGTTTCGATAAATTGATCGATAACTGAGTTATCGGTGAAAATGTGATTGCCCAAAAACCTTAAACTTGACCTACAATATGGGTATCAAACGAAAGGAGATAGCTTCAGGTTTTATTTGGACTTCGATATATTTCGATAAAATTATCGATAACTGAGTTATCGGTGATTGCCCCAAAAACTTAACATTACTCTCTAATATGGGTATAAAACGAAAGGAGAAGGCCGCAGGTTTCATTTGGACTTCGATAGGTTTCTGTAAATTGATCGATAACTGAGTTATCGGTGAAAATGTGATTGCCCAAAAACCTTAAACTTGCCCTACAATATGGGTATCAAACGAAAGGGGAAGGCCCCAGGTTTCATTTGTACTTCGACATATTTCGATAAATTTATCTATAACTGAGTTATCGGTAAAAATGCGATTTCAGAAAAACCTTAATATTACCCTACAATATTGTATCAAATCAACATTTGAAGTTGAATTCATCATGGCACAATTTGTCAAAATTGAATTCTTGAAAGGCCCCCTAACGTTACCAACGAATACCGCAAAAGAAAATTTTTGAAAACCGGTTTTCAATACTCTTTTTTCATAATTTTCAAAATATTCGAATTTGGTAAATTCTTCAGTAGGCAATAATCCTACTTCCTACTTATATTATAAATGTGAATGTAGCGATGTTTGGATGTTTGGATGTTTGGATGTTTGGATGTTTGAATGTCCAGACGTTTGCTTTTGTTCCCTAAAAACGTGAGAATGGCTTGACGGATTTTGTTGAAATTTAGCACGCCTACAGGTTATAGTCTGGAAGGAGCTATAGGCTATTTTTTTTTTTTAATTTTGGGGGTTCCGACCCTGCTAGGGACCGTTTCTTTTCGAAATTTTTTTTATTCCATATAACTCTAAGTATATTGAACCTATACTTATGATATTTCGCATATAGGTATAGAAATATCGTACAATATGGGTATCAAACGAAAGGGGAGGGCCCCAGGTTTCATTTTGGCTTCGATATATTTCGATAAATTGATCGATAACTAAGTTGTCGGTCAAAATCGATTGCCCAAAAAACTTAATATTAACCTACAATATGGGTATCAAGCGAAAGGAGATGGCCCCAGGTTTCATTTGGACTTCGATATATTTCGATAAATTTATCGATAACTGAGTTATCGGTGAAAATGTTATTGCACAAAAACCTTAAAATTGCCCTACAATATGGGTATCAAACGAAAGGGGATGGCCCCAGGTTTCATTTGGGCTTCGATATATTTCGATAAATTTATCGATAACTGAGTTATCGGTCAAAATTCGATTGCCCAAAAACCTCTATATTACCCTACAATATGGGTATCAAACGAAAGGAGATAGCTCCAGGTTTCATTTGGACTTCGATATATTTCGATAAGTTTATCGATAACTGAGTTATCGGTGATTGCCCAAAAAACTGATCATTACCCTATAATATGGGTATAAAACGAAAGGAGAAGGCAGCAGGTTTCATTTGGACTACGATAGGTTTCGATAAATTGATCGATAACTGAGTTATCGGTGAAATTGTGATTGCCCAAAAACCTTAAACTTGACCTACAATATGGGTATCAAACGAAAGGGGAAGGCCCCAGGTTTCAATTTAGTCTTGATATATTTCGATAAATTGATCTATAACTAAGTTATCGTTCAAAATTCGATTGCCCGAAAACCTTAATATTACCCGGCAATATGGGTATCAAACGAAAGGGGATAGCTCCAGGTTTCATTTGGACTTCAATAGGTTTCGATAAATTGATCGATAACTAAGTTATCGGTGAAAATGTTATTGCACAAAAACCTTAAAATTGCCCTACAATATGGGCATCAAACGAAAGAGGGAAGGCCCCAGGTTTCATTTGTACTTTAATATATTTCGATAAATTTATCGATAACTAAGTTATCGGTGAAAATGTTATTGCACAAAAACCTTAATATTACCCTACAATATGGGTATCAAACGAAAGAAGATAGCTCCAGGTTTAATTTGGACTTCGATATATTTCGATAAATTTATCGATAACTAAGTTATCGGTGAAAATGTTATTGCACAAAAACCTTAAAATTGCCCTACAATATGGGCATCAAACGAAAGGGGATGGCGCCAGGTTTCATTTGGGCTTCGATATATTTCGATAAATTGATCGATAACTGAGTCATCTGTCAAAATGCGATTGCCCGAAAACCTCTATATTACCCTACAATATGGGTATCAAACGAAAGGAGATAGCTCCAGGTTTCATTTGGAATTCGATATATTTCGATAAGTTTATCGATAACTGAGTTATCGGTGATTGCCCAAAAAACCGATCATTACCCTATAATATGGGTATAAAACGAAAGGAGAAGGCAGCAGGTTTCATTTGGACTACGATAGGTTTCGATAAATTGATCGATAACTGAGTTATCGGTGAAATTGTGATTGCCCAAAAACCTTAAACTTGACCTACAATATGGGTATCAAACGAAAGGGGAAAGCCCCAGGTTTCAATTTAGTCTTGATATATTTCGATAAATTGATCGATAACTAAGTTATCGTTCAAAATTCGATTGCCCGAAAACCTTAATATTACCCGGCAATATGGGTATCAAACGAAAGGGGATAGCTCCAGGTTTCATTTGGACTTCAATAGGTTTCGATAAATTGATCGATAACTAAGTTATCGGTGAAAATGTTATTGCACAAAAACCTTAAAATTGCCCTACAATATGGGCATCAAACGAAAGAGGGAAGGCCCCAGGTTTCATTTGTACTTTAATATATTTCGATAAATTTATCGATAACTAAGTTATCGGTGAAAATGTTATTGCACAAAAACCTTAATATTACCCTACAATATGGGTATCAAACGAAAGAAGATAGCTCCAGGTTTAATTTGGACTTCGATATATTTCGATAAATTTATCGATAACTAAGTTATCGGTGAAAATGTTATTGCACAAAAACCTTAAAATTGCCCTACAATATGGGCATCAAACGAAAGGGGATGGCGCCAGGTTTCATTTGGGCTTCGATATATTTCGATAAATTGATCGATAACTGAGTCATCTGTCAAAATGCGATTGCCCGAAAACCTCTATATTACCCTTACAATATGGGTATCAAACGAAAGGAGATAGCTCCAGGTTTCATTTGGATTTCGATATATTTCGATAAATTTATCGATAACTGAGTTATCGGTGATTGCCCAAAAAACTGAACATTACTCTATTATATGGGTATAAAACGAAAGGAGAAGGCAGCAGGTTTCATTTGAACTACGATAGGTTTCGATAAATTGATCGATAACTGAGTTATCGGTGAAAATGTGATTGCCCAAAAACCTTAAACTTGACCTACAATATGGGTATCAAACGAAAGGAGATAGCTTCAGGTTTTATTTGGACTTCGATATATTTCGATAAAATTATCGATAACTGAGTTATCGGTGATTGCCCCAAAAACTTAACATTACTCTCTAATATGGGTATAAAACGAAAGGAGAAGGGCGCAGGTTTCATTTGGACTTCGATAGGTTTCTGTAAATTGATCGATAACTGAGTTATCGGTGAAAATGTGATTGCCCAAAAACCTTAAACTTGCCCTACAATATGGGTATCAAACGAAAGGGGAAGGCCCCAGGTTTCATTTGTACTTCGACATATTTCGATAAATTTATCTATAACTGAGTTATCGGTAAAAATGCGATTTCAGAAAAACCTTAATATTACCCTACAATATTGTATCAAATCAACATTTGAAGTTGAATTCATCATGGCACAATTTGTCAAAATTGAATTCTTGAAAGGCCCCCTAACGTTACCAACGAATACCGCAAAAGAAAATTTTTGAAAACCGGTTTTCAATACTCTTTTTTCATAATTTTCAAAATATTCGAATTTGGTAAATTCTTCAGTAGGCAATAATCCTACTAATATTATAAATGTGAATGTAGCGATGTTTGGATGTTTGGATGTTTGGATGTCCAGACGTTTGCTTTTGTTCCCTAAAAACGTGAGAATGGCTTGACGGATTTTGTTGAAATTTGGCACGCCTACAGGTTATAGTCTGGAAGGAGCTATAGGCTATTTTTTTTTTTAATTTTGGGGGTTCCGACCCTGCTAGGGACCGTTTCTTTTCGAATTTTTTTTTATTCCATATAACTCTAAGTATATTGAACCTATACTTATGATATTTCGCATATAGGTATAGAAATATCGTACAATATGGGTATCAAACGAAAGGGGAGGGCCCCAGGTTTCATTTTGGCTTCGATATATTTCGATAAATTGATCGATAACTAAGTTATCGGTCAAAATTCGATTGCCCAAAAAACTTAATATTAACCTACAATATGGGTATCAAACGAAAGGAGATGGCCCCAGGTTTCATTTGGACTTCGATATATTTCGATAAATTTATCGATAACTGAGTTATCGGTGAAAATGTTATTGCACAAAAACCTTAAAATTGCCCTACAATATGGGTATCAAACGAAAGGGGATGGCCCCAGGTTTCATTTGGGCTTCGATATATTTCGATAAATTTATCGATAACTGAGTTATCGGTCAAAATTCGATTGCCCAAAAACCTTAATATTACCCTACAATATGGGTATAAAACGAAAGGGGATGGCGCCAGGTTTCATTTGGCCTTCGACATATTTCGATAAATTTATCGATAACTGAGTTATCGGTGAAAATGTTATTGCCCAAAAACCTTAATATTACCCTACAATATGGGTATCAAACGAAAGGGGATGGCGCCAGGTTTCATTTGGGCTTCGATATATTTCGATAAATTTATCTATAACTGAGTTATCGGTGAAAATGTTATTGCACAAAAACCTTAAAATTGCCCTACAATATGGGTATCAAACGAAAGGGGATAGCTCCAGGTTACATTTGGACTCCGATATATTTCGATAAATTTATCGATAACTGAGTTATCGGTGATTGCCCAAAAAACTTAACATTACCCTATAATATGGGTATCAAACGAAAGGGAGGGCCGCAGGTTTCATTCTGGCTTCGATATATTTCGATAAATTGATCGATAACTAAGTTATCGGTCAAAATTCGATTGCCCGAAAACCTTAATATTACCCTACAATATGGGTATCAAACGAAAGGGGATGGCGCCAGGTTTCATTTGGGCTTCGATATATTTCGATAAATTGATCGATAACTAAGTTATCGGTGATTGCCCAAAAAACCGATCATTACCCTATAATATGGGTATAAAACGAAAGGAGAAGGCAGCAGGTTTCATTTGGACTGCGATAGGTTTCGATAAATTGATCGATAACTGAGTTATCGGTGAAATTGTGATTGCCCAAAAACCTTAAACTTGACCTACAATATGGGTATCAAACGAAAGGGGAAGGCCCCAGGTTTCAATTTAGTCTTGATATATTTCGATAAATTGATCGATAACTAAGTTATCGTTCAAAATTCGATTGCCCGAAAACCTTAATATTACCCGGCAATATGGGTATAAAACGAAAGGAGAAGGCAGCAGGTTTCATTTGGACTTCAATAGGTTTCGATAAATTGATCAATAACTAAGTTATCGGTGAAAATGTTATTGCACAAAAACCTTAAAATTGCCCTACAATATGGGCATCAAACGAAAGAGGGAAGGCCCCAGGTTTCATTTGTACTTTAATATATTTCGATAAATTTAAGTTATCGGTGAAAATGTTATTGCACAAAAACCTTAATATTACCCTACAATATGGGTATCAAACGAAAGAAGATAGCTCCAGGTTTAATTTGGACTTCGATATATTTCGATAAATTTATCGATAACTAAGTTATCGGTGAAAATGTTATTGCACAAAAACCTTAAAATTGCCCTACAATATGGGCATCAAACGAAAGAGGGAAGGCCCCAGGTTTCATTTGTACTTTAATATATTTCGATAAATTTAAGTTATCGGTGAAAATGTTATTGCACAAAAACCTTAATATTACCCTACAATATGGGTATCAAACGAAAGAAGATAGCTCCAGGTTTAATTTGGACTTCGATATATTTCGATAAATTTATCGATAACTAAGTTATCGGTGAAAATGTTATTGCACAAAAACCTTAAAATTGCCCTACAATATGGGCATCAAACGAAAGGGGATGGCGCCAGGTTTCATTTGGGCTTCGATATATTTCGATAAATTGATCGATAACTGAGTCATCTGTCAAAATGCGATTGCCCGAAAACCTCTATATTACCCTACAATATGGGTATCAAACGAAAGGAGATAGCTCCAGGTTTCATTTGGACTTCGATATATTTCGATAAGTTTATCGATAACTGAGTTATCGGTGATTGCCCAAAAAACCGATCATTACCCTATAATATGGGTATAAAACGAAAGGAGAAGGCAGCAGGTTTCATTTGGACTGCGATAGGTTTCGATAAATTGATCGATAACTGAGTTATCGGTGAAATTGTGATTGCCCAAAAACCTTAAACTTGACCTACAATATGGGTATCAAACGAAAGGGGAAGGCCCCAGGTTTCAATTTAGTCTTGATATATTTCGATAAATTGATCGATAACTAAGTTATCGTTCAAAATTCGATTGCCCGAAAACCTTAATATTACCCGGCAATATGGGTATAAAACGAAAGGAGAAGGCAGCAGGTTTCATTTGGACTTCAATAGGTTTCGATAAATTGATCAATAACTAAGTTATCGGTGAAAATGTTATTGCACAAAAACCTTAAAATTGCCCTACAATATGGGCATCAAACGAAAGAGGGAAGGCCCCAGGTTTCATTTGTACTTTAATATATTTCGATAAATTTATCGATAACTAAGTTATCGGTGAAAATGTTATTGCACAAAAACCTTAATATTACCCTACAATATGGGTATCAAACGAAAGAAGATAGCTCCAGGTTTAATTTGGACTTCGATATATTTCGATAAATTTATCGATAACTAAGTTATCGGTGAAAATGTTATTGCACAAAAACCTTAAAATTGCCCTACAATATGGGCATCAAACGAAAGGGGATGGCGCCAGGTTTCATTTGGGCTTCGATATATTTCGATAAATTGATCGATAACTGAGTCATCTGTCAAAATGCGATTGCCCGAAAACCTCTATATTACCCTACAATATGGGTATCAAACGAAAGGAGATAGCTCCAGGTTTCATTTGGATTTCGATATATTTCGATAAATTTATCGATAACTGAGTTATCGGTGATTGCCCAAAAAACTGAACATTACTCTATTATATGGGTATAAAACGAAAGGAGAAGGCAGCAGGTTTCATTTGAACTACGATAGGTTTCGATAAATTGATCGATAACTGAGTTATCGGTGAAAATGTGATTGCCCAAAAACCTTAAACTTGACCTACAATATGGGTATCAAACGAAAGGAGATAGCTTCAGGTTTTATTTGGACTTCGATATATTTCGATAAAATTATCGATAACTGAGTTATCGGTGATTGCCCCAAAAACTTAACATTACTCTCTAATATGGGTATAAAACGAAAGGAGAAGGCCGCAGGTTTCATTTGGACTTCGATAGGTTTCTGTAAATTGATCGATAACTGAGTTATCGGTGAAAATGTGATTGCCCAAAAACCTTAAACTTGCCCTACAATATGGGTATCAAACGAAAGGGGAAGGCCCCAGGTTTCATTTGTACTTCGACATATTTCGATAAATTTATCTATAACTGAGTTATCGGTAAAAATGCGATTTCAGAAAAACCTTAATATTACCCTACAATATTGTATCAAATCAACATTTGAAGTTGAATTCATCATGGCACAATTTGTCAAAATTGAATTCTTGAAAGGCCCCCTAACGTTACCAACGAATACCGCAAAAGAAAATTTTTGAAAACCGGTTTTCAATACTCTTTTTTCATAATTTTCAAAATATTCGAATTTGGTAAATTCTTCAGTAGGCAATAATCCTACTAATATTATAAATGTGAATGTAGCGATGTTTGGATGTTTGGATGTTTGGATGTTTGGATGTTTGAATGTCCAGACGTTTGCTTTTGTTCCCTAAAAACGTGAGAATGGCTTGACGGATTTTGTTGAAATTTGGCACGCCTACAGGTTATAGTCTGGAAGGAGCTATAGGCTATTTTTTTTTTTTTTAATTTTGGGGGTTCCGACCCTGCTAGGGACCGTTTCTTTTCGAAATTTTTTTTATTCCATATAACTCTAAGTATATTGAACCTATACTTATGATATTTCGCATATAGGTATAGAAATATCGTACAATATTTGTATCAAACGAAAGGGGAGGGCCCCAGGTTTCATTTTGGCTTCGATATATTTCGATAAATTGATCGATAACTAAGTTATCGGTCAAAATTCGATTGCCCAAAAAACTTAATATTAACCTACAATATGGGTATCAAGCGAAAGGAGATGGCCCCAGGTTTCATTTGGACTTCGATATATTTCGATAAATTTATCGATAACTGAGTTATCGGTGAAAATGTTATTGCACAAAAACCTTAAAATTGCCCTACAATATGGGTATCAAACGAAAGGGGATGGCCCCAGGTTTCATTTGGGCTTCGATATATTTCGATAAATTTATCGATAACTGAGTTATCGGTCAAAATTCGATTGCCCAAAAACCTCTATATTACCCTACAATATGGGTATCAAACGAAAGGAGATAGCTCCAGGTTTCATTTGGACTTCGATATATTTCGATAAGTTTATCGATAACTGAGTTATCGGTGATTGCCCAAAAAACTGATCATTACCCTATAATATGGGTATAAAACGAAAGGAGAAGGCAGCAGGTTTCATTTGGACTACGATAGGTTTCGATAAATTGATCGATAACTGAGTTATCGGTGAAATTGTGATTGCCCAAAAACCTTAAACTTGACCTACAATATGGGTATCAAACGAAAGGGGAAGGCCCCAGGTTTCAATTTAGTCTTGATTAATACGATAAATTGATCGATAACTAAGTTATCGTTCAAAATTCGATTGCCCGAAAACCTTAATATTACCCGGCAATATGGGTATCAAACGAAAGGGGATAGCTCCAGGTTTCATTTGGACTTCAATAGGTTTCGATAAATTGATCGATAACTAAGTTATCGGTGAAAATGTTATTGCACAAAAACCTTAAAAGTGCCCTACAATATGGGCATCAAACGAAAGAGGGAAGGCCCCAGGTTTCATTTGTACTTTAATATATTTCGATAAATTTATCGATAACTAAGTTATCGGTGAAAATGTTATTGCACAAAAACCTTAATATTACCCTACAATATGGGTATCAAACGAAAGAAGATAGCTCCAGGTTTAATTTGGCCTTCGATATATTTCGATAAATTTATCGATAACTAAGTTATCGGTGAAAATGTTATTGCACAAAAACCTTAAAATTGCCCTACAATATGGGCATCAAACGAAAGGGGATGGCGCCAGGTTTCATTTGGGCTTCGATATATTTCGATAAATTGATCGATAACTGAGTCATCTGTCAAAATGCGATTGCCCGAAAACCTCTATATTACCCTACAATATGGGTATCAAACGAAAGGAGATAGCTCCAGGTTTCATTTGGACTTCGATATATTTCGATAAGTTTATCGATAACTGAGTTATCGGTGATTGCCCAAAAAACCGATCATTACCCTATAATATGGGTATAAAACGAAAGGAGAAGGCAGCAGGTTTCATTTGGACTACGATAGGTTTCGATAAATTGATCGATAACTGAGTTATCGGTGAAATTGTGATTGCCCAAAAACCTTAAACTTGACCTACAATATGGGTATCAAACGAAAGGGGAAGGCCCCAGGTTTCAATTTAGTCTTGATATATTTCGATAAATTGATCGATAACTACGTTATCGTTCAAAATTCGATTGCCCGAAAACCTTAATATTACCCGGCAATATGGGTATCAAACGAAAGGGGATAGCTCCAGGTTTCATTTGGACTTCAATAGGTTTCGATAAATTGATCGATTACTAAGTTATCGGTGAAAATGTTATTGCACAAAAACCTTAAAATTGCCCTACAATATGGGCATCAAACGAAAGAGGGAAGGCCCCAGGTTTCATTTGTACTTTAATATATTTCGATAAATTTATCGATAACTAAGTTATCGGTGAAAATGTTATTGCACAAAAACCTTAATATTACCCTACAATATGGGTATCAAACGAAAGAAGATAGCTCCAGGTTTAATTTGGACTTCGATATATTTCGATAAATTTATCGATAACTAAGTTATCGGTGAAAATGTTATTGCACAAAAACCTTAAAATTGCCCTACAATATGGGCATCAAACGAAAGGGGATGGCGCCAGGTTTCATTTGGGCTTCGATATATTTCGATAAATTGATCGATAACTGAGTCATCTGTAAAAATGCGATTGCCCGAAAACCTCTATATTACCCTACAATATGGGTATCAAACGAAAGGAGATAGCTCCAGGTTTCATTTGGATTTCGATATATTTCGATAAATTTATCGATAACTGAGTTATCGGTGATTGCCCAAAAAACTGAACATTACTCTATTATATGGGTATAAAACGAAAGGAGAAGGCAGCAGGTTTCATTTGAACTACGATAGGTTTCGATAAATTGATCGATAACTGAGTTATCGGTGAAAATGTGATTGCCCAAAAACCTTAAACTTGACCTACAATATGGGTATCAAACGAAAGGAGATAGCTTCAGGTTTTATTTGGACTTCGATATATTTCGATAAAATTATCGATAACTGAGTTATCGGTGATTGCCCCAAAAACTTAACATTACTCTCTAATATGGGTATAAAACGAAAGGAGAAGGCCGCAGGTTTCATTTGGACTTCGATAGGTTTCTGTAAATTGATCGATAACTGAGTTATCGGTGAAAATGTGATTGCCCAAAAACCTTAAACTTGCCCTACAATATGGGTATCAAACGAAAGGGGAAGGCCCCAGGTTTCATTTGTACTTCGACATATTTCGATAAATTTATCTATAACTGAGTTATCGGTAAAAATGCGATTTCAGAAAAACCTTAATATTACCCTACAATATTGTATCAAATCAACATTTGAAGTTGAATTCATCATGGCACAATTTGTCAAAATTGAATTCTTGAAAGGCCCCCTAACGTTACCAACGAATACCGCAAAAGAAAATTTTTGAAAACCGGTTTTCAATACTCTTTTTTCATAATTTTCAAAATATTCGAATTTGGTAAATTCTTCAGTAGGCAATAATCCTACTAATATTATAAATGTGAATGTAGCGATGTTTGGATGTTTGGATGTTTGGATGTTTGGATGTTTGAATGTCCAGACGTTTGCTTTTGTTCCCTAAAAACGTGAGAATGGCTTGACGGATTTTGTTGAAATTTGGCACGCCTACAGGTTATAGTCTGGAAGGAGCTATAGGCTATTTTTTTTTTTTTTAATTTTGGGGGTTCCGACCCTGCTAGGGACCGTTTCTTTTCGAAATTTTTTTTATTCCATATAACTCTAAGTATATTGAACCTATACTTATGATATTTCGCATATAGGTATAGAAATATCGTACAATATTTGTATCAAACGAAAGGGGAGGGCCCCAGGTTTCATTTTGGCTTCGATATATTTCGATAAATTGATCGATAACTAAGTTATCGGTCAAAATTCGATTGCCCAAAAAACTTAATATTAACCTACAATATGGGTATCAAGCGAAAGGAGATGGCCCCAGGTTTCATTTGGACTTCGATATATTTCGATAAATTTATCGATAACTGAGTTATCGGTGAAAATGTTATTGCACAAAAACCTTAAAATTGCCCTACAATATGGGTATCAAACGAAAGGGGATGGCCCCAGGTTTCATTTGGGCTTCGATATATTTCGATAAATTTATCGATAACTGAGTTATCGGTCAAAATTCGATTGCCCAAAAACCTCTATATTACCCTACAATATGGGTATCAAACGAAAGGAGATAGCTCCAGGTTTCATTTGGACTTCGATATATTTCGATAAGTTTATCGATAACTGAGTTATCGGTGATTGCCCAAAAAACTGATCATTACCCTATAATATGGGTATAAAACGAAAGGAGAAGGCAGCAGGTTTCATTTGGACTACGATAGGTTTCGATAAATTGATCGATAACTGAGTTATCGGTGAAATTGTGATTGCCCAAAAACCTTAAACTTGACCTACAATATGGGTATCAAACGAAAGGGGAAGGCCCCAGGTTTCAATTTAGTCTTGATTAATACGATAAATTGATCGATAACTAAGTTATCGTTCAAAATTCGATTGCCCGAAAACCTTAATATTACCCGGCAATATGGGTATCAAACGAAAGGGGATAGCTCCAGGTTTCATTTGGACTTCAATAGGTTTCGATAAATTGATCGATAACTAAGTTATCGGTGAAAATGTTATTGCACAAAAACCTTAAAAGTGCCCTACAATATGGGCATCAAACGAAAGAGGGAAGGCCCCAGGTTTCATTTGTACTTTAATATATTTCGATAAATTTATCGATAACTAAGTTATCGGTGAAAATGTTATTGCACAAAAACCTTAATATTACCCTACAATATGGGTATCAAACGAAAGAAGATAGCTCCAGGTTTAATTTGGCCTTCGATATATTTCGATAAATTTATCGATAACTAAGTTATCGGTGAAAATGTTATTGCACAAAAACCTTAAAATTGCCCTACAATATGGGCATCAAACGAAAGGGGATGGCGCCAGGTTTCATTTGGGCTTCGATATATTTCGATAAATTGATCGATAACTGAGTCATCTGTCAAAATGCGATTGCCCGAAAACCTCTATATTACCCTACAATATGGGTATCAAACGAAAGGAGATAGCTCCAGGTTTCATTTGGACTTCGATATATTTCGATAAGTTTATCGATAACTGAGTTATCGGTGATTGCCCAAAAAACCGATCATTACCCTATAATATGGGTATAAAACGAAAGGAGAAGGCAGCAGGTTTCATTTGGACTACGATAGGTTTCGATAAATTGATCGATAACTGAGTTATCGGTGAAATTGTGATTGCCCAAAAACCTTAAACTTGACCTACAATATGGGTATCAAACGAAAGGGGAAGGCCCCAGGTTTCAATTTAGTCTTGATATATTTCGATAAATTGATCGATAACTACGTTATCGTTCAAAATTCGATTGCCCGAAAACCTTAATATTACCCGGCAATATGGGTATCAAACGAAAGGGGATAGCTCCAGGTTTCATTTGGACTTCAATAGGTTTCGATAAATTGATCGATTACTAAGTTATCGGTGAAAATGTTATTGCACAAAAACCTTAAAATTGCCCTACAATATGGGCATCAAACGAAAGAGGGAAGGCCCCAGGTTTCATTTGTACTTTAATATATTTCGATAAATTTATCGATAACTAAGTTATCGGTGAAAATGTTATTGCACAAAAACCTTAATATTACCCTACAATATGGGTATCAAACGAAAGAAGATAGCTCCAGGTTTAATTTGGACTTCGATATATTTCGATAAATTTATCGATAACTAAGTTATCGGTGAAAATGTTATTGCACAAAAACCTTAAAATTGCCCTACAATATGGGCATCAAACGAAAGGGGATGGCGCCAGGTTTCATTTGGGCTTCGATATATTTCGATAAATTGATCGATAACTGAGTCATCTGTAAAAATGCGATTGCCCGAAAACCTCTATATTACCCTACAATATGGGTATCAAACGAAAGGAGATAGCTCCAGGTTTCATTTGGATTTCGATATATTTCGATAAATTTATCGATAACTGAGTTATCGGTGATTGCCCAAAAAACTGAACATTACTCTATTATATGGGTATAAAACGAAAGGAGAAGGCAGCAGGTTTCATTTGAACTACGATAGGTTTCGATAAATTGATCGATAACTGAGTTATCCGTGAAAATGTGATTGCCCAAAAACCTTAAACTTGACCTACAATATGGGTATCAAACGAAAGGAGATAGCTTCAGGTTTTATTTGGACTTCGATATATTTCGATAAAATTATCGATAACTGAGTTATCGGTGATTGCCCCAAAAACTTAACATTACTCTCTAATATGGGTATAAAACGAAAGGAGAAGGCCGCAGGTTTCATTTGGACTTCGATAGGTTTCTGTAAATTGATCGATAACTGAGTTATCGGTGAAAATGTGATTGCCCAAAAACCTTAAACTTGCCCTACAATATGGGTATCAAACGAAAGGGGAAGGCCCAAGGTTTCATTTGTACTTCGACATATTTCGATAAATTTATCTATAACTGAGTTATCGGTAAAAATGCGATTTCAGAAAAACCTTAATATTACCCTACAATATTGTATCAAATCAACATTTGAAGTTGAATTCATCATGGCACAATTTGTCAAAATTGAATTCTTGAAAGGCCCCCTAACGTTACCAACGAATACCGCAAAAGAAAATTTTTGAAAACCGGTTTTCAATACTCTTTTTTCATAATTTTCAAAATATTCGAATTTGGTAAATTCTTCAGTAGGCAATAATCCTACTAATATTATAAATGTGAATGTAGCGATGTTTGGATGTTTGGATGTTTGGATGTTTGGATGTCCAGACGTTTGCTTTTGTTCCCTAAAAACGTGAGAATGGCTTGACGGATTTTGTTGAAATTTGGCACGCCTACAGGTTATAGTCTGGAAGGAGCTATAGGCTATTTTTTTTTTTAATTTTGGGGGTTCCGACCCTGCTAGGGACCGTTTCTTTTCGAAATTTTTTTTATTCCATATAACTCTAAGTATATTGAACCTATACTTATGATATTTCGCATATAGGTATAGAAATATCGTACAATATGGGTATCAAACGAAAGGGGAGGGCCCCAGGTCTCATTTTGGCTTCGATATATTTCGATAAATTGATCGATAACTAAGTTATCGGTCAAAATTCGATTGCCCAAAAAACTTAATATTAACCTACAATATGGGTATCAAACGAAAGGAGATGGCCCTAGGTTACATTTGGACTTCGATATATTTCGATAAATTTATCGATAACTGAGTTATCGGTGAAAATGTTATTGCACAAAAACCTTAAAATTGCCCTACAATATGGGTATCAAACGAAAGGGGATGGCCCCAGGTTTCATTTGGGCTTCGATATATTTCGATAAATTGATCGATAACTAAGTTATCGGTCAAAATTCGATTGCCCAAAAAACTTAATATTAACCTACAATATGGGTATCAAACGAAAGGAGATGGCCCTAGGTTTCATTTGGACTTCGATATATTTCGATAAATTGATCGATAACTGAGTCATCTGTAAAAATGCGATTGCCCGAAAACCTCTATATTACCCTACAATATGGGTATCAAACGAAAGGAGATAGCTCCAGGTTTCATTTGGATTTCGATATATTTCGATAAATTTATCGATAACTGAGTTATCGGTGATTGCCCAAAAAACTGAACATTACTCTATTATATGGGTATAAAACGAAAGGAGAAGGCAGCAGGTTTCATTTGAACTACGATAGGTTTCGATAAATTGATCGATAACTGAGTTATCCGTGAAAATGTGATTGCCCAAAAACCTTAAACTTGACCTACAATATGGGTATCAAACGAAAGGAGATAGCTTCAGGTTTTATTTGGACTTCGATATATTTCGATAAAATTATCGATAACTGAGTTATCGGTGATTGCCCCAAAAACTTAACATTACTCTCTAATATGGGTATAAAACGAAAGGAGAAGGCCGCAGGTTTCATTTGGACTTCGATAGGTTTCTGTAAATTGATCGATAACTGAGTTATCGGTGAAAATGTGATTGCCCAAAAACCTTAAACTTGCCCTACAATATGGGTATCAAACGAAAGGGGAAGGCCCCAGGTTTCATTTGTACTTCGACATATTTCGATAAATTTATCTATAACTGAGTTATCGGTAAAAATGCGATTTCAGAAAAACCTTAATATTACCCTACAATATTGTATCAAATCAACATTTGAAGTTGAATTCATCATGGCACAATTTGTCAAAATTGAATTCTTGAAAGGCCCCCTAACGTTACCAACGAATACCGCAAAAGAAAATTTTTGAAAACCGGTTTTCAATACTCTTTTTTCATAATTTTCAAAATATTCGAATTTGGTAAATTCTTCAGTAGGCAATAATCCTACTAATATTATAAATGTGAATGTAGCGATGTTTGGATGTTTGGATGTTTGGATGTCCAGACGTTTGCTTTTGTTCCCTAAAAACGTGAGAATGGCTTGACGGATTTTGTTGAAATTTGGCACGCCTACAGGTTATAGTCTGGAAGGAGCTATAGGCTATTTTTTTTTTTAATTTTGGGGGTTCCGACCCTGCTAGGGACCGTTTCTTTTCGAAATTTTTTTTATTCCATATAACTCTAAGTATATTGAACCTATACTTATGATATTTCGCATATAGGTATAGAAATATCGTACAATATGGGTATCAAACGAAAGGGGAGGGCCCCAGGTCTCATTTTGGCTTCGATATATTTCGATAAATTGATCGATAACTAAGTTATCGGTCAAAATTCGATTGCCCAAAAAACTTAATATTAACCTACAATATGGGTATCAAACGAAAGGAGATGGCCCTAGGTTTCATTTGGACTTCGATATATTTCGATAAATTTATCGATAACTGAGTTATCGGTGAAAATGTTATTGCACAAAAACCTTAAAATTGCCCTACAATATGGGTATCAAACGAAAGGGGATGGCCCCAGGTTTCATTTGGGCTTCGATATATTTCGATAAATTTATCGATAACTGAGTTATCGGTCAAAATTCGATTGCCCAAAAACCTTAATATTACCCTACAATATGGGTATAAAACGAAAGGGGATGGCGCCAGGTTTCATTTGGCCTTCGACATATTTCGATAAATTTATCGATAACTGAGTTATCGGTGAAAATGTTATTGCCCAAAAACCTTAATATTACCCTACAATATGGGTATCAAACGAAAGGGGATGGCGCCAGGTTTCATTTGGGCTTCGATATATTTCGATAAATTTATCTATAACTGAGTTATCGGTGAAAATGTTATTGCACAAAAACCTTAAAATTGCCCTACAATATGGGTATCAAACGAAAGGGGATAGCTCCAGGTTACATTTGGACTCCGATATATTTCGATAAATTTATCGATAACTGAGTTATCGGTGATTGCCCAAAAAACTTAACATTATCCTATAATATGGGTATCAAACGAAAGGAGATAGCTTCAGGTTTTATTTGGACTTCGATATATTTCGATAAAATTATCGATAACTGAGTTATCGGTGATTGCCCCAAAAACTTAACATTACTCTCTAATATGGGTATAAAACGAAAGGAGAAGGCCGCAGGTTTCATTTGGACTTCGATAGGTTTCTGTAAATTGATCGATAACTGAGTTATCGGTGAAAATGTGATTGCCCAAAAACCTTAAACTTGCCCTACAATATGGGTATCAAACGAAAGGGGAAGGCCCCAGGTTTCATTTGTACTTCGACATATTTCGATAAATTTATCTATAACTGAGTTATCGGTAAAAATGCGATTTCAGAAAAACCTTAATATTACCCTACAATATTGTATCAAATCAACATTTGAAGTTGAATTCATCATGGCACAATTTGTCAAAATTGAATTCTTGAAAGGCCCCCTAACGTTACCAACGAATACCGCAAAAGAAAATTTTTGAAAACCGGTTTTCAATACTCTTTTTTCATAATTTCCAAAATATTCGAATTTGGTAAATTCTTCAGTAGGCAATAATATATTATATAAATATGAAATCTTAAAGTATATTATTGATTTTGAAAGCCCCCCTTACTACTTACATCCCGAGCAACGCCGGGTACCCTGCTAGTATATTATATAAATATGAAATCTTAAAGTATATTATTGATTTTGAAAGCCCCCCTTACTACTTACATCCCGAGCAACGCCGGGTACCCTGCTAGTGTAAAATAAATGTGGAAAATTACGACGTAAATTTAAAGTTAAAGTAAAGAGTTTGGATCCAAAAACATCGATATTTGTATCATTTGCTGCGGAAAGAACTTGGGTTGGTATTTTGGAAAGTTTAGAACAAAAAGATTTTGGAATCGCGCTAATGTCTGCACCAGAATCAACTAAAAATGTTAACTTAGTATTTGGATCAAAAACAAATAAGCGACTAGAAGGAAATATGCTACTGTTCGTTGCATTGACAGTAGTATCTACTGGTTTTTGAGTAATTACAAGGTTGGATACATTTCTGTGCTTTTTCAGAAAACTTCTCATGATACCAACACAAACCTGATAATGATTGTTTTGTTCTCGATTTCGATCGAGACCTAGATTTTGAACGAAATGACACATTTTTCTGAACATTAAGTTTTTGTACAGCATCAGTTAATATTTGAATTTGATGCTCTAAACGACTAATGTGGTCATTTTGTTCAGTTGTTGTTGAGGATATTGCTTGCACATGACCCTGTTTACTAGATAAAATAATTTCGAAAATAGAATCAGCCATGCTTAATAATGTCTTTATGTCTTTATGTCTGGGTTTGGTAATGTCTTCAGTGAAAATTGTATTTGTGTTGGAAGTTTACGCATTCAAAGTTGTATAATAAGTTTATCTGAAATCGAATCTGATTGTCCCGCTGTTTGTTTAAGTGTGCGATAGAATTCCGATGGTTTTCTATCACCTATGTCTAAATCTGCCAAAAGGGATTCTAAACGTTGGGACTCACTAAGAGAATTTCTTTCTAAAAGAGCTTCTTTCAGTGTAGAGTATGATGTTGAGGCGAAATCATTCCAATTATCATTAATATTTTGTATAATATCAAAAACAGTTGCAGTCATTTCCTGTGATACCGATACTATAAGAAATTCATACTTGGAAATTTCGCTATTAATATTTTTAATACGAAATTGAGTTTCTGCTAGAATAAACCATTGTTGTGGATATTTGTTATAAAAAGGAGGTAATTTCAAATTTGAAGAATTTGAATATTGAATTTGAGGAGGAGGTAAGAAATTTTGATTTTGTTGTGAAGATATAACTGGTTGCTGATTTTGTTCTAGAGGCATGTTTTGTGATTGAGAAATAACTTGATGGAAATTAATTAAACTCCTATTTCTAGTGATAATTGGACTTCGTAAAATTGACATAAAGAAACAAAAGGAGACCAATCACAAATATTGTAAAATATCTAATACAAAAATAAACTTATGAATCGCTCAAAATTTGCGAATTTAATAAAATGTCATTAATATACATATGTTGATGGACTTACGACGAAAGAAGTTTCCATAAAATGTAAATAATTTCGATCAAAATTGTAAACGGTTGTTGATTGAAGATGTGATTCAAAATAATGCTCTCACACTAGATAGTAATTCCGTTGTCGTTGGCGTGATTGTTGGCGTGGTATTGGCGTTGCTGCTCGGAAGTTTGCGTTGCTGTTATGTGATCACGGCTGTTGCTATAAATTGCTATTTGTTGCTGTTGTTAGTCAGCTGTAGTTGTTATTGTTGTGAACTCTTGTTGTTGTATGACGTTGTTGTTGTCATAAGCACTATTGTAGCGTATTTTAGGACGTTTCTTGTTGTTCTTGGCACCTTGTTATTGTTGTTGTTGGTGTTATCTATAGTTGTTGCGAATTGTTGTTGCAGCTGGTTGTTGTTGTTTTTTCAGCTGATTGTTGTTGTACCAAGCTGGTTGCTGGTGGCGTTTAGTTATTATTATATTTTTTGTTTGTTATTGGTTTTAGCGCATTCACGGCGTTTTATTGTTAGCACTTTTAATATATGCAGTTGCGTGGTGGGCGTTAATTGTTGTTGTAGCACGGCTTATGGCACGGCTTATGGCGCTTGTTGTTGTTAATATACCACACGATCTTGCAACAGGAGCATTAAATGAATATTTATGATGAATTTATTATGTTCTTTTTTCAGTCGGGGTCACCAATAATGTAGATATAAATCTACATTTATTAAATATTTAATCTCAAATATTGAGAAATATTTTATTTTTTAAAATTGAAAAATGTTACAGAAAAAGTTAACAAATTTTTTAAGAATGAAGTTTCAAAATTAAAATTTTATAAATACAATTCAAAACCTATTTGATCTCCTTTTAATAAATTAACAAAGTATTTAACAAACTAAGTGTATAAACCATTACACCATTACCCTCCAATTTTTGCTTATCGACTGAAAAAATACACTACGTGCATGACGCACACTACGTGCATATCACGCATGTGTGTCACACCATCATGTTTTCAAAAATTTTAGAAAACCATCACGCATGTGTGACACACACTAATTTCTTATGTTTACACGCTCAAACTTCTCATCAAACCGCAAATGTTTGTCACGCAGTGTGATCGTGTAAAAAGGCCTTATGGATGCCGTGTCTATACATATGAATGTGGTGTATAAACTTACATACATATGTAAGTGTGTACAGCAGAGCCGCCCAAAATAATGCGCAATTTATTTACCAACGCATACAATCACACATTTGATATCTGCTAGCGTATGATTGTGTGCGCGCGTTTGCTTAGTACACTGAGTGAAATCGTGCAATTTGTTTATTTTGTTAGTAAAAATTTAGAAAAAAATAAAAAATTATGGTTTTTTATTAAAAAAGGAATTAAGAACAACAATAATAACAATAATAACAACAAAAACAGCTAATACGTTTGTTATTTTTTTTTAACTTTCCATGATTTTTTCCATATCGACTTCAAGATCGTAAGTTTTGATTCTCATTAAGTCCTTTATATGCTTATTCGAAACTGAATTCCTGTATTTCGAGGGAAGATATTTAAGCGAAGAAGCGAAGGCTTTTAATTCATACAGAATACGTGTCCGTTCGTCACCTGAAATAAGGTGAAATCGAGTGTGACAATTCATATAATGTCTTTCCAAATTAAATTTCAGTTTTGTTTGCATTATTTTATAGCAAATAAAGCATTGCGCTTCGCCATATCTATTTTCAAGGAAAAATAAATTGTACAACCATTCTTTATTGAACATTTCTAATGTTTTTTTGCAAGTGTATATCAAAAAATAATATTGCTATGTATGTGCGCACGTTCTTCTTTGCTCAACTGCTGAATAGCAAAAGCATTGCTTCGCAGGTGCCGAAGTCAGAAATCTAAGCCTAGTCGTTTTTGACGATCTTTTTTTTTGACGTTGGCAGAATTATCGTCAAAGCGTACATGTTTCGACTGCATTTGCTTGCCTATACTCCGAGTATAGGCATGAAAAATTGCGCATTATTTTGGGCGGCTCTGGTGTACAGCGTCGCTTACTCACTCCACGCCTAGTAGTTGTGATGTTGCCCTAAACAGCGACTACTACTTTATTTAAAAAAAAAAAAACAGAGTTAGTGTAGAACAAGCTTTGCCCAAAACAAGGAGAAGTGACAATAAGTGTATGTGAATAAAAGGTTTTAATGTTTTTTATTGCGATATCGACAAAATAAAGTTACCTACGAAACTTGATGTTATCGAATACTTTTTGTTTTTAAAAATTGGTTCCTCAAGTGCGCACAACTTCAAAGTTATGGCAGCAGACAAGAAGTCCTACTGTCACCAAAAGTACGCTCGGTAGGAACCGTAAAAGCCTCCTTCAGAGCTTTTACAGTGTAAAGAAACATCCGCCTGTATATAAAAACGAAGAGTGCGATCAAATATTTGTAACATCACAGTAAACTTTTAGAATTTGAGTTGTCAGCTAATGAAAAATAGATATTTAAGGTAAATATCCTTACACTACAATTTATGGTTATAAGTAATTACATATATATGTATGCAGGCCGCAGGAATTAGCCTTGGGGGGGGGGGGGGGGGGGGGTTTAATTTAGATTTGCATTCGCATACATTTTTCACTAAGATAAACATCTATCCTGAAACAGATACTTAGACCCATACATCATAAATTTAAATGTTCTTTAACTTTTCTGAAACTGCATACTCCGATGCCTAAAACTATACCCCAGAAAATTTTTTTGGTTGTACACACTTTTCTGTATTTGGTAGAGAATTGGTGATATGATGGCATACATATCCCAGCTAACCAAAAGTGCAAAAAAATACTCCTTTCGGAGCCAAAAACGCTCATTTCTCAGAGCTTTACTCTCCAAAATGAGCTTCTTTCGGAGACCAAATGGAGCGAAAAAGCGCTCTACGCGGGCACTCCAACGGAGTCATAAAAAAGAGTCCGAAATCAGCCCGATTTCGATGAATTTGAAGCGTTTTACGACTCTTTTTAAAACTTTTTTGGTGCTTTTCTGAACCTTTTTCGGAGCCTTTTATTCTCCATTCTGAGGGTTTTTGGAGCCTTTTCAGTCTCCTTTCGGAGCCCTTTAATTGGTGCTTTTCTTTTATTCATCCATTCAGAGGGTTTTTGGAGCCTTTTTGGACTCTTTTCGGAGCCTTTTATTGGTGTTTTTCTGAAGCTTACTTGGGGTCGTTTTTTATTTCTTTTGGGTCATAAATAATAAAAAATAAGGTTTATGAAGTTTCGGAAAATATGAAATGTGCTATGTTTATTTTCTACAGACTATTGATAAACGTCCATGAAAATGCGATAAAAAACCTCAGAAAATGTTTGAAAACATTGAAATAATTGAACGTTGTCGCTCATCTGCTCTCCAACGTTCATTTTCTCACAATTCTCTTTACGCCTTCAACAAATAGGGTCAGAAAACACTCGAAATCTTGCATATATTTGAGCCTTGCAGTTCATTCGCTGTACAATATTCATTTCTTCTCTCCGAAAAGGCTCCAATTACTGACTCTTTTTGAATGCTTTTTCTGGAGCGCTCTGACTTTGGAAAGCTGTGATTATTCGCACTTTCATGAATACATGGCTATAATTAAAGTCCGTTTACCATTTCAACTCTTCAAAGTACGGAAAAGAATTCTGTCAATACTCATGAAAAAAGTAGAAGTTAGCTCGTCACTTGACACAACCGTAGCATCATTTGGCCATGACATCAATTGTACTTGGACAAATTAGGGACGTGCAATGAACAGATTAAATCATATTTTGATTAGTCATAATTCTGATTCATCAAAACCTAATTAATCAGGTCCTGAATAGTACTGTTTACAGTACTTGTTAATTGAAACTGCTCACTGTTTTCATCAGTAAAATGTTTTAAAAAATGCCCATACGCTACACAACTTTGTAATTTCGGAAAGCTCCAAGTGCAATTCAAAGTGCCGGACTTATGTATTGGCCAACCTTATTCTTTGCAACTTTCACCAATTTCTTCTTCCGTAAAATTATTTTAACTAATTTTGTCAAAAGTTATGAGTCAAGATTCAATACAAGAGTTATAAACTGTATTTTGAAAATTTTTGCAACTTAAATTTGGCCATGGGGGGTTTTCCTTCGGTTAAGGAGCCGTCAGTATAATAAAATGCATAGCTTGGATGGCTTGCTTTGTAAAGTAGAAAGGTTTGATTGTATACTTCCGGGGAAGTGTCGATTTTTTTAGGTTTCGCGTTGAGAGGTTGATTCGTATACTTGTGTTGCGCTGATGTCCGGTGGTTTTCAATTTGGTAAAACTTTACATTGCACTACAACTGCAAAAGTCGCGTTTTAACCCCGTAACAATAATCCTAAGGGGAGAAATAAATATTTTGGTTTAGTGAAAAGTTATTATCGAAAAGCCGAAAAACGACCAAAGTCAAATCCTGACCTAAGGGATTCCATGTTTTTTATGTGCAGAACACCTTCTCACAACATTTTTAGACGTGTTTTAGAAGTTGACGTGCAATGTAAAGCTTTACCTTGGATTTTTTTTTAATCAAATACATAAATTTTCACTAAGTTATTTTCCCCCTATCGACCAATAAGGGCAAAAACTGTTTGGCGTTTTCCCTCTACAAAACACATCCCTACAGTTTCAGTTAGTCTTTGTTTTCTGTCTCTTTTTATTTACTTCACCTTGTGATTCCACTATGGTTGGTGCTTTATTTCATATTTAAAAAAAGCGAGGTATTTTATGTAATCATAAGCCTAATAATAAATATTTGAAGCACCATAACCTGTTTCATTAAAAACTTAGCCAAACAGTTCAAAGACAACGTTATCAAGTATTTCAGGCGCTTGCTTTAGGTGAGAAAAAAAGGATACTTACTTTAAGGACCTTAAACGCAGTTAGCTGCCGTAACTATGTGAAAACGAATTCCGAGCCCAAAAGGACAAGAATTATGTGGGCTGTTAAAATAAAAATTTTAACACATTTTCAAAAAGTGGATGTACATACATAAAATAAAAAAGTTACACATATGTGTATGAGACCAGTGAACAATAATAATTGGTTTTAATTATTATATCCGATTTTGTGGAAAAATTGATATTTGGAGAAAAATTACAAAGCACAGCGATAGATAGGATTACATGTTTCAAAGTATCCCCACTTATCATCAGATCCCTTTCCGAACACTGGGATATGAACCAGTGTCCGAAAAGGGATCTGATGATAAGTGGGGACACTTTGAAACATGTAATGAATTATTATTGTTCACTGGTCTTGAGGTTGCAAAACTTACAAATATAAAAAAGTTACAATAAAAAAACCATTTGGAATGTTTTAGTAAGGATCAAAAAATAAAATAAAATTTCCCGAAATCCTCTCAACATAACCTTCTAATTTAGGGGTAGTCATTTGTAACTTTTCTTTCGACCCGGTCTAATGTACACGTCCGATAGTGAAGTGGGCGGAACTCGACGTCGAGGCATAGAAGAATGTGATAAGCGTCCTGTATACATAGATCTGCATGAGATTTACGGAAGGGGGTGTTGTGAAACGTGTTGTCAACCCATTTCGCATTATTTGTGGCGCATTGTGGCAGTAAAAATGCGAAGTGTAAGTAATAAAATATCTCGAAACTTTGTCGAATTGTACCGCTGACAGATTTAAATAAAATTTTCAGCTTTGGAAATCTACAAACAACATTGGAGGTATTTTATTTATTGTGGACACAAAACTTTAGAAAAAGCTATCGCAGCGCCGCCCTGCAATCGTTAATACTACTCTTAAAGTTTTAACGAAATTTATCGTCTACTCTAGGTATTTTCGACACACTGAAATAAGATTCTTACCTGAAATTCTCGGTTGTAAAGTTCATAACAATTTTCAAACAGGAACTGGTAAGTAGATCTAAGACAAGCTTTTACGCAGTCTTTAACTACTGTACTTGCTCTGGGAGGGCTTGAAAGCTCTTGTACCTAAAGTTAAAGTAAGAAGTTAAGTTAGTACTTTTTAATAGTTTATAAGTGCCCGTACCTTCATGCGAAAGAACGTTATGCTAGTCAGTAAATCAACAGTTGACTTGAGGTCCATTAGTTTTTCTTGACTCGTTGCGGGAAAGTTGTTTCGGTACATTGATAGGTCTATGCGCAGTGAGTTGTGCAGCTGGTCCAGCAACTTTACAAACTTTTCCTTCTACGGAATGAAGATATTACAATTTTATTAAAAAGAATAATAGAACGGAATTTTTTTTCATTTAATTTTCAAAAATTTTATATAAGTTTTATGGCACGAGTGCCAATAACAATGTTTATATATTTCATACATTCAAGCACTTTTATGAAATAAAATAACCTTGGACCTTTGGTATGACCAGTAACACTACTGCGACATCAATCATGCAACTTTTTCTAAAGTTGGTTGCACGAAATTCGTACAAAATCATATAAAGATATTTCCAAAAGAAACAATTTTTTTAAGATATCTGCATGGCTTCAGGCTTTATATCTGTCTCAAAGCAAAATACGAGATGGAGTTTAAAAATTTATAACTCATTTCTGACACGACCTCTAGCAGCCAGGGACTTATGAAGCGTTTCTGTTTCGTTATTGTTATATAGATAAATAACGAACCAAAACTGTATCGTAACATGCAATACCCTAACCTGTATCGAAACTGTGAGAAACGACAGCTCATTGGTATCAACACTTGTAGCAATATCCCTAGAACGGATCCGGCAGAAGTAAAACCTGTACCAAAACTACCTACAGATTTCATCCCAATAACAGAACTGTAACAGAAACACTAGGTGTAGAAACAAAACTCAGGAACGTAACCAAAAACAATATACTTTATAAAGTATATCGTTGGCTTCGTGGGCAAATGTGCTAAGTCAACTTTTTATGAAAAATAATGTTTAAATACTGAACGATAATACAATTACAAATATATCGTTTAAAAGTTATCATAATGCCCATTTAAGACGCTGCAAGGCAATGTTCTGCAAATGTGATTAGTCCACTAAAAAAACAAAAAGCAAGTGCTAAGTCCAATTAAAAATAAGTATTTATCTGTTTCATTTAATTTGTTTTATAAAATCATATACAACTGTTGCTGTTAATATATTTTTAGCTTGACTTTGCTTTAATGGAAGTATTTGAATTTATTTTATCAAAAATGGTAAAAAATAATTTTGTTTTGTTTATCCTTGTTAATGTAGCGGTCAAACATTATATTACCATTGAACAAAAAAATACTCGAAGTTGTTTGCACTCAACTGAAGGCAGAAGCGTACAATATAGTCGCCAAGACTTAGGGTTTTTAAGTTATATTTCAAACTAACGTTGTTCTGCCTGACCAGAAATAAATTTTCCATTATTTTTCCATTCGTTTTTAACATTCCATTTATTGCAGTACTTTAGGATATACAATATTTCTGGGTTTACGTCCTCTCTGCTTGCCAGATACTGCGTTAGAGTGACCAGATGGCAAAATAGATTTTTGTAGAGTCTACATATATCTTAGAGTAGGATGTGGATGAACATTGTTAATAACTAAGGTTTATAGATTATTAAAGACAATATGCTGCTGAATTAAATTTATTTCGGTGAGATGATTTGAGCCTTCGTTTGGTACTGGTTAGGTTTGGAGGTTATGGAGACTGTAAGTATTTTCCAATTGGTTGTGTAGGGGGATAGAGGAGAAGCGGCTTTATGGCTTCTCTTTGGATGTCCGACTAAAAAACAGATGTTTTGAACTCAATGAGTATGACGAAAACCGCATAACAAACGAAAAATAAATAGGTGCATTAATTAAGCTTAATGAACATACATCAAAATTCCTCTAATTTGAAGCAAATAACTTCAGGGATATATCGAATAGAAATATTACTTAGCTTGTAGGCTTGGAACTGCACAGTTTTCCAAAAAATGTAAATATATAGCCTATGTCATACCTAGCGAAGCTTTTAACGTATTGGGAAATTTTAAAAGAGATCGACCATAAACTTTGCACATAATTGAAGTACAAACAAACACAAAAATGTGGGCGTGGCACCGCCCCGGCTAAGTACTTTCGACGTCTATAAAGGACACACAAACACACAGACACGTTTTTATTTATAAGATTAATGTTGGTGAAAAAGTTTTTCGTTCCTTACAAGCTCTAGTTTAGGTAATGTTGTATGGTAAAAGTCGTTCAATGTGGAACAGCACTATGAAAAGTATAAACTTCCTCCAACTAAAATTTGGAACGTTAATAACGAAAGACTGTCTATCCCTCCAAGTAATATTTTAATATTAGCTGCAACAGCAAAGCAAATCGGGTTCATGGGATCACCAGAAAAAGGAAAACCTTCTACAGTTTTGATAACACATCCTCATTTTGTTTTCAAATTAGTTTGTCACATATCTGAATTAATGGACATTAATTGATTAATCAAAAAGAAAATTAATTGATTAATCGCCTTTTGATTAATCAGTTTTTGAATAAAATGATTAATCATATATTAAAAAGGCACAAATTTAGGTCACTTTTAAAGCTAACCAAAGAAGTAAAAAATTCATAAAATTGTAGTTACTATAGTTATTGTAAAGATGTTAAAAGTTATAATAAGAAAACTCATGTTTTTAGTAACATACATACCAATGATACTTCAACCAATTGTTGCATATTCGAAATTTTGCCTACTCGCGATCGGACAACACCTCAAAATTTTGTTATTTTTTTATGTTTGGATTTCAATTTTTTTTATTTTCAGCTATTTCAAGGCAAACTTTCACATGAAGACGTTAGTGGAAGAAGGGGCTATGTCGCACTTTGAGTGAAACGAGAAAATAGACTTTAAAGTTTAGCAAAAACATTTGAAGTTCTATCAAAACTGTTAAAATGAACTTGCATGAAAATTATGTAAATCAGTGTAAGACGGTGTATATTTTCATATCAGGGGAGAAATAAAACACATAAATTTACACATAAACATGTTACATAGCACCTTCTTCCACAATTCGTATTGAAAACTTGTGTACATAGCCCCTTCATCCATGATTTATTTTCTTAAATTTTCATGATAGCGGTTATCTGATAAGCCAGAAATCTTTATATGCATAAAGACTATCCACCAATGCAAGAAATAGAGTTTGAGTGGTTTTGCGACATAGCCGCTTCTTCCACTAACGTCTTCATGTGTTTTCAATATTTCCGAGTTGAATTTGACGAAAGAAACCAGAAAACCATCATATGTGTAAGTTGTAATATTCTCCCGCTAAACGGACTTCAAAAAATCCACAACTAAAGGAAAAATTGAGAAAACAGTCTGTATCACCAAAAAAAAAAACACAATTTGGAAACCGGCTAATATTAAGAAGTTAACGGAATCTCAAAATGAACTATCATTCGTTTCAGTCCATATGGCCAATTTTGTTCGATATGGCATCATTCTATGTGACCATTATCTATATATTAATAGGCTAACATTTTTTCCATACAATCAATTGCCAGAGTGTATCTCATAAAAAAATTTATAACTCCAGTTACTATATATTTTGATATGTTTTCGTGGGCCAGGAGCTTTGCATAGGCATATTATATTTAATAAAAAATGCTTCCTTAATTTGTAATAATTCATCAAAGTTTTCACCAAAACCCAAAGCTGTTAAGTACAGTATCTGACTGTTTTGTTGTACATACAGCAGTGGCGCAGGTGGTGAGCGTGCCGGCTATGATGCGTGCGTTCGTAGGTTCAAGGACGTGTTCAGGGCAGGTTAAGTTTTTGTTTTTTTTTTTTACTAAATTAAATTTGCCTTAAAATATACGAAAACTTTTTATTATATTTTTTTTTAAATTTATTATATTTGTAATCCAATATTTTTCTGTTTATTGTGTTTATGACATCTATCTTGGAGTGAAAAACACAAATTTTTTGAAAAAAAAAAAAAAATTATTCCAATTTATCAATTTATATTTCTTAAGAAATATATCATATTTAATATGGAAAAAGTAAAAACACAGTTTGTAGCTTCTTCAATTTTTTAATTTTCCTAAAGACATCAACTATTTTCTTCCTAAAAATTTTTATTTGTAAAAGAGTCGACATATAGCCCAATATTTCAATATTTTTCTGTTTATGACATCTATTTTCGAGTGAAAAAACCTAGTTTTTTAAAAAAAAAGCTAAAAAATTATTTCAATTTATCAATATATGTTTTTTAAGAAATATATCATATTTAATACAAAAAGTAAAAACACAGTTTGTAGCTTAATTAGAAATTGCGTTAATTTTCCTAAAGACATCAACTATTTTCTTCCCAAAAATTTTTATTTGTAAAAGAGTCGACATATAACCCAATATTTCAATATTTTTCTGTTTATGACGTCTATCTTGGAGTCAAAAAACCAATTTTTTTGAAAAAAAAGCTAAACAATTATTTTAATTTATCAATATATATTTTTTAAGAAATATATCATATTTAATATACAAAAAGTAAATACACAGTTTGTAGCTTCTTCAATTTTACATTTACGAAATAATTAGAAATAGCGTTAGTTTTCCTAAAGACATCAACTATTTTCTTCCTAAAAACTTTTATTTGTAAAAGAGTCGACATATAACCCAATATTTCAATATTTTTCTGTTTATGACATCTATTTTCGATTGAAAAAACCAATTTTTTTGAAAAAAAAGCTAAACAATTATTTCAATTTATCAATATATATTTTTTAAGAAATATATCATATTTAATATACAAAAAGTAAAAACACAGTTTGTAGCTTCGTCAATTCTATACTTACGAAATAATTAGAAATCGCGTTAATTTTCCTAAAGACATCAACTATTTTCTTCCTAAAAATTTTTATTTGTAAAAGAGTCGACATATAACCGGAATCCTTACATATTTAGGCTAATTGGGCCAGTTAAGATATGTGGTTTAATATTTCCGAGTTGAATGTGACGAAAGAACCCAGAAAACCATCATATGTGTAAGTTGTAATATTCTCCCGCTAAACGGACTTCAAAAAATCCACAACTAAAGGAAAAATTGAGAAAACAGTCTGTATCACCAAAAAAAAAAAACACAATTTGGAAACCGGCTAATATTAAGAAGTTAACGGAATCTCAAAATGAACTATCATTCGTTTCAATCCATATGGCCAATTTTGTTCGATATGGCATCATTCTATGTGACCATTATCTATATATTAATAGCCTAACATTTTTTCCATACAATCAATTGCCAGAGTGTATCTCATAAAAAATGCATAACTCCAATAGGCATATTATATTTAACAAAAAATGCTTCATTAAAATGTAATGATTCATCAAAGTTTTCACCAAAACCCAAAGCTGTTAAGTACAGTATCTGACTGTTTTGTTGCACATACAGCAGTGGCGCAGGTGGTGAGCGTGCAGGCTATGATGCGTACGTTCGTAGGTTCAAGGACGTGTTCAGGGTAGGTTAAGTTTTTTTTTTTTTTTTACTAAATTGAATTTGCCTTAAAATATACGAAAACTTTTTATTATATTTTTTTTTTAAATTTATTATATTTGTAATCCAATATTTTTATGTTTATTATGTTTATGTGAAAAACCCAAATTTTTTGAAAAAATATAAAAAATTATTCCAATTTATATTTTTTAAGAAATATATCATTTTTAATATGAAAAAAGTTGTTACGTGCTGGTTGCCGGTTGATGGCGCCACTGACTCATCATCCCCATGTTGCATGCCTCAGAGTCTCGCAGGTATGCTTGTTTGTTGCGCGAACTAGCTCGCCGGACTATGGGGTGGATTTTTGACCCCGAGGCATACCCACCGCACCATACAAGAAAAAAAAATCATACCTGGCTCTTAATTTCGCATTGGGGCATTCGGGTCGCACCCCTTCAGGTTACCCGCCCTCGGCCATAGGTGGTGTTCTGGCCGGCCACTCTTCACCCACCCTACCATGGTCGACAGTGGCAATGGTTGGTGTCGACCCCAATTTCAACTCCCTCTTCAGCGTCTGCACCAAACCTTTGACCGCGTCTGTGGTAGAGCGGCTCACCTCTAACTGGTGTTGCACAAACATTAACTCGAACTTTTCCATAAAATCTTCGCCTAGGAAATTCGTTGACGCTACTCCAGCACTCCCGGCCATTCCCGCGCGCGCTCCTTCATCATCGACAATTTTCTCGTTCCCTTCCTCATGCTGCTCGTGTAGTTGCTGCTCGTCGTCATCAGTTCTGTCCTGGTTATCAAGCGCGTCGCTCTCCTCACCGCTTTGCTGGTCGCTATCGTCACCTTCCTTTTTGTTCATGTCCTCTTCGTCGCGCCGGTCCCTCTTCTCGCTCCTAAGCCCTTTCCGTTTAACCTGATCCGCCATTTATCGCGATATTGCTAGTCTTACTTAGCCTCCCAGCCCGCTTACTTTTGCGCGTGCTGTTGGTAACCAATAACTATAATACCCCAAAAGAAGATGGAAAACAAAATTTGGGACTGAAACCCTATTTCACGTTTGCCCCTAACCTCGAGGTACTTTTGCGCGTTTGACGTTGCTGTTGGGATTCGATAGCTACTTAGGCGCTGTGTTAAATACGCTGACAATGACAACGCCGGTGATGATAATACAGGATCGAAGATGCCAATCAAGTGGCGGAATTGACTTTGCTAAAAAAAATCCGAAAAGACTCAAAATCCAACCACCCAAATCCCCACGAGGTTGACGGTCGCGTTTAATTACACGCTATTGGCGTGTTGTTGTACCAAAATTGGTGTAAACCGGCCAATGGCTTATCCTCGGATCTCCAAGGGATAACGCCGATAAGGAATACCGATATTATTGACCGCCAATCGCAGCCACAAGTCAAGATGAATCAAATTGTTGATAACAAAACCCAAAGTCAAAAAAAAATGTTTTAAAGATAGAATATGGGTAAATTTCCACGAAGGGTACCTTTACCCGGAACGTAGAATGTGAACAAAAAAAATATATGAAATATACGTGGTCATAAACGTAAAATGAAAACGTAAATAAAATTTGAAAATCAAAATAATAATGAAAATAAACAGTGTCTCTTCTTTCAGATGCAGTGTCCGTCCGTCCCCCCCATGGTCCGACGTCTTAGTCCCCCTTTCAACACACTTCCCCAACCGTTGTAGGTACTATTAGTTGGCGTTGACCTAGCCAATTAAGCTACCTAGACAACGCACACCCGCCGATCAGAATCCCTCCGCGAATACTATCATCCACCCTTTAACTCGGCAAAACGAGATACCCGCGGATCCGATTCCTGATGGATGAGGTCAGAACCCTGCCACTATTGTCCGGCTTGACCCTCACCAAAACAAGTTGGCAGACCTCTAAACCCCACCTCACCATACCCCCTACATCAACACTATTGACTGGCTATACGCAGCCAAGACAAGCTGCTGATGTACAACAATGTAAATTTTAAAAATTTGAAATTGATATAAAAGTACGAACGCCCCGAACCCCCAAAGTCAAAATATAATACAACCCTAAAGGTGCGAACGTACTCCCCTTGCGTGTCCGAAAAACTAAACTAATTATTGAGGCTCCACTAAACCGTGGGCCCCACGTTGGGCGCCATTTCTGTTACGTGCTGGTTGCCGGTTGATGGCGCCACTGACTCATCATCCCCATGTTGCATGCCTCAGAGTCTCGCAGGTATGCTTGTTTGTTGCGCGAACTAGCTCGCCGGACTATGGGGTGGATTTTTGACCCCGAGGCATACCCACCGCACCATACAAGAAAAAAAAATCATACCTGGCTCTTAATTTCGCATTGGGGCATTCGGGTCGCACCCCTTCAGGTTACCCGCCCTCGGCCATAGGTGGTGTTCTGGCCGGCCACTCTTCACCCACCCTACCATGGTCGACAGTGGCAATGGTTGGTGTCGACCCCAATTTCAACTCCCCCCTTATTCCCCTCAAAACCTCCCGCCCATGTCACGTCTCGTCCGTCTGTCGTCTCCGCATCTGAAAGAAAGAACGCTTAATTTTCGCACGATATTATAGATACATGTTATTTATTCCAAAAGTATTCATAAAAAAAATCAAGGTTCCTTGGAACCATGCCCTTCATGGGCTTCCAATGCTTATGTTTAGAATCCTTACTACATATACAACGTACGTGGTTTTTGCCCACCTCTAATGTGTGTGTGCTGAGCAGGGAGTACGCGCGAGCATGTGCAGGAGTGTCTGTCCCTATTTCAGGACTGCCAACCAAGAGCGCCCCCCCTGCACGAACTTGCCTATGCTCCCAAATGTGTAATAATAGTGTTGTTTCGACTTTTATGACCAAATGTCAAATGTCTACAAAAAAAATGAATTCAAAAATTAAATTGTTGCTGATGGCAACCTTTCATCGACGGCCTACGTCTGACTCCCCTTTTTCGAGGCAGCGACTAAATTGGGGCAATTTCCCCCTATATCCCCCCGATCCTACAAGACGTCTTGGGTCAAGGGTAAAAGGCAAAATAAACTAGTGAAGTGGCTGTGCCACCATCACTCTTGGGGCCCTATGGCATGGAATCTCTAATCATACGAGGGGGGGTGTGAGACGTCGCCGTCGACTGTCTCTGGTAAGACTCACAGTGGTGGCCCTACTTTTCCAAATTATGTCCAGCTATGCTGGATGTTGTATTGGCGTTTATGCCTACCGCGCCACTTATGCGCACTAAAGTTCAAACTAATATTTCACGGAGCGGTCGATGCTTATGGCCTCGCCGCCCTCTCTGGTTTTTTCCAATTATTAAATGGGGGTGCCCCTTTGAAATATAATACATACATATGACCTAGAACGCCGTGCGGCGCTGTATAAAGTCCCTGGCTTAAAATAAAGAAAACCTGGTTAGCTGCACTGCTGACTTTCTTCGTTGTGGTGGTGGTGGCTTGCTTGTTACTTTGGTGGTGGTGGAACTGGTTACCTTGGTTACCTTGGTGGTGGCGGTGGAATTGTTACCTTGGTGGTGGTGGAACTGTCGATTGGTTTCGTATGGTGGAGGTGCGGAGCGATATCTGGCAAACGTTGCCACGATGTTTTTTCGTGATGCCTATAGGGCCAAGGCGCTGAAACCTGCCGTGAAAATGGTGTTGGTCGCGACGCGTCGCGCTATGGCGATAGGCACTCTGGTGTACGATGCGGCTTAGCTCCCCCTATCCCCTTGAATGTGACTGCGTGGCTTATGCTACGTGATGGCGATTCAGGCAGCACCGCGGTGGTGGTTGCCTCGCCCTAATAGCCGCCTTATAAGTTGTTGTGCGTGCCCTGAACAGCAGCCTAGGCCCTATGGTCACGCTCAACTGATTTTTCCCTGTAAAACCCTAAGAAAAAACCCGCACCATGAATATTTTCACCTCACACACTTGCCCTGTCTTACTTACCCTGCACCAAATGTTTCGCTCGCTTCCAAAAATGTTCTTGGGAATCGATTCCCTTGGTTCACCCCTATGCCTAAGCACCTTCTTTGGAGCGGTGGCTTCTTTTTATTGTCCGATGGGCCGGGATTATTTCCGCTCCTTAATTTACGTGCTGGTTGGTTCGGCTGCTGGCGTAGAAAAGAAGGAGGAAGCCATGCAAACCGGAAGAGTTGGCTGCGGTTGCGCGTTGACATTTGCGAATTGCTGATGTGTCAACAGAAGGGATGGAAGCGTTCCGAAAGTGGGGTTACCGGATGACGTACTTGTGACACCAAACACAGGGTGACCGCAACAAAGTAAAAACACAGTTTGTAGCTTCTTCAATTTTATATTTACGAAATAATTAGAAATCGCGTTAATTTTCCTAAAGACATCAACTATTTTCTTCCTAAAAATTTTTATTTGTAAAAGAGTCGACATATAACCCAATATTTCAATATTTTTCTGTTTATGACATCCATCTTTGAGTGAAAAAACAAATTTTTTTGAAAAGAAAAAGCTAAACAATTATTTCAATTTATCAATATATATTTTTTAAGAAATATATCATATTTAATATACAAAATATAAAAACACAGTTTGTAGCTTCTTCAATTTTATATTTACGAAATAATTAGAAATCGCGTTATTTTCCTAAAGACATCAACTATTTTCTTCCTAAAAATTTTTATTTGTAAAAGAATCGACATATAACCCAATATTTCAATATTTTTCTGTTTATGTCATCTATTTTCGAGTGAAAAAACCAAATTTTTTTAAAAAAAGCTAAAAACTTATTTCAATTTATCAATATATATTTTTTAAGAAATATATCATATTTAATATACAAAAAGTAAAAACACAGTTTGTAGCTTCTTCAGTTCTATACTTACGAAATAATTAGAAATCGCGTTAATTTTCCTAAAGACATCAACTATTTTCTTCCTAAAAATTTTTATTTGTAAAAGAGTCGACATATAACCCAATATTTCAATATTTTTCTGTTTATGTCATCTATTTTCGAGTGAAAAAACCAATTTTTTGGAAAAAAAGCTAAACAATTATTTCAATTTATCAATATATATTTTTTAAGAAATATATCATATTTAATATACAAAAAGTAACAACACAGTTTGTAGCTTCTTCAATTCTATACTTACGAAATAATTAGAAATCGCGTTAATTTTCCTAAAGACATCAACTATTTTCTTCCTAAAAATTTTTATTTGTAAGAGAGTCGACATACATATAACCGGAATCCTTACATATTTCCGAGTTGAATTTGACGAAAGAAACCAGAAAACCATCATATGTGTAAGTTGTAATATTCTCCCGCTAACGGACTTCAAAAAATCCACAACTAAAGAAAAATTGAGAAAACAGTCTGTATCACCAAAAAAAAAAACACAATTTGGAAACCGGCTAATATTAAGAAGTTAACGGAATCTCAAAATGAACTATCATTTGTTTCAATCCATATGGCCAATTTTGTTCGATATGGCATCATTCTATGTGACCATTATCTATATATTAATAGGCTAACATTTTTTCCATACAATCAATTGCCAGAGTTTATCTCATAAAAAAATGCATAACTCCAATTATTATATATTTTGATATGTTTTCATGGGCCAGGAGCTTTGCATAGGCATATTATATTTATGATGCGTACGTTCGTAGGTTCAAGGACGTGTTCAGGGTAGGTTAAGTTTTTTTTTTTTTTTACTAAATTGAATTTGCCTTAAAATATACGAAAACTTTTTATTATATTTTTTTTTTAAATTTATTATATTTGTAATCCAATATTTTTATGTTTATTATGTTTATGACATCTATCTTGGAGTGAAAAACCCAAATTTTTTGAAAAAATATAAAAAATTATTCCAATTTATATTTTTTAAGAAATATATCATATTTAATATGAAAAAAGTTGTTACGTGCTGGTTGCCGGTTGATGGCGCCACTGACTCATCATCCCCATGTTGCATGCCTCAGAGTCTCGCAGGTATGCTTGTTTGTTGCGCGAACTAGCTCGCCGGACTATGGGGTGGATTTTTGACCCCGAGGCATACCCACCGCACCATACAAGAAAAAAAAATCATACCTGGCTCTTAATTTCGCATTGGGGCATTCGGGTCGCACCCCTTCAGGTTACCCGCCCTCGGCCATAGGTGGTGTTCTGGCCGGCCACTCTTCACCCACCCTACCATGGTCGACAGTGGCAATGGTTGGTGTCGACCCCAATTTCAACTCCCTCTTCAGCGTCTGCACCAAACCTTTGACCGCGTCTGTGGTAGAGCGGCTCACCTCTAACTGGTGTTGCACAAACATTAACTCGAACTTTTCCATAAAATCTTCGCCTAGGAAATTCGTTGACGCTACTCCAGCACTCCCGGCCATTCCCGCGCGCGCTCCTTCATCATCGACAATTTTCTCGTTCCCTTCCTCATGCTGCTCGTGTAGTTGCTGCTCGTCGTCATCAGTTCTGTCCTGGTTATCAAGCGCGTCGCTCTCCTCACCGCTTTGCTGGTCGCTATCGTCACCTTCCTTTTTGTTCATGTCCTCTTCGTCGCGCCGGTCCCTCTTCTCGCTCCTAAGCCCTTTCCGTTTAACCTGATCCGCCATTTATCGCGATATTGCTAGTCTTACTTAGCCTCCCAGCCCGCTTACTTTTGCGCGTGCTGTTGGTAACCAATAACTATAATACCCCAAAAGAAGATGGAAAACAAAATTTGGGACTGAAACCCTATTTCACGTTTGCCCCTAACCTCGAGGTACTTTTGCGCGTTTGACGTTGCTGTTGGGATTCGATAGCTACTTAGGCGCTGTGTTAAATACGCTGACAATGACAACGCCGGTGATGATAATACAGGATCGAAGATGCCAATCAAGTGGCGGAATTGACTTTGCTAAAAAAAATCCGAAAAGACTCAAAATCCAACCACCCAAATCCCCACGAGGTTGACGGTCGCGTTTAATTACACGCTATTGGCGTGTTGTTGTACCAAAATTGGTGTAAACCGGCCAATGGCTTATCCTCGGATCTCCAAGGGATAACGCCGATAAGGAATACCGATATTATTGACCGCCAATCGCAGCCACAAGTCAAGATGAATCAAATTGTTGATAACAAAACCCAAAGTCAAAAAAAAATGTTTTAAAGATAGAATATGGGTAAATTTCCACGAAGGGTACCTTTACCCGGAACGTAGAATGTGAACAAAAAAAATATATGAAATATACGTGGTCATAAACGTAAAATGAAAACGTAAATAAAATTTGAAAATCAAAATAATAATGAAAATAAACAGTGTCTCTTCTTTCAGATGCAGTGTCCGTCCGTCCCCCCCATGGTCCGACGTCTTAGTCCCCCTTTCAACACACTTCCCCAACCGTTGTAGGTACTATTAGTTGGCGTTGACCTAGCCAATTAAGCTACCTAGACAACGCACACCCGCCGATCAGAATCCCTCCGCGAATACTATCATCCACCCTTTAACTCGGCAAAACGAGATACCCGCGGATCCGATTCCTGATGGATGAGGTCAGAACCCTGCCACTATTGTCCGGCTTGACCCTCACCAAAACAAGTTGGCAGACCTCTAAACCCCACCTCACCATACCCCCTACATCAACACTATTGACTGGCTATACGCAGCCAAGACAAGCTGCTGATGTACAACAATGTAAATTTTAAAAATTTGAAATTGATATAAAAGTACGAACGCCCCGAACCCCCAAAGTCAAAATATAATACAACCCTAAAGGTGCGAACGTACTCCCCTTGCGTGTCCGAAAAACTAAACTAATTATTGAGGCTCCACTAAACCGTGGGCCCCACGTTGGGCGCCATTTCTGTTACGTGCTGGTTGCCGGTTGATGGCGCCACTGACTCATCATCCCCATGTTGCATGCCTCAGAGTCTCGCAGGTATGCTTGTTTGTTGCGCGAACTAGCTCGCCGGACTATGGGGTGGATTTTTGACCCCGAGGCATACCCACCGCACCATACAAGAAAAAAAAATCATACCTGGCTCTTAATTTCGCATTGGGGCATTCGGGTCGCACCCCTTCAGGTTACCCGCCCTCGGCCATAGGTGGTGTTCTGGCCGGCCACTCTTCACCCACCCTACCATGGTCGACAGTGGCAATGGTTGGTGTCGACCCCAATTTCAACTCCCCCCTTATTCCCCTCAAAACCTCCCGCCCATGTCACGTCTCGTCCGTCTGTCGTCTCCGCATCTGAAAGAAAGAACGCTTAATTTTCGCACGATATTATAGATACATGTTATTTATTCCAAAAGTATTCATAAAAAAAATCAAGGTTCCTTGGAACCATGCCCTTCATGGGCTTCCAATGCTTATGTTTAGAATCCTTACTACATATACAACGTACGTGGTTTTTGCCCACCTCTAATGTGTGTGTGCTGAGCAGGGAGTACGCGCGAGCATGTGCAGGAGTGTCTGTCCCTATTTCAGGACTGCCAACCAAGAGCGCCCCCCCTGCACGAACTTGCCTATGCTCCCAAATGTGTAATAATAGTGTTGTTTCGACTTTTATGACCAAATGTCAAATGTCTACAAAAAAAATGAATTCAAAAATTAAATTGTTGCTGATGGCAACCTTTCATCGACGGCCTACGTCTGACTCCCCTTTTTCGAGGCAGCGACTAAATTGGGGCAATTTCCCCCTATATCCCCCCGATCCTACAAGACGTCTTGGGTCAAGGGTAAAAGGCAAAATAAACTAGTGAAGTGGCTGTGCCACCATCACTCTTGGGGCCCTATGGCATGGAATCTCTAATCATACGAGGGGGGGTGTGAGACGTCGCCGTCGACTGTCTCTGGTAAGACTCACAGTGGTGGCCCTACTTTTCCAAATTATGTCCAGCTATGCTGGATGTTGTATTGGCGTTTATGCCTACCGCGCCACTTATGCGCACTAAAGTTCAAACTAATATTTCACGGAGCGGTCGATGCTTATGGCCTCGCCGCCCTCTCTGGTTTTTTCCAATTATTAAATGGGGGGTGCCCCTTTGAAATATAATACATACATATGACCTAGAACGCCGTGCGGCGCTGTATAAAGTCCCTGGCTTAAAATAAAGAAAACCTGGTTAGCTGCACTGCTGACTTTCTTCGTTGTGGTGGTGGTGGCTTGCTTGTTACTTTGGTGGTGGTGGAACTGGTTACCTTGGTTACCTTGGTGGTGGCGGTGGAATTGTTACCTTGGTGGTGGTGGAACTGTCGATTGGTTTCGTATGGTGGAGGTGCGGAGCGATATCTGGCAAACGTTGCCACGATGTTTTTTCGTGATGCCTATAGGGCCAAGGCGCTGAAACCTGCCGTGAAAATGGTGTTGGTCGCGACGCGTCGCGCTATGGCGATAGGCACTCTGGTGTACGATGCGGCTTAGCTCCCCCTATCCCCTTGAATGTGACTGCGTGGCTTATGCTACGTGATGGCGATTCAGGCAGCACCGCGGTGGTGGTTGCCTCGCCCTAATAGCCGCCTTATAAGTTGTTGTGCGTGCCCTGAACAGCAGCCTAGGCCCTATGGTCACGCTCAACTGATTTTTCCCTGTAAAACCCTAAGAAAAAACCCGCACCATGAATATTTTCACCTCACACACTTGCCCTGTCTTACTTACCCTGCACCAAATGTTTCGCTCGCTTCCAAAAATGTTCTTGGGAATCGATTCCCTTGGTTCACCCCTATGCCTAAGCACCTTCTTTGGAGCGGTGGCTTCTTTTTATTGTCCGATGGGCCGGGATTATTTCCGCTCCTTAATTTACGTGCTGGTTGGTTCGGCTGCTGGCGTAGAAAAGAAGGAGGAAGCCATGCAAACCGGAAGAGTTGGCTGCGGTTACGCGTTGACATTTGCGAATTGCTGATGTGTCAACAGAAGGGATGGAAGCGTTCCGAAAGTGGGGTTACCGGATGACGTACTTGTGACACCAAACACAGGGTGACCGCAACAAAGTAAAAACACAGTTTGTAGCTTCTTCAATTTTATATTTACGAAATAATTAGAAATCGCGTTAATTTTCCTAAAGACATCAACTATTTTCTTCCTAAAAATTTTTATTTGTAAAAGAGTCGACATATAACCCAATATTTCAATATTTTTCTGTTTATGACATCCATCTTTGAGTGAAAAAACAAATTTTTTTGAAAAGAAAAAGCTAAACAATTATTTCAATTTATCAATATATATTTTTTAAGAAATATATCATATTTAATATACAAAATATAAAAACACAGTTTGTAGCTTCTTCAATTTTATATTTACGAAATAATTAGAAATCGCGTTATTTTCCTAAAGACATCAACTATTTTCTTCCTAAAAATTTTTATTTGTAAAAGAATCGACATATAACCCAATATTTCAATATTTTTCTGTTTATGTCATCTATTTTCGAGTGAAAAAACCAAATTTTTTTAAAAAAAGCTAAAAACTTATTTCAATTTATCAATATATATTTTTTAAGAAATATATCATATTTAATATACAAAAAGTAAAAACACAGTTTGTAGCTTCTTCAGTTCTATACTTACGAAATAATTAGAAATCGCGTTAATTTTCCTAAAGACATCAACTATTTTCTTCCTAAAAATTTTTATTTGTAAAAGAGTCGACATATAACCCAATATTTCAATATTTTTCTGTTTATGTCATCTATTTTCGAGTGAAAAAACCAATTTTTTGGAAAAAAAGCTAAACAATTATTTCAATTTATCAATATATATTTTTTAAGAAATATATCATATTTAATATACAAAAAGTAAAAACACAGTTTGTAGCTTCTTCAATTCTATACTTACGAAATAATTAGAAATCGCGTTAATTTTCCTAAAGACATCAACTATTTTCTTCCTAAAAATTTTTATTTGTAAAAGAGTCGACATACATATAACCGGAATCCTTGCATATTTCCGAGTTGAATTTGACGAAAGAAACCAGAAAACCATCATATGTGTAAGTTGTAATATTCTCCCGCTAACGGACTTCAAAAAATCCACAACTAAAGAAAAATTGAGAAAACAGTCTGTATCACCAAAAAAAAAAAACACAATTTGAAAACCGGCTAATATTAAGAAGTTAACGGAATCTCAAAATGAACTATCATTTGTTTCAATCCATATGGCAAATTTTGTTCGATATGGCATCATTCTATGTGACCATTATCTATATATTAATAGGCTAACATTTTTTCCATACAATCAATTGCCAGAGTTTATCTCATAAAAAAATGCATAACTCCAATTATTATATATTTTGATATGTTTTCATGGGCCAGGAGCTTTGCATAGGCATATTATATTTAACAAAAAATGCTTCATTAATTTGTAATAATTCATCGAAGTTTTCACCAAAACCCAAAGCTGTTAAGTACAGTATCTGACTGTTTTGTTGTACATACAGCAGTGGCGCAGGTGGTGAGCGTGCCGGCTATGATGCGTGCGTTCGTAGGTTCAAGGACGTGTTCAGGGTAGGTTAAGTTTTTTTTTTTTTTTTACTAAATTGAATTTGCCTTAAAATATACGAAAACTTTTTATTATATTTTTTTTTTTTAATTTATTATATTTGTAATCCAATATTTTTATGTTTATTATGTTTATGACATCTATCTTGGAGTGAAAAACCCAAAATTTTTGAAAAAATATAAAAAATTATTCCAATTTATCAATTTATATTTTTTAAGAAATATATCATATTTAATATGGAAAAAGTAAAAACACAGTTTGTAGCTTCTTCAATTTTATATTTACGAAATAATTAGAAATCGCGTTAATTTTCCTAAAGACATCAACTATTTTCTTCCTAAAAATTTTTATTTGTAAAAGAGTCCAAATATAACCCAATATTTCAATATTTTTCTGTTTATGACATCTATCTTCGAGTGAAAAAACCATTTTTTTTTTAAAAAAAAAAGGTAATCAATTATTTCCATTTATCAATATATATTTTTTAAGAAATATATCATATTTAATATACAAAAAGTAAAAACACAGTTTGTAGCTTCTTCAATTTTATATTCATGTAATAGTTTGAAATCGCGTTAATTTTCCTAAAGACATCAACTATTTTCTTCCTAAAAATTTTAATTTGTAAAAGAGTCGACATATAACCGGAATCCTGACATATTTCCGAGTTGAATTTGACGAAAGAAACCAGAAAACCATCATATGTGTAAGTTGTAATATTCTCAGCCTAAACGGGCTTCAAAAAATCCACAACTAAAGGAAAAATTGAGAAAACAGTCTGTATCACCAAAAAAAAAAAACACAATTTGGAAACCGGATAATATTAAGAAGTTAACGGAATCTCAAAATGAACTATCATTTGTTTCAATCCATATGGCCAATTTTGTTCGATATGGCATCATTCTATGTGACCATTATCTATATATTAATAGGCTAACATTTTTTCCATACAATCAATTGCCAGAGTGTATCTCATAAAAAATGCATAACTCCAATTATTATATATTTTGATATGTTTTCATGGGCCAGGAGCTTTGCATAGGCATATTATATTTAACAAAAAATGCTTCATTAATTTGTGATAATTCATCAAAGTTTTCACCAAAACCGTGGCGCAGGTGGTGAGCGTGCCGGCTATGATGCGTGCGTTCGTAGGTTCAAGGACGTGTTCAGGGCAGGTTAAGTTTTTCTTTTTTTTTTTTACTAAATTGAATTTGCCTTAAAATATACGAAAACTTTTTATTATATTTTTTTTTTAATTTATTATATTTGTAATCCAATATTTTTCTGTTTATTGTGTTTATGACATCTATCTTAGAGTGAAAAACACAAATTTTTTGAAAAAATATAAAAAATTATTCCAATTTATCAATTTATATTTTTTAAGAAATATATCATATTTAATATGAAAAAAGTAAAAACACAGTTTGTAGCTTCTTCAATTTAATATTTACGAAATAATTAGAAATCGCGTTAATTTTCCTAAAGACATCAACTATTTTCTTCCTAAAAATTTTTATTTGTAAAAGAGTCGACATACAGCCCAATATTTTTCTGTTTATGACATCTATTTTCGAGTGAAAAAACCAAATTTTTTTAAAAAAAGCTAAAAAATTATTTCAATTTATCAATATATGTTTTTTAAGAAATATATCATATTTAATATGAAAAAAGTAAAAACACAGTTTGTAGCTTCTTCAATTTAATATTTACGAAATAATTAGAAATCGCGTTAATTTTCCTAAAGACATCAACTATTTTCTTCCTAAAAATTTTATTTGTAAAAGAGTCGACATATAACCCAATATTTCAATATTTTTCTGTTTATGACATCTATCTTCGAGTGAAAAAACCAATTTTTTTGAAAAAAAAGCTAACCAATTATTTCAATTTATCAATATATGTTTTTTAAGAAATATATCATATTTAATATACAAAAAGTAAAAACCCAGTTTGTAGCTTCTTCAATTTTATATTTACGAAAGAATTAGAAATTGCGTTAATTTTCCTAAAGACATCAACTATTTTCTTCCTAAAAATTTTTATTTGTAAAAGAGTCGACATATAACCCAATATTTCAATATTTTTCTGTTTATGACATCTATTTTGGAGTGAAAAAACCAATTTTTTTTAAAAAAAAGCTAAAAACTTATTTCAATTTATCAATATATATTTTTTAAGAAATATATCATATTTAATATACAAAAAGTAAAAACACAGTTTGTAGCTTCTTCAATTTTATATTCATGTAATAGTTTGAAATCGCGTTAATTTTCCTAAAGACATCAACTATTTTCTTCCTAAAAATTTTAATTTGTAAAAGAGTCGACATATAACCGGAATCCTTACATATTTCCGAGTTGAGTTTGACGAAAGACACCAGAAAACCATCATATGTGTAAGCTGTAATATTCTCCCGCTAAATGGACTTCAAAAAATCCACAACTAAAGGAAAAATGGGGTCAAGCTAGATGCGGGGGGTGGAGAAGCGGAACACAGAGCCTGAACCTTCAGGCTCCTAGCCTCTCCCACACCAAGACCGTAGTGCACGGCTAAGCCCCCTTTCTGGGACCGCGGATGTTGACGGCGGCAGCTCCGTGGCATGCGAGCACACTCGTATGTCGCGGGTCTCCTTCAGTTAATACCGGCGGCCACAGCCATGGAACACTGACCGTAACCTTCTCGAGGTGACCCTGTTTACACAGAACACTACGGATCTAGACCCGGAGGGTGTCGATCTAACCCTTCCCCCTAACCCAAGGTGTTAAGCGCATCCGTGCCTACTGGGTGGTTTGCAGTCAGGGGCTTCCGACTGTATTCGAACGGAGCCTCCCGGATACCGGTCCACCTCCGGGAGTAAACCGGACTTACTGCGGTATGGGGCGCTGCCGTAGCTGACCGTTCCCTTCCCCCTTATATATTTTTATGGTCACCGAAAGGCCTCTACTGAGTAGGTGACCAACGAACCAGAATGATGGACAAAATTAACTCCGCCTCGGATCCCTGCACGGGTAAAAATGCCGCCACTGGACAGGGCGTTAAAAATGTACCAAAAAGAGTCAGCCCCACCAGGGCCACTCGCCCGAGTACCGCATCGACGGGTTCGGGCAGGCCTTCACGGCCAGCAGCCTTCCCACTTCGGTCGTCTGCACAAAGTGGTGCGGCTAAACCCCTTGAGGGAAAGCCGTTACCACGCGTAACCGCACCGGCCAAACCCCTTGAGCCGGCCAGTCTTCCTAGGCCTGTTCCAGGCACCACAAAACAGCCCAAAGGTGTTGGCCCCAATCCCTCCACGGGAGAGCGTACAGCCCCAAGGGCACCTAGCAGTGCCGCTCAGCTAGCACCGAATAGCGGGCGGAAAATTTCTCCCTCCGTTAGGGCGCAACGGGACCGCAGATTTGCGGCCAAGATAGTGTCGCGACTGGGAAGCGTGCCCCCCAGCGGACTAACGGAGGACCAAAAAGCCTCCCTAACTTGGGCCACCAACCTCCTCGAGGCAGGAACGCGAAGCAGGGAAGCCGCCGAAGGCACTGGCCTCTAAGAGACAGCGTTCTCAGGAAAGCACCTTGAGTGAATCCAAGAGGCACAGACCCTCGGCGACATCCCCGAGAACCGCTGCGGTGAACCCGCCCAGACCGTTCAGTGAGGTGGCCAAAGACCACCTCACCCTCGCGGTACTGGACAAATCACATCCAGACGGCAATATCACTCCAGACAACTGGAAGTCGGTACTAATTGGTCTGTGCGGGGTCTACGGAAAAGTCCTCGAGAAATTTCCGGGCCCTGCACCTATCATCCGCGATGCCGGCTGGTATCAGCGGAGGATCAAGATGGTCTCCTGTGCCGATGAGCGCTCGGTCAAGCTATACAAGGAGGCAATCTCCGCGTTAGGCGAGCTGTGGTCCGGGGCAGACCTGGTAGCGGTGCATAGGAACGAGATTCCTTGCAGGCTACGGGCCTGGGCCTGGATTCCAGCGGCCGAGCCGTCGACGCCGGATGCCATCCTGAAAAACATCCAGAACGCAGGGCTACCCATCAGTGAATGGAGGGTAGTAAGGTTTAGTGAGGTCAGGGAGAAGCAGCGCTATGTGACGCTAGTCATTAGCGAAGATTCTCTCCCTGCTCTGGAAGCCTGTGGTGGAGTTATCAGCTACTGCTTCTGCTCCATCACCCTGCGGATCCAGAAGAAGGGTGAACCCGCAACGGATGATACTGGGGCCGAAGGACCAGGAAGCACCGTGAGTGAACCTGGTCCTTCCATTAAAGCCAGCGATGAGGGCACTTCATTGGCAATCACCTTGAGTGGAGCGGATGATGCTTCCGTCGCCTCGCAGACCGTTGCAGGCGGTGAAGGTCCCACGGGCAGCACCTTGAGTGAACCCGTTGGGAGGGCGCACTCATTCGTTGGATACGACTCGGCGAACGACTCTGAGAGCGACTCGGCCTCAGCGTCGGGCTTCGTCGGGTCTACCTTCGGCCGATGGGTGCACCAGTCCGAGAGCCAGCTACTCGACTCTGACGCGGAGGACGCGGCACATGACATCACAGTCATAGCCGCCCCCGAACGCGAAGAGGCGGTGGCGATGGACGAGGGCTCGGATACCGACCTGTAAATTCTGATGATGCGGGTTCTTCAAATCAACCTGCATCACTCCAAGGCAGCTTCGGCTGCCCTTCTCTTGCGCCTCGGCGAAACAGCCGAAGAGCTCGTACTTATCCAAGAACCTTGGATCGTCGGTAACAAGGTGTGCGGACTAACCTCTGATGCCTACCAGGTGGTTAAGCCCCCAACTACAGGTAGGACCAGAGCTTGCATCCTTGTTAAAAAGACCCTCTCTCACTTTCTGTTATCCAATTTCAGCGACGCAGATACAGCGAGCATCAGCCTCGAAGTTGAAGGCAAGCAAATCTGACTAACTACAGCCTACATGGCGCACGAAGCCCCCGAATTTCCATCCAGATGCCTAACAAACGCAGTGATGGAGGCAAATCGACGAAAGCTGCCGATGATTATAGGAGCTGACGCCAATGCACACAATTTAGTATGGGGTTCGACTGACACCAACACCAGAGGTGAGTGCCTTCTTGACTTTATTCTATTACACAATCTGTATATAAGCAATTCTGGAAGCGAACCAACGTTCGTTACCGCAAATAGAAAGGAAGTCCTTGACATTACGCTAATCTCTGGCCCGGTACTGGGCCAAATTGAGAACTGGCATGTCTCAAGGGACAACTCCTTCTCTGATCATAAATACATTTGTTTCCGTCTCCTTGTGAGACCACCTACTCTTGCAGCTTACAGAAATAGGAAGAGAACGGATTGGAACGTTTTCAGGAACGTTCTATCACACTCGCTCTATAAAAACGCTTCTCACGGTAGACTCGGCCTACCGCAAAGACCTGATGAAGCGCACACACATCTGAAAAACGGGTCAGCTTCGATCGGTGAGCTCGACTCATCGTCTAAAATTGACGAGGCGGTAGACTCGATCACAGAGTCCTGTAACGCTGCTTTTAACGTCTCCTGTCCGGTTACCAGACCGAGGAAAAAGACGAGACCACCTTGGTGGAGATCCGAAATTTCCCAGCTCAGGAAAAATAGCAGGAGATTGTTTAATGAAGCTAAGCGGACTGGTTCTTGGCACGACTACAAGCAGGCCTTGAAAATTTTAAAAAAGCAGTCAACAAAGCCCAGAAGAGTTCATGGATGGACTTCTGTACCAGCATTGAAACAAACTCAGAGGCAAATAGACTGCGTAAAGTTCTATCTAAAAGTCCCACCGTTCCGACCTTCATCCAGAAACCGGACGGAGACTGGACATCGTCCAACGGCGAAATGGTCGAACTCCTAATGGAAACGCACTTCCCAGGCTGTTCCACGGAGCCACCTACAGCCGACAATGGCGGTACAATTTACAACTCTTTAGAGGGGATAATCATCCCCCAAAAAATCGAATGGGCAATTGGAACCTTCGACCCTTTTAAATCTCCGGGACCCGACAACATCTTTCCCGCCGAACTTCAAATGGCCAGAGACATTCTCTGTCCCATTCTGTCCGAGATCTACACATCTTGTCTTAGGCTATGCCACGTTCCGCACAAATGGACCGACTCCAAGATAGTCTTCATACCAAAAGGAGGACGAGTCTCGCACTCAAAACCAAAGGACTTTCGGCCTATTAGCCTTACGTCCTTTCTTCTTAAGGTACTGGAGAGAATACTAGACGCCCACATTAGGGATAATCTGCGCCCTCTTGACCTCTCGAAGGCTCAACACGCATACTCTAAGGGTGAGTCCGTGGAAACAGCACTCCATGCTATTACCACAAAGATAGGAAAGGGACTTGCCTTCAAGGAGTACCCGCTGGGTATCTTTCTCGACATCGAAGGAGCCTTCAACAACGTACTTCCGCAGGCCGTCATCGAGTCAATTCGGGGAACGGGACTGGAACCTCCGCTTGTGGAATTCGTTAGCCAGCTCCTGGCAAAGAGAACTATCCATGCTAATCTAGGTGAGGCCTCAATAGTGCGATACGCATCTCGAGGCACTCCTCAAGGGGGAGTCCTATCTCCTTTACTGTGGAACCTAACCGTAAACACCTTACTTCTGGAACTGGAAAACACCGGTTGCCAAATCATTGCCTACGCCGACGACATCGCTCTTACGGCCACCGGCAGGCATCTTCAGACCCTAAGTGAACTGCTCCAATCGGCCCTGAACCTCGTGGAGGACTGGGCTATGGTAAGCGGCCTTAGCGTAAATCCTTCTAAAACGGAAATGGTCCTTTTCACAAGAAAGTACAAAGTACCAGCCTTTACACCACCCCGCCTAAACGGGGTTAGGCTCACGCTCTCCCAAGAGGTCAGGTACCTCGGCGTTATCTTAGATAGCAAACTCAACTGGAACAGCCATGTTGAGAACAGATCCAGGAAAGCTATCACTGCCCTTTATGCATCCAAAGCAGCCGTAGGAAAGAAATGGGGTATGAATCCCCGTGTGATGCACTGGCTGTACAACGCTGTGGTTAGACCCATCCTCTTCTATGGTGTTGTTGTATGGTGGCCTGCACTAGAACGAAACGGCATCACTGGAAGGCTGGGTAGAGTACAGCGTTCTGCGGCGGTGCTTATTACGGGGTCACTTCCATCCACGCTTACCAAAGCTTTGGAAGTCATGCTCAACCTACTCCCGGTTGACTTGTACGGTAAACTCCAAGCAAGCTATAGTGCAGTAAGATTGAGCGCTGTTCAACGATGGAATGACACCAGATTTGGACACTCAAAGATCTTGGAGACCATACCCCAAAATCAGAAAACCGTGGACTACACCACACCTATAGGCCACGGCCCAAATACCAAGTTCTCCACCAAAATCCCTGCGAGGGAGGAATGGGAGGACAGACACATTCTAAACCCGCATTCAGACTAAATATTTACAGACGGCTCGAAGCTCAACGGCAGGGTGGGCAGCGGCGTCTACTCGAAAGATCTTTCACTATGCTTAAGCATTCGACTACCCAGCCACTGCAGCGTACAATGTGTTTAAATAAATAGTGTGCACGTGATGTGTGTGAAAACAAAAAAGCTCACAAGAATAGGAGCAAAATTGCTTTGCGCAAACAGTTGAGCAGCACGTTGAGTCTAATTAAAATTTGGTAATTCTTTCCTTTAACACACAACTGCTAAAATTATAAAAGTGGTACCAAAAGACGCGTCTTGGTCTCAGGAATACGAATGCGGAAGCGCTTTTTTGATATTTTACTTCAATCGCGAGAAATTAGCAAAACAAATTCTTGATTTTCATGTGGCTGTTGTAACTACAAAAGAGCCCTGCAGGACACTTTTAAAATTTGATCTTGTCTTGTGTCCGGCTTCAAAAAAACAACAGAATTATCCATCCGAGTATCCTATACATGTCGAGGGAGTGTTGAGCCAAAGCGATAAAGGAAAAGCTATTATAAGCTTCAATTGTAGCCACAACAATATACTAGAAAGTCATCGACAGGATATAATATCTCTTATTTTGGACAAACTTTTTATACCCAGCGTACTAGTACTAGTACAAGGGTATATTAATTTTGTCCACACAACGGTACTATGTAACGGCTCAAAATAATCGAGTTAGATATAGAGTTCCATATATGAAAGTTCTTAGGTTAAAAAGAGGAATTTATTAAGGCATGTCCGTCCGTCTGTCCGTCCGTGTACACGATAACTTGGGTAAAAATATATATTTGCACATAAATTAACACAAGTTGAGTAAAACTTGAGATATTCGCATGAAATTTCGTACACAGGTTACTTTCCGGCCAAAGCAGGTTGGTGTTTAAAATGGGGAAATCTGATGATAACCACGCCCCCTTTTTTGGTATAGAAAATTTGAAATAAGATTCTAGGGCCTATATCATTGCCATGTCATGGTATTTGTATCTCGTTCTGAAAACTAACGATGGGTTTTTAATGTTCGGTTCACCCGAACTTAGACTTCCTTACTTGTTTATTTAAAGTTCGATTTACACAGCGCTGATTTTTCGAAAATTTCCAAACAGATAGTCGAACTTTTTCCCAGTGAAAGCGAGGTAGTTTCTAGTACTTACTTTCATTAAATTTATTTATAATTTTTATAATCGAAGGACTATTATTATATACCCCGTGGGCAACGTAAAAATCCAGGCGGAAAACTCTATGACAAATTTCACAATATTAAAAACAAGAAGCGCAAAATTGAAAAAGTATGTAGGCAAAGCGTTAGTGATGATGAAGTTGATGAAGTTCGATGAAAATGCCGCAAAGCCTAAAAACGAAGCTGTGCGAAACTCCTGTTGACGCTCTTTGTTTTTCATTTAATCCGCCAGCCGAATCTGGGACTTGGCGTCAAACATTTCCTTTACGCAAAAAGGATTTACGAAGTGGGACTTCTTCAACTTATTTGGAATGGCCTTCCTTGAAACAGGCCTATGGGTATAAAATGGTAAAACGTGAACACAAATTCTAATACCAAATATATAAGTATGAATAACTGTGTTACATTGTAAATTTTTTTTACAACTACTAAATTTGTATTAAACAACATGATATTCTATTTTTAATACATAATCTCTTTATATATTTATTTGGAGATCGTAGGCTAGTTAGACCTAATTTTGTTTGGTGCAAATAAAAGTTTTTATTTCACCTTCTTGCCCAACGTTTCGCTGCATATTCCAGCTTCATCAGGGGCTACACTATTTATTTTTTCACAAGAGATAAAGAAAAATTACATATAAACATCCATGAACATAAACAAACAGAAGATTACATATAAAAATGTAGAGCAATAAAATTCACTTACAAAAAGATAAACAATATGAACACTTAAAACTAATCATCCGTACCACCTTGCGTGGTAGTTTTGTCATTACTAAATCTATTTGTTAAACATAACATGTAAGCAGCGCCTATGCAGTCGTAGTCTTCTTTTTTGTTGATCGACTTTTCTCTATTTCTCAATATGTGCAAGCTTTCCAATGTGTATCTGGTTAATTCTCGTTTTTCCTTATCAATAATTTTGGTGTTGTTGAAATCAGCTGTATGGCCACTGCTGATTATATGTTGTGAGAGCGCTGTGCTTGGCTTTTGTTTTTTGACGTCTGCTTTGTGTTCGGCTATTCCGATGTACATCTTATCACAGTGTTCGTTGGCTTTTCCATTGCATTCTATTTTATATATCACATTGTTTTGTTGTAGTTTGTCTATTGGATCTTTTGTTCTTGTATAAATTTTGGATAAAGTGTTGTTGGATTTATAAGCTAAGGTGATGTTTTATTCTTTCAGTATGCTGTGGTCTATTGTATTAAGCTTTGGTATATATGTGACGCTGTAATATTTCTTCACTTCTGTTGTTGCTGCAACTTGTTGTTTATCTTGGGGGTTGCTACTTTTTTTGATTTCCTGGTTTATTAGTTCATGTGTCAAGTGGTCAGGGTAATTATTATTTTTCAGGATTGTGTGTATTTTTTCTATGTTAGATTCAGGGAATGTTTCGTGGCTAATTGTCATTATTTTTCGTATTAAATTTTTCGCTGTGTTGATTTTGTACTTTGTTGGTTGGGAGGATAAAAAAATTAATTAGTCGACCAGAGGATGTTGGTTTCGAGTACCAATTTAAAATAATACTGTTGTTGGTTCTGTGTATGCGCACATCTAGAAAAGGGATGCTTTCATTTTCTTCCATTTCTATTGTAAATTGTAGTTTCTGGTGGTATTTGTTCAGTGTCTCGAGGATTTTATTCACGTCTTTTCGTTTCACTATTGCAAAAATGTCGTCTACATATTTGGTGATAAATTTAACGTCAATATTATGTTGTTGTTTAAGCTCCGTGATGGTATTGTCAATAAGGTCGTCCATGACAATATCGGCTATTGTTGGTGAGAGCGGGTTTCCCATTTGCATTCAAAAAGTTTGAGTGTATAGTCTATTATTGCACATGAAATAATTGTTTTCTCTGAGGCAGAAGTCAAGTATTTGTTGGAATTTTGCTTTTGTGATGTTGGTTGTGTGCTGAATTTTTTCCCATTTTCTCATTATTATTCTAATTGCTAACATTATAGGTATATTTGTAAACAAGGGCACGACCTCGAACGAGACTAGTACATCTTCTTCACAAACATTAATATTTCTTAATTTATCTTTTAAAATGTATGAATTTTCCACGTTATAGTTATCAGATATAAGTTGCTTGAGGGTTTTTCCGATGTATTTGGATAAGTTATAACAGGGCACCATAACGGAGGAGGAAATGGGCCGTAAGGGCATCTGCGGTTTGTGAATTTTCGGCAGTCCATATAGTCTAGGCGCCGCGGCTGCTGTGCAAGTTAGTTGCTGTTTCTCTCGTCTGTTGATTTGTTTGGTTTTGTACAGCTCTTCGACTATTTTGTTGTTTTTCCTCTGTAGTGTGTGGGTTGGATCTGTTCTTGTAATTTTGTATGTTTTTCTATCTTCTAGTAATGTGTTCATTTTTTATTTGTTTTCTGATTCGTACATTGCTACTGTCTTATTACTCTTGTCCGCGTCTGTTATTGTAATATTGGTATGCGATTTTAGAAATGATTTTGTTTTGTTGAATGCTGCTAATAGGAATTTCTCAGCCGAGTTGTGTCTAATGTTTCGCTTGAACAGTAGTATGTTGTTGCTAACTTTGTTTCTTGCTATGTCCTTATCTTTTTCGTCTTTTATACCCGCGATTATTTGTTCCATTTCTGCTATGATACGTATTGGTGAAAAACTCTGGCTTGTTGTTGGTAGGGTAAACTTTTTCCCCATTGAAAGTAGCCACCTTACTTCTGTTGGAAAATTAATGTTGGTTTTGTTCACGAACCAGTTGTTGTTTTTGCCTATTCCTAGTTTTCTCATTTGTTCATCTTTCATTCTCTCTAATTTGGAATTTTGTGCTTGCATCGCAGTAGAAATTTGAGTTGCTCTGTCAGTTTTGCTAATTTGTGTTTTTGATTGCTGTAGTGTTTTAGTCTCATACATGTATCTTCTTCGTGCTTAAGCTTCATATGTTTGTAGAAGTCTTTCATATTGAACCAGTGTTGTCTCTTTATATATATTTTAAGATTGAATACGACTTCAATGTTCTGCACACAGGAAAGGGCAACAATTTAATTTCGAAGTGGAACCGATTTAAAAGTCGCATAGGGACTTATTTCGAAGATAATATAAAGGATCGGAAATCAAGGGAAGAGTATGTTTTATTGAACCTGATAAAAAACGAAGGTAAAAAATACAGTGGCTGGTAATAAGATCAACGTAAATAAGGTCAATTGATTAGTTATTTATTTGCAAATTAAATGAAATAGAAGTTTATCACACTTGATATTTCAAACTCATATCTTATTATACAATGAGACTTGCGAAAAAAGTCGCGAGACGCAAAGAGTCTCACCAATTGAAATTATTTCCGTTGATCCTATTACCTATCACCAATAAATTCGAATGTTGAAATTGCAAATAAATATCTTCATTGTTTGTTTTCTTTTTAGATAGCAAAGACTAACTAAGAACAAAACTAATCCATAGCATCATAACCCACACTCAGATTCACAGGACAGGATGGAAAAACCAAAAAAAAGTTCACTATATTAGATGCCCAAGAGAGTTTTACGGTCCATTTAACTTCAATAAACAACTACAAAGTTCGAGTGCGTGAGTTACAAGAAAAGTACTTCACTACTTCTTTAACAGTACAACCACTTATTATAGTCGTCGGATATGATATTTACCAGCTTGAAGAATTTTATGTATATTTTGACGATATTCTTTATAAACAAATTTCATATCTTAGTTGTTTAAATATCTGCTTTCAAACTTTCCATGTACTTAATTTATGTTACCCACGCGCAAGTCAAAATGTGTGGGTTTTCATACAAAAACACTTTTTTTCAATAAGTACTGAACATTATTATGCAACTTTTTTAATAACAATGAGTAAATGATAAACTACATAAATTTTAAATGTAAGCCATGAATTGTATGTATATGTTTTAAATGTTCATCTAGTTTTAAGAGCGTTGACGAGTTAATCAAACATATGAAAATATTTCACTTCATTAAACATTCTGATATGGTACAATGTATTCAGTTAAGTTGTAATCAAGTGTTTACCAATCTCAAGGCATTTCGTTCGCACATAGTAAAAACTCATTCAAATAATTTCTTACAGACTGCAAATTTAAAGCATAATGCAGCTCAGCATACAGAGCAAAATGAAAATTTAAGTAAAACTCATCATTCTGTGAGTAAGGAATGTGAAGCGAACGAAAATGAAATTCCTTGTATACTAGATAAACTCAAAAAACTATTTTTTTTATTCACTCTAAAATTGTATTCCAGAGATAATATACCGCGTAAAGATGTAATTGCCGTCGTGTCGTCTCAGAAATTGTTATGTCGTTAGGTGAACTATTACAATGTTTAAAAAAAACTTGATGTTGATTCTTGACTTACATATGTAAGGATCCATTCGGCAGTTTTAAAAGTGAACATTTGTTCTTTAAATATATGGACAGCCTACATTTAGTAATAAACTTATGAACTATTATTTAATGCCAGTTCGCTTTCAGATAAAAATGCTATTTGAATTACCAGGTGTTCTCAGGATGACTTTAAAAAATATTTATAATGAACTTCAAAGTAATGAAATAAGAAACTTCGTTAACGGAAATATATTTTTAAGAAAAAAAACTTTTTGCAGCAGGAATATCTTATTCCGTATGTACTTTTTTTTGACGACTTCGAAATAAATAATCCTCTAAGATTATTATATCTTTCCGAATCTTCCTGAGCATCTTTTATCTAAACTTGATTTTATTTTTACTTTTGGTTTTGTGGATTCGAAATTGATAAAAAGCTTGGGAAATGCAAAAACGTTCTCTTCACTTATAAATGAAATAAAATATTCGGAAGAAACCGGTGTGCAGATAAAAGTTGATGGTCAAGTTTTTCAAGTGTATTTTGTTTTTGTTTAGTTATAGGAGATAATCTCGGGCTCAACACAATTCTGGGTTTTTCGAAATCATTTAGTAGTTCCTTGTTTTGCCGAGTTTGTAGATTAAACAAAGACTCAACTCGATCCGCTTGTGAAGAAAGCGTGGAACTTCGAAATAACTCGAATTATCTTGAAGATTTACAACAGAATTGCCCTCAAATTAATGGCATTCGTGAGGATTGTATTTTTAATAAAGTAAGAACATTCAGTGTTACGAAAAACTATGCATTCTATATTATGCATGATCTCTTTGAAGGCGTATGTGTTTATGACTTATGTAATATTTTGCATTCTTTAATTAATTCTAATTGTTTTACGCTTGAAGAAGAATATGAAATTTCCAACATATCACCACCTATAGAGGAAAATAAACTTAAATCTATGAAACTTAAAATGACGACAAGAGAATGCTGGAACTTTTTACATTTTTTACCTTTAATAATAGGAAATAAGGTCCCAAGAATAATGAGCATTGGAAGCTGCTGCGTTTACTAATAGAATTTGTCGATTTGATACTTAAACCCAGCTTTCGAACAGAAGACATTGAACGTGTAGAGAGTCTTGTAAGAGACCATCACTTACTATATATATCATTGTTTGGCCAAACCTTAAAGCAAAAACATCATTTTATGCTTCAGAAGTTAGAATGTGCGGCCCGCTGAAAAGAATATGGTGCTTTAGGTTTGAACAAAACACAGACCATCAAAAATATATGCAAAGTGCATTACTTCAAGGCTCAATGCTCCCCTAACTCTAGCCACAAAGGCATCTTTAAAATTTTCCGAGTTCTTGATAAATTATTCTGAAGGCCTGCCTTTAGATTATGAAATACAATCATTCAAAATTGTTGACTTGCATTCCTTCTCTTGCCATAACTCTATTATTGAATCAGATGTAAATGAAGGAAATTTTCAAGAAGCAAATGAAATTAAATATAGGGGAAAGTTTAATAAAAGTACTTCTTAGCTATGTACTTATAGAGGCTCTCATATACAATTGTTCAAAGCATTGTCTTTCCTTATAAGTTTTGAACAAATTAATGTTTTGTGTTGCACTATTGAAATAAAAGTATTTGATGAACATTTTCAAGCATTTGAGATTGGTAAAAAGAGGAAAGAAATATAGATCAAAAAAAACAACGGCAAATCATATATACGAAATAAGTTCCTTTGATTGATAACACCTACATTCATATGTACATATATTTCTAAATAATAAATTATTTTGTAATTAATAACTAAGTTAATAAGTTCAATAAAAAGTAAGTTTATGCATATAAAAAATTTCTCCTGTTTTTATTAACTACGGAAAATGGAAACAAATGAGCGTTTAATTCAAACTAAATTTTGTTTGATTCAACAATTTTTCATTTTAAATATTTGAAACAAACACATTTTAAATCAAAAAAATCTTAGTTGTTTTAAACAGATTTCATTTTGAATGTTTTGAACAGGCTGTCATTTATTCCGAATGTTCTGATCAAGGCGAATATATACCAGGTGGCCGCAAGGCGAACGCGGCGAAATATACGTGTATTTTGTTGTTGCAATTTGGTATGAGAAGTGTCAAAAATTATATTCGCCTTGTTCAAAATTTAATTCGCCTAAAGTGCAGATGTCAAAATCAGACACAATCTGACATGTACAAATGTAAACAATAGTGATAATAAGAAAGTTTGTGTAAATACAATAATAGTTTTTCAATTAATGCTACCGCGATAAACTAGTTGGTGTACGTTCTAATCAGAAGAAAAATTGAAAAGAAGTTGGTACTGCTGGAGTTGTAGCAGCCGACAGTGGCGTTAAGAAAGCAGCTGCTCCCAAACGCAATTAATTCTATGCAATGCCGGAGAAGATTGCTGAAGGTACAACAATGGACTGTAGATGTTCTCAAAAGAAATAACTATTTTGTTGTTAAGTGTGTAAGTGAAAGAATAACACTGCATTTTTACATACATACGTAATGCATAATGCGCACACAAGTGGTATGTATGTCTATCGGCTGAAAAGATATGACAAATGTATTGATGCCTACAAGGAAATCATCAAAAATACCAATGACGATTATGAAAATGAGCGGCGTTCCAATTTAATTGCTGTTGCTGCTAATCTTAAGGATTAGTTTAAGGTATATACATATTCACGCAAAATTTTGTTTGCATGCAAACTAATACCTTTACTTATAGAACAAATTGGAGGAAGCGCTTCCAGAGTCGTATTCCAGGGACCAAACGCGTACAACTTTCATAATTTTGGCTAATTTATTAGAAGTTGTGTGCTAAAGGAAACAATTACCTCTAAACACGCCGCTGCTACACAATGCATTAATAAAAAAATAATATGGAAGAATTGTTGAAACGCAAATAGTTGGTGCCTATAACTGTAGTGCATGAAGTGAAACTGTTAAAACAAGCTAATGCGGCTTTGCAGGGTTTTCAACTATTGTATGAGAAGGTAAGAGATGTCTATTACGAAAACTAAATAAAAAGTATAATCATTTTCCTTTTTTGTTATAGGCTACTACTGAACCTTTCATCAAAGACGAAATTAGCATCGACTGGGGGGCCATTATTGAAGAGTTGGATTCTCTAGCGTTTTATCTGTAACTGGCAGGCTATGCTGACTTAGCAACAAAGGCATGTATTCTACACTATTGTTGCGGTCGGCGCAACTCAGTCGATATGAAAGAAAAACACAACTTTTTATTAGCGGTCCAATCTAAGGAACGGCTTAAAAATTAAATTATATTTCCGTCTTCAAAACAAGAATTATGTACGCGTCTCGATTTACATATGTATGTATGTACATAAAATATCGCCTGATTAAAACGTAAAATCATTATATTTAAAATACTTTGTTTTCATTAGTTACATTGTTGATAGTGTAAATTGAAACAACATGGTTTTAAACAATAGAATATAAGAATATTTCAGCATAAGCAAGATGGGATTATGTACAAATGTATGTTAGAATGCAATTAGTAAACAAAGCTAGTACAAAAGGTGGTGGTTTGCATATCGACAGCATATGTATGTATGTTGATATCTACAAATGTACAAGTGTATGTTAGAATGCAATTAGTAAACGTAGCTAGTACAAAAGGTGGTGGTTTGCATATCCACAGCATATGTATGTATATTGACATCTACAAACGTATGTACACTTTTAATATTCATATGTTTATTTTAATGAACTTTTTAAAGCCCATCAACCTTTGTTTGGCTTTTTTTATTTTAAGTCGTTTGTTTAGACTTTTTACCCGAAAATGTATTCTACACTTAAAAAATAACCTTTTTACATCATCAGGTAGTGGAATTTCGACGCTACTACTCATCAGACTTTTGTGTAAGTTTTTGACATGAGATATTTCGAGCGCATTAATGCTGTGGAATATTTTTTCCAACGATTTTATGCCGTGAAGGAAATTTGGAGATGGCTTGTTTAAAAAGCCTTTCGACACTTGGTCCACCCAGCTGAACGAAGCTTCAGTACTTCTAAATTCTTTAAGCTTAAGTTTTTTAATTATGTATCCAGATACATACTCCAACGCGTCTTCTTGCAAAATATCGCAATCATCTATGCTGGCATCCAATTCCTCAGCACACATGACATTATCATCATTTTCCTTCCCTTCGAAGCAAGCTGAACCACTTGCCAAATCGCTACTTACACCAGAGTTGCTTGCGATGCTGTTATTAAGAACTTTAAGCGGAGTGGACGATTGTCTAGGGGTCAGCCATTCCGTGTTGTCTTTGGTAACGTTTCCACTGCCTCTTAAACATTCCGTATTTCGTGCTAGAATATAACCATAAATATAAGAAAAAAAATCATTAATATGATATATGGATTATACCCTAAATGTATTTTCGCATCCTGTATTCGAATTCCTTTGGTGTCGGGTGGTCGTTCAAGCCACCTTTGCTTCGAATTGCACCAAAAAAATGCTCGAGAACGTCTTGGTTTAGCCGGTTTGTAAGTATGTATTCCACTTTTGAATTTTCTTGGAAAGAGTTATATAACATAACTAACGCTTTGTTTGGCATTAGTATCCCCTTCTGGAATTGTTCTAAAACCTTTTTATTTTTTATTATGGGCAAGGACATGACATCGTTCATGCGCTTTAACACGTCTAGTTGTTTGGGAAGTGCTGTTCCGAATGGTTCCTTAAGTTTTTAAACGTAAAAGAAAGGACTGTACTTAAATTAACAAGACATGCATACCTTTCCCGGATAACCGAAAGTATTAATATTCGAATTAAGTACATCGAACCAATCGTTTACCAGTTGTATAAAGTCAGCAGTCTCCACAGGCTCACAGATATCGAAGCCGAGTGCATAACACCGTCGAATGGCATTAGCAGTCGTGTTTGAAAACAACTGAGCTGCTAGTTTTACCTTTTGGCGACCTTAAATTTAACATATATGTACATAAAGTTAGCTGTAGTTTTTGATATATAGTTTTGAATAGGTTATTGTACCTGCTCCTTTCACTGAAAGGTGTTCGTCACTTAGCTTAAAAACTATTGAGACATCTGATTTGGATGTATGCCTCAGTACATCGCAAATTGTCCGGGTCGTCAGAAAATGCCCATTAAAAAAAATATGGTCGTCAATATAATGATTTCTCACCAATTTCAATAGATGAGGTGCATCGGCAAACACAAATACTCTATCATTATCATCTGATGGGTGAGTAAACCATGGGTCATCTGAAAATATTACCACATGTCCAAGGAAATAAAATTAAAGTAGAAAACTATTAACTATACCTATTGTCACTTTAAGTTCCTTCCATAATTTGCGATTGGTAGGACCCAAATCGCACACTGTTGCTACCACTTTGATGTTCACATCCTTCAATGCGACGATTATTGAACATAAAGTGTCTTTTGTCATTTGACAATCGAATGCATAAAATACCGGCTGCTAATATTAAAGAGTCACCTAGTGCCTCGAAAATAATACCACTGGAAATATATTGCAAATTATTAATAACAAAATTCGTCGCATGGATTGTTTTTACAATTACATACTCTGTTTGTGTATGAGAGTCTTCTTTTTGGCTTATAGGTTGAAGAGCTACAGTTTCTTCAATTATACTATTGCCAGCGTTCTCAATGACTGTGTCATTGGCAAAAATGTATTTTTGGCCTATAGGTTGAAGAGCTACAGCTTCTTCAATTATACCATTGCCAGCGTTTTCAAACAATGTTTCATTGGCAAAAATATCACGCACCACCGAGAAATCTTTATCGGATCTGAAGTAAAAATTAATTTTTTTAATTTGCTCACCATTATAAATAAAATACCTTACTCGATATAGTAAGGACCTGCCGGCAATTTTTTCCCAGCTCCCGACGCACTTTTATAGTTGAAACCTTTAACGTATGGAATTGCTTTGGGTAGCAATCGAGCATTTTTGCTGCTGCATATCATATCCTCGGGGAGAAAATGATCGGCACAAATAAAATCATTTGGCCTAAATTGAATCCCACAATGGTTTCCCCACACCAAACGCCTATAATCATCCTTCGGGACTTGAAAAAATGTACCCGCTCCTCCTTCTTTGCGTTTGTAGCATACAGCACACTTTCCCATTTCTAATATTTTTAAATGTTTATTTTTAGTCCAATTTGCACTTTAACACACGCAACGTACGCTTTTTTATACAAATTTTCGCTTTACGACACGATATATACGCTTTTATACACAAATTTACAATTTTTCACACGCAATCAACGATTTGATTTTATTTTTCAATAACAAAAAATGTAAACATACGGTGTAAACAAAAACACTAACATTTGACACTTCGCATACCACCTCAAATGAAAAAAGTATAATCAGCTGTTCTAATGATGTCACCTGGTATATTAATTCGCCTTGGTTCTGATGCTTAACTTTTTTAAACATGGTTTGTTTTTTTTCTCACTGTAAAAGACTGAACTACTACCTTCGCGATCTTTCCAGCTTCTTCACAGAGCGGAACCTGACACTGTCCCCGACTAAATCGACAGCGACCCTATTCACTAGTTGGAATGCGCAGATGGGGCAGGAGTTGAATGCCCACGTAGATGGTGTCCCACTACCTACAGTCAACCACCCCAAAATTCTAGGGGTTACATTCGACAATAGCCTCACCTTCGCTAATCATGTCACCGCAATAGCTTCAAAGGTACAAAGCCGCAACAAGATCCTCAAGTCACTGGCCGGCAGTACTTGGGGCAAAGACAAAGAAACGTTGCTGGCCACCTATAAGGCTATTGGCCGACCGGTTATTGATTATGCTGCGCCCATATGGTCGCCAAACCTTCACGACACCAACTGGAGGAAATTGTAGGTCTGCCAAAACACCGCAATCAGAACTGCGACGGGCTGTTTGCTTATGTCACCTGAGTCTCACCTTCACCAGGAGGCTAAAATGCTCAACGTTCCTTCTGAACTGTCATAGACCCAGCAATCCAAATCGAAAACTATTGGATGAAACTCCGCCCCCCAGAGACATAAGGAAACATCTCCGAAAGCATTATGATGAGATCCGGCATCACATCTTGTTGCCGTTTGATCTGCAGGACCACAGGCGGGCCTCCACACCGAGTCGGTGGACAGATCCCTCAGATCCCGGCCTGTGAACTCCGTTATTGGTACCCAACCACCTGTTCTTGCTGAGGAAGAACGTGTCCTTCCGAGGGAGACTAGAGTCATGCTGGCACAACTTCGGTCTGGATACTGCAATAGGCTGAACTCCTATCTGTCCAGACTGAACCCCACCATATCGACTGAACCCCACCATATCGAGCACATGCCCTGCATGCGGTATGGTCCCCCATGACACACAACATCTCTTTTCCTGTTCTTCTGAACACACTGTTCTAACACCTTTATCACTTTGGTCCAACCCTGTCGAAACTGCGCGTTTCCTTGGACTTCCGTTAGAAGAGCCCCATGACAATTAATAGTGTACTGGCCCTTTGGGCAGGGCGAAGCACTGCTAACAACAACAACAACAACAAAATTATTAGATGGACAATAAGCTTAGTTCTATAAAATCATAAGTTTATCTATAACCACTTTCGGATTTATGACACAGAATGGGTTTATTTTAGCACGAATTTCGCCTTGGAATCGACTTAATTACCACTAAGTATGTATTAGATGTTGCGTCATTGGTGTGATTTGTTTTGTTTATTTTTATGATGAAATAACCTTTAAACGAAATCAATTCATTCAATTGTATTGTTTTTAAACATACAAAGGTATTTGACTTTCTTTAAAACAAATTAAAAAAAAATAAATTTTCATGCAACCTTGTCAACATCACACCCAGGCAACCCATACAATTGTGACTGAGCCACTCAACGGCTTTTTTGACAATTCAAAATATTTTGCAAAAGGAAACGAGCAAAAATTTTGGAAATAGTCTTTTTCTGCTGAAATTGGTAAGTACTCTGAAAATATGTATCGACATACATATGTATGTTCAACATGTTGCAACATGCCACCGTTCCCACTCTATGGCCGGGATCCATGGTATTTTTTTTAATTTTTATTATCACCTGAAACTAATGATTATTATATCGCGCTATTTTTTAGTTCAAATTTTCATCTTAAGTTATTAGCTATTTACATATGTATATGCATGCACACTGTATTTTTATTCCCTTTATGTTATCTTTATTGCCAATTCAGAAAGGTGTTCTGCACAAAAATACCATGGATCCACCCCATAGAGTGGGAACGGTGGCATGTTGCCACCGTTCAGAGCAACCACCCGGAGTTGGAATGGCGTAGCACAGGGTTTTATTTTGAAGCGCGGCCGAAGGCCGCCAATGCGGAAAGGAGTTCTGCACATAAATACCATGGATCACGCCCCGAATTGGGGATCTGACCTAAGTCAATTTTCGGTTTTTTGTTGATAACTTTACACTAAAACAAAAAAGTTAAATTTCGACTTCGGATCATTGATACCAAGGTCAAAACGCGTATTTTAGCACTCCTATTAGCGCATTCATATCACTCAAAAACGCATAATAGCAATAGAAATCACACTTATAGCAAAATGAAAAAGCGCCTAACGTTAATGAAAGAATTAATAACAATCAAAAATGAATAAACACCTATGTTCGCAGCAGCACTAATATTGCGTTTCGGGATTTACAGATCTAAATTTCGGGTTTGCAAATCTAAATATCATGACCGCAGACCTAGCTGTAATTCTCATACAATGTATCAAATATAGTTATGTTCTTTTCCACTTCATTCTAATGTACTTGAATACCTACATATGTACTTATGTATTTGCCTATAACTGTGGTTCTACTCTCGCTTTCAAGACAATTTTAAATCACTTCTACTGCGATCACAAATCAATAAAGTTGTACTTAATTTGAAGTGCTAATCTTTTATTTGTTTTATTGGAAAATAGGTGGTGCAAAATAGCTCCTCCTCGAAACATTGGTGACCCCGACGTGATTCGGGTTGGAAGTCATTCGAACATAAAGACAATTTGAGTCTCAATATCCACACAAATTCTTGTTGGACTAATTCGCAAAATCTCGCGCAAAAAACATATTATAATTTTACTTGTGCAACCTTATAGTTGTATAACAGTTGTTTTTATTCATTTTCGTTCTGCATGGTACAATCAGCTATTTCGCAATGCCAAAACCCGCTAAGTCCAAAAGAAGTAGCGACGTCACATCAGGCGATGTATCAATCAACATCACCGAATCGATCTCGTTCAATAAAAGGAAGTGTGCTTCAATTAAGCACCAGTTAATGTCACTAAATAAAGGGTTAACGACTGAGCGCGTTAGTGAACTCGATGAAGCTGAAGTTCTTGTGCACATAGAGCACGTGAACAACATGCATGAAACCTTTGACCAGGTACAGTCGACTGTTGAGGAAGCCGATCCACGCGAACTGGATGGAACCGTCCGAGCAGATTTTTTCGACATATACTTAGAGGTCAAGGCAAAGCTATCACGCCAACTCAATATGCATCGGAAGTCAAACGTAAAGCTTTCATCGACTGCCAAGCATTTTGATGAACTCACTTCAACACCACACTCATCGCTACGAAAATCTAGACTTCCTGAGCTGAAGATACCTACCTTTAATGGAGTATACATCGATTGGCCAAATTATTTTGCCATGTTTAGCAGCGTCATCGACAAGGATCTAGAGTTGAGCAAAGTGGAAAAACTTCAACATCTGCGCGCTAGTTTACAAGGAGCCGCTTTGGACACCATTTGCTCTCTAGAACCGGTTGAAGAAAATTATGAAAAGGCCGTAGATTTGCTTAAAAAACGTTTCGATAATAAACTCCTTATATTTCAGGCACACATGAAAGCGATTTTCGGGCTGAAGACTGTTGATCGAGGTTCTGCTACTGGGTTACGCGAATTAAGCGACAAATTCAATTCACACTTTCGCGCACCTTATACCTTGGCAACACCTGAGCAAATTTCGGATGGATTACTCATATACCTCATCACGAGAAAGTTCGATCAAAAGACGCAGGAAAAATGGGAAGAGGAATTGGCTATACAGACATTACCTACGTTAAATTCAATGACTTCGTTTTTGGAAAAGCACTGCCGCTTGAGGGAAAATTTGGAAAATGCTAAGGTACCGCAAACACCTAGCAATCAGGTGGGAAAAAATTCAAATGTTAATAAAAGTGTAAGAAACGTCTTAGTAGCATCAAGTAGTACTAGCGTTTGTGTATTTTGCGAATCAAAAGATCATCACATAAACAGGTGTTTAAAATTTTTAAATCTCTCACCGAATTTGAGATACAAGGAAGCTAAGCGATTACAACTTTGCTTAAATTGTCTCCGCAAAGGTCATAGTCTACAACGATGTAAATCTGGTCATTGCCGTCACTGCGCAGCAAAACACAATTCGCTTTTGCATATGAATCCACTTCCCACATTTACCGCCTTGGCTTCAAGTCGGCCAGAAGGTAAAACAACATCTTCGTCTCAGCAAACACTTATTTCGTCTTTGGCTTCAACTTCAGCTCCTCAAGACCCGAAATCGCTCTCTAATAATAATGTGTTGCTAGCTACAGCGATCCTTCTAATAAAAGATCGATCAGGCAATCTCGTTCCTTGTCGTGCTATTCTCGACTCAGCTTCTCAAATAAATTTTGTAACAACCCGACTTGCAAATCTATTACAACTTCCATTCAAAAAAACTACAATTTTGATCTCCGGCCTCGGCGAATCTAATTTCGTTGCCAATCAAGAAATCGACGTTTTCGCACAATCGCAAGATAAATTTACCAAACATCTTTTACAGTTGTAGTCACACCCAGTATAACAGACTATCAGCCCACATGCAACTTTTCATCGGAATGGAAAGTACCACAAAACATTAAATTAGCAGACCCACTATTTTTCAAGCCACAACGCATTGATTTGCTTATTGGTGCAGATTTGTTTTTCGATTTGATGTGCGTTGGTCAAATTCGAATCGCTAGTAATTTGCCAATTTTACAAAAAACTCGACTGGGTTGGGTCGTCGCTGGTGGTGTTTCGCACAACAACAAACAGTCATCATTAATTACCGCCTTTAGTCATGAGCACCTCGAACAACAACAAATTGACAAATTGAACGATATCGTCAAAAGGTTTTGGGAAATAGAGAACTGTTTCGACTGCGCTCCCTCACCATCAGAAGAAGATGATTGGTGTGAGCAGCACTTTAAGGAAAATTTCATTCGGTTAGCTACGGGAGAGTACGCAGTGCGTCTGCCCGCAATAACAAACTTCAGCTCGCTTGGCGACTCTTATGATCGCGCTCTTCGCAGGTTTAAAACCCTAGAGCGAAAATTGGCGAAGGATGACAATTTAAAAAATCAATACATTTCATTCATAAGAGAGTACTCATCATTAAACCATATGTTACTAGCAAATCCGCAAGCCAAAATAACAACATTTTTTCTACCTCATCATGGTGTGCATAAGCTTGATAGTACAACAACAAAATTGCGTGTGGTATTCGATGGCTCTGCAAAAACAACAACCGGCCTTTCGCTAAATGACCTTTTGCTAGCGGGTCCAACTATTCAACCGAAGCTGTTCAAAACGCTCTTACAGTTTCGTCTTCATAAATTCGCTATATGTGGAGACATATGTAAAATGTACCGATGCGTGCGTATGGCATCACCAGACGAATACCTTCAATGTATATTATGGCGCGAACACCCTCACGATGAGATAACAATTTATAAGCTAGATATGGTAACGTATGGCACAAAGCCTGCTGCATTTTTAGCCATACGTTCTATGCACCAACTTTCATACGATGAAGAGAAATCATTTCCTATAGGCGCAAAAATAGTAAGAAGAGATTTTTATGTCGACGATCTCATCTCAGGTGGCGATACAATAGAAGAAGTAGTAGAGATTAGGGCTTCAGGTTAAAGGTTTACTTCAGCGTGGTGGCTTTAACATTCGTAAATGGTGCTCAAACAAAGCTGGCGTATTGCAAGGTTTTGAATCAGAGTGCGAGAATCTACTAAGCTTCCATGATGGAACTGACGTAACAAAAACACTTGGTCTCGTTTGGGACCCTAAGTCTGACAATTTCTTATTTGCTTTATCGCCTATTGATCATGGTGCACGTACGACAAAACGTGCGGTACTTTCATACATTGCCAAATTTTACGATCCGCTTGGTCTTGCTTCGCCAGTCATTGCGAAAGCAAAAATTTTCTTACAACTACTTTGGAAACAGAAACTTCAGTGGGACGAAAGTTTACCTCAATCGCTACAAACTGCCTGGAATGATATTTGCGCACAATTTTCTCTCGTAATTAGCTTCAAATTTCCTCGTTATGCAATTATCCCTCATTCTAGTTTTGAGATTCACGCGTTCTGCGATGCAAGCTTATTAGCATTTGGTGCATGCGTATGCATTCGTTCGGACCACAATGGGTTTTATAAGTCATGCTTACTTTGCGCAAAATCTAGAGTTGCTCCTCTAAAGAGTTTAACTATCCCTACGCTAGAATTATCTGCAGCTTTACTACTTGCGGAATTGGTTGCTTCCATTTCGAAAGATTTCCCGCATCCTCACTCAGTCCATTGCTGGTCGGACTCAATGGTCGCTTTGTCTTGGCTTCGTGAACAGCCATCTAACTTCAACGCTTTCGTTTCAAACCGAGTGAGCCAAATACAAACGCTTACTAAGGTCATGACATGGCAACACGTGCCTACTTCCTTAAATCCGGCAGACATCCTTTCAAGGGGATGCAGTCCGAAGGAACTACTAAGCTCTAAGCTTTGGAGCCATGGATCTCCGTTTTTGTTAAAGGATGGATCATATTGGCCAAATAACACGAATTTTCTTATTGATTTGCCTGAGCGACGGCGCAATGTTTTAGTTACTTCTCAGCTCCGCGACATAACACTTGATTGCAAATATCATAACTCATTCGACAAGTTGCAGCGCGTCTTTGCGTATATCTATTTTTTTTGTCGACCCAACAGAACTCCCGAAGACAACAAACCGTTGACTCCGTCAAATATGAAAGGGGGAACATACTTGCTAATTCGTCATATTCAACAAATTTATTTCGCAGCTCAAGGAGCTAAGTTTTGACAAGAAGCTAAACTCTCCAAGCAAGCCTAACTCTTTAAATCCATTTGTCGATTCATTGGGGCTCCTTCGTGTCGGTGGGCGTTTGCAAAACTCAAACATGAACTTCGAAGCAAAACACCCGCTTTTATTGCCAAAGGATCATCCAGTCACAAAAGCAATAATTGCTTATTTTCACCATAAATATTTACATGCGGGACCACAAAGCGTGCTGGCATCGATTCGACAACAGTATTGGCCAATTGGTGGCAGAAAGGCTGTTGCCAGCGTTATCAACAAATGCGATCGCTGTTTCCGTTTGAAACCCAAAACATACGAGCATATCATGGGCATGTTACCAGCTGACCGAGTTCAACCCAGCAGAGCCTTTCTTACCTCTGGCGTTGACTTTTGTGGACCATTTTACTACAAGTCGGAAGTTCGAAACCGACCACCAATTAAATGCTACATATGCATTTTCGTTTGCTTCAGCACAAAGGCTTGTCTCTTGGAGCTAGTTCGAGATCTTTCCACACCATCATTTTTAGCGGCCCTGAAACGTTTTATTTGTACAAGAGGAAACCCGCACACCATATGGTCAGATAATGCAACAAATTTCGTTGGGGCTAAGAACGAGCTACTTGAATTGAGGGAATTATTTTTAAGCAATTCACATATCACCGAAATTAATAATCAATGCATATCAGACGGCATCGCTTGGAAATTTATCCCACCCCGCTCGCCGCACTTTGGCGGGTTATGGGAGGCGGCGGTGAAGTCAGCGAAATACCACCTTTTGCGCACCGTTGGCCGCTCAATTCTAACTTTTGAAGAGCTTCGCACCCTTGTGTGCGAAATTGGAGCCATTATTAATTCTCGTCCACGTTGTCCAATTTCAGAGAACCCAGATGATCTTGATGTACTCACTCCAGCCCATTTTCTGATAGGTGCATCGTTTACATCATTCGTTGAGCCAGACCTAACCAATCTCGACATAAGCCGTTTAAATCGATGGCAGCGCATTTGCCACCTACAGCAAGTATTTTGGAAAAAGTGGAGTTGTTCATATCTCTCGCTGCTACAAGAACGGGTCAAGTGGAGAAAATCAAATGGGGGCATTCAAGTTGGTAATATGGTCATTCTGAAAGACGAAAACCTTCCATCACTCAAATGGCGACTAGGACGTGTTGATAGTTTAACTCACGGTAGCGATGGCGTAGTTCGCGTTGTAATAATTCGTACTGCCAATGGACTTGTTAAGCGATCGGTGAGAAAAGTTGCTGTGCTTCCGATCGAAACTGATGTGGTTGAAAGATTAAATCTTCCAACGGGGGGAGAATGTTCGCAGCAGCACTAATATTGCGTTTCGGGATTTACAGATCTAAATTTCGGGTTGCAAATCTAAATATCATGACCGCAGACCTAGCTGTAATTCTCATACAATGTATCAAATATAGTTATGTTCTTTTCCACTTCATTCTAATGTACTTGAATACCTACATATGCACTTATATATTTGCCTATAACTGTGGTTCTACTCTCGCTTTCAAGACAATTTTAAATCACTTCTACTGCGATCACAAATCAATAAAGTTGTACTTAATTTGAAGTGCTAATCTTTTATTTGTTTTATTGGAAAATAGGTGGTGCAAAATAGCTCCTCCTCGAAATAACCTAATTAGGTGTTTCTTCATTTTTGTTTGTTAGGCTTTCTTTCATCATGAAGAATCACCTAACAATTTTAATGAAGAAATGCCTAAAATGTTAGATATTCTTTTATTATGAACAACCGCCTGCCTAATTCCTATATGAAATATTTAGGCAATATTTCGTTTTTTTTAGGCGTTAGTTCGTTAGGCCTTTATTCGCTGAGCCGTAAAACTCCCGTGTTGCCACGGTTCAGGCAACCACCCGGAGTTGGCATGGCGTAGCCCAGGTTTATATATAATAAGCGCGACCGAAGCCCGCCTACGCAGAATGGTGTACTACGCAGAAGGACTTGGCATAATGTAGCCCAGGGTTGTTTTTTAAATTAAATTTAAAATTTTGCACACACGCGGTTTTGCACCCACAACAGTGGTACATCAAATCAAAGGTAGCATAATTAGCTATCCAATACATAATTTGAATTTATTTCACACATAAAATGGGGATTTCGTGTTGGGGATTCTGATTTTAGGGATACAAGTAAACATAGCTACACTCCATAATACTAATTATTTATTAAATGAGGGTATTAATAGATGTATTCTATTCAATTAGTCTGTAAGGTTTAAATACCAGTAGACTGAAACGTAAATAAATAAATAAATAAATAAAATTTTAAAAAGGTTTTTTTCAGAAAATTTATTCATTTACGCTATTATTTAGATAGTCTTTTGGGAGAGTCAAGAATTAAATTTACGCCGGTTAATAAAAATTATTTAAATTTTAAACCGAAAATGTGGTCAACAATTTATTAGGACTCGAACCGACGTGCCCCACATCAGTGCGCAATGCTCTACTACTGTGTATACGACTTGTGTTGTATTTTTGTTTATCCCAGTTAAGTTTTAAATCTTAACCGCAAAAAATTGAGAATTTTTGTAGGTAATTGAGAGGTTTACCAAAAAGTTTTAAAAATTGTCTAAAACAATGAATGGTTTAAAATTTAGGCTCAAATTTTTAGCCGTGTTGAAAGAGGTAAAAATTTCAAATAAATAAAAGTATAAATATGTAATATGCAAAAATATAAATATGTATGTGTGTATTTACAGGTAATTCTTATTGACTGATAACTTACAAAATTTGTTGTTTGCTCATAACTTACAAATTTGTAAACAAAATAGACCGCAAAATCCAACAACAAAATACATTGAAACTATAGCACGGGTTTACGTACATATGTAAATATGTACAAACTAAAAGACCAACACACATCATAACATACAGACGCATGTCTTAAGAAATTTTGTGTATACAGTTGGCAAGAACAAACAAAACAAAAGGGAGTTAATTGAAGTGGAGACGAATACATTGTGACGTCACAGGGCATCATAGCTTTGTCTTAGAGTTTTCTAACAGCGGCTTTGGTGCAGACACGTGTTCGCATCCCAGTGCCCGAAAAGGGATCTGATGATGAGCCTGGAAATCCTGAAACATATAATCCTATCCATCGCTGTTGATTTGTATTTGTAATTTTTCTCCACTTATCAATTTTTCCCAAAAACTGACAATATTAATTCGCTTAGAATTATTGTTAATTGGTCTCGAGCTTGCTCATAACTTACATATTAATTATTTATATTTTTTGTAAATAGTATTTGTTTTTATAAATTATTTGAATTTGAATTATTTTACTTTTATGGCATATTTATTTATTTATTTATTTTATGGACCTGAATTAATGCTACTTGTCTTTTGTTTTTAACCGCTATTATTTTTAACGATTATTTTTGCTCATTTTTACTATGTACTTATATAAAATATGTAAATTATACGGGTGAATATAGGCCTCCCGTGGAACCGAGCACCCAAAAAAAATCGGTAACGCGCCTTATTTGCTGGGTGGTGAGGAATGGCAATATCAATAATTATAATTAAAAGCTTAATGATTGTACGAATGCAAAACAAACTTTTTATTAATTTTAAATTCGAATTAAATGAACTTTTGTTACTACCAATTGCGACTCTTCATATAAATTTATTCAAGAAAACAATTTTTATAGGTTCCTCGCTAAAATTTAGTACATTGTTTTTGTTGTTGTCCGATTTTGTTAAAACAAAGTGCAGATCACTTTTAAAGCTTCAAGCAGTCCATTTCTGAAACTTTCGTCAAAATTCATTTCTTAGTTTCCGAGATCCTTATGTTCAAACAGACAAACAGACAGAAAATAATTTTAAAAATGGATCAGTTGAACTCTATAGCATTCCCCAAGTCATCCCCAATAATTTTTTCAAAGAAATTCTCAATGTACAGACACGACTTTTCTAGAGATTTATTATAGTATAGAAGAAGATATGCTGATACCATATATATAATACTTCTATATTGCTAGTATCGTATCTTCCCAATATGCTGAAAGCGTGTCAATCATTATTACACGAGATGCTTATAATGCAAGTTGTGCGCATGCGCGAGTTTTATTAGTGTTAGTGCATTGAAGCAGCGCGGCGAAAAAAACTTATGGAAGGGGTAGGCAGGGGCCACTGACTTGTTTACACAAATTGTAGTAGCGTATAAAACCACAGTTGAGTAAATTAAATATTAAAATGCCAATATATTGAATATAAACCGTAATATATTTATTATTTGAGCTTATAGGGTTTCTATGGCTACGTGATCGTCCATAATATGGTTAGAAAATGCATTATTTAAATTTTGAAAAATTGTGAGAGCGAAACTGACTTTTGTACATTACATTAGTGCAAGAAATAATAAGAAAAAGCAAATAAATTCAATCTTTGAAATATCCAAATATTTCATTGACCCCCTTTTATTCAAAAAAATTGACGACGCCAACCGAGATTTTGTCTTCTTCTCTCATTGTATGTCTGTACTGTAATGTTTGACACGCTTCACAGTTCTTTACTAGCAATATAGAAGTATTATATATATGGCTGATACCCACATAGGGCGGCAGTGTACCTATGCAAATGATTTTTGATTTAGCTGAAATTGAAAAATAAGTAAACAAAAATTTTTTCTGCTTTATTGGAACACCATTTTTACCGATAACTCATTTATCGATAAATATGTATATCGAAAAGTTAGAATGCAAGCTGCCTATTTCGTTTGATACCCATATTGTAGAACAATTTTAAGGTTTTTGTGCAATCATATTTTGACCGATAACTCAGTTATCGATAAATGTATCGAATTATATCGAAGCTTGAATGAAACCTGGACTTCCTCTTTCGTTTGATACCCATATTATAGGAAAATTTTAAGATTTATTGACATATAATTAAGTTATCGATAAATTTATTGGATTATATCGACGTTTAAATGAAAAATTGGGACTTCCTCTTTCGGTTGATACTCATATTGTAGGGACATTTTGAAGCTTTAGGGCAACCTTATTTTCGCCGATAATTCTGTTATCGATTAATTTATCAAAAAAATAGCATCTCTGTGAATCCTTCCAGGTCACAGAAACTATGTGTTTCATACTGCTAGGTGCATTAGTTTATCGTGAAAACGTAACAAACATTGTTACTTTCACATTAATATATTAGTATGATATGCTGATACCCACATAGGCATTGTGTACCATGTCAATTGTGATATCTTAAGCACAGACGTCAAAATTTAAAAAAAAATTAACACCTGTTTTTTTATATTCTATGTTGGATTCATGTTGGATTCATTCGTTAGAAGATAGGAGCAGCTGATGCGCCGCCATGCTGAAGTGACTCAGATGTAAACAAAAAACTGAAAAAAACTCCATTTTGAAGTGCCTGTCAAACGTTTGACAGATAACATATCACACTTGTACTGATACACAATGCACATAGGGCGGCAGTGTATCTATGCAACTGATTTTTGATTAAGCTGACATTGAAAAAAAAGTAAACAAAAATTTTAGAGAGGCACGCTTAGTTTTTTTTTGAGACAAAATAAGTGAATTTTTCTTCAAATAAATTTATTTAAAAAAAAATGTCATAGGTGCCTCCCTAAAAATTAGTATATCTTTTTTGTTTGTGGTCTTAGTTTCCAGTATCCTTAAGTTCAAACAGACAAACAGATAAACAGACAAAGAATAATTTAAAAAAATGGATCAGATGAACTCTATAGCATACCCCAAGTGATATTCAGTCTTTTATCCAAAGAAATTCTCAATGTAGGTACAGACATGACTTTTCTAGAGATTTATTATAGTACTAGCAGGGTAGCCAGCGTTGCTCGGCGTGTACATAAGTAGTTAATAAGTTCTTACTAACCTCAATTGCGAATACAATTTACCGGCTGAAAAGGTTCAGAACAATATTTATTTTCGCACTTTATATCCCGTTTATGTCTACGGCAACCACCTAAAGTATGGGCATTTTTAAAAAACATTCCTGAAGACATCCCCAGTCATTTTTCAAAGAAATTTTCACTATAAAGACAAAACTCTTCTAGAGTTTTATTAAAGACCAGCAGGGCACCCGGCGTTGCTCGGGATGTAAGTAGTTCATAAATTCCTGCTACCCTCAATTGCAAAGAAAATTTACACGCTGAGAAGGTTCAGAGAAATATTTATTTTCGCACTTTATATCCCGTTTATGTCTATGGCAACCAACTAAAGTAAAGCCGTTTTTAATAGTCGAACTTCGACATTTTGTCATCTCCCTTCCATTTGACTCTTAAGCTTCGCCTATCTCTATTCTATTATCTCTTTCTGCACCCCTTTTCCCTGTACTCTTCTCTCTTTCCCCATCTTTCTATTAGCATATATTTACTTCAGTTCATTGATGCATAATTAGATATGCTTACAAATTCTGTTAATTTTTCGGAAAATAAAGGAAAGTTTTATAATTGTTTGTACATATTTTTTTAAGTGGTTTTTTTTTTAATTTTACAATGCTTTAATATACATACATATGTACACATTTTACAAAAAAAGACCAAATTCACAAATTCTATACGAAAAACTTAACTTAATCAATTTTTAAATAATTCATTTTGCTTTTTAAGTGTGATTATAGCTTACATGAACTACATTTATTTAGAAATATAAAATGACAGTATTGCTCGATATTTTGCAGTTGTGGTACGGTGATGACGTTTACAATGGCAGTATTGCTCAATCTATAAAACGATATTTTGCAGTTGTGGCAGGGTGATGACGTTTACAATGACAGTATTGCTCGATATTTTGCAGTTGTGGCACGGTGGTGACGTTTACAATGACAGTATTGCTCAATCTATAAAACGATAATTTGCAGTTGTGGCATTGTGAAGACGTTCTTTTTTCTTTGTGGTCCGATTTTGATAAAACAAAGTGCAGATCCCTTTCTACGCTTCAAGCAGTATATTTGTGAAAGTCTCATCAAAATCCATTTCTTAGTTTCCGAGATCCTTAAGTTCAAACAGACAATAATTCTAAAAATGGATCAGATGAACTCTATAGTATTCCCCAAGTCACCCCCAGTAATTTTTTCAAAGAAATTTTCAATGCACAGACACGACTTTCTAGAGTTTTATTAAAGACTAGCAGGGTACCCGGCGTTGCTGGGGATGTAAGTAGTTAGGGGGCCTTTCAAAATCAATAATATACTTTAAGATTTCATATTTATATACATAAAATATAGCTGACCCGGCAAACTTCGTTCTTCCCAAAATAGGTTTTTTTTATTAATTTTTCACTACTTCATTGTGCATACAACTTCAAAAATATAAAATTTTAGTATTCCGTTTAAGGCTACACGATACACAAAATGTTTAGTTTTCTGTCCCGGAGCATAAGTAAATAGCGAAAAAATTTTCCTACACGGGAACTATTGATATCATTAATCTCCTGATCAATTTTCAGGTCCTAACTTTAAACACTTTTACGATAACCCCACTTTTATGCGCGAAAATTGTTTTGATATCATTTAGCTCTATACCAATTTCAAGGTTCCTGCCTTAAATACTTTTGGAGATATTTAGCTTGAAAAATTAGTATGGGAGGTGCCACGCCCCCATTTTCGTTAACCCCAATTTTTTTGGAGGTGGTAGGGATCGATCTCGTATAACCCCTCACCAAATTTCAGTGGTGTAACCCGAATACTTCCACATTTGTGTGGGAGGTGCCACGCCCACACTGTCGTTATCCCCAGATTTTTTTGGAGGTGGTAGGGATCGATTCCATATAACCCCTAACCAAATTTCAGTGGTCTAACCTAAATACTTCCAGAGATATCGACTAAGAAGTATTTCATTCGTATGGGAGGTGCCACGCCCACACCGTCGTTATCCCCAGTTTTTTTTGGAGGTGGTAGGGATCGATTCCATATAACCCTTAACCAAATTTCAGTGGTCTAACCTAAATAGTTCCAGAGATATCGACTAAGAAGTATTTCATTCGTATGGGAGGTGCCACGCCCACTTTTTCGTTATACCCAGTTGTTTTGGAGGTTGTAGGGATCGATTCCATATATTCTCTCACCAAATTTCAGTGGTCTAACCTAAATACTTCCAAAGATATCGACTAAGAAGTATTTCATTCGTATGGGAGGTGCCACGCCACCTTTTTCGTTATCCCCAGTTTTTTTTGGTGGTGGTAGGGATCGATCTCATATAATCTCTCACCAAATTTCAGTGGTCTAACCTAAATAGTTCCAGAGATATCGACTAAGAAGTATTTCATTCGTATGGGAGGTGCCACGCCCACTTTTTCGTTATACCCAGTTGTTTTGAAGGTGGTAGGGATCGATCCCATATAACCCCTTACCGAGTTTCAATGGTCTAACATAAAAACTTCCGGAGATACGGACAATGGAAAATTCCATTTGTATGGGAGGTGCCACGCTCCCTATATATATCAAAATATTTTTTAGCCTGTGACCATCCCTGGAAGATGTACAGTGGGTGTGTAAAATTTGGTTACGATCGGTTTATAAGTTTAGGACGCAAGTCGATCTATACCTACATACATACATACATACATATATATTTACATAATTTGAATTTTATATATATAGATTATTGCCTACTGAAGAATTTACGAAATTCGAATATTTTGAAAAAAGAGTATTAAAAACCGGTTTTCAAAAATTTTCTTTTGCCGTATTCGTTGGTAACGTTAGGGGGCCTTTCAAGAATTCAATTTTGACAAATTGTGTCAGGATGAATCGAAATTCAAAAGCTGATTTGATACCATATTGTAGGTAAATTTTAAGGCAATCACATTCTCACCGATAACTAAATTAACGATAAATTTATTGAAATATATCGAAGTAAAAATGAAACCCGGGACCATCCCCATTCGTTTGATACCCATATTGTAGGGTAATATTTAGGTTTTCGGGAATTCGCATTTTGTCCGATAACTCAGTTATCGATCAATTTATCGAAATATATCGAAGTCCAAATGAAACCTGGAGCTTTTCCCTTTCGTTTGATACCCATATTGTAGGGCAAGTTTAAGGTTTTTGGGCAATCACATTTTCACCGATAACTCATCATCGATACATTTATCGAAACCAATCGCAGTCTAAATGAAACCTGCGGCCTTCTCCTTTCGTTTTATACCCATATTATGGGGTAATGTTAAGTTTTTTGGGCAATCACCGATAACTCAGATATCGATAAACTTATCGAAATATATCAAAGTCCAAAAGAAACCTGGAGCTATCTCATTTCGTTTTATACACATATTGTAGGGTAATATTAAGGTTTTCGGGCAATCGCATTTTGACCGATGACTCAGTTATCGATAAACTTATCGAAAAATATTGAAGTACAAATGAAACCTGGGGCCTTCCCCTTTCGTTTGATACCCATATTGTAGGCCATTTTTAAGGTTTTTGTGCAATCATATTTTGACCGATAACTCAGCTATGGAAAAATGTATCGAAATATATCGAAGTATAAATGAAACCTTTGGACCTCCCCTTTCATTTGATATCCATATTGTAGACATTGAAAAAAAAGTAAACAAAAATTTTAGAAAGGCACGGTTAGTTTTTTTTTGACAAACTAAGTGAATTTTTCTTCATATAAATTTGTTTAAAAAAAAAAATTTCATAGGTTCCTCCCTAAAAATTAGTATATCTTTTTTGTTCGATTTTGATAAAACAAAGTGCAAATCTCTTTCTAAGCTTCAAGCAGTATATTTGTGAAAGTCTCATCAAAATCCATTGCTTAGTTTCCGAGACCCTTAAGTTCAAACAGACAAACAGACAGACAATAATTTTAAAAATGGGTCAGATGAACTCCATAGCATTCCCCAGGTCATCCCCAGTCATCTTTTCAAAGAAATTTTCAATGTACAGACACGACAATTCTAGAGATTTATTATAGTATAGATATGCTGATACACACATAAATATTTATTTAAATTTATTTAAGAAAAAAAATTTCATAGGTTCCTCCCTAAAAATTAGTATATCTTTTTTGTTTGTGGTCCGATTTTGATAAAACAAAGTGCAGATCCCTTTCTAAGCTTCAAGCAGTATATTTGTGAAAGTCTCATCAAAATCCATTGCTTAGTTTCCGAGACCCTTAAGTTCAAACAGACAAACAGACAGACAATAATTTTAAAAATGGGTCAGATGAACTCCATAGCATTCCCCAGGTCATCCCCAGTCATCTTTTCAAAGAAATTTTCAATGTACAGACACGACCCTTCTAGAGATTTATTATAGTATAGATATGCTGATACGCACATAAATATTTATTTAAATTTATTTAAGAAAAAAAATTTCATAGGTTCCTCCCTAAAAATTAGTATATCTTTTTTGTTTGTGGTCCGATTTTGATAAAACAAAGTGCAGATCCCTTTCTAAGCTTCATGCAGTATATTTGTGAAAGTCTCATCAAAATCCATTGCTTAGTTTCCGAGACCCTTAAGTTCAAACAGACAAACAGACAGACAATAATTTTAAAAATGGGTCAGATGAACTCCATAGCATTCCCCAGGTCATCCCCAGTCATCTTTTCAAAGAAATTTTCAATGTACATACACGACAATTCTAGAGATTTATTATAGTATAGATATGCTGATACACACATAAATATTTATTTACATTTATTTAAGAAAAAAAATTTCATAGGTTCCTCCCTAAAAATTAGTATATCTTTTTTGTTTGTGGTCCGATTTTGATAAAACAAAGTGCAGATCCCTTTCTCAGCTTCAAGCAGTATATTTGTGAAAGTCTCATCAAAATCCAATGCTTAGTTTCCGAGATCCTTAAGTTCAAACAGACAAACAGACAAACAGACAGACAATAATTTTAAAAATGGGTCAGATGAACTCCATAGCATTCCCCAGGTCATCCCCAGTCATCTTTTCAAAGAAATTTTCAATGTACAGACACGACCCTTCTAGAGATTTATTATAGTATAGATATGCTAATACCCACATTTTTTTTAAATTTATTTAAGAAATAAAATTTTATAGGTTCCTCCTTAAGAATTAGAATATATTTTTTGTTTGTGGTCCGATTTTGATAAAACAAAGTGCAGATCCCTTTCCAAGCTTCAAGCAGTATATTTGTGAAAGTCTCATCAAAATCCTTTTTTAGTTTCCGAGATCCTTAATTTCAAACAGATAAACAGACAAACAGACAATAATTTTAAAAATGGATCAGATGAACTCTATAGCATTCCCCAGGTCATCCCCAGTCATCTTTTCAAAGAAACTTTCAATGTACAGACACGACTTTTCTAGAGATTTATTATAGTATAGATATGCTGATACCCACATATTTTTTTAAATTTATTAAAGAAAAAAAGTAGCATAGGTTCCTCCCTAAAAATGAGTATAGCTTTTTTGTTTGTGGTCCGATTTTGATAAAGCAAAGTGCAGATCCCTTCCTAAGCTTCAAGCAGTATATTTGTGAAAGTCTCATCAAAATCCATTTCTTAGTTTCCGAGATCCTTAAGTTCAAACAGACAGACAATAATTCTAAAAATGGATCAGATGAACTCTATAGTATTCCCCAAGTCACCCCCAGTAATTTTTTCAAAGAAATTTTCAATGCACAGACACGACTTTTCTAGAAATTTTTTATAGTATAACTAGATATGCTGATACCCACATAGCACGGCAGTGTACCTATGCAATTGATTTTTGATTAAGCTGACATTGAAAAAAGTAAACAAAAATTTTAGAGAGGCACGCTTAGTTTTTTTTTTGTTTGACAAACTAAGTGAATTTTTCTTCATATATGTAAATTTATTTAAGAAAAAAATTTCATAGGTTCCTCCCTAAAAATTAGTATACCTTTTTTGTTTGTGGTCCAATTTGAATAAAACATAGTGCAGATCACTTTCTAAGCTTCAAACAGTATATTTGTGAAACTCTCATCAAAATCCATTTCTCAGTTTCCGAGATCCTTAAGTTCAAACAGAGAAACAGATAAACATACAAACAGACAGACAATGAATTTAAAAATGGATCAGATGAACTCTATAGCATTCCCCAAGTCATCCCCAGTCATTTTTTCAAAGAAATTCTCAATGTATAGACACGACTTTTCTAGAGATTTATTATAGTATAGATAATGTTATGCAATTATATATGGGTGATATAGTTATCTACGCAAATATTCCCAAAGAGTACATGCAGAAAACGAAGAAGGTACTTGGAAGGGCCGCACAGTAGGGCCTAAAAGTAAAATAGGGTAAATATAGTTTCTTTCAGTCCCGCATTAATTTTCTTGGACATGTTGTTGAGAATAATAAGATTTGGCCAGGCAAACCAAGCAGCAGATGTTAGGCGCTTTGTGTTGCCATCGAACATTAAGACAGTATAGACATTTCTCGGTCTTACAGGATTTTTTAGACCATTTATCCCATGTTATGCACACATAGCGCGTCCGTTGACAAATCTGTTGAAAAAAGGTGTCCAGTTTAGCTTGGGTCCAGATCAAGTTTAGGCCGTACATAAGTTGAAACAGCGGCTTGCAAAATGAGCCGTATATACGAGAGAGGGGCAAGGACTGAGCTGCATACCGACGCGTCGAAAGAGTATTTTGGGGCTGCGTTGCTTCAGATGTGTGACGACAAGCTTCATCCCGTTTATTTTTGGAGCAAAAAAAATATCCGAAAGCGAATCTAAGAGACATAGCTACATTTTAGAAGTAAAAGCAGCGTCTTTATCAATAAAGAAGTTTCGTCATTATTTATTGGGGGTTCACTTGAAATTGGTCACGGATTGCATTGACTTCAAGCAGTGTGTGTTATACCTGCAAGATTTTAGTTTTGACGTAGACATCGTGCAGGTAACAAAATGAAGCAAGTTGACTCTCTCAGCCGTCACCCGCAGTCCGTCACGGCGGTTACAAAGGAGATATCAGCTAGAGTTAAGAGGCACAGGAGAATAATGATCATGTTAAGGCACTCCTCGAGATATTGAAAGAGCGTCCATATGAAAATTATATATTGAAAGGCGGTATGTTGTTTAAGTCCGTCGAAGGTAACGATTTGTTGGTCATTCCAAAACTTATGGAGCGAGATATTATTCGAGAAGCACACGGTAATTTTTCGGTAGTAAAAACGATGCATTCCATACAGCAGGAATACTGGGTGCCACATTTGAAGAGCAAAGTTAGTAAATTTATCGCGAACTGTATTAAATGCATTATCCACAACAAAAAGTTAGGCAAGCAAGAAGGGTACCTATGCATTGATAAGTGACACACCGATGCACACAATCCATATCGAATACCTGGGGCCAATGGACGTGACATCCAAGCGTTAAAAATATATATTGTCAATGGTCGATGAATTTTCGAAGTTCGTGTGTTTGTTTCCAACGAAGACAGGACAAGAGGAGGTAATACAAAAGTTGAGCGAGTGGTCCAATACATTTTGATTTCCAAGGCGACTAGTGAGCGGACGAGGTACAGAATTCACTGCAAAAGCTCTGGTTGATTTCCTTAAGGAACACAAAGTTCAGCAAATTTGGACAACAACAGGAGTGGCCAGAGGCAATGGCATAATTGATCTCGTCAATCGCTCGATCTTATCAGTTATTGCAAAGCTATCAGCAGATGAGCCAGCTTTATGCAATTAACGCACATGTTCATGCATCTACGCACAACAAGACGCACGGCACAACATAATGTAAGCAAAAGATCATGGCTACAAATTAGGTGATCTCGTTGCAATAAAGAAAAAAATTTGTGGCTGGTCGGAAGTTGGCAAGCAAATTTTCAGGTCCATACGAAGGTCAAAGGCAATTGCCGCTATGATGTCAAGAAAGCAGCTCAGGTCGAAGGAAAACTACGATGACTAGTTGCGATAACATAAAAATGAAGAGCTCTTGTCATCTGGGTCAGATGACGAAGGTCAAGAAGGCCGAATGTAAGACGGAGAAGTTTACGTGCTCTCGTTTGTGGCTCTGCACACTTCTCCTACAGAGCGTTGGAGAGATTTGTTGGCAGTCAGGAAAGTTGCGAAGTATCGAACGGTCGGCGTGTGGAATTTTGAACTTTTGATTGTTATTAAACTCTTGTACCGAACTTACTATTACACAGTGTTACAAAAAAGAAAAAAATTAAAGCCCTGGGAAGTGATACCATTTTTCTTGTAGATCTTGAAATTCTAAGAACTACTGCATATAAGATTTTTCGCGTACAGCTCCAAATCGTGAGTTACGGGTAAAAAACCGGTTTTTTTTACCTTTTGACACTTTTGAGCTCATAACTGGTTTGACTGTTAGCTGATTTGGATTTTCTCTCCAGATCTTATAAGAAGAGATTTTGACCTTTCCAATGATATATATAATGACTGGGAAAACATAAGCCAACTGTCAGAATTTCTCCAACCAACAAATATTTTTTAACCTTTTTTCGGGTTTCGTCAACTTTGGTGCTGTCTGTATGCACTAAATTATATAAAGACTATACCAACCGTGAACTACATCTAAAGTGGAATTTAATTGTGAGTGTAATGAGTGTTAATTTTTTTATATACGTTGAAAACTGCCTTAGGTATCTAAATTTTCTTGAAAGTAAAGTGAAAAAAAGTACTTTTATTTTTTCAAAATTACTCAGAAATATTTACTTGGCCTTTTGTTGTCTCAGTTTACAAACACACTTTGCAGACTAATATGGCTTTAACTTATGTAAGTACCATTCGATTTTAAACCTTTTGCCAGTATTCCCGAGATTTAGTGAGGCTAAAATAAAAGCAGGTAATAATTTGTGCGTCCCAACATCTTACCCTTTTTAAAGCATTTATCCCTTTTTATTCATTAAAGGCGTCTTCATTGGACCACAAATTTCAAAAGTTATCAAGGATCTAGAGTTTATGAACAAGCTAAGATCAGTCGAAAAACGTGCTTGGAAGAGTTTTAAAGAATTATGCAGCAATTTTTTGGGAAATCATAGAAACTGATGACGTCGATATAAGAAAAAAACGTTCAAGCAAACATTTTACTGGTTAAGATCCATACATTTTTCTACGACACTTTAATGTATTAAAACAGTCAATTACTCTATGTTTAATATTAGTTGTACTTTTCTCACAATATGTAAACATGTGTGTTAGTTATACCCAAACTTGCGGAGCAGTAAAGAAAAACATAAAACAAAAATTGAAAAATGTTGTTTGTTGGGTAAATGCTCACTTATGTCCAAAGAAATGCTAATTAATGCATACGTCATTTTAAAGGATGAAGTTTTGTCTATCCAAAACTGGCAAAAGGTTTAAAATCGAATGGTACTTACATAAGTTAAAGCCATATTAGTCTGCAAAGTGTGTTTGTAAACTGAGACAACAAAAGGCCAAGTAAATATTTCTGAGTAATTTTGAAAAAATAAAAGTACTTTTTTTCACTTTACTTTCAAGAAAATTTAATTACCTAAGGCAGTTTTCAACGTATATAAAAAAATTAGCACTCATTACACTCACAATTAAATTCCACTTTAGATGTAGTTCACGGTTGGTATAGTCTTTATATAATTTAGTGCATACAGACAGCACCAAAGTTGACGAAACCCGAAAAAAGGTTAAAAAATATTTGTTGGTTGGAGAAATTCTGACAGTTTGCTTATGTTTTCTCAGTCATTATATATATCATTGGAAAGGTCAAAATCTCTTCTTATAAGATCTGGAGAGAAAATCCAAATCAGTTAACAGTCAAACTAGTTATGAGCTCAAAAGTGTCAAAAGGTAAAAAAAACCGGTTTTTACCCGTAACTCACGATTTGGAGCTGTACGCGAAAAATCTTATATGCAGTAGTTCTTAGAATTTCAAGACCTACAAGAAAAATGGTATCACTTCCCAGGGTTTTTTTTCGTGTCACACAGTGTTATTATTAAATACTAAAACATAATCCTACATACATATGCATGGACCTAAAGATGCAAACTGTTGATTACAGCACGTACAAGTATGAACGGAGATACTGAACCTCAACAGAAATGATAAAAATATGATTGTGTCGCGGCTACAAAATGAGTTACACAAAAAGTGGACTCGGAAAGTCGTTGAAAAACATGCGAAATATATTTTCTGTAACTCAAGTTTTACAGTAAAATGGGATGGCGCGATATACAACAGTTATATCATCAACCTTCTAGGAGATTTTTGCGCCGAGCTTCTCTTCCAATTTGTGGTGCGCCGCTTCGAAATTTTTCCTACAAATTGGCGGGACCTACGCTTTTTCGCCGACTCCGAACGGCATCTACAAAGCAGATGAATTTTTGCTAAGAAGCCTTTCATGGCAGAAATACACTCGGAGAGTTTGCCAAACCACTGCCGAGGACTACCCCGTTTTGAAAAAACTTTTTCAAACCACTTTTTGATGTAACCTGTACCAGGGCTCGAACCCGGACCTTCGGTGTGGTAGGCAACACTACCTCCACACCACGGTGGCCGTTTGTTCTGTTTACCATGCTATAAATCACAGTCACAGTTACTCGACTACTGATTGCGGAATCAATTTAAATGTAAATGTATCCAATTGTTGTGCGTTATTTTGACTGTGCTAAAGGTATTCAACTTATGGATTTTTTTGAAGACGCAGAGGAAACTTTATCAAAAATATTTGAAAATATAGAAAAGTTCGTAGAACAATATAATTTAAATACAAACCAAGTTTCTGCGTTTTCTGCAGATAATGCCTCAGTAAATTATGATGTACGTAATTCTGTGTACCAAAAAATTACAAATAAGTTTCATGATACAAAAGTCGTAAAGGCTAATTGTAATTTTCATGTTCTCCATAATACTGCAAGAATTTCTATGAAGATATTGTGTTTTGATGTTGAAAACTTAGTTTTGAAAGTTTACGCCCAGTTTTCGAATAGTTCAAAGCACACCAAAGAACTAGAAACCTTTTTTGAAGAATTTGAAATTGAGTACAGTAAAGTTATTCGGCACGGACCGACTAGATGACTTACTTTAGGTAAGCTGTTGCCAATAAAATACTTAGATCAATATTATGATTTTGAAAATTCGGGTTTCAAGTTATTTAGCAGATTTGACTTAACCAATGTGGTTACAAATGACGATGCACTCAAGGCAGTAGAGGTACTTTACCTAAAAAATATTAATGAAAATCGGCAATACGATCAATAGATGTAAAAGTAAGCCCAGCCGATTTAAAATGGGTTCTTCTTTCTTCTTTAAATTGGCATCCAACCACCTCAGCGATTTTGAAGGTCCAACATAGCTCGCCAGTAATTTCATCGTTGCGTCAACTGGCGGCAATTGGAGACCGCGCGAGATTGCAGTTCGGAGTACACTTGGTCCTTCCATCGCACTATGGCTTAAATGACCATGTTCTGCGGCCAAAAGTCAATTTTTTTAGTTTCGAATTTTTGGCCAATTATATTTTCTCTGAATAGGGAATAAACCTAATATTGCGAATACATACTTTTTTTTGCTCTTTGGCAACTCTAGTACAATAGGTAACCAGCTGAAGTTAACCGTTATTTGAAAGTCAATTTTGCGATTTTTATTGTGCGAAAATTAGCTAAGCTTAAAATTGTGCGAAAAAAAAAGTTTTAAAGATAAATCTGTTTTTTAAAATTTAAAATAATCGTGAAGGTATGTATAATAATGTGTATAAGTGCAAAAACAATACAAGCAACATATATTTAAAATTTCGCAGTAGTTATGGTCTAGTTAAAATTATGTGAGTTTAAAAATGTTGCTCGGGTTTCGTAAAGTAGAAGTTGTGTCGTCCGATTGCGTCCGATATGAAAATTATTTGAGAGAAAAGTGTGATGTTTTTCCTTTAATTTGGTGCATATATCTTTTGCAAGTGTTTGCTAATCGCTGACTTATCAAACATTTTCAGAGCATATCAAGATCAAAAACGGAGATATGTTTAATATGTGGGTGGAATACAATAAGCAACCAAAAGCTGTTTTCGATTGGATTAAGCTAAAATTCAATAGTCGACTTAACGAGGAGGAGGTGAAACAAATTAATTTAAAAACTGACAGTTTCTGCTCACATGCAACCCAAAAATGGAAGAAAAATGGACGAAGTTTACAAAATATGATCACGTACGAAAGTCACTGGCTGGGAATGGATATATGGAAAAATACGACTGGTATCCTATGTCAGCCACGTTACACAAAATTTTGGTTCACTCTGCTCCAATTATGCAATCATCTAGTGTACCACTAGGCTGTCTAGGAGAAAATGCTTTAGAATCCCGTAACAAATGCTATAAAAGAGATCGCATGTCGCATGGCAGAAAAAATAGCAGAGAGAATAATATAAAAGATGTCTTTGATAGAGCTATGGATTCATCTGATCCCCTTTTATCTAGTATGCACTTGTCAAATAGTATGCCACCTGAAGTAGTTGCACTTTTGAAACCTCCTCCTAATGAGTTTGACGATGATAAGCCTACAACATCACGTCAGTTATTAGAAGAGCTAGATGAAATAAGTTCCGACGATAATGAAGATATGGACGACAATACTTGCTTCTCGATTGAACTAGACGAAGAAGAAGAATCGTGGGATGAGATCAAGGTGGTACTCTACCTGGTACACAAAATACAACAATTTGCTCCACTAAGAAATGGAGCAACAAAAATAAACTCGACCATACCTTTTAAATATAATATCAATCTTTTTGAATAAATTGTGTTTGAATAACCTTAATTTTTTATTTTATTTTACATACAACTTAATTAGCGATATCTCAAAAAGTAACAGATTCATGGAAAGATTTTAAGAAAAAATATGTAGGTCAAAAAAGTTCTTAAATAATATACCTACTTGTAAGTATGATTTAAAAAAAGGCGTGGCAGTGATCAAATCCCGCCCATTTTTTTGTCAGAGTTTTGGGGGGTTGCCAGATTTGTGTGTGCAAATTTTCAAGCTTCTATCTCCTTTGGTTGATTTTTGGCCGCAGAACATGGCCATTTAAGCCATAGTGCATCGGAGTGATAGTCTTCCCCTTCCTCTGCTTCCACCTGCGGCCGATAAGTATACCTTCTTGGCTGGAGCGCCTTCGTTCATTCGCACGACGTGGCCTAGCCAGCGAAGCCGCTGTGTTTTAATCCGCTGTACTATGTCGACTTCTGCGTAGACCTCATACAAGTCATCATTAAATCTTCTTCGGTACTCGCCGTCGCCAACGCATAGCGCCCACAAACCTTTCACAGAGTTTTTGACGAGAGTGATGAGTGACCTGTAGAGTGTGATTTTCGTGGGTCGAGAGATGACTTTCCTTTTCAATTGCCTACTCAGTCCAAAGTAGGATTTATTTGCAAGAGTAATTCTTCGATGGATTTCTAGGCTGACATTATTATTGTAGTTGGATCCAAGTTAAACGAGGTCCTTCACTATTTCAAACTTTTTGCTGCCAGCAGTGGCTTGGGTGCCAAGGCGTGAGTGCGCTGACTATTTGTTTGATTACAGCATGTACTTCGTTTTGCCCTTTGTTATTCAAAAGTATCGTGTTCTCTGAGCTTCCAAAAGTTATTGTGACTATTTTATTTATTCCTATAAGTAACGCTTTTGTGAAGCGTATTTTCTCATGAATGGGAAATTAATGGACTAATGACCGAAACTGCATGTCAGAGTTATGATGAATTATAAAATGGCATGCCAAGAATTCCTAAACTTTTTAAAACAACAACCTGCAAAACAAACCCTTTTAAAATTATCTCAGAAAACTGAAAAATATGGCTTTAAAAATTAAAAATTGCCCCAAATACATAGTTACAAAAGTACTTTGTTGAATGGTTAAATAAAATGTTTTCGTTTATTTAAATAATTTTTTTTTTAATAACTATGTATAACTATTATATATTCATATATACACAAATATGTTAATGTGCAGAGCTGGGTAGTAATGATTACTTTAGGAATTAAATTACCCTCAATTCCCCATTAGATACATGTAATTGGGAAAAGTAATCAATTACTTTGCTCCACAGAAAAGGAATTGATTACATTTCAATTACTCAAAAAAAATTACCGCAAATAATGTTCTTTTTTTGAGGCTCAATTGCAAGGAATTGATTACAAGGAATTGAAAAAAATTACTTGTGGTATTGTAATTTCAAATGTAATGGGCTTTGAAAGGAATTGAAAATGTAATTGAAAAATTTCCAATTACATTACAGGGAATCGAAAAAAAAATTACAAATTACCCATTCATCAAAGGAATTGAAAAGGTAAGGTAAGTAAGGTTCAGGCACGTATAAAATTTGTTTGCGACTAAAAGAGTGGCTATGTGTGGCCAAGTTTAGGTCAGGTTTTGAGAGAGCGTACATGTGATGTCCCATATTGCCACTCGCAGACAGTTATGCTATGAATGTGTGATTTTGCTTCTGGTTCACACACCTCATGGTTTCCGGAAAACTTGTCCTAATGCCTTCTGGAAAGCCTTCCCATGGCTGACCAGATTCCTTAGAATTCAGATTGCTTACAACTAGTTGCTTTGACTGCTATTATCAGGCGGAGCAGGGACGGATTCAAATGGATGACCAGTTACTTATTACAGATTCTGTTCGAACGTATCTGCAGAAAACCGGCCGAAAACCTTTATTGAAGCTCTGAACGTTTGTGATATACAGTTTTACAGAGAAATACATAGCTTTCTCACTATAGGCGCTACACTGCCAGTTACGGTAGCTTCAAGCAAACGATCATTCTTTACTTTACGGAGAGTAAAAACCTATTTGCGAAATAAAACTGGAGAAGAACGTTTGAATGGATTGGCAATGTTGAATATTCACAGATATTTCGAAGTTACTCATCACGGTGGGTTTTAAGCATGTTTTATTAAAAGGTTCACGTCCCTCCATTTTTTCTTTTGAATGCTCGAATATGTATTAAAATAAGATGATATGTTGATTTTTAGCATTTTTCCCCGAGCTCTTTTTTTAAAAACTCATTTTTCTGGAAAAGGTTAAGTTTTATCTTAAAACTACCAGAGACAAAGTTGTAGACTTGAAAATGTGAACAGTTTTTATCTACGAGTCACCAGTTCTGAGATATCGCGATTGCGTATAGACTTTTCCGGATTTTTCTCGAAAACGGTTATATGTACCGAAACATTTTCTTTTACCGTTTGTTCGTCACGAAGCTCCTCATTGAGAATGAAAATAGTTATTTTTGTAAACCCTATAGTTCCCTAGCTAGAGCCAAATTTGCCCCATTCGTGATATCAAAAAGTACTAGTGGTTTAAATTTAGATATCTTGTATAACGAAATTTCGATAGAGCTAAATTTTTGTGGAGAGCTTAGGTTGACCCCCAGAAAGAAAAGTCCGTAGCGTTATTAGTATGTATGTACATAAGAATACATTGCAAATTTATAATAATTTTACTGTGTAAGTATACATATATGAGTGAGTTTTTGTTATTCATACCTCCGATTATTATCTTCCAACTTTTCTTGTGAATGTTGTATTGGAGATTTCAAATCTGGACCCCCCCGAAAAATTTTCATGGATCCGCCCCTGAGGCGGAGGATGACCATATATACCATATACATATAGCTAAAAGCAATGCCTGATGAAATTATGGCCCCGAAAAGTCCACCCACTTTAATCGTAATACGTTTTATACACAAATTTCTCTTTAGCATTTCAATTACTTTGGCGATTCCTTTGAGGAATTGTAATTGGAAGTTCTAAATTACATTTTCCATTCCTTGTAATGTAATTGAAAACGAAAATGAGGAAGCCAATCTGGTGCAATGTCTCAGAGCCAACAGTGATCGCCCCAAATGAATACATACTAGGTGTAAAAGGGGTTCTGCACCCTCCCAGTTCTATATAGAACAAATAAATTAAATAATAAAATAATAATAAAGAAACATGAAAAGGGCTCCCAAGTAAATATGTGCTCTGCACGCCCTCTTCTCCACCCAAAAAAATAATATAATATAAATTAAAATAAAAAATAAAACAACTTCTCGCTCCCTCAAAGCTTAGACAATATCTTCATTTAGAATTGATGTCGCTGGAAAAGATTTTGACGCTCTTTTGGATAGTTCTTTTTGGACCCCCGGCGCTCTCGTGCGGGAGTTTGAATACAGGCCAAATAGAAATGTTCAAAATGTAGCAACAATCTCTCGTGATAACGTTGAGCCAAAAAACTGAGTACTAAGTCCATTTCTATCTTTTATCAAATTGTTAGAGGTTTGACTACCAAATTAACCGATCTTTATTTGAAATCTTTCTGTTGTAACTATATCGTTCCTTATACATATCTGTTTGTTACATCCCTCCAACATCAGATATTGCTTTGTACATGCAACTCGTCTCTTTGCGTCTTACCTACCGCATTTTTCCGTGGAACAAATCTGATAAGAACATTATTCCAAATGCATCCAAAGTGGGCTTCAATGACTTTTTGGATGGAATTTCCAATCTCTGCCTTAGTCAAATATATGTTACCGTTAACAAGTTTGGGAAAATCTTAGATTTAACATATGTTGATGATAAAAACAAATTTTCTGTTAATCGTTGTGATCAATTGGCTTTACCAGAAGGCGTCTACCACCCTTCTATGGAAATATTCCACGAAACCATAAGTAATGGCCAAAGCTAACAACGTTACTCGAGTATTAGCTTTGATATTATCTTTTCCAAAGCCAACTATATAAAAAACTAAATAAAGAACTGTCTAAATTAACTTGGCCTGAATTTAGTGGTGATATCGATCTAAACGTTACATTTTTCAATCAAACAATTCACTGCCTTTTTTAGAAGTACATTCCTAAACGTAAAGTAATCTATGATCTTCCCACGCAAGCTCGGTTTACTAAGGAGTTTAAGACACTGAAAAACAGAAAATTTTCTTTTTTTTTAAATATATAAAAAATCCAAATTTAATAAACATTAGTTACTGTATTAAATACTACGTCAGAAGTTTATCGATTTAAATAAAAATTTATATAAATCTTACATTTCTAAAACTAAACGAGATCTTGTTCTCAATACAAAGTCGTTTTATAGTTTCGTAAATTCTAAACGTAAAGTAGCGGGATTTCCCTCAGCCATGAAACATCCAGACATTATATCTAGCGATAGTCAAGATATCGCAAATTTTTTTGCGCAATTTTTTACTTCAAACTATTCTTCCGTCACCAGTTCCGACTTTTAAAACTATCCTTATAATCTGCACGGGAAAAATATAATTATTAATTACAACTATATGTGCCAAAGATTTTCTAATTTAACTTAAAACATTAAAATAATCTTATAAATACGGTCCTGATAGGATTTCTTCCTGTTTCTTGAAAAAGAGTGCGAACCATATTTATCAGCCCCTCACCAATTTATTCAATATATCATTAAGGTGTGGTGTTTTTCCATCAGCATCGAAGGAAACATTTATTGTACCACTTCATAAAAGCGGAAGCAGGTCTTCTATTTATAACTACCGTGGCATTGCAAAGCTTTCTGCCATCCCGAAATTGTTTGAAGCTATTGTTATAAATCAGCTAACGAATCCTATCTCTACCTTGATTTCGGACTGTCAACACGGGTTCTGTAAGGGAAAGTCCACGTAAGTTACGAATTTAATTGAAATTACAAGTCATGTTACAAATGGTTTTAGCAAAGCTTTTAACAAAGTGTGTCAGTCTTTACTTATTTCTAAACCTGATAAGTTGGGGTTCCAGTCGGGTCTCAATCGCTGGATATCTTCTTACATAAGTGACAGGACACAAAGAGTAGTGTTTAAAAACTTTTTATTAGATTCATTTATGTCTCTTCAGGACTTCCTTAAGGAAGCCATCTTGGTCCGCTTCTGTTCTTGTTGTTTATAAATTATATTTCTACAGAAATCAATTCAAAATTTTCAAAAATGTTAATGTACGCTGACGATGTAAAGCTTTTCATGTCCTTTGGGACTTTTGAAGATAGAAATAGGCTTCATTCAGATCTAGATTCACCAGTTACTTGGTGCGATTTAAACTATATGCCGCTTAACCTTAAAAAATGTAAATACATGCGTTTTGCGCGTCTAACCTTGCAGCCGGCTTCCTATACAACACAAAATTACAGGCTGGAGGAATTGCATGATTTTGTTGACCTATGGGTCACTATGGACTAAAAGCTCCATTTTAACCGCCATATTAACGCAACAGTCAATAAGGCTGAAGGTGTTCTTGCATTCGTTAAACGGTGGTCTAAAGATTTTAGCGACCCCTATGTAACTAAAGCTCTTTTTACTACATAAGTCAGACCAATTCTTGAATACGTTTCTATAATTTTGAATCCGCGTTACCAAGTCCATGTAGATCGACTTGAATCAGTTCATAAACAATTTTTACTGTTTGCGTTAGGAGATATTCATTGGGATCCCTTGTATAATTTACCACCGTATACGAGTCGCTTAAAACTAATTAATCTTCACACCCTTTCTAGCCGAAGAGAAATGCTTGGAATTGTTTTTATGGTTGAATTACTAAATGGTTCAATCTCGAGCCCGTTTATTCTGAGCGAAGTGAACTTCAATGTGCCCTCTCGTCTATCAAGGCATTTTAAACCACTTATCTTGGAACAGTGCCGAACCAATTTTGAATTAGATGAGCCTTTTCGTTGTTTGTGTCAAGATTATAACTCCCATTCTGGTGCATTTTATATTTCGGACTCACTCTGTAGCATAAAAAAGTCAATACAGTGTCGAAACTCCACTGGCTTCTCTGATCCAATGACTTTAAAATCACTTTATACCTCGTTGGTACGTAGTCTTTTAGATTATTGCTGCATTATTTGGAGCCCTTATTTCCAAATTCACTCGCATAAAATAGAAAGAGTACACAAAATCTTTACTAGGTTTGCTTTATCCAAACTTCACTGGCCTGACGGCATGCCTAATTATTTGGGCAGGCGCAAACTGTTAGGATTGACAAGCTTATCAGACAGAAGAAGTTATTTTTCTATATTATTTATATATAACGTTATCAATGGTAGAGTTAATTGCACGCAAATCTACGAATCAATAAATTTTAACCATCCATCACGCGATCTGAGACAAGTTCGTCTGTTCACTGTTCCTGCGCACAGGTCAGCGTACGGATATAATGAACCAATATCGAGATGCATTCGGTTATGCAATACATATTCGGAGGCTATTAATTTTAATTTAAGTGTGTATACCTTTAAATTAAATCTCTTTAAAATATTTAATTAATCTAGTAGTCTGTAAGATGTTCTGTAGACGAATAAATAAAATAAAATAATAATAATAATAAATTGTTTTCTTATTCTCTGAGTCTTATTTTTAACAATAACTTTCTTCTATTAACTAATTACTAGTATATCCCGTGGTCGAAAATCGACCACCTTAAATTGGTATAACTTATTAAGCCCTATGTTCACCACTACCATCAGCGACATCTACAACCCAGTAGATAAAGTCTCTGATTCACAATAGCGTTGCAGTACAAATTGATTTTTTTGTGCATTCACAATGGTTTATTTAAACAAATAATTTTTATAAAATACGCTTAAACAAAAGCACTGCTGTAATTAATATTCAGTTTCGCATGTAGAGGTAACCCACACCTTTAAAACGATACCTTACTTATTAATATTGGTTCGAATGAGAGCAGAAAATTAGGAGCAAACACAAAAAGACCTTACAGAAATAATATTCTCATATAATTTAGGCTTCAAAACAACAGCGTTGTTACTTCCTTGCTGTTGGTTAAGCAATTGACGCGACAGTTTTGTTCTTAGCACCACTGTAGCGAAGTTACTCTCCCGCTTACCAATACATTCTCCCATTTCATTTTGGGGACCACTGATCTATAAGATCTCTGAGGAGTGTGGCGTGGTTGACCATGTCAAAGGCTTTTCATAGCTCAAGTGCCACGAGAAGCGTCCTATGGTTTGGAGGATGTTGATTCAAACTATAATTCATTTGCGTTGTGTTATGAGATTTACGTAGTTATAGGAATAGAATAGCCTTTAATAACTTCACTACCTTTATAAGAATCTCCATGGTTCGCCGGCTACCCAGGTTTTAAAAGAAAGACTACAGTCACTTGTTTTCAGACCTCTGGCATGACGGATGTAATCAGTGAGAGGTTAAATGGACCCGCTAAATACCTATCTCCCTAGTGGCCAAGATGTTTTATCATCTTCATGCTGATACCGTTGGGTCCTATTGATCTTGATGGTAACCTCTGCGACGGAGATGACAAAGGGCGCAGTAGTGTGCTTATGTTTGTGCTCACGTCGTACGGCTTTTTCCTTAGAACTCTCCGCAATATGAATTGCCAGCAAAATAAGGAGGCCCATTTTCTGGGATCCGATTTGACGCTGTCGAGGCATGAAATTGCAACCTTGTCATTATATTTGGTCGGATTGAATAAGACCATGACAGTCGAACATAGTTTGCTAGCTCCACCGGAGAGGATGCATGCTTCGAAATGTAGTTTCCACTTTGTCAACTTGTGATCGTCGGCTGTTCGGCGGTTTCCCGCCTTGAGATCTTTGATTGTGGGATCTGCGGGATTGATGAGTCTCATTTCATGAGGTTTTCTTGAAATTGCCGCTGCTTCCGCAGGGAAATTCGTCTGAATTTCCGGAACTCTTCCAGCAGGGACAAGGCCGGCGGCCAGTCTATGGTGGTAATCCGATGGGAATTATTAATATTAAAAAAAATCTAAAATCTCGGTGAACCCAAATTAGTTACGGCGAACTTTCACACATACAGTGTAAGATAAAACATTAAAATCTCTTGCAGTAAATATATTCTTCTATATATATATATATATTCGGTCAAAAGACAGTGGGCCTAATCGGAAATTTTTCCTCTCAAAACAAAAATATTTTAAATTGAAGGGTTGAGAACCAAATGGATCTAAGTGACTCCGAAATTGATTTGAGATATTCAAGTTTAAAGTTTACAGCCTTTTGAAAATTCTATGTAAAATCTGGGTAGGGCGTTTATTTTATGGAAAATAGATGGCAGTACAATGTCCGAAATGACTCGGATCTCTTTGCCAACAAATAAACACCATATTTTACTATACAAATATGGGTATAACTCAATTTCAAAAAAAATGTCACTTAGATCCTTTTGGTTCTGAGCCCTTCAATTTTACTGGTTACTAAAACCTTATCCTCGCAAATGTTAAATATTTCAATTTCGGGTCAAACCTAAATTAATAAGCACCCTAAATTGTGTTGCAAATCCCGTAGTAGTAATTATTAAAATTATAAGTTGCCGCCCTGAAATTATTCCCATTTATAGGTATATACAAATTTAAGACCAATACAGACCCTGAACAGTGGTACAAGACTGCTAAATTCCCAATAATTTTTTTTTGCTTAAATGAAAGCAGCAGTCTCTAATATTTCGCAGAGTTGCTTCCGTCAAGTTAAGCAAATCCCAGTTAAGAATGACTACCGTGGCTGATGATAAATTTATATCCGAAAAGATATTTTCACTGAATTTTGTTCTCAGTTCCGAGCAACCTCTATTCAAGACAACAACGAGGCAGCCCTTAAATAAAAAGACAAAGATATCGATGTATTTTGGTCTAGAGTACAGAGTGCCGAGCCTGCCTTATACCATATTAGGAGACAAAAGCTCAAATAGTCGACGAACTCCGAATTAAGTAAACCGTTAATGATACTCTATGCACCGGCTCCACCCTCCAACCCGATCTCCGACTTATGTTGTTAAAATGGAGAACATATAAATCCTCCTCCTACACCCCGATGACCAAGACTATCACTGGATAATATTCCGAACTCCCGAGACCAGTCCAATAAGAGACTACACATTGAAAATGGTCACCTTTAGAGTGAACTGCGCTCCCTTCCTGGCTATTCGCAGTCTACATGAGCTGTAGAAAGATTTAGCGGACTCCCATCCACGTGCTACCCCAGACGTATGTGGACGACTTTTATCCGGCAGCTATGATCTCCCATCTTCTCAAGCAAATGTCCAAGGCGCATGGACACATTCTTATATACTGTGGCCTCAGATCCAGCCTCAACGGCAGCCACCAAGCGGGAGGTCCTCTCCTCTATTGCAAAATGTTTTGATGCAGGAGTTGTAGTTGGGCGGGACTGATTGGGATGAACGAGTTGTACCGTAGCGTTACAGTAAAACAACCCCCACTGTAGCTTCACCGCCTTCTATATAGTTGGCGATCACCGATAGCCAGCGCAGTTTCTTTCCCAGCAAACAACACCATGGCAAACGGTGAAATTCTCACTCACTTCATAGCCGTCCCCATATAAAGGAGTGATTTCACAAATTTTAAATCAGTCACTCCAGGTGAGTCAGTGGCAGTAGCGCCTTACGGCTTTCCGCTGACTGACCAAATGTACTGACCCTCCATTTGGCTGTGGCCCTTGCTATGGGATGGGTTGCGGGTTGTCGCGGTATGAATTAGTGCTGCCCCCGACGACCTACATGTATAGAGTGCGAATACGAGTGGGGGACGGAGGTGTTCAGCGAGGGTCCAGCAGTCTAGGGGTATCTCTATTTTTTTGGTTGGGTGAGTTGGCGGAGTGGTGCCTTATGGCTTTTCGCTCCGTCAACTAGCTAAGTGGGAAAACCGTGTCGATCCGGTGGCGAACCGATTTCCACTTAGTTCTGGCTCCGGGGTAGACCGATGGTTGAGAGAGGGGTATTAGCGCCGTGCCTTTAGAGTGCACCCCTCTCAGCTCTCCTATCGGCATACGAAGTCCTAGCTGGTACAACTCTGACCTCTGGGCTTATGGAGCCAGTGGTGTGCAGCCATAGAGCCACATCCTAACCGAGTCACTCCAGTTTCGTTGCAGATGCGCACGAATCAATCGCCAGCCCTGGAATACGAGACGATCTGAGGTAAATCACCTGCATCTTGCCCCGTTCCGCTATCCCCGCTGTTTTGCAACTGGTACGCCTTCAACTGCGCTGCTTGATCTACTGGTGAACTGCCGCCCAACGATTGTCATTCGGCTCCCAGGGAGCCGCTACCCAACTATTGTCGCCTTCCACGCTGAATGCGCCTTGTCCAGCTGCTGCTCAACGGTTGCTGTGTCGCTCTATTCTTACTATCCGCTCCTAACTAACTATACAACGCTCCCTCCGTCTTCTCACTATCCAGTAACGGAAAGCTCCTCATCCCCTTCCAACGCTCTTAGGCAGTGTGTGTGTGTGTATTCGATCTTTATACACATATATCGTGTTATAATTTAGTAGGGGTTTGTGCGACCTCTGCTGACCTTGGACAAACTGAGCTTAAATCAGCCTTAGACAAAACCCACCTCATAGAGTCAAACCGATCCGTCTAGTAAAATGGACGCAATTCGCAAAAAATCTGCATTCCATCTCAAACATTCACACACCCCGATGGATTAACTTAGCCCCTGACTACTTAGTTGAGCTGCATGGTTTTTGCGACCCTTTTAAAAGGCTTATTGGGCTGCCCTTTATGTGCGAACTACTGTTGGCATCAAAGTTTGACAATTAGTTTCAATCAAAACAGATAACACATTTTTAGACATTGCACTTACTAAAATTTGAACATTTACATATATACATTAAGGCGCCTCACGCTCCATACAAAAAAAATGGACACCCTGTTTCCATCGGAATTATAGACTTCTATGTATTCTAAGACCTTGGTCAAAATATTTCAAAAAATATTAAGATTTACCGGAGCTAAACCGCGTTAAAAAAACGCTAAAAATATCGTTTTTTATGTATAAAAGGAGTATGAAAACATATTTTTTAATAAAAAGCTCCTGAGATGATAAACTAGCTGGAGTACAAAAGGTAAGCATAAAAAAGTTTGTAAATTTTATCAACGCAATCCAATTATTGAGATGATGATGCTGTTTTTGGTCATATTTCGAGGTGTAGGTTTGTGGAAAGCTTTAATAACTCAGCCAATTATTAACGGATTTGGACGATTAGGATATCATTTAAAAAGTATTTTCGGGATGTTGCCATTTCAGCAAAATTTAACCCTTTTTGGTCCAATTTCACACATTGCGAATATTAGCACACAGGTACACAATAATAGTATTGATAAAATTTTTAAACTTTTTTATGCTTACCTTTTGCACTCTATAATCTCAGATGCTTTTAAAAAAAATATTTTTTCATGCTCCTTTTATGCATAAAAAACGATATTTTTAGGGTTTTTTAACGCGGTTTAGCTATAGTAAATCTTAATATCTTTTCGAAATATTTTGGGGGAGTCCTTAGAAAAGAGTGAATTTTGAAATTCCGGTGGAAACAGTGCAACTTTTTTTGGCGAGGCACCTTAATATACATATATCACAACAAAGATTAACATAATTTTGCCTCCACTGCCATCGAATGCCTCGTCCAAATGATTTTATTGCTGTGGTATAAGCGTAGTTTATCTTATCGACGTCTTCTTTGTAGTTGACCGCGCTGTTGGTTCTGTGCTGTATGCGTAAGCTTTCCAACGTCATTTTCGTGCGCCCTCTTCTCTCGACGTCTAATATCTTCGTGTTTGCGAAGTCCGCTGTGTGCCCTTTATTCGTCCAGTGCTCTGCTAGTGCCGTGGTGGTTTTTTTTTTTTTGTTTTTCGCGTCTAACCGCTGTTCATTTATTCTCACATTAAGAGGGCGCTTGGTAGTTCCCACATATGCCTTGTTGCAACTTTCTTCTGCATTCCCATTACATTTGATCTCATACACTACATTGTGTTGTTGTTCTTTGTCTATTTTATTTTTTTGTTTGTGTATATTTTAATTTTTCTAAAATTATCAATTTTTCCCAAAAACTGACAATTAAAATTCAATACGAATTATTGTTTCTCTGATCTCAAGCTTGCAAAACTTACAAATATGTAAAAACAAGAAAGATCGCAAAAACCAACAACAAAATATTAAGAACCGTACATAAATATGTACAAACAAAAAAGTCCAGCACACACATTCGTTCGTATGACCGAAGGTCTAACAACAATGTGTGCTCACTGTTGGCAAGAACAAACAAACAAAAGGGAATTAATTGAAGTGGAGATAAGTGCATTGTGACGTCACAGGGCATCATAGCTTAGATGTTAGAATTTTCTAACAGCGGCTTTGGTGCAGACACTGGTTCGCATCCCAGTGTCCGAAAAGGGATCTGATGATGAGCTTGGAAACTCTGAAACATGTAATCCTATCCATCGCTGTGATTTAACAATGTAATTTTTCTTCAATTATCAATTTTTCCCAAAAACTGACAATTAAAATTCATTACGAATTATTGTTTCTCTGATCTCAAGCTTGCAAAACTTACAAATATGTAAAACAAGAAAGATCGCAAAAACCAACAACAAAGTAAATATTGTGTTTAAGGTTTTATTTGGTTTATGTGCACATTTAATATTGTTGTTTCTTGTGATGCTCCCAAGTGTTTTGTTATCCGTCAGCCCTGGTATGTATGTAACACCTGTGTATATTTGTTTTTCGTTTTCTTTTCTATTTTCTGCTTTGGTGGGCGCGAAGTTAGTTTTCTTAATTATTGTTGTAATCCATTCGTTTATTAATTTATTAGGGTAGCCGTTCCACAGCCCACCTGGCTGCCACCGTCATCGAGTCCCTTCGGGGAATGGGACTGGAACCTTAGCTTGTGGAATTCGTTAGTCAGCTCCTGGCAAAGAGAACTATCCAGGCTAATCTGGGTGAGGCCTCAATAGTGCGGTACGCATCTCGAGGCATACCTCAAGGGGGAGTTCTATCCCCTTTACTGTGGAACCTAACCGTTAACACCCTACTTCTGGAACTGGAAAACACCGGTTGCCAAATCATTGCCTACGCCGACGACATCGCTCTTACGGCCACTGGTAGGCATCTTCAGACACTAAGTGAACTGCTCCAGTCAGCTCTGAACCTCGTGGAGGACTAGGCTATGGTAAGCGGCCTTAGCGGAAATCCCTCTAAAACGAAAATGGTCCTTTTCACTAGAAAATACAAAGTACCAGCTTTCACACCACCACGCCTGAACAGGGTCAAGCTCACGCTCTCTCAAGAGGTCAGGTACCTCGGCGTTATCTTGGATAGCATACTCAACTGGAACAAGCATGATGAGGACAGATCCCGAAAAGCTATCACGGCCCTATATGCATCCAAAGCAGCCGTAGGGAAAAAATGGAGCTTGAACCCCCGGGTGACGCACTGGCTGTGCACCGGTGTGGTTAGACCCATCCTCTTTTATGTTGTTGTTGTATGGTGGCCTGCACTAGATCATAACAGCATCATAGGAAGGATGGGTAGAGTTCAGCGTTCTGCGACGGTGCTTATTACGGGGTCACTTCCATCCACACCTACCAAAGATCTGGAGGTCATGCTCAATCTACTCCCGGTTGACTTGTACGGTAAGCTCCAAGCAAGCTATAGCGCAGTAAGGCTGAGCGCTGTTCAACGATGGAATGACACCAGATTTGGACATGCAATGATCTTGGAGACCTATTGCGCAATGCTTTAAATAAAGAACACACTACCCGTTAACTAGTTTATTGGAATTCATATTTCATATAAGTAAATTCACACAGTAAAATATAGTACCGTTTTAATATACATAAGTATAATATGTGGGATGACGTTCAATATACATAAGTACGGTATGTGGGGGTGATATTGTTCAACACTACCATCTTTTAATTACATTTTTCTACTTTATTGAAAAATCAATTAAAACAAATGCAAAAGTTTCAAATTGAAATATTTTTCAGAAAATCAAATAGGCTACATTAACAATTTAATTTTACCATGTTCAGTTTGTTTCTTAAAATTTCAAATCGAGTTTTAGGTAAGGCCTTCGTAAAAATATCGGCCAATTGATTTTCTGAACTGACTGACTTTACTTTTATTTTATTTCTTTCAAATTTATAACGAATATAATGATAACGAACATCTATATGTTTCGTACGCTTATGATATACCGGATTTTTCACAAGCTTTACTGCACTTTGATTATCAACATACAGTGCCGGAATATCATTACGAAAACGTTCATCTAACGCCTTCATGAGCCTTGTCAGCCACACCAACTCGCGTGTTGCTTCTGATGCCGCTATGTACTCTGCCTCTGCAGTAGATTGCGCAACGCATTTTTGTAACTCAGAGTTCCAACTAATTACACCTTGACCCAGCATAAAACATTGACCCGAAGTCGATTTCCGATTTGCTAGATCCATCGCAAAATCTGAGTCACTGAAAGCATATAAACTAAAATTGTTAGACTTTGTTAAAAATATACCATAGTCGGCCGTTCCTTTGATGTATCTTATGATCCGTTTCACAGCTGTAACATGTTCGGCTGAAGGGTTCTCCAAAAAACGACTGACCAATGAAACTGCGTATGTGATGTCCGGCCTTTTACCCATGCTTAGATACATTAGGCTGCCCACGGCCTCGCGATATGGAAACTTAACTGGCGTTGGTTTAATTGAAATTTCCAAACGTTGCGAGTTATCGGCTGGTGTCGAAACGGAGTTTGAATCTTGAAGACCAAACCGATTTACAACCTTACGTGCATACGCACGTTGACACAAATGAATTGATCCATTTGCACTATGATTGATTTCGAATCCTAAGAAGTAGTTTGCTTCTCTAATTTTTATTTCAAAATGACATGATAAGAAATCAATAACTGGTTTGATGCTCTCTTCACTTGTCGAAGTTATTAAATCATCATCGACGTAAATAGCTAATGTTGTAACCTCATCGCCTTCTCTTCGCACGAAAACACAGGCATCAACTTTACATGCTTCAAAATTAAACATTTTTATGAATCGTGTAAACTTTTCGTTCCAGCACCTGGAGGCTTGCTTCAATCCATACAAACTTTTAATTAGCTTGCACACCCTTTTCGACCATCTTCGTATCCAACTGGTTGCTTCATGTATGCGTCTTCTTTTAAATCGCCATACAGAAATGCGGTTTTTACATCAAACTGCACAATTTTCATTCCACGATTAGCTGCCAAAGCCAAACAAGCACGAATCGAAGAAATCTCACAACAGGACAGTATAATTAACTCCGTAGCATTGTGTGAAACCTCTGACCACCAGGCGAGCTTTGTATCGGTCAACAGTGCCATCACACTTCTCTTTTATTTTGTATACCCAGCGATTATCAATTATATTTACATTTTGTGGTGGATCAACCAGAATCCAAGTGTGATTCTCTATGAGCGAATCGTACTCCTCATCCATTGCCTTTATCCATTTTTCACTATCTTTCGATTTGATTGCTTCTTGGTAGAATTTTGGTTCATCTGCCACTGTCAACAAAGAATAGCAAATATCAGCGCAATGTTCACTACACGTCTGCACTCCCGATCCCAGTTTCGCTTCAACAACGTTTCGTTGTGTAATATTGCATATATTGCTCCCATCTTTTACTTGACCAGTTTCGGCAGAGTTGCCTTCGTCTGTACCGTAGTTTGATTCATCGTCGCTACTAACTGCTGGCACTGTGTCATCGTTCAACGTATCAACGTTCTGATCTGTATTTACATTCGCAGAGTCAATACCAACAGTCTTTGTCTCGATAGATACAGCAGCATTTTTGTTTGGATAACTCCCATCAGTTGGCAAATCACTCGAGTCGCTGAGTTCAAGAGATATGTTATCTTCATTTTCATTTTTGCGATCTAACTTAGCAGGCTCAGCTTCTCGATTTCTTTTAAAAATTACATCGCGAACAACTTCAACTATATGCCTCTCTGGACCGTAAACACGAAAAGCACTAAAGTTTTTATACCCTACAAAAACGCACTTGACTGCTTTCTTATAAAATTTTTGCCGTTTTTGTTTCGGAATATGTGCATAAACAGTTGACCCAAAAATATGGACATTTTGTACATTGCCAGCCCTTTCATGCCATAATTCATACGGAGTTTTATTTTTTACAGTGCTTGTACCTGTCCTATTCAACACCAACACAGCAGTATTCACGGCTTCCGCCCATAATCGTAAATCCAAATTATGCGAATGTAGCATAGTGCGCGCCGCTTCGACGATGGTTCGATTTTCACGTTCACATGAACCATTTTGTTCAGGCGTATAAGCCACCGTAGTTTTATGATTAATACCTTCTTTCTCAAAGAAAGATTTCAATTCAGAGTTAACATACTCGGTTCCATTATCACTATGGACCATCTTCACTTTATGATTGGTTTGCGCTTGAACCATTTTTATAAATGAAATGATTTTACTTGGAACCTCGGATTTGTGCTTTAGAAAATATGCAAAACGGTAATGAGAATAGTCGTCTTTAAGCAAAAGAAAATATCGGGCACCACCAAATGAAACAACATGCATTTTTCCACACACATCTGTATGTAGAATCTCACCGCAGCTAAAAGTAACGCTGTCCCTGCGTGTGAACGGCAAACGATGATTCTTGCCCATAATGCAAGCCTCGCATTGGAAATTCTTCTCGTCAATGTATTCAATGCCATTTATATTTAAAAACGTTTTACTCGCGCGATGTTCTGATGTGCTAACTGTTCGTGCCATGAGCGAATATTTTGTTTCACCACTATATTTGCATATTGCTGCACATGTTTCGTACGTATCATCATTCGGTACAGAGTTGTTTGCCGAATTCCCATGGCGATAGTACGACCACCTCGCTTAAACACACACTTTTCATCCGTAGCATGCATTATGCAGCCTTTATCAAGGCATCTGCTTTGCGAGAAAAGGTTCACGAATAGTTTTGGCACGAACCATACGTTTGCCAAATGCTTATCTAGCCACTTAGTTCCATCAAATACCAACACGTCAATGTCACCTTGACCAAGTGCATATATTGCCTCACCGTTACCAATACGAACTGGATACGGTACATCAAACTCAACAAAATCTTTGAACCATTCACGTCGCCCTGACATGTGTTCAGTCGCAGCTCTTTCTTCGCTAGACAATAATGCACCACATATCAGCGCCTCTGATTTGTTGTATTTGCCCTTTGTGTTCGGACAGTCCTTGCGCCAATGTGAGTTAGAGCCACACTTAAAACAGTTACCTCGTCTACCAGATTTTTCAGGCTTTTGATTCTTTCTATAACCACGTTTTGCCATAAATGCACTATCCGCAGATTCCCTTTTATTTGCTGTAATTCGGGATTCTTCGATTTGCAATCGAGCACAAAGTTCATTAATTGTCTTCTTTCCATCCTCTGTCGCCTGCCATGCACTATGAAAGTGGTTCAGTGACGTTGGTAACGAATAAAGCACTTTTGTCATTAAATTTTTGTCTGATATCTTTTCGCCCAAATCTGCCAATTGTTGTACTAACTCTTGCAACCGCGAAATGTATGTAACAATATTTTCATTTGGTTCTTTACACATGTTATAAAATTTTTGATACAAAAAATGAATGCTTGACTCTGGTTTTTGCGCGTATACACTTTTCAATTTTGACCACATATCTGCCGCAGTTTTGCAATTAACTATATGCAATAACGCTTCTCTTTCAATCGTTGACGATATTGCCCGCTGCGCTTTGACATCTTTTCTTGTAAAAATATCAAGTTTTGACTGATGGTCTTTGTCTGTCGCTTCGGGTGGTTCTTGAACACCAGTGACATTGTCTTATACGTAATGAAATATCAAAATAATTGTGATTTGAAATTTCCACAAAACCCAATCTTTTTCATCATTTAGGCGAAACACTTTATCGAGATCACTGTTGCTCATCTTTAATTGGTGACTCACAAACGAATTTATTTATACGGCCGAATTTTCAGTAGAGTATTCTACAATTTATGTCCATAAAACGTCTCCGAAAAAAAGCAAATTTTCATGTTTTATTATTTAAGTTCTTTTAACATGTACAGGCTGCTAGGGTTTGCTCTGGGCCCATAACCTATTGCGCAATGCTTTAAGTAAATTCACACAGTAAAATATAGTACCGTTTTAATATACATAAGTACAATATGTGGGATGACATTCAATATAAATAAGTACGGTATGTGGGGGTGATATTGTTCAACAAGACCATACCCCAAAATCTGAAAACCGTGGACAACACCACACCTATATGCCGTGGCCCAAATAACAAGTTCTCTACCAGACATACACTCAGACTTCATATTTACAGACGGCTCAAAGCTCAACGGCAAAGTGGGCAGCGGCGTCTACTCGGAGGATCTTTCATTATGCTTAAGCGTTAGACTACCCAGCCACTGCAGCGTATTCCACGCAGAACTTACGGCCATAGAGGAGGCTGCACGCTGGCTTCTATCGACCGCACATCTGTGTCCATATACAGCGACAGCCAGGCAGCGATCAAGGCTCTTCAGGGTAGTAACTCTACCTCGAAAGTAGCTCAGGACTGTAGGCAATCGCTCCATGAATTGTCTTCGAAATGATCCACAGCTGTGGTATGGGTTCCAGGCCATAGCGACATTCCTGGAAACTGTGCTGCTGACGAGCTGGCACGGAAGGCCATGGAGCATACGGAGGGGAACCACATCGGGAACATCTCCCCGCCTCTTGCCACGACTAAGCTCTGGCACCTTCGTGAATTTAACAAAAAGGCAAACTCTAGATGGGCTACGGAAACGACATGCGAGGTGTCCAGGCAAACTTGGCCCGCATCTGCAACAAACGAACCGAGCCCATACTCAAACTTGACCGACCCTCCCTTGTTCTGTTGATCGAGGTGCTCACGGGACACTGTCTCATGGGTGTACATGCCAATCGCATGGGGTCCCTTCAAATGATTTCTGTCGCAGCTGTAGGGACGAGGAGGAAATTGAGAGTGTCGAGCACTTCCTCTGCAACTGCCCCGCACTAGCCGTCTGGAGTGCCTAAGCAGGTGCCTACTCCTTGGCCTAGCGGAGTTAGGCTCTGCCGAAAGTGGAGACATCCTGCGCTTCATTAAGCGCACAGGGTGGTTCTTTCACTGAACACTTACTCTTAAAGGTAGAAGGGATTTAAACCCGCTCAGTGGTATCACAATGGGCCAGTCGGCCTTAGTGCGCCTCTCGGCACCGCTGAGAGGCGGCCACCTTAACCTAACCTAACATAGGGTAGTCGTTCTTATTCTAGATGTTTTGTTTTTTTTGGTGTTTGGTGTTATGAACTCCTGTTCGCTGAGGTCCATAATTTTCTTTACAAAGTTCAATGCCGTGTTCTTCTTTTTCATCCATGGGTGGTTCGAATGATAGTTTATCATTCTGGATAACGCTACGGCCTTAGCATACCAATTCGTTTTTGTTTTGTTGTTTGATTTCATGATCTCCATATCTAGGGAGGGTAGATTGTGATTTTCCTCTTTTTCTACAGTAAATTTAATTTTAGTATGCTGGTTGTTTAATATTTTGAGTATCTCTTCCGCGTCTTTGGTCTTTATAACTGCAAAAATAGTTATGTATTTGATATTGATGCCTTTCAATTTGAGCTCCTCAATGCTGTCGTCAATTATTTTATCTAAAACTACATCATCTACAGTGGGTGAAAGAGGATTTCCCATAGGTATCCTATACACTTGTTGGTAAAATGTGCCTTCATAAGTGAAATAATTGTTGTCCCGCAAACAGAATTCCAAACAGGTTTGAAATTGTTTCTTAGTTAGTGTCGTGTGTGTCTCCGAATTATTCCATTGTTTCAAAATCGTTTGCATCGCGAAATGTATCGGAATATTCGTGAAGAGAGATACCACATCAAATGATATTGCTCCCATCTCCGTGTGTCCAAAGGCAATGTGGATCTCTCAGAACTATAAATCTGCCACGCCTGGAACTATGTGGAGCTCTTTTACTAGCTAAACTAGTCGCAGTAGTGCAACCCCATCTCGGCCTCACTAGACAAAAGCTCGAAAATCCAAAACACTCATGGAAAACCTATGGCTCCAATTGAACCGCCCAGATTATAGACCTCGTAGGTAATGTTCCTTGGCGACACGTACGAAGTAAAGATAACCCAGCGGATCTGGGAACCCGAGGTTATATGCCTATGGCCTATGTTCTAAAATTCGTACGTCGGCGAAAAGACGAGGTGAACGGTATTAAGGAACCCGCCGAACCCTCTATATCATGCCAATCTCAAATGATCGAAATATCGCCTGATGATTATGGCCCAAACTCGATACTTCCCTATGGAAAGATCATACCATGAAACAAGTTTCGTACTTAACCCCTTTCTAGACAAAAGCGAAACCTCCGAGTAAATGGTCAACTAGCCCAACCCTCACTTACAATGAGCGTCATCCCATTATCCCTTCTTTCGGGATTTTCCGATGTAGCTGTTACAGCTAGTCCCGTGGTTCTTTTGGCGTTTGAGCTATTTTGGGAGTTATTGTAATTGTTATTGTGGAGCATTGAATTATGTCTACTTTGGCAGTATTTCGAATTAACACTGGAGTGCACGGGCGGCCTACTATAGTAGACCATTGGTATATTTTTGTTGATAACTTAACAATTCCGTATGTTAGAGCGGAGTAGTTCCAGGAAAGCCCTATGCTTTATATTTGTCGTCAAGCTACCATCGTGAGAGCTTTCTGCTCATACACATATTTCTGAAGATTAGCGAAAAAGTCTCGGGACTACCATAGCAGCAAGAAATCAATCATCAAAAAAGTGGTGCAAAACGTGTAACAAAGGGATTTGTCCTAATCAACCTGCTGTGATGTGTAATAAATGTCATATTCCCAGGACAGCCGGTTCTACGTACCGGAATGACTCGGGGTTTCCCCGACCAAGGGCTGTTATTTCACTACCCCCCCCCCTGCCTAAACAGTCAGTTATCCCCCCCCCCCCCAATAATGTCATCCTCCGAGCAGCTCCTTGCAGCGGGACTGCTCAAGACTCTCCTGCTCCGGGCTGGTATTGAATCCAACCCGGGACCTCGATAATGGATCTGCTGTATATGCTGGAAGAAAATTTATGTGAAACGTTCACATTCAGTACAATGCTCCAATTGTAACAGATGGTTGCATCTAACTAGTTGCTCCGGACTAAATCCCTCTACTCATAGACCCGCTAGTTTTTATAGAACTTTTGTTGCCCCTTGCTGTTCACGTCCTACGACGTCCAGTGGCCGTCGTCGATCAAGTATCTCTCCGCCACATATGTCTGACTCTGTCATATCAGTCTCCACGACTAGAATTAATAATGCACATCAGTAAGTAGACCTTCCGAGCGGCCGCTCACGCCCCCAGGCGTCAACATACCACACAGCAGCTCACAGCTACTCCCTACATAGCACTTCCCAAGTGGATTTGAGCAATGCTGAGCGTCCGCTCTCTCCCACCCCCTCGGTCAGCCCCTCTTCTTCCAGCATCAGCACGAGTATAAGCCACAACCATCAGCTCCTGGTCCCTTATACTACGTGCACTGTTTTTCGGTTAAGATTATACACGCCGTTGGCATCAGTCAAGTGCAATAACTGCCTTGGCCTGTGTCACCTGCTTATATGCTCTGAACTCGCGAACAGGAACCTATGGACTGATACGTACGTTGAGCCATGCTGTGGAGCTACGCAACCTTCAACGTCATCTGACTCGCCTCTACCTTCTGGTAACGCGATTCCTTCGACTTCAAGATTGCGCCGTTTTCAGGAGACAAATCTCGGTGGAAGGTAGTCTCTTCAGACCTGCAACGGGTACAATGTACACCGTTGTGACCGTGCGAGAGGGCTTGGGGGTGGTCTGGCATTCACCACTCATCAATCTGTGCAGTATCGTCTATTTGAGCCTGACATCGACCCGAGGGACACCACCTTAGAACGTCAAGGTATGGTTGTCCGGTCAGGCGATGTCGACCTTGAAATCATAAACATTTACATACCTCCTGTCACCTGCTGTCCCAGGGATTACCACCCCGACATTCGTGCGTTACTCAGGGGCGAGAACCGCGTCATCCTTGGTGACTTCAACGCACACCACGACCTGTGGCACCGCTTGCAGGCCGATGGTAGGGGACAGGAGCTGGCTGATCAAATAGATGATTCGACGTTCTGCACGGTAAATGGGGATGCCCCCACTAGAGTGGCGGTAAACTCCTCTAGCCATCACCATAGTCAGCGCAGGCCTAATAAACTGCGTTGAATGGCGACCGATTCTGACGCTTGCTTCAGACCACCAACCCATAGTGCTCTCTATCGATCGCCGCATCGACTTTGTCACCGCTGAGAATCGCACATTCACAAACTTCAATAAAGACGACTGGGAGGGTTTTCTCACCACCACAGAGAGCGCCTTCGCTGCTCTTCCCACCCCGTCTGACGTACGAGAAGGGGAAAAGGCGTTCCGTATGGCCCTAATTTCAGCCTCCCATCAACATATTCCGTCAGGTAGAATAAAGGAAGTGCGTCCATTCTTCCCCGCAGAGGCAGCGGCCCTGGCAAATGAACGTGACCATATAAGACGGCTTGACCCTACGGATCCTCAAATAAGGGATCTTAATGCGGAAATCAGACGCTTAGTAGATCAACACAAACGCGCTAAGTGGGAGGAGCACCTAAGGTCTTGCAACCTCTCGGCTGGAGTTGGCAAATTACGGTCGACGGTGAAATCGTTGTCCAACCCGACTAAACCTAACGACAAAATATCCATCGCCTTCGGTGATAAGGTTCAGTCGAAGCCAAAAAGATGCGCGAGCGCCTTCTGCCCACAATTTGTAATGCAACCTCCGTTGAACAAAGAGATTCGCCGAGCCACCAGGGAAGCGCACAAACACAAAAACAGCGATGCGCCCATTGCCATCTCCACAACAGAAGTTCATGAGGCAATTCGGAGAACTAAGAACACCAAATATATTGGCCCCGGTGGCATTTCCATGCTGCCTACCTTACACACATTTTCAACCTTTCCCTGTCCACTTTTGTTATTCCTGAAAGATGGTGACAAGCAAAGGTAGTCCCACTACTAAAGCCTGGCAAGCCAGCTGCCGTAGGGGAGTCATATAGCCCGATATCTCTTCTCTCGCCAGTAGTGAAGGTGTTGGAATCTATCTTGTTGCCGTACTTCACAGCAAACCTGCAGCTCGCCGAACATCAGCATGGATTTCGCAAAAATCACAGCACCACCACCGCGCTGAACGCCATAACCACTCAGATAGGGGACAGATTAAACCAAAAGCGTCCAAACCACAGGACAGTGCTAGTTGCGCTTGACCTGGCCAAAGCTTTTGACACGGTCAACCATGCGCAACTAATGAAAGACCTTGAAGACTCGTCCCTTCCTCCCTGTATTAAACGTTGGACTGCCAACTACCTGAGTGATCGTCAATCGTCGGTTGAGCTCAGAGGCGCCAGATCAAAACCCAGAATAGTTAAACAAGGGGTGCCACAGGGTGGTGTCCTATCACCGTTTCTGTTTAACTATTATATATCGAAACTTCCCCCCCCCCCCCCCCCCACCAGAGGGTGTCTCGATCGTCTCTTACGCCGACGATTGTACGATTTTGGCAACTGGCGCCTCCGTTGAAGAACTATGCTCTCGCATAAATTCATACCTTCCAGCCGTGTCCGAATTCTTCGCCGGGAGAAACCTTGCAATGTCACCGAATAAATCCTCGGCCACCCTATTCACGACGTGGACAACGCAAGTGAACATGGAATAAAGCCGCTAGGTTTCTAGGACTTAGAAGAGTTTGATGACAATATTGAAGAAGAGTTTGATGACAATATTGGGTAAGGTAGGTACTGACTACCTAAGCAGGGCAACGCAGTGCTACAACAATAACAACAACAACAAAAATAGGTTTTTGATAAACTTTAATAATGTAGAAATAATTTGAATCATTGGTCTCAAAAGTACAAGTTTTGGTATTTTTTACTATTATAGAACAAAATTGGCTTTAATTTCATAATGTTGTTTTATATGGATAAATTAAAGCTTAAATTATTCTTTTAAATAAATATAAATACGCTTTCAATCATTAGTTTCAGTAATATGTAATGAAAACAATTTTTATTGCTATTTTAAAATGGTCTACCATAGTAGGCCACGCGTGCGTTAGTGTAAAAAAAAGGCGCGTCTACTCTAGTGTTAATGATAAACAAATAAATTTGCTTGCTAGTTTGTGAATTTTGTTAAGAATCATACATTTTACTAAAATAAAGTTGAAATTAAGTTTAAAAATTATTCAAAAACATGTATAGTTTTAGATTGTTATGGATTGAACGCGAGGAGAATGCAAGACTGAGAGCTAACCGGTGGCAATTAAGGGACAATTCTAACCCTTTGGAGCTAAGGATTCAGTGTGAGTTAAAGAAAAGTTGTTTTGGCATTTTTCAATAACAAACTAATGGTTCCCTTCCTAGTTTTCAACAATATTACAGGCTAAATAATACAGAAATGAAATATTTTCTGGATATTCTATCTGTCTCGCAGAAGGCGGCTATCAAAAAGGCTTTGGGAATGATCATGAGATGGGTCTTAGTAGTTCATCTTTCAGTGAGGAACCCCCCCGAAATTTCCGAAAATTGGAAAATATACGTCTGTACTACAATAATTACTCTATTCACTTTTAAAAACCCTGTTAAGAAATTAGCATTAATAGCAATAATGAAAACACGAAAGAGTAAAATTAAATAATATTTCACACTGAGAGAAGTTATTGGTAGTCGCTAATCAATTACACTGGTTTACAGCCAAAATGCACCAGAGACGCCATAGTGAAATTCTTATGTAAAATCACCTCCTAATTCCGAAAATCAAGGTTATTTTTACTTGAATGGTACCGTTTTTGAGATATTTACGTTATTTCAAAAAACAAAAAAGATGGCTCCACTTAATCTCAAGAACAAATTGACCTATTCGAAAACGGTTTGAAAAATTTTAAAGCTTATAAAAATTACTATAATTAGTACATACAACACTTTTTGCTAGGTCCTGCATATTCAAACATAGTGAACAATCATTACGTATTTTTAAAATTTTTTTGTAAAAATATAAAAAAATTTGGACTTTGCGAGGAAGCATCTCGAAAACTTTTTGTTTTTTTGCAGATATTTGTACCCCCCTCTAAGCTCTGTTTCTTAAAAAAAAAAACAAGCTATCAGTGAACAAAATCGATGAACTAATACAAAAGTTATAAGCATTCAAGTAAATATATCCATTTAATACTTAAGTACCCTACAAATAATAGCATATGTACATATGGTTCTGTCTTAACTCTATGATCTTATTTTATAATTGAAAAAGTTATGTGCCTTGTTTTGACGCTTATTTAGATTAGGATCGGTTTCTCTTATGAGAAACCAACAGTAGTCGCCCATCATAGCGACATCCCAGAATCCTTGATACCGACTTTCAATCACTTTCGTTTGCTGGTGAAACCTTTCGCCATGCTCGTCACTTTCGTCGCCAAGATTTTGCGGGAAAAATTTAAGTGGGAGTGTAAGAAATGAATTTTTAAAGACATATTTACTCCTGAAAGAAAATAAAAAAGTAAATTAGATAAATACATAAGTGACACATTAGTATATAATTTTCTTAGGCTGGATTTATCTTTCAATTCAGATTTATGGCTATATATTCTCATGTAAATTTATGTAATATATAATTTATTATAATATGTTTTTTTATTTACTTATTTCCGCATAGTTTTTGATTAAGTCGTTCACTATAATCTCGTAGTTAGGACTTTTGTGTTTGCCTAAAAAAGAAGTAACGGCCTTTTCAAAAGAATCCCACGCTGCTGCCTCCACTGGTGACAATAGTTCTTTGAAATGGTTATTGGTCATCATTTTCCTTATTTGCGGTCCCACAAAAATGACTTCCTTTATTTTTGCTTCTGAAACCTCTGGGAAGATTGTCTTCAAATGATGAAAAGCTTCGCCTTCTTTGTCCAAAGCCTTCACAAAGTTTTTGATAAGGCCGAGCTTGATGTGGAGCGGAGGTAGAATTATTTTTTCCTTCTTTATAAGTGGAGAGTATTTTATGTTATCTACCCCAACTTGAAACTCTATTCGTTCTGGCCAATCCTTTATGATGTAGTGGTCTTGACGAGCTCGGCTATCCCATTTGCATAAAAAGCAACAGTATTTTGTGTATCCACTTTGTAGACCACATAGCATTCCAACGACTTTAAGATCGGCACATATTTTCCAATCATGTTCTACGTATTTGATTAACTTGAACAATTTTTGCATTATCTCATATGTTTCCTTCGTATTTACTGCATGCGCGATCGGGATAGATGGCTTTTGGTTGCCAATATGCAATAATACGGCCTTTAAACTTAATTTATTGCCGTCTATGAACAATCGCCACTCTTTTGAATCATATGGTTCACCAAATTGTTTGAACAGACCAACAATGTCTTTGCAGTAACAAACACTGTCCTCCTTCGTATAGTACTTGGAAAATTCTTCGTCACGAGTTCTATAATATGTTACCTTAACATCGGATGAAACAAATTTAAATTGTTGCATTCGAGAGGCGTGTTGTTCGGCCTTTTCCTTTGACAATTCCAAATCCCTTATCCAATCATTGAGTTGTGCTTGTGACAAAGAATTTCTTTCGTTTTCCGTTTGAAATTCAGTACAACATGATGCCGCGTAATCAGATACTACTGTTGACAATGAAACTGGAGCCGGAACTAAAGTTAAATTTGAATCTGGCAATGTCGCTTCTGTTGAAATTAGTTCTGGTAATGACCCTGTAGATACGCTCGCATAGGTTACTTTTCTGGACTTTCCAACCCCAAGTACTTTTGTAGTACAAATATAGCAGTCCGTTGAATGGCAAGTTGGTTCCCTCCACATCATTGGTGTAATAAATTTCACACGTCGCCTAAATAGAAAGTTTCAGAAATTAGTCAGCTATGCATTAAAAGGGAACAAATTCATAATTTTTACAACGTACCTTTTTGTTCCGGTTTCCGAAGAAATCAATTCGACTCGGCATGTGGTGCACACAGTGCACTGACTTTAATTCGTTTTTTTCATGCGTCTTAATGTCACTGACATTAATTCGCTTTTTGGGTGCGAATTAACGTCACTGACGTTAATTCCACTGACGTTAGCTCGCGCCACCATCAATTATCAGAGCAAGTCTGAGAGTTTACAACTAAATTCCCACAACGGTTCACTCATTTGGCGCTTTAAGAAATTCGCGCAAAACTATCATACTGCTCTGCATAAGATCAACTTAGCATCTCAAATACACAGCATGTTAACAATAGCAAGAGTGATTCGAACTCAAGTCTGTTGAAATTCAAATTAACTGCTTTTCGAGTTATGAATACAGCATTCAAAAATCGTAAAAATGAGTGTCTCTTGTCATGGTTGCGATAAGCTTAACCAAAAAAATTACCAAAAATTACCAAGCAGTACACAACGCAGTCGTATTGAATTATCAGAGAAAGTAACAATTAGATAGTACTTGGGTCATTCTTAAAAAACAATTGGTGTCCCCAGACTTTACTATTTTATATTTTGTTTCTTCAAAAAGAAAATAGAAAAATATCTGCATTTTTATAATCTATTATCGATTCTACGTAACTATATTATAAAAAAAAAATAATTAATTATCTGAAAATAACTTAAAAAATATTTTCAATGTCAAAGGTTTAGCAAAAACCTGTGTCCCGGGCCAATTTATAAAAATTTAATAGTTATTTTCAGTTGAAATAAAATTGAAAAATAATAGTATTTACAATTTTTGTTTTTCAGTTTGTGTATATTAATAACATATATAGACAAGGATGATGACAAATAATTTTTTTGTATAATTTTTATGAAGAAAATTTTTGTCCCCAGGTTTTGGTCCCCTCTGTTACGTCCACTCATTTTATTGAAACATTTTTGTTAAGCGTTATGACGCGTATATTTCTCTTATGCTTCTCCATCATAACTTAGCTAAAATCAACAAAATGTGTTTTGAACTGTTCAGTCTTGTTTAGTGCGTTGTTGAGTAAGGAACACAATTGTATGCCGGGTACGTACCCTTATTCAGTTTCAACTCTGTTACTGTTGAAAAACGGTGAGTAAAGTGATTTTTTATTTATTTTATAATTTTTTTATAGATATTTTATGTACATTAATTAAGTGGACAAATATATTCTCCAAAATTCGAATAAAACGCTAAAATATGGTATTTTTGAGTTAATTTGTCCCCTCTGTTACTGGTCCACTCTGTGACCACTCTGTGTGTAAAAACTCCAAAAATTAAAAAAATACTGCTATTTATGTATTCCTATTGTTGATACCATCCGTAACCACATGAGGCCAATTATAAACATATTGGGCCAGCTTAATTTTTAAAAATTACAAAATTCAGAATGGTCTTGTTTTTTGAGAACGACCCACTTATACTTGTCAGGTGATAGTAAAAAGTGACGCTTATTTGGCAAAAAAGGATTGAAAAAGTTTAAAAGTAAAAGCCCGGTATGCTGTTGAAAAGAAAATACTCAAGAAATATTTTCATTTATTTCCTGACCATGAAATTGTCATGAATAGCCAAGAAATTTTGACGGTCCGCTCTGCATGTTGAATAATTGCAATTGGCCGCTTTTTATATGAATTTCAATTATATTCTTTGTTTTTATTTTTCCGAAACTTCAGTTTTTCTTCAAGAAATAAAGCGACAACTATTTATTTCTTGCCAAAGCCAAAGTTGCGCAGGTCGCTTTTTTCCCTTCGAAGGTTAAAAACTTATCTAAGAAGTACGATGGGGCAGGAGAGGGTGGCTCTACTTAACATCCACTCTACTTTTAAATTAACTCCTGAAGAAATCCTAGACAAAATTTCAAAACAAACAAGAAAAATAAATATTTTTTTGTACACGGCTAAAAGTTTTAGCCTAGATTTAACACCTTTTGGGGCTACATATACACCTAGGCCAGTATGTCTGCGATCAAAGTGTTGTTTAGAATTTCCAGTAAGATTAACTTCCTTTGACTAATGTCAATATTTTTGTATGAAAATACGAGTAAAAAGACAATAAAAATACTCCAACTCAAAGTTAAGAACTTTGTCATTCAAAATTTCTAAGTTTTTAGTAAAATTCCAATGTTAAGCCTCTAGAAGAGTTACTCGATTTTTGGCAATTTTTTTTTCTTACCCGACCAAGTGCATTATCTTCCATACAAATTTATAAGCGTAGAATTTTTATATTGAAGAAAATGCTCTTGATGGGCTAGAAAAAAAATCTAGTAATTCTTCTAGCAGCTTAAGATTGGTATCTTTGTTCACTACAATTGAACGAGCTACCAAACTGCATACGCGAAAAAAGTCTAAACCAGTGAGCAATGCTCTACCTACTGAGCTACGGCGCACTCATGAATTTTGTGCGAAAACTACACATATTCGCTGCGTATACGACTTTTGTTGAATTTTTGTTTATGCCAGTTAAGTTTTAAATCTAAACCGCAAATAATTGCGAATTTGTGTAGGTGATTGAAAGGTTTGGAATTTATTTCACAAAAGGTTTAAAAATTGTGTAAACCAATGAAAGGTTTAAAATTTAGGCTAAAATTTTTAGCAGTGTAGAAAGAGAACAATTTCAAATAATTAAAATTATAAATGGCTAGTATGTAAAAATATAAATATGTGTGTATTTACAGGTAATTCTTATTTACTGACACTTTGGTCTGACATACATATATACGTTATACTTAGGTTTAGATAAAATATAAATGTATAAATTAATGGCTTCTTAGGTATGTGACAGCAACCTGAGAATTCGTGCTGCTGATGCTACACACTCTGGTGGTTGTCACGATGCATTAATATGGAATAAAAGCGACGTGAGATCTGAAATGGAACGAAGTTATCTGGAAACTCACAGCAATGGTCGTCTATGAGGTACCATTTTAAATCAATAAAACCAAGGCATATCAAATTTCGGATGTGACGCCATGGCTACTTACTCCATACAGAACCCCAGAAATAGGATCACCTCCGGCAAAATTTAATGAAGTTCACACGCGACGTCGAAATATAGAAATATAATCGAAAGAACAAATGGTGTGCTTAAAAACCGATGGAGGTGTCTCTTAGGTGCAAGGGATTTGTACTATGCTCAAAGCAACAAAAATTATCAATGTTATATCACTAACTTTCATGAAAATACCTTTTTGAAATTTCAATCAATCGCTTTTGAAAATAACAGACCTTTTTTGCTGAAAAGTTGGCGGTGCCACGCCTACTTCAACAAAATCCTCAACATTTTTGTACAGTTTAGTTTTGCTTAAAAAGCTTATTACGTGTGTAAAATCTTATTTATATAACTTATACAATTATGGAAATATCGCGATTTTAATTTTACAAAGAAATTTTTCAGAACTGTGTTCAAAAAGTGGGCTTGTCCGCTAACCAATTTTGTTTATTTTTACAGCAAAGAGTTATGTTGAACAATTTCTCCAAATATCATTTCAAAAAATCAATTTTTACCGAAGTTATGGCATGGAAAGTTTGGTGGAATAATCCACCATAAAGGGGCGGGGCCACCCCCATTTTTCAAAAATTTTGTGCATTTGACTTTCTTTGCCACGAACACTTTAGATGTGGAATAGAAATGATATACAGCTAGTTTAAGCAAAGTTATTGCATATTCAATATATCTATGATCCTTTTCAAAATCTTTCTTATAAAATTGGGCGTGGACCTTACCCGATTTCGCTAATTTTTTTCCGAATATTGGCTGTGTTAATATAAATATGTGTGCTGAATTTTATTTTGCTATCTTGCGCGGTACCCCTTTTTAAAAATTTCTTCAAAAATTAATTTTTTGCCTTAAAGCTAACATACAAACCGAATTTTATCCTTACAGGTGAATTATGTACTGAATAGTCACTCTTTATTTAATTTCGAAAATATTATATAACTAGAAAGTGGGTGTGACTTTTAACCGATTTTGCCTATTTTCAATAGCACTCCGAGATAAGTGAAAAGAAACCTGCATACCCAATTTCATTGAGATATCTCAAGATTTACTCAAGTTATCGTGTTCACAGACGGGCGGACGGACATGGCTCAATCAATTTCTCTTTTACTCCTGAACATTTGTTATGGGACTTATGGAAAAGCGTGGCATGAAACGTTTGAGAAGTCGTTCAGAAAGTGCTTGTTAGAGATGTCCCACAGTTGCCGCGTGTGCACTGGCTTGTTCCCGGAGCTTGGGGCGGGGTAACTAAGCAATTGAAGGACCAAGAAACTTTCTCCCTAATTTATAGTCCTAACGAGAACTATTTATACTTGCACACTACACAAAACACCAACCAATTTACCCTTTGACCAAAATACTTACTTTACCGAACGTATCACTCTATCAACTGGCAGCACACGTATACGTTTTTGGGCTGCTCTGCACCCACCCTACCTTGGCCTTTAAGTTGGAATAAAGGCCCCCATAGATTACCCCCCACTTCCTTTGATCAGACCAAACTAATAGGTTTAAGTACTCATGTTAACAATATTTTATTACTACAATTCAAGACATATTAAAATTTTGATCGAGAAATAAAAGTAAGAAAATCCGATATCTTCTATTTTCTTTTTTTTTTTTCTTTTTTAAACAAATTGAATATGACACCACTTATGATGCTAGTATATAGAGATTTATATACTTTACAAAGTTTCGTAGAGGGTATAATCAAATGTGGATTACTAACCTTCCTCAACAGCTGATTTCTATCTTTATATGGTCATTGAACCATCTTTGTAAAACGATATGGAACTTTTAGGTAAGAAACTACATATTCACATACATACATATGTATATTTGCCCGCAAAAGGAGAGCGAAACAAAAAGAAGAAAAAAAACTAAAAATAATAATATTTGTTAATTTGGCGTCACAATGAGAGAGAAGAGAAAAAAAAAAGCAAATTTTTGCTCATTATATTTAGCAATTGCAGCTCGAACAAAAAAAAACTCATCCATATGTACATATGTATGTATGTAGGCATAATCAAATCCTCTTTCTTATGTGAGAGGCTTATGGTTCAGTTATGCTTGTGTCGACGACTCCTCGCTGGGGCGTAATGCTGAAAGTTAAGTGTTATTTTGGCTATTCTCTAAAGTTTACCGGCTTCGAACAACTAGGTATGACGGTCTTTTAATGCAAATTATGATTTACCTAAATTTCTCACTTATAATAATAATAATGCCCAACTGATCGTTTCTGGGCTATTTTTGTTCCGCCCACTGTAGTCCCTCGCTTGGGGTGAGCACCAAGTGAGTGAAAATACCGCGAGCGAGAGGCAAAGCTAGGTTTGATTACCAATTAAAAATGTAAGTTAGAATGAAGCAAGAGAAAGGGAAAAAAATACCGTATGTGTATGGGTATGTAATTTAGTAAAACTTTTGTCGACCTAGGAGGGAGAAATTACAAAAACAACAATAGCTGGTGTGAGGGAGGCTAGCAAGTACATTTGTACCAACATGCATCAGATTGAAGTTTGCTCGAAAGAAAATTCTTCTTATCTTCAATATTACTACCTTAATTATTAAGTTAAATTCAATAATTATATTTCATTAAATGTGTTGCAAAAGGGTGCTTCGTTAAATTTCACATTCGATTATTTTTATGAAAGTTAGAAAATCTTAATTGTGTACGTAGATTGGCCTATGTACGGCATGATACATGATAATATTTTCTTAATTCAATTTATACTAAATTTAAACGCTTTTACTAATTATTATTTCGACTTAATCGCCATGCGAGTTCCTAATCCGAACTTCGTTTTCAATACCGGTACAGAAAAATAATTATCTTAAATTGTTTAAAATATGGATTGCTTTGTTTTCTTTTTGAAGATTACTTCTATAGCGGCATGCATTTGGGAAAAACTGTCACGAAAATTGGAAGACAACAACCATATGAGTGTTGTTGTTGCTAATCGACAGCGCTTTACAGTATGTAGGTATACACACGCACAAACACATGCATTGATAAACACAAAGCCTACTAGTAGTATAGATATTTATAAAAATAGCAGACGCTGTTCATTCGTTGCTCATGTGCGCATATTAAATTTTCTTTGGACAGCTAGAACGTTTCATAGCAATGTCGTGTAATTCTCATTCACTTTATTTTCTAGTTGATTGAAATAGTTCGTTTTTAACTGATGAAAGCATACTTACCTGGCGTAGAGGTTACCGTGATCATGAAGGCGGTTCCTCCGGAGCGAGGCTTGGCCATTGCACTTCGGCTGATTTGACCTTCGCGATTATTCCTAAAGCTTCAGTTATGCTTACTTAGCTTAGACTTGACTTGACTTGAGAACTGTCACTTAGCGTTCTGTTAAATGAGTTTTGCATGTAACCAATTACCCAACAATTAAGTTCACTTAACTCGACTTAGAAATCTGTTGAATTTTGATTTTCTACATAAGTTCTAAGTAACATCTACTTTTTGGGATGCCATTTTTGCTTTCTTATTCCATTTTGGCATTTATTTTTACATGTTGACATTTATTTGAAAGCAAAAAGTATATGTACCGGACGAGTTTTTAGTTTCATAATTAAAAAGTGAGTAATTTACTTGAAATTGAAGCATAATAAGGCTGTATGCACTAATAATCGATTATAAGTGGCGATGTCAAGTACAAGTCAAGTCAAGTCTAAGCTAAGTAAGCATAACTGAAGCTTAATGCGAATAACTTTGACACTCAAAATAGATTTGCCAACATGTTGGTTAATAAAGTAAGTTAATAAAAAGTTAAAAAACATTTAACAAAAGTTGGGGTGGGAGCTCCCTACCCTACAATTGATAGTGGAGTAGCTTGTCAAACAACTGACTGGGCGTCAGTAGTGAAAACGGGACGTCAATCGACTGACACCGTCAGTCTTTGACACGCTCTGCTTTATCGACTTCATGTCAGTTTTTAAGTCGTAATGAAAACACATTTGAGACCAAATCGCCATAGTGTCAGTTAAGTTAGTTTTTGTGGTCAGTCATTTTGACCTAATGAAAACCAAGCATAAAGGTATGTTGAAACACGGCGTCAATTGCTGTTTTTGATCGCGTTGTAGATTCAGCGCGACTGCTGCAAAGCTTTAAATAAAATTTGGTGGCGAGAAATTCAATTAATGAGATCGATGTATCCGGGGCAAAATTTACATTGAAATCTCCACTCAAAATTTGTTACAAAATATGTATATTCACAATATTTAGAAAAAGATTTAACAAGGCGATTCTGTGCTCATGACAAATTTGTCAATAAATATTCATGAAAAAAAAATTTTATTAAGTGTTTTGAATTCTGCGTCAAAAAAAAATTATTAAAAATTAATTTGAATAAAATCAAATTTGGCTTTGACGCAAAATTAAAAAACACTTGATTTTAATTATTTCATGCAAAGCGTCACTTACATCATAATTGCCTTTGATTTTTCTTTGTAATGGAATTTATTACGGTTGTGATATTTTGTGAGAAATAGAGTTACCGATATCTGTAAACAAATGAATTTTCATAATTTTGTTGGTTACGTTTAGGGACCGATATGCCGAAAGATAACAACGGTGCTCGTGATAAACGGCGAAATCCTAAATTATAGAAGTAAACTTCCCCTGGGTGTGCACCGCACACACTTTCTTTTTTTTTTTTACAAATATTATTTTAGAAAAAAAGTAGTACTATTACGGGTTCACCGATAGACAGAGGCCATAGATTTCTCGTTCCTGGCTGATGATGAATGCTAACTTCTGCGTGGGATGAGGTGCACGTGGATTGATTAAAAAAAATTAAAAATTTGCAATTGTAGCTAAATAATTTGCACTTTTAACTTTTTCTTTTTTTTATTTATTTAATTACTTTAAGTTTACTGGAGTGGGTAACTTGCTAACCTCACTTTCGAATATGACACAATCTCTGCTGACCTTGCCCTTTTCGGTCATCGAGCTAAGTTAGTATCTGACAGGTTCTCTGCCAGCTGTTATCTTTCTCTTATATGTTTAAAGGGAAGTGTTCTGAAATGGTTGTGCAGAGAGTTAGTTTCAACAATCAGGGTATTCACAAATACTAGATATGTACGCAAAGGAAACTGGTGTATTTTTGATTTGATGTTTTTGCAGGTACGTCAGTACACACCCCCCCACCTAAAGTGTTGGTGCCTTCGTTTTGTCTTTGCGATGGTACGTTCATCTTATGCAACTCGAAACATCTTCGAGTTCATACAGAAAGCTTGTCCATAAAATTTTCATCTAGCACTTCCAGTGTTTTCAGCAGAGGATATTCTTCACCGTGGGATAGCATTTGCTGGCCAAACAAGTCATAATAAGGAGAACATCCAGTTGATTGGTGGTATGCACTTCTTAAGGCTTCTCCTATGTCGGACAGGTGCTTATCCCAATGCGTCTGATCATTTTTCAGATAAGCTCGGATACCTTGTACTATCGACCGATTCACACGCTCACTAGCGTTAGCCTGAGGGCGTACAAAGCCGTATACATAAATATGTTTTATTCCCCGCTCTTCTAGCAGACTATTGAATTGAGAAGATTTAAACTGTTTTCCATTATCACTAAGAATTATTTCGGGAGTTCCGAAAATACTGAAGACCTGTTCTTTCATAAAATTACAAATAACGGACGTATTGAAATTTCTTATAGTTTTCAATAAAGGGAATTTCGTAAAATGGTCAAGGACAATTATGATGCCTATATTGCCTTGTCTAGATCGGGGATACGGGCCCAGTAAATCTATATACAATTTTTGAAACGGGCGTTGGACGGTGTATTGCGTGGACATTGGAGGTCGTAGCGTAACATTAGGCGCTTTGCTTTGGCGACAAATATCACAACTGTTTATGTAATTCTTAACGTTAGCGACCATGTTCGGCCAGTAAAAATTCAAGCGAAGGCGCTCTAATGTCTTTGCTATACCTCCGTGACATTTGTTGGGTGGGGAATGGGCATCTTGAATAACTCTGTAAATTAGAGATTTTAAAAGGCTTCCCTTGCAGGGTTTCCATCCGGGTATACAGTTCGCTTGTATAACCGCTCATCTGCAACTTGCAGATCCGGTAAGCGGCCTTCGTTATTACGGACTTTACTTATTAGCTTCTGGTATTCTTCAGACGAAAACTCAGGCGACTTAAGGTCAAGTATCGAACGGACTTCTATTTCGTTAATGTCTTCGAAATTCTGTCGTGACAAACTATCGGGTACTACATTTTGCGTTCCCTTCCTATGTTCGATCTTAAATCGATATCCCTGAAGCTTAAGGGACCATCGAGCTAGTCGACTAGACAGGTCTGTCTGACGCATGAGCCATTGCAAGCTGGCATGGTCTGTGACGATGGTGAACTCTTGCCCCTCTACATATGCTCTAAACTTTTTGAGGCTAAGTATTGCACCAAGGCACTCTAATTCTGTAACACTATAGTTATTCTGAGCCTTGTTGAGTTTTTGTGAGAAGTAGGCTATTGGGACTTCGATCCCATCGTCGTTCTTCTGTGATAAAACAGCACCAACACCAAGCTTGCTCGCATCGCACTGGATAATGAATGGCTTATCGTAATTTGGGCTGGTAAGCACAGGGGCACTGCATAATTTTTCCTTAAGGGTATGGAACGCTTTTTGAGCTTCGTCGTTCCAATCGAAGTTTTTGCTTTTCTTTAGGAGGTTAGTCAGCGGAGTGGTGACAGCAGCAAAATTGTCCACAAAACGTCTGTACCACCCAGCCATACCTAGAAAACGCCTCAACTGCTTCACGTTAGTAGGAGCAGGGTAGTTTGTAACAGCCGCAATTTTATCGGGATCAGTTCTAAGAGTTCCATCACCAACAACGTAACCGAGATATCGCACTTCCTTTATGCAAAACTTGCTTTTATCAACATTAAGTGTCAAACCTGCCTTCCTTAGGCAATGGACAACTTCGGTCAAAACAGACATGTGCGTCTCGAAATCTTCCGACACAATCAAAAGGTCATCTAAATAGACAAACACTTGGTTCTTTAGCTTGGGCGGGATTACGCGATCCATCAAGCGACAGAGTGCTTGTGGGGCGTTACATAGACCGTAAGGCATTACGCGGTATCGGTAAAGCGGACGATTACGGACAGTAAAACAGGTGTAATCTCTGGAATTTTCTGCTAAGGGAACTAATAAATTTAGCCTTTGGTACTCTACTCAAGATACCATCTATATGTGGGAGGGAGTAGGCGTCCTTAACGCTAACGCTATTTACTTTCCTAGAGTCTAGACACAGACGGACTTTATTAGGCTTTTTCACTAAGACAATCGGACTGGACCATGGATTGTTTGGATACTCCTCGATTACACCTAACTTAAGCATCTCATCGATTTCTGCATGGACAAGCTTTTCCACTGCAGGAGATATAGGAAAATACCTTTGTTTAATCGGACGGACATTTGGTTGGAGTTCAATAACATACTCCATTAACGAAGTTTTTCCCAAGCCTTCTTTCTCGAAGCTGGGGAATCGGTTCTTGATCAGTTCAAGACGTCGTTGTTGTTCAAAACTTAAGGGAAGAGAGTTTTCATCTTCTGCGTTTGAATAGGATATCTCGGAAACTATGTGGGGTGCTACTTGGAACTTAATCCAAAAGTCAATTCCTAAAATAACTTTTTGTGAAAGACTCGGTATCACAAAAAATTTGATCGGTTCAGTTTTCTCTTCAAATTGGATATCTAAATCTACTGTTCCAAAGACTACTCCGCTGTGCAAACTGATGTTGTATGTTTGCGCAGCTCAGTTGTTTTACAAATATCCTCTGCTAAATCGGAACCTAAGCACGAAACTTGAGCTCCACTATCGAGCAAGGCTATATATTCTGCGCCAAGGATACAGACTTTAGCATATGGCCTCAAATCAACATTTTTTTCTCGATAGAACAGACTATGTTGGTAAGTTGTCGACGATTTTGTTTAACCTTCTGCCAGAACTCTACTGCGCGTGATGACGATCGACTTAGACGGGAATTTGGCTTCGGATAAGTCTTAAATATTTCGCTTCTAATATAATTATAGTTTTGTATACGAACATCATACGGTAATATTTGGTGAACAAGAGGTTGGCCACTTGAGTAACTTTATGGGAGTTTCACCTTTAGGCTGGTCCAGAGCTACGGTTGGACAATTTATTCTTTGTTCTTTGGGTCGTGGCGAGGAGTCTGTTTCGAATCCTCGCTCGGCTTCACGTTTCCCGGGTTACAGTTCTTACAGGTTGGTCTATAAACATTACTGGCACCACAGCCGTAGCAGAACACGCTTCTTTCATCAAGGCAGTCAAAATATCGATGCCCCTCACCTTTGCAGTTCCAGCATATAAGTTTGCTTTATCCAAACGTGTTGAAATACCATCAATCTCGTATTCGAAACTTTCGGATGAATCTTCTGCAGGGATAAGCTCGTTAACAAAGCGTCGAAGCGGTAGTCGTTGATTGGTAACAGATGCAGTAGTACTAGACTTAGCAATTTCGCTGAGAAGACTTTCGCAACTCCGCTAGTGAAGTTATTGGCAAATATAGCAGTTGTTGACGCAGGCGGGGTCTCAGGTTATGCTGCAATATCTCCACCAGCTCAGGTTCAGGTAGTGGTATTTGTAACGGTTCGGCGATTTTCAAAACTGCGTTACGATAACCGTCGAACGTTTCACTTGGCCCTTGCTTCCTACCGCGGATCGATTCTTTTATCTCAAAATCACTTTTGTGTTGTTGAAAGTTTGTTCGCAGTGCCTGACAAAGGCGAAGGCCAACGGACCGACAGTATCGCCAATACCAGTCCTTCGCTTCGTTCACAAAAGGATTTGGACATGCTCACATAGCAAGTTATAATTGCCCCCTAGCGTATCGACTACCTGACATTCAATTCTATAGATGAAACTGTCAACTGAGAGACGCGAGGAACCATCAAACTTAATGTCCCAATTAGAGATAAGTTGTGCTATTCTTCCTGAATTAGGGACGCTGGTAAAATCGCTAAATCGCATTTGGTCGACATTTCGGTGGAAACTGTTGGGGTTGGAATCAATGCCTAAAAGCGGTATATTTCTATGCCACGAAGGGGTTGATACATTAGGCTGCACGTTACACGACCCTGAGGCTGAGCATTTATATTGAGTCTCTATACTAGGTTTGTAACAATATTATCGAGTCTTTCCTCTAATATATGTGAAACACGGGACTCTAAGTCATTAAATAAGGTTGCGTGTCTGGCAGTTATCACTGCCGAGACGATGTTTCGAACCCGGTTGGCTTACTCAGTGTTATTGTTGGTCGTTTCTTGCGGTGTCGCTTCTATCGGGCCTACAGCGCCCTGATCTTGCTGATCCGGTGGCGGTTGCTGAGGTCCTCGTAGTGGATACTGCACCCCATTCGATAGGTTTCTTGAGGATGCCCTTGTCACTATGTTAGTTGTACGACCTCTAGAACCTGTTCCTAGTTTCTGGTGGAAGTCTCTACTGCTACATTTGGCATTGCACTGAGGACAGGAGGCGTTATTCTTAAGCCAGTTCAATATGCATGTTTTATGGAAACGGTGAGAACAACTGGTGGTCAATAGCTCATCTTGTTCTTGAAAGTCTATCCTACAAACTGAGCATCCCTCACCTGATAACGGCATGTGCAAGTTACTGTGATGCAAGGCCATTCTTCAAACAAACAAAATAAAAAAAAAACTTCAAAACTTATTTTTGGTAGTTTTGTAGAGCTTTATTGGCCGGTGAGTTAAAAGCGAAAATAAGTTTTCCTTTTTTCCTCCTACTAGTTTCGGTGCATTTTGCACCTTCCTCAGGGAGTCTGCCTTTTATTTAATAAAAACATAGAACAATTAACAATTAAATCACAGTAATTAGACTAAGTATTACACTTACTTTACATTACACGAATTATTCAAATTAATTCTACACACATTTCATTTAACATTTTAAACCTAGCATATTTTCCAACTTATTTGTCTCTTTTGTTATCGTCCACTTTTTTGTTTGTTTATCGCCGTCAAATAGGCGCAATTGATAGTGTCAACGTCTTCTTTGTGGTTTACAGCATCTTTTATTTTTTCTTGTATTCTTAAGCTTTCTAGCGTCAATCTTGTTTTCGTTCTTCTCTCTGTGTCTAAAATTTGCACATTGTCAAAGTCAGCTGTATGTTTGTTGTTGTTAAGATGTTGGGCAAGTGCAGTGGTAGATTTGTTTTTCCTCGCTTCCGTTTTGTGTTCGTTAATTCTTACACCTAAAGCTCTTTTGGTTGTGCCTATGTATACTTTCTTGCACTCTTCTCCAATTTTTCCATTACATCTTATTTCATATATAACGTTGTGTTGTTGTTCTTTGTCAACTCCGTCCTTTGTTCTTGTAAATATTTTGTTTAGTGTACAGTGTGGTCTGTGTGCAAAGTTAACATTGTTGTTGTTCATAATTTTATTTAAAGTTTTGTTGTCCGTTAAGCCTGGTATGTATGCGACTCCTGTGTATATCTTGTTCTCTTGTTCGTTATTGGTTTGTGTATTTTTGGTGGCATGTTTTATTTTGTTCATTGTTGTTGTGATGAGCATCTCAGTGATAGCATTAGGGTACCCATTTTTGTATAATATGTTTTTAATTTTCGTCGTGTTGTCATTTATGAACTCCTCATCACTTAGAGTAAAAAATTTTCTTATTAAGTTGACTGCCGTATTTTTCTTTTGAGACCATGGGTGATTGGAGTTATAATTTATCATTCTGGAGGAAGCGATAGTTTTTGTGTACCAATTCATTTTAAGTCTCTTATTTTCTCTCGTGATTTCTATATCTAGGAAGGCCAATTTGTTGTCTATTTCTCTTTCCGTAGTGAATTGGATTTTTTTGTGTTGGGAATTTAAAGTTCTTAATATTTCTTCCACGTCTTTAGTTTTAACTATAGCTAGTATGTCGTCTACATATTTATCTATGTATTTTATGTGTATATGATTTTGTTTCAGTTTTGCGATACTGTCGTCCAAAATTTTGTCTAGTACAATGTCTGCTACTGTCGGGGATAGGGGGTTTCCCATTGGCATACCAAAGGTCTGTTGGTAGATAGTGCCGTTGAATAAAAAGTAATTATTGGTAGCAAACTAAACGGAGGCGGACATGGGTTTCATTTGTGCTTGCCCATAAATCGATATATTTATCGATAAATGTGTTATCGGCCCAAATGCGGTTGCCATAAAACCTTGATTTCTGAGTTCAAAAGCATGGGCACAGCTTTCATTTTAACTTGTCGATATTTCGATATGTTTATAGACAAATGAGTTATCGGTAAAAATGTTGTTCCCATAAAACCCTGCAGTTTGCGTTCGATATGGATGTCAAAATAAAGGGCAAGGCCACAGCTTTCATTTAACCTCTTCCATACTTAGATGTTTTTATCGATAAATCAGCTATCTGTTAAATGGTTGTTCCCTAAAACCTTGTTATGTGTGTGCAATAACTATGGATGTGAAATGAAAGGGCAAGGCCACAGCTTTTCTATAAACTCTTCCCCATTTCGATATATTTATCGATAAAAGAGTAATCGGTGAAAATGTTGTTCCCATAAAAATATAGGTGTCAAACGAAAGGCCAAGGCCACAGCTTTTATTTGAGATCTTCCACATTTCGATATATGTATTGATAAATGAGTTTTCGGTGAAAATGTTGTTCCCATAGGCAAATGAAAGTTCAGGGGCACAGCTTTCATTTGAAATAAGTTACTACTATAGTTACTACAAAACCGTGAAATTTGAGTGCAATATTTATGTCGAATCAAAGGATATTGCCGCAGATTTCATTTGAACTGTTCCATATGTGGATATTAAACACTTAAGCACTTAAAGCTCACTGTTGGCACTGCAGTGCACTCACCTCGCGACTTCCAAATAAAAGGGAAACAAAATTTAATATTTAAAATTACAAATTTTATTTGAGCTTTGATGTTTATAAGTGTATTCGTGTGTTTGACGATACTGTTTGTATGTGCTGGTGGTGCCGGCGGCAGGGTTGCTACCGCCAGTGAAGTGGCTGGCCAGGCTCTTGTAGATATATATATTTACAGCAGAGCTGCTCTACCACAGGGATGGGCATATTTTTGGCTCCTAAATCAGTTTGAGTGAAGCGGGTGTTAGGTGAGACGTTTGTTTTTTTGCGGTGTTGGGGGAGTAAAAAAATGCATTGCAAAAATCCTACGATCCGCCTCAAATCATATTCATACATTTTTTGGCAAGAAATACGAAAAGTGGAATAACCATAGGCTGAAATCGACTTTATGCTCAGCAGCGCATTATTGGCAACCATTTGGCCTTCAAATACATTTAATTATATAAGCCGATTCATTTGGCAATAAATGCCTACAAATATTTAAAAAAGTATTTTTAAAGCAGTAGCATTAGAGGAAGTAGTAGTAACAAAACGTGCTAATGCACATTTCTCCTACAATCGTAGGAAGACGAAACCCTTTTCAGACTAGTTGGCAGCATTGCCGTGATACTCTCTTTTAAACGACTCGGCAATATATTTGAAAAAAAGCCGTGCGTTATGCGGATGCGCCCCTCGTGTCTGTTGGGCGGGAATAGTGGGTTATCCGTTGGGAATTATTATTATTATTTATCAACCGTATGTGTGTTTGTACATATATTATTCTCTTCCTGCGTTCTTCGCCCCACATACCTGCACTTGAACGCCCCTCACCCTGCACCTAAATGTGCTATCCCGTAAGTGCAAAATACTCATACGAGCCGTTTTGCCCATCGCTGCTCTACAACCTAACTGTTGCTTTGTTATCAGCATTTTTTATTTTGAAAAATTGTGGTGCAAATCAGAACACTTTTAAGAATCTCAGTTTTTAAATACTACCTTAACAAACGTCGGTAGCAATATGTTCTGACATACCAGATGAATAAAGCTTCCGAGAAAAAGCTATTGATATTTGCCTTGCTGCTTTTTAGCATTTCTCACTTACCCCAAAATTACTTGCAGCGAACCGATCACTCGCAGATACGGCCGACGATGCTGTAGTATGTGCATAGTATGCATTAATGTTAGCTAATAACGTACTCATCACAGCTGGGACACCAGGGCATAGATACTTTGTTGATAGGCAATGAAAGTGTGTCATTGCCTGGTAAATATTTTCAATTCCATAACGCATAGCAAACTCATCAACGATTTCTTCTGGAATTTCATCAAAATATAGTTTCCAAGCATCGTCACCTTTTTGTAGAGGCAGTTTCACCTAAAATTTGGACATACATATGTATGTTAGATTAATTAAAGATACATTTTAATTCAAGATTCAGAAAATAATAGTACAATTAGACTAATCTAATTTTTTCAGTCGACTTCAGTTGTTATGTAAAAACGGCACAGATATCATAGCTGTAGACAGGCGCGTAGCCAGAAAACAATTTCGGGGGGGAGGTTTTGGCCAAAGTGTCAGTAAATAAAAATTACCTGTAAATACACACATATGTACTTATATTTTTACATATTATATATTTATACTTTTATTTATTTTAAATTTTTCACTTTCTACACGGCTAAAAATTTGAGCCTAAATTTTAAACCATTCATTGGTTTACACAATTTTTAAAACTTTTTGGAAATAAATTCCAAACCTTTCAATCACCTTCACAAATTCTCAATTTTTTGCTGTTTAGATTTAAAACTTAACTGGGATAAACAAAAATACAACAAACTCTATATAAAATGACACTTATGAAACGCCGTGAACCCCCAAACCCCCCCCTGAATACGCGCCTGGCTGTAGATAACCTTGTCCTCCTGGCCAGAGCTATATTCCAAAATTGCATCTTTATTTATGGAAGTATCAAAACGATAATAAAGGGGTACAAAACTTCTACGCCGTATCACCACCAAACTTTAGGCACTATTGAACGTAGTCATAGAACTTTAAAAAAATGTGTGCGTCCTTTTATATCCATAAACAAAGAGATTATTCATTTAAACTAGTTTTTTGAAAAACCCCCAGTCTTACAAATTATTACAAGAAATACGGTAAGCCCACCCGGCCCATACGGGAGGGGGATCCCCCGAAATTTCCAACATAGAGAATTGTAAGATAGCAATTGTTTTATTTCTAGTTTAGACTCAAAATGGGAGGAATTTGAACCCCCCGATATATTATTTGGATCCGCGTCTGAAGCCTACTACACAATTATGGGGCTAATGATCAAGAAATTCAATATCCTATAAATTAGTAAAAGAGGTTAAGAAATAACAAAAAATTAATTATTATAAAAATTTATTTATTTATTTATTTACATAAATACAATATAAGGAAATAAATATTCAAGATTTAGTGTTAGTTAAAATGAAGCAGGTCATAAGTAAGATGGTAGATATAAAGGGCCCTATAAGGTAGAAAACATAGATAGAAATAACACTGTGGAATAAATTCAGGTTAGCAAAGGTTAGGTCGGTTCTGAAAGCCGGGGGTGAAAATAGAGGCTAAATTAGAACCCATGTCGCGGCATTTGTCTATGTTAGTTCGAATTTGTTTTTAATTGATCATCGAACTTTGCAGGCAAACGCCGATTTTCAGCATATTGTTTGTATGGTTTTATTGCTATAACTGGTCGACTTATTGATATTTTTTTAATCTGTTAAGGCCAAATTATTGCTAGAGACCTGTGCAATAATTAAAATTAAAAAAAAATTGATTTAGGAAATGTTGAAACCTTTTTTTTATGATTTTTGAACATATTTTCCACAAAGCTAAGTCTTTTGTCTTTCTGTTTGATCTATAATATGCTTCTCAGTTTCTTAAATAAATTTCGTTTAAAAAGAACACAATCAAAATACAAAATTTCCAGCTAATATCAATTTATTTCTCATTTCTTATTTATCAATTTTTCAGTGGTGATTTTGAAGATAAATTGAAAAGAAAATTATAAAAATACAGAAAAAAAAGTTTTGAAATTTTAGTTATGAAAGTTGGACAGTTGCCGTTTAGCAGGCGGCTTTTCATCAACATCACTGCTCTCTTGTTCATCGTCATCATCCTCATCTTGGTCATCGTCATCATCATCAGAAAGGTTGATTGGTTCGTCCAACTGATATTCTTCAATTTCATCTTTGTATTGCATCTGGAGATTTCTTTCCTCTGTACCTGAAACGAAAATAGTTTTCAATCGTGAACATGTTTAAATTGTGCACTCTGACAAAGATACTAGAATAATGTAGTTACTTTATTTCAAATGGAAGCTCAGTTTGGTGATAACGTTCGCCTTGCTCATCAGATTCTGTTGGCAACTGTTGAGCGAGTTGCATCAGCATGCAAGAAATGCATTCTGTACGACATATTAACCGCAATTTCATCGAAAGCTGCCAACATGTTTGCAACAGATTCCCTGTAGTTGTCTTTGCGCTCTTTACCCAAAAGTCCTTTAATGACTGCTGTCAATGCGATCCATGCATTTAATTCTCGGTCTGTGAGAAATTGGTCAAAATCCTGACGACTCGTTAGTTTCCATGTGTCGGGACCATTAACAACCCCTTCCTGAATTTTGGCGCTACTTAGTCTTGGGGAAATGTCTTTTAAGCGGTTGAATACTGCTGGTCTTTTTGCGAGACATTTCAAAAAATTTTTAGCAATGCCATGTTTATTGTGGAGCAAAGGCAACAAAATTTTCATTTCAGGAACAAGACTTTCGTGTAGCCTTTTGTCTTTAGGCCATTTCCGTTCAATACGACTATTCCAGTTATGCTGTTTGTACTGGTTTCGTCCTTCTTCTACGTATGTTGAATACCAATCGCACAAAAAACCAAGATATTTTGGACGGTCAGCTGCTATTAAGCCTGTAATCAATAAACCTATTTTGAGGTCGCTATATTTCGTTATATTTTTGACTACTTCTAGAATGTGTTTCAAATTATTGAAATTATCACTAGTGTCAGTGCTATACGCAATTGGAACAGAAGGCATTCTATTCGTCTTGTGCAAAGCACAACTTTGAAGCTGATTAGTGATCTATCGATGAATAAACGCCAATGATCTTTTTTATAGGTTAACCCTATCGTATCCATTTGTATCGTATTGGCATACGAGTTGAAATTTTACTGATGTTTAGCTATAAGAGTATTTTAAATCTGGCAATGCTGCGCTTGTCAGTTTGAGAGATGGAATGTAATGTGAAAGTAGGAATAAAGAGTTGGGTTTTTTGTGAAGCCTTTTTCCCAACTATAACCCATTGTGTCTTTATTTTTAGAAGTGTGAGATATTGCAGAGTAAGTAGAATAAACACCATTAACTTTTCGATATCGTTGCAATAGAGAAATTTGTTGCATCATTCACATTGAAGAACTTTTGTAACGCCTTTTGGCGTTTTCGACATACTGCTCCTTTGGTACCTTTCGCCAGCAAATTATTTCCTTTTAAAAATTAAGAAAGTTCTTCTGATTTCTTTTGAGTCAAACACAAAATGGCAACAATTCCATTAAATTGCTTTTGTGTGCTAGGATTGGGTCATTTGATGTTTCATAGGATGTACCTTCAACAGGGTCGTATTCTGAGCATTGATATATCAGCTGCGGTTGTAGTACTGATATCTGTTTGACGATCAGTACTTAAATAGGTATGAAGGTACTGGAACGAATTCTGAGAGCGGAAATGGTAATTGGACACTTGGCACTGCTCCATAAACTTTATTCTTTGCTTTCCTTCTATTTAAAGTTTTATGGTAGATGGAACATCCAATTTTCTTGTTGGTGCGGGCTGTTGTCTGACCACATCATTGGTATACCAAACGGCATAGCCTTCCTCTTTTCACTTTTCCGTTGCGTAAGACGTAAATAACAATTAAAGCAAACTTTTTTAGGGGCATAGTTTACGTTAGTGATAAACTCTTGCGAAAAATATTGTTTATAGGCTTCCCAAAAACAATCCTCGTATTGCCACATTTTTCATCGCTTGCTATGAAACGTCCACAAACATTACAAAAATGGTCCATTTTACATTCTGCTTCCGACATTTTTAATACAATATATATTATTGTTAATACTGTCAGATAGAGAATAATAGTTTCAAAAGATAAACACTACCGCTAACCAAGCCCAGAGCCTTTATTTATAACAAATCTTAAACTAAATATACCTATGTAAAAACTACTTATCTACCTACATTCTAAACTAGTACATAGCAAGCTACATACGTATATATCTTAATCCTAATACATCCCTTATTTTGTAGCTACACATACCTAAACACACATACACATGCTTGTAGCTAAACAATACAAAGTGCTAACCTTGAACTAATTATTTTATTAATGTGCTGTAATAAACCTACCAACACATGTTTTTTTTAATATTAACAATTTTTTATACCCAGCGTACTAGTACTAGTACAAGGGTATTATAACTTTGTTGGGATAACGGTTGGTTGTACAGGTATAAAGGAATCGAGATAGATATAGACTTCCATATATCAATATGATCAGGATCGAAAAAAAATTTGATTGAGCCATGTCCGTCCGTCTGTCCGTTAACACGATAACTTGAGCAAATAATGAGATATCTTCACCAAATTCGGCATGCGTACTTATTTAGGTTCAGAATAGATTGGTATTGAAAATGTGTAAAATCGGACCATAACCACGCCCCTTTTTCGATATCTAAAATTTCAAAAAACGTATAAAACGGGTTAATTCAATATCAGAAGCAGCTACAATGATAAAATTTGCAATATGTATTGATTTGGATGTTCTAAGGCCGATTTTATAAAATTTTTTTAAAAGGGGCGTGGCACCGCCCACATATATTTGAAGAAATTTTCAAACTTTGACTCTTAATAACTTCAGAACAGTTTATGCTAGTGTAACGAAATTTTGAAGGGGGCATACTATTGTTGTGTTAAATTCAGATATAGAAAATAAACTAAATCGCTTCACGACCACGCCTACTTTTTCATAAAAGTTTTATTGAAAGGAGGTGGAAATATTTAAAAGTCCATATCTAATTAACTGATACCGCTATAATAATATAATTTGGTACATATATCAACTTTCAAATTCTTTACATTATTTTTGCAAAATTTTGCAAAGTGGGCGTGGCGCCGGCCACTTATGAGTGAAGCAATTTTCAAATTCGACTGCTAATAACTTCAGAACGGTGTGAGATAGGTTTACGAAACAAGGTACCAGGCATGTTATGTTTATGTAGAGTACTATCACAGAAAATAAGAAAAATCGGTGAACGACCACGCCCCTTTTTGGACTAAAGTTCTCTCTTAGTTATGAAACCGGAATATGCAATATCTGTTTAACTGATGAAGATATGATGCTAAAATTTACTACACTCATTCACTTGATGATGTTATTAGTGTTGTTTGAATTTTTTTTTGGTAATATTTTGGAAAATGGGCGTGGCACCGCCCACAAGCGAATAAACGAAATATCAACATTTCACTATTAACAAGCCACTGTGAAAGTATCATAAAGATCTGCAATGACAAACAACATAATAAAATCCGTGGTCGTGCCACCACCCACTTTTTTAAAATTATGTAAATATTGATTAATGTAAACATATATCACGAAATACGTTAAAAGTTATGGGCATGGCACGCCTTCTTTTCCAAAGTTATATATAGGACATGGTATAACCCTTGAATAGATCGATTGAGTACTTTTGGCTCATGTAAGTTGTTAATGCTTTATAAGCAAGGGGCGCGGCTGCGCCCACCAAATTAAAATAGATTGGCTTTTAAAAAGGGCGAAATCTGATGAAAACCATGCCCCTTTTTCTGAAAACTAACGCTGGGTATTTAATGTTCAGTTCACCCGAAGTTAGACTTCCTTACTTGGTTTTTTAATTTTAATTACACTGGATCACAAATTCCAACTTTTTTTCTGCACCAGAGACGCCATAGTGAAAAACACAAAAGATGGCTCCACTTAATCGTGTATATCTCAAGAACAAAGTGAGCTCTTATAAAACTATTTGAAAAATTTGAAAGCATATAAAATTTACTACAATCAGTACATACAACACTTTTTGCTAGGTCCTGCAGATTCAAACATATTGAGCAATCATTACGGATTTTTTAAATTTTTTTACTTTGCGAGGAAGCATCTCAAAAAGTTTTTGTTTTTTTGCAGATATTTTTTCCCCCCTCTAAGCTCTGTTTTATTACAAAACTATCTAAGCTATCAGTGAACAAAATCGATGAACTAATACAAAAGTTATAAGCATTCAAGTAAATATATCCATTTAATACTTAAGTACCCTAGCATATGTACATATGGTTCTGTCTTAACTCTATGATCTTATTTTATAATTGAAAAAGTTATGTGTCTTGTTTTGACGCTTATTTAGATTAGGATCGGTTTCTCTTATGAGAAACCAACAGTAGTCGCCCATCATAGCGACATCCCAGAATCCTTGATACCGACTTTCAATCACTTTCATTTGCTGGTGAAACCTTTCGAAATGCTCGTCACTTTCGTCGCCAAGATTTTGCGGAAAAAAATTTAAGTGGGAGTGTAAGAAATGAATTTTTAAAGACATATTTACTCCTGAAAGAAAATAAAAAAGTAAATTAGATAAATACATAAGTGACACATATACAGTATATAATTTTCTTAGGCTGGATTTATCTTTCAATTCAGAACAAATTTTTTGTTTATATTTTTCCCGTTCTTGTTTGTTCGGAACTGGACGATGAATTCAGATTTATGGCTATATATTCTCATGTAAATTTATGTAATATATAATTTATTATAATATGTTTTTTAATTTACCCATTTCCGCATAGTTTTTGATTAAGTCGTTCACTATCATCTCGTAGTTAGGACTTTTGTGTTTGCCTAAAAAAGAAGTAACGACCTTTTCAAAAGAATCCAATATAAGAATGCAATAACACGGCCTTTAAACTTAATTTATTGCCGTCTATGAACAATCGCCACTCTTTTGAATCATATGGTTCACCAAATTGTTTGAATAGACCAGCAATGTCTTTGCAGTAACAAACACTGTCCTCCTTCGTATAGTACTTGGAAAATTCTTCGTGACGAGTTCTATAATATGTTACCTTAACATCGGATGAAACAAATTTAAATTGTTGCATTCGAGAGGCGTGTAGTTCGCCCTTTTCCTTTGACAATTCCAAATCCCTTATCCAATCATTGAGTTGTGCTTGTGACAAAGAATTTCTTTCGTTTTCCGTTTGAAATTCAGTACAACATGATGCCGCGTAATCAGATACTACTGTTGACAATGAAACTGGAGCCGGAACTAAAGTTAAATTTGATTCTGGCAATGTCGCTGCTGTTGAAATTAGTTCTGGTAATGACACTGTAGATACGCTCGCATAGGTTACTTTTCTGGACTTTCCAACCCCAAGTACTTTTGTAGTACAAATATAGCAGTCCGTTGAATGGCAAGTTGGTTCCCTCCACTTCATTGGTGTAATAAATTTCACACGTCGCCTAAATAGATAGTTTCAGAAATTAGTCAGCTATGCATTAAAAGCGAACAAATTCCTAATTTTTACAACGTACCCTTTTGTTCCGGTTTCCGCAGAAATCAATTCGACTCGGCATGTGGTGCACACAGTGCTCGGTGTCCATGGTTTTTAGGTTCAATTCCAAAACACTTATAGTATGTAACTTTCAAAGGATTTCAAAACACACGTCTCATACTTTTAACAATAAATTGACCGCAGATAAAACAGAACATATCTGGATCATTTGTACACTCAAACTCTCGCGCCCTTTTATTCATTTTTTAATTTTAAGTAAATGACAGGCTATAAACTGCAATTATAAACTGAACAGTATCCGGCGAGCCTTGCAGATATTATGAAGGAACATGGCGCATGTACTCTTATTTATACTTAGATCCAGTAAAAATTCAAGCCTACCTAAACAAAAAGGTTCCCTAGTTCTACAAAGAAAACACTACCTGCCTCAAAAATATGCTCTTGTTTAAAATGTACCTAGGTTTGAGAAAACGACACTAACAGCTTTTTGTATCTAATAACTTTTCGATAATCTACCTGCTAACTAACTGATATACGAATACCAACTGATATGTACCAGTAGGGTACTTAAGCATTAAATGGATATTTTTACTTGAATGCTATAACTTTTGTATTAGTTCATCGATTTTGTTCACTGATAGCTTATTTTTTTTGTAATAAAACTGAGCTTAGAGGGGGGAAAAAATATCTGCAAAAAAACAAAAAGTTTTCGAGATGCTTCCTCGCAAAGTACACATTTTTTTATATTTTTACAAAAAAAATTTAAGAAATCCGTAATGATTGTTCAATATGTTTGAATCTGCAGGACCTAGCAAAAAGTGTTGTATGTACTGATTATAGTAAATTTTATAAGCTTTCAAATTTTTCAAACCGTTTTGGAAGAGCTCAGTTTGTTCTTGAGATAGACACGATTAAGTGGAGCCATCTTTTTTGTTTTTTGAAATAACGGTAAATCGTAAATATCTCAAAAACGGTACCATTCAAGTAAAAATAACCTTGATTTTCGGAATAAGAAGGTGATTTTAAACCAGTGTTATTAGGCATGGGACTATTCGAATAAATAAAGCTTTTATTCGGCGGGTACAAAAAATTCGAATAGAACATGAAGATAGAACATGAAATTAGAACAACTACAAACGAACAAATAAATTCAAAGTTATACAGATACCCACCTCAACATGAAGAGGAAGTTAGGAGACAAATAAAGGAAATGACGGAACAAGGCATTATTAGAAAAAGTAAATCAAAATATTCTAGCCCACTTATTGTAGTAAATAAGAAAATGGATAATTCCGGAAAAAGAAAATATCGATTAGTGGTGGATTATAGAAAATTAAATGAGGTCACAGTGGATGACAAGTACCCACTACCAAATATTGATTCAATTTTAGATAAACTTGGAAGAGCTCAATACTTTACCACAATAGATTTAGCGAAGGGTTACCACCAAATATTGGTAAAAGAGGAAGATAGGGAAAAGAGGGCATTTGTCACTGTTTAAGCGACATACATACATACATAAGCTACGGTTATTTCATTCGTTTATTTTATTTGCATTGCATGCTATTATAATTCGCAATCAGCTTATAAAATATTTCGAAGATATAGTTTATGTTTTGGAAAGCCAAAGTGTGGTTTTTCCAAGCGAAAATGAGGAAGCCAATCGCGCCATGCCTCAGAGCCAACAGTGCTCGCCACCAATAAATAAATTTAGGGTGTCACAGGTGTCCCGCACCTCCCGTTCTCTAAAGAACAAAATGTTTTTAACATTTGCGCAACACGGTCATGAGAACCTGAGCCAAATGATTTAATAAATACCTTTTGAGCAATACGGTCGCCTAGGCCTGAGCCAGGGTGTGGTTTTTCCAAGCGAAAATGAGGAAGCCAATCGCGCCATGCCTCAGAGCCAACAGTGCTCGCCACCAATAATACATATATACTCTCTCGTTCTCCAAAGAACATTTTAGGCAAACATGGTCGTCAGAACCTGAGCCAACTGAATACATACAATTTGAGCAAAACGGTCACATAGCACCTGAGCCAAATAATAAAATAAAATAAAAAAAATAATAATAACTTAAAAAACAACTCGCCTTCTCTAAAGCTTAGACATGGTCCTTCGAGCCGGATACGAACCGGCGACTTATGCATTTCACTAGACGACTAAGCCGTCTAGGGGGGCGAGGAGTCACTCCTCACGGATTATACGAATTTGTAAAGATGCCAGTTGGGTTAAAAAATGCCCCAGCTACTTTTCAAAGGCTTATGAATGAAATTCTGCGAGACTATATTAACAAAACTTGCGTAGTCTATCTAGATGACATACTTATATTCAGCACGTCGTTGCAGGAACATGTCAAAGCTATTAAGGAAATTTTTTCAGAGTTGGAGAAAAACAAGTTAAAAATTCAAATAGATAAATGCAATTTTTTGAAAAAAGAAACAGAATTTTTAGGACATATTTTAACTGATGAAGGAATGAAACCTAATCCGAATAAAATTAAAACAATAGAAAAACTCGAACTCCCAAGAACAGAGAGACAGATAAAAAGTTTCCTTGGAGTTACAGGATATTATAGAAAATGTATAAAAGATTATGCCAAAGTTGCACAACCAATCACTAAATATTTGAAAAAAGGTGTAAGAATTAATACCAAAGATCCTACATATGGGCATATCCCAGAAACTGTCTACCAACCAAAAATATTTGAACTTAATCGAACCTAATTTTTTTTTAATGGAGCATTAGAATAGATATCTAATTTTATAAATTTATAAAACAAAAATTATTTCGATGATCATTAATAAAAAAATTATAACCAAATCCTACCCTACCTCAGGTCTTTTAATGTTATACCAAAAAAGTGAAATTTTTTACGTGTTCATATCATTGCTTTAGTATTAACATAGATGGTCCAATCGAAAGCTATATTGTTATTCACTCAATTCTCCTTAAAATTTGTAAAAAAAATTTCGTTTACTTTTCTGGAAACATTAAAATTTAGTATGAAATGCCAGGTAAAAGCGTTGTAGCGTGCGTAACGGAAAATCGGCTTTTTTTTATATTGTGAGTAGAAAAACTTTTTTTTTCACAAATCATCTATAATTTTAATTTAAATAAATATCCTGCTTTTAAGAAAAAAAACAATTTTCATTCTACAATTAAAAACCAAAAAATTACAGCATATTCATTTCTGTAGCGTGCGTAACGATTTGAGTTCTCACAAAAATTACAATAGAAACCTTTGCAATTTTTATTCTGTTTTCTTATCACTTCGCTTAAATCTGTTCTTCGCCTACTATTCTTAGCCTCTATAATCGTACCGATTGGCGATTATTTTTTTAAATTGGCAAAAATTAATATAAATGGTATTTCTATTTTATATGTAAGCAGTACATCTTAATATATAAAAATCACGTGTCACATGTTCAATCAGGGTGAGCTCCTAAACTACTCAGCCGATTTTAATGAAATTTGCACAGCATCTACAGTTTGATCCAACTTGAAAGATAGGATACCTTATATCTCAAGGGGGAGTGGAAATCGGTAAAAAACCAAAAGTTTTTTTGTTTACACAGCCACAAATCATAAACGGATCCACCGATTAGAATGAAACTTACTTGAAGTTAAACTTTGAAATATTTACTTTTGTTCTGCATCAAAAAAAATAGTTGATTCATATATTATTTAACCAAAATTGTTTAAACAATAGGAGCACCTTTTCTAAAAAAAAGCTGTTTGTGTGTTAGTTCGCTGTCAACTAGAGCTGCAAAACTATCGATAGTGACGCCATTCGATTTTTTCGATACCTCGAAAAATACTATCGATAGTTATGAAACTATCGTATACTATCGTGTTTTAAATGTAGAGAAACTCAAACTCCGCACAAAATTTGCTTAATACATACATACATACTTAATACACAAAGTCCGTTACCAACAAGTTTCAAATTTTACATTTACACCAAGCATATGTGGCTTAGCAAAATATTATTCCAGAGTATATGTACATATAAAATTTTAAAGCGGAATTCAACGAGTGCTTTTATTTGTGAGGTTAGCTTAAAGTACCACTTAAAGGAACTATTCATGCATGAACACATATCAGGCACATTTTCTTGACTAGTACATGACTTTGTTTTTAAATAAATACTTATATTATGTACATAGAACAAAAAATCACTCCAAACTAATTAATTATATAATATCATCTTCACATGAATTACTGCAAGTTCTTGTTATACAAATTAGTACAAGTAATATTTTTAGTAAAAAAGGCTAAACAAAAGCCACGAGGCTAAACCGAAAATTACGAGGCTAAAGGACAAAAAAAAGCAAATCTAGCCTCGAAAAGGCTAACCTGGCAACGCTGATTACCACAAATTATTCATTAACCCAAAAGTTCTTATTCACATATAAGATCATATCTACATTCTTTGGTTTCAGAGAGGCTCTTTGATCAGAAATTATAATTCCGGCCTTACTGAACATTCTTTCCGATTCCGTTGAAGTTGCTGGGATGCATAAGAAACGTGCCGCACACGATTTTAGCGATGCTGATTCCTTTGCAGTGCACTGTAAATAAAAATAATGCATTTAGTTTGGAATAGCATTACTTCTTAAAAGACAATTTACCTTCCAGAAATCTAACGGATCACTTTCTTGAGGAGCATTTGAATTTTCCATATATTGGCGAAGGGAAATAATTGCATCAACCCTATTGTTTCGCACCTTATTTGTTATTTTGTCTTCAATGTACTTGAAAAGTGGCTGCTGCTGTCTGGTCTGGCTACTAGTTGATGTTGACGGTTCTGCGTTTTCAGTTTCCAGAGAAAAATATTTTGAATATTCTTTATTTAAAGTTGTTAATTCATTCTCTAAAATTTTCACTGCTTCTGATGAATTAAATGCAGATTCAAATCCCTCCTTTTTGAACCTTGGATCTAATAGTGTGGCCAATGTTGTTGGTTTGCGCTCCTCGTATTTGGTCAGTCTTTTTTTAAGGCGATCGATTATGAATACACATGCTGCGAGTCCTTCTGATGTCTTCATTTTCAATTTTGAGTCCTCTAGACTTCGCAAAAGGCAACTTATAATAGGTATTATAAGTGATACTGTAACCGAGCTGTTTGACGATGCCTGGACGGTGGCATGATCAAAAGGCGACAGCATTTCAATTAAATCTGTTAATACATGTATGTCATCCAAGGTCAGAGGAGATGGCGCTTTTGACGTGGTAAGGAGTACTGCAGATATGGCATCATTTGTCAACACAACCCTTTCAATCATGTGGTACGCGCTATTCCAACGAGTGACCACTTCTTGTTTAAGGCTATACACTTTTTCACCTTTTTGTTCAAGTTTAAATTTTTCATACGCTATGGTGCTGCTTTTGAAGTATGTCACAATGCGTTTGCATTTTGCTAAAATTTCTTTTATGTTGTCCTGCGACAAACAATCTTGAACAACCAGATTTAGAGAATGTGCGAAGCACGGCAGGTTTCTTTTTTCCAACAACTCGCAGGCTTTCAGCATAGATGATGCATTGTCTGTTACAATTGCAGTTACTTTTTTCATAATTTGCCATTCTTCTAAAACAGCACGCAAAGATGATGCAATATTTGCGGCGGAGTGATTGACCTCAATCAAGAGCTTTTTGGTTGATAGTACGGCTGTACGCAATTTAAAATCCTTTGTTATAAAGTGACATGTAACCGTCAAATATCCTTCATTAGCTCGTGAAGTCCAACAGTCCATGGTTATGGAACAATACTCTATTTCATTTAAAATAGTTTGCAATTTTATTTTCATATCAGAAAATAGTTTTGTCATGTGCACAGACTGTAACGTAGTACGGGACGGCAATTCATACCGAGAATCTAGTGCTTTGACAAAGATTACGAAGCCTTTGTCTGCAACAATTGATAGTGGTTGCACATCTAATGCAATGAATTTAACCAGAGCGTCATCCAGAAATTTTTTTCGTCGACTCATATGTTGTTCCGGCTTTGTTAAAAAACTTATCAATTGTAAGACTTGATTTATCAATTTCGCGATAATTTGGATGAAAACGTTTCAAATGGTCAAACAGATTGCTAGTATTACCGCTGGTTTTGTAAATTTTCCCGCATGAGCGACATTTGGCTTCATTTCGTTTTTGAGATTTATCAAAGAATGTCCAAACGTCGGAGTGTCCCTTTTTAGTCCTTTTCGAAAGTTTGAGCCTGTAATCTGAGCCGCTGTCACTGTCACTTATTACATATTCCTGCACAGTATCTGTAAATATACATACATATTTGCATAAAATAACAAGGATCAAATACGCGTTTGTTATTTATGCACATACATGTGGCTTTTATGCGAAATAATACTTACTCATTGTATTTGATCTTCCACACGCAGAACCTCCAATATCAATAATATGTACCTAAATAAAAAACAGTACAAATATTGCAATTTGAGCTTTAAATTCTGAAAAATTACTTTACCTCAGATCACAGCGTCAGCTAATATTATAAAGATCACAAATTTTGAAAGCACTGACACTATCGAAACTATCGACTATCCCAAAAAAAAAATCGATATATCGCAAAAAAAAAAACTATCGATACTATCGATAGTACCATCGATAGTTTTGCAGCTCTACTGTCAACCAAATGAATCGATTTAAGTTAAGCGAGCGCTCGGTAGCGGTACTTCGCTTCGTACATACATACATATGTATGTATGTATGACGCTTTAAATAAAAACAAAATTAACATTCATATGTACATATGTACGTTTTCGTGTTGCTGAGGGATAAGTAAAAATCAAATCCATATATGTACATATTTTGTAGTGAACGCATTTTGTGAAACCCCGTTATTCGTATTTTGTGTGAGGGAAAATTTTGGGAAAAATTTCCGGATTTTCAAGATTTATGTAATTTTAGAAAAGTGGGCGGTGCCACGCCCACATTTTTTGTATTCAGTACTTTGTTTGTACTTCCATAATGTCCAAAGTTTATGGTTGATCTGTTTTAAACTTTTCCAATACGTGAAAATCTTCGTGGGGTACGACATACATACATTTGTAAATTTTTTGGAAAAGGGGGCAGTTCTAAGACCACAAGCTAAGTAATATTTCAATTCGTTATATCCCTGAATGTATTTTCTTTAGTGACATTTTAACGTTCTTAAATCTTAATCAAAGCACTTAATTTTTTTTGTTTGTTATTGCCGTTTATACATATCCAGAGTATTATAGGATTTCCATAAAATCATAATAGTGGTGTTAAGTGGTAGATATAGGATATAATTAAATAAATACTAACTACACATCTGCTCAGCAGCGCATAATGGTTTGTGTCATAGCCATTGAGTTCAAAAGATTCGTTTTTTGAGTTAGACATCCAACAAATTTATTTGTTTATACCAAATACGTTAAAACCGGAAACATTGCATATACTAAAGCACTGCAATAAATGGAATGTTAAAAATTAATAGAAAAATAGTTGCAAATGTATTTCTAGGGAAGTCACTGGTCAGGCAGAACAACGTCTGCCGGGTCTGCTAGTATGTATATAAAAAATACAACTGCATTTCTTTCGGAGAGATGGGCTAACGTTAAGAGCATTCCGGGAATAAAAAGCAACCATTATTTTTCCATACTTAATGAAAATGAGCTCGAAATAGCACTAACGGCAGATTCAGCAAAACATAAAACTAATTTATAAACATATATACATCAATAAATTAATTTATAAACATAAATTATGAATTAAATAATCTTATTAAAAAAGAGTACAACTTGTTTTGTTAAAATAAATACAATTGTTTTTATTTATATACTACTGGAAAAAATGTAGCGTGCCTAACGTTGGGTTCACGGCCATCGTTAAAAAACTACACAATGTTTTGGCTGCAAGTAAGTTATTTTAGAATTCTCTTATATTCATCTTTCTTTAAGGTATTTCATTTGGTGTGCTTTATTATACAAAATTTGCTAAAAATTAAGAAAATATACCTCAACCTTCAAAGCTACTTCCATTTTTTGTAGCGTGCGTAACAATACTTTGAGATAAAATTTTTCGCAGCTTAAACCTGTTACAAAAAATATTTTGATGACATTCGAAAGTACACTCAAATCCCACTAAACACTGTGTATAACTTGAAGGTATGTCTTTTGAAAGACCAAAAAATTGTTATATTTCAATCCGAAAACGCGTACGAATGTGGCGTTCGTAACGCAGGATTTGCCCATATGTCGAAGCTTTCGAAAAACTGAAAAATTTGATTAAGTCCCATCCAATATTGCGATTTCCAAATTTCGAAAAGAAATTTACATTAACAACCGATGCATCAAATTATGCGTTAGGAGCAGTATTATCACAGGAAGGGCATCCCGTTTGTTTTGCTTCAAGAACATTAAATAATCACGAAAGGAACTATTCAGCAACAGATAAGGAATTTTTGGCAATCATTTGGAGTGTTGGCTATTTTCGACCATACCTTTACGGTAGCAAATTTAAAATTTTAACAGATCATCAGCCAATAAAATATTTACATTCCAAATATAAAGGGAAAGATTTATCACCTAGACACCAAAGATGGCTGTTCAAACTAGGGGAATATGATTGCGACATAGACTATTTCAAAGGAAAAGAGAATAAGGTAGCGGACTTCCTAAGTCGTTTAGAACAGGAAAATGAGAAAAATGAGGAAGAAAATTCAACTTCAGATAATATTTCAAACTATTTTGAAGAGGATTGTTCGGAATTAAATATGATATGTAATTTAGAGGATGATGCAACAATAGCCACCATACATGCAGCAGAGGAAAATCTGGGTGATCACTTTCCTATAAAGGAAGAGATCGTTAATAAATATAGAACACAAATACTTTTAGCAAACAATAAAACAGAAGAATTGAAAGTGCTCCACAATAAAAGAATAATTTTCATATCAGAAAGCGATTTTGAGAGCATGGGGGAAATTTTTAGAAAATACATAAGAAAAGGGCACATTGGAATATTTTCAGAGCTTAACGATCACAAGTATAATGTTGTGCAAGAAAAGCTTATTTCTATGTATTCAAATGATAAACAAATAAAGTGTATCAAGTGCACCAATAGAGCACAAGATTTAGAAACGGAGGTGGAGATCGTAAAGCAAATATCCCTCTACCACGTTAAGGAAAGTATGCATTCAGGCATACAAGAGACATATAATCAAATAAAAAATAAGGTGTACTACCCAAAGATTATGGACCTTATTCAAATAGTAATCAATCAATGCGACATTTGCAAAGAGATTAAATATGATAGGCAACCTATAAAAGCCAAATTCCATTATAGTGAAACTCCAGTAGATAAAAACCAGATTATTCATGTAGATACCTATGTGATGAAAGGATTCCATTTTTTAACAGTAATTGATAAATTTTCGAAATTTGCCGCAGCCTACCCATTAAATGATAGGAATCATATCACATTAATCGAACAACTCGAAGACCATTTCGCAAAAATAGGGAAACCAAAGAAGATAGTAGCAGACAACGAATTTAACGCGTTAAGAATGAAAGAATTCTTGAACAGCGAAAATGTTGATCTGCATCTAACCAAACCAAATAGCCATACAGGTAATGCTGATGTAGAGCGACTACATAACACAATAGCCGAAAAGTTTAGAATGTTATATAAAGCAAATAAAGACATAAAGATTAAACAATTAATACAAAAGGCAATTAGAAACTATAATGACAGGTACCATTCTACCATTAAATGTACTCCCAACGAGGTTCATCTAGGCAAGGTAGATATACAAAAAATAAAAAACAATATAGAAAATACTAAAAGAAAAATAATCGATAAATTAAATAAAAACAGGATAAACTACGAGGAAATAAGAAAAGAGGGTTTTATTAAAAACTATAGAGCACTCAGACATAAGGAACAGCCTAGATATAAGAAAACCAATTTAAAGAATATTCATCTTTCTAATATAAAAAAACCATTAAAATTTTCAGAAATTTCTAATGATTACGATAATACTTCTGACATGGACATTTCTAGTTGAAGGCTCACTAACAGCAACAAAACTGACGGAACAAATAGGATTTGTTGATATTGAAATAAGGACAGAATATATAGTAAAAGATGCGGACATAGTAATACATGTAATAAATTTAGAAGAAATAGAAAGTATAATAAAAGAAATGACTGAAAATATCAGTCTAATGAAAATTAAAAATAAAGATATTTTACAAACAGAGCTTACAGACACAAAAAATAAATTAAGGACATTAATACAAAATAATAGAAGACAAATACGAGGACTAATAAACGCAGTAGGAAGCGTATCTAAATGGATGTTCGGAACTATGGATGACGATGATAGGAAAACAATACAGAACCATTTCTTACAGACTGACCAAAATCTAAATAACCAAATATATATAAATGAACACTTCAATTTAGCACTAGAACAATTAAGAGATATTGTTAAAAGCGATAGGAAAGAAATCGAAAAAGGATTTAATGAAATTGATAAAAATATAGATGAAGAACATGAAAGAAATATGTTTTTAGAACAAATTACAAAGATTCAGCTTTTAAAGAATAAAATCGAAAAAATACAAGATAATGTAATATCAGCCAAATATGGAATACTTCACCCAAATATTTTAACAAACCGCGAAATAATGAAATACAATATTGATTTTAATAAATTGAAATATTTACAATTAGGGACAGCAACTTATAATAGTACTTTTCTCATACTAGGAATTAAGATACCAAAGTCGTTTTTAGAAGTAAAAATAAGAACAAAAGAAATAGAAGCGAGGATAGAGGAAATTTTTTCTTATGAATACAATTCAATTGAATACCAAGAAAATAAACATCTGAAACAATTAAAACCTAGCACCCACTGTGTAATAAAACAGAATTGTAAACTTGTAACAAATAAAGAATTGGAAATTATATCTCTTGACGAAAAAACAATAGTTGTAAAAAATGCAATTGATTTAATTTTGAATAACACATGTGAAAAAGATAACTATACTCTTAATGGAAATTATATCATGGAAAATGTAGAAGAAAAAATTGTAAGTATAAGATATGAGGATATTAAAAATTTTACACACAAAATTACATTTGAAGATATAGATCAGCAAAATAAAATACATAACAAAAACATTTTTAAATTGAATTTACATAGTAAAATTACATACGGGTTAAATTTAATTCTTGCAATTGTAATTTTGTTGGTTTTTGCAATACTGATTACAAAGCACAATTATATTAAAATTAAATTAAATAGTAGAATCCAGGAGAATTCTAATCTAAAAGGGGGAGTAGTTACATATAAAGACAATGACCCTCCCAGTACATACATATCATTTTCTGATGATATAGATACATAAATTTATACAGTCAATAACAAAATCAAAACCAACTTCCGGTCCCATTCAAAAGTAATAGTGCAACATTGCATTATTTATTAAATTCAAACTAAATTTATTTAAAAGTGTAAACTTGCAGAAACCAATAAATTGTAAATGTAATAAAGCAAAATATTAAGTAAGCATTTTCTAGTTAATAATACAATAACAAATAAGCATATTTAATACATAGGTATAAAGAAAATTGTTAAGTTACATTTTAAGAAGAAGTAATTAATAAAATTAGTCTTGTGTTACCTCTTCAAGCGGCAGCTCGCTTACAACAAAATTAATTTCTTTTTTAAAAAGTTCGGTTGTACTATAAAGTACAAGTTTGGCGCAGTCGGTAGGATTTCAATACAACTTGGAATCCAGTGATCGAACCGTAAAAGAAAATATAAAGATTCGTTAATAAGATATACATAATAAATTCTGCGATTCTGTAGCCAACTCAGGAGTTGACCGGACCCTCCAGAATTATAATCAATAAAAGACAAAATAACAAAAATTCTAAAAAGTGAAAAACATCAGTGCAGTGGACACAAATTCTTGTTAACACCACTGAAGATCAAGAATTTTTGAAAGTGTAAAGAACAGTGCAGTGAACGCAAAACCTTGCTAAAACCACTGAAGATCAAGAATTTTTGAAAGTGTAAAGAACAGTGCAGTGAACGCAAAACCTTGCTAAAACCACTGAAGAACAAAAGAACAAAAAATCTCGAAAATAGTGAAAAAGGTCAGTGTAGTGAACGCAAAACGTAGCTTACACCACTGATTCCCTTCTTGATCAATTATGTGTCTGCATTTTTGGCGATTTCGGTAAAGTATTTTTCTGTGTTTCTTACATACCACCTAATAGTGATGATTCTTTATACAGTTCTCATGTTAATAATATTGTTAACATCTGCGATAGGAATTTAGAAAGCCATTTCTGTATTCTCGGTGATTTTAACCTTAACAAAATTATTTGGTCTAACTTCTTAGAAAAAAACATACTCACTCCTACTAATATTAATTATTCGCATGAGATAAATTTTCTGGATAGCTTATTTAGTGTCAATCTTATCCAAATTAATAACCTGCCTAATAGGCTGAATAATATTTTAGACCTTGTCTTTGTAGATGAGATTCTAAGTTACAAATTGGATGAGTGTGAATTTCCACTCTGCAGCTCGGACATGCACCATGTTCCTCTCTCAATAACTCTTGAAGTGCTAAATTTCTGCCCTGTTTCTCTCAATGAGCCGTGTATTTATGACTTTAGAGGTGTTAACTTTGATTACTTGAATGCTAGGCTTTTGGAAATAAATTGGGAAAGTCTCTTCAATTCGAAATCGGTCTCTGAATGTTTTGATATTTTTCTTGTGAACGTTTTTGAAGTAGTTCGCAACATCGTACCTGTACGCCCCGCTCGTATACACAAACTTCCCTGGTATACAAGAAATCTAAAAAGGCTTAAAAATAAGCGAAATAAATATTTCAACCTGTTCAAGTCTACTGGTAATAGTAATTTTCAAGAAGAGTATATTCGACTTTCTAGGGAGTTTAATGCTCTTGATAAACAGCTTTATAATCAATACATAGCTCGGTATGAAGTTGAACTTAAATCCAACCCGAAATCTTTCTGGAATTTCATACGTTCAAAAAAAAGTTGCACAAACATTCCCACCTGTATGTCCTTCGATGATAAGTTCTCCCAGTGTTTATCTGACACCGCCAATTTATTTGCCGATTTCTTTAGTTCGAATTTTGTTCAGGACAGTGGAAGCGCCCCAATTACCAGCTGTTCTTCAAGTTCCCTGGACCTTGGTACATTGTCGGTATCTAAGCTTAATATTTTGCATAGCATTTCTTCTTTACAGTCCTCAACAAAAACAGATTTGGATGGTTTCTCCCCGTTTTTACTGGAAAATTGCAGTTTCTCTCTTAGTGTGCCATTACAACACATTTTTAATCTTTCCCTTGCCAGAGGAGATTTTATCGATAGGTGGAAAGTTGCATCAATTTCTCCGATGTTCAAATCTGGCAACAAAAACGATGTTCGTAACTATAGGCCTATTTCTAAACTCACCACCTGCTTCAAAACTTTTTGAAAAGGTGGTGAAAGATAAATTGTATTTCTTTGTAAAAGAAATAATTGATCCACATCAGCATGGGTTTGTCTGCGGCCGCTCCACAGTTACACATGTGAAAAAGATAATTATGCTCTTAATGGAAATTATATATTAAAATTTAACAATTGTTCATTAAAAATAAATGATTATTATTTCTCCAATATCATGGAAACTGTAGAAGAAAAAATTGTAAGTATAAGATATGAGGATATTAAAAATTTTACACACAAAATTACATTTGAAGATATAGATCAGCAAAATAAAATACACAACAAAAACATTTTTAAATTGAATTTACATAGTAAAATTACATACGGGTTAAATTTAATTCTTGCAATTGTAATTTTGTTGGTTTTTGCAATACTGATTACAAAGCACAATTATATTAAAATTAAATTAAATAGTAGAATCCAGGAGAATTCTAATCTAAAAGGGGGAGTAGTTACATATAAAGACAATGACCCTCCCAGTACATACATATCATTTTCTGATGATATAGATACATAAATTTATACAGTCAATAACAAAATCAAAACCAACTTCCGGTCCCATTCAAAAGTAATAGTGCAACATTGCATTATTTACTAAATTCAAACTAAATTTATTTAAAAGTGTAAACTTGCAGAAACCAATAAATTGTAAATGTAATAAAGCAAAATATTAAGTAAGCATTTTCTAGTTAATAATGCAATAACAAATAAGCATATTTAATACATAGGTATAAAGAAAATTGTTAAGTTACATTTTAAGAAGAAGTAATTAATAAAATTAGTCTTGTGTTACCACTTCAAGCGGCAGTACAGGTTTCGCATGCCTTAAGAAAACTTTCTGAACACGTTCAATCCTGCTAATCGATAGTTGATCATAAGGTCTCCAAATGAAGACGGCGTACTCCAAGTGCGACCGAACAAGAGAGGTAAAAAGTTGTTTAAACGTATAAGGGTCAGAAAACTCAGACCAGTTTCGACGAAGAAAGCCAAGAACTGAATACGATTTTGAGAGCACATAGTTTATGTGACTGTTGAACGTCAACTTAACGTCAAAAAGTCCTCCAAGATCCTTAAACTCAGTTACACGTTGAAGAACGTCATTGGCAATCCTATACGATGTATTGAGGGTAGCTTGACGCCTAGAAAATGTTAAATGAAAACATTTCTTGACATTGAAGGAAAGACGTGACTTCTCACACCAAGTGTGGAGATTGTCCAAGTCTCTTTGAAGGAAAAGCGCATCTGTTGTGTCGAAAACATTAGAGAAAATGTTTAAATCGTCAGCATATAGCAAAAACTTTGAATGATTGAAGCAACCGCTTATGTCGTTAATAAAGAGTATAAAGAGAAGCGGCCCTAATATGCTTCCTTGGGGAACGCCTGAGGTGGCAATAAAATGGTACGAGAGCACACCATCTATGGCTACTGCACAGCGCCTACCTATTAAATATGATTTAAGCCACAATAAAAAGAATGAATGGAAGCCAAAGCATGCCAACTTATGTAACAATATCGCGTGAGACACTTTATCGAAAGCCTTCGAAAAATCCGTATATACACAATCGACCTGGAGTCCTGACGAAAAAGAAGAGATACAATAATTAGAAAATACAGCAATATTAGAGGTTGTGGAACTACCTTGGACAAAACCATGTTGATTCGGGTTGATTAAGGCCTTAACGGCAAAGTAAATTTTTTCTTTCACAACACATTCAAATAGTTTTGCAATACTTGAGAGCTTTGATATTGGCCTATAGTTGCGGACATCGCTTTTTCTTCCATTTTTGAAAACGGGTGTAATGGTGGTTAGTTTCCAATCATCCAAGAAGGTACCCGAGGAAAGGGACTTATTGAAAATAATCTTAAGCGGAGAAACTAACGCCGGACAATTTTTAAAAAGCATTGCTGATAACCCATCAACATCAGTCTGTGACGACGTTTTAAGATAAGCTAGACCCGCTAAAATATCCTCAGAAGTGATTTGCATCATTCCAAGATTCAGAACTGATGGAATTTCTGCAGAAAAATCAGGGGACCCCCCATCAACCGGGACATAATTTGATTTAAAATAATCAGCAAATAGGTTTGCTGCCTCACGTGGGGTAGTCGCGAATTTATTGTCAAACTCAACCGAGGTTGGTATGCATGATGACCCCTTTTTGGATTTTACAAAATTCCAAAACTTTTCGGATTAGCTTTAATATTACGTTCAGTACTAATTAAATAGTTTTTGTAAAGCTTTCTGCTCAGAGATTTGAATTTCCTTTGAAAGTGCTGGTACTTTACAAAATATGACGACAAACTATATGCTTTATATTTATTCAAGTACTTGTGATTTAAAAGATCGCTTTTTTTAAAGAAATATTATTAAGGCAAAATTCACCCATTATTGACTTAAACTTAGAAAAACTATCATGAGTATCCAAGTTGGAAAGAAGTTCGTCCCAGTTGAATTCCAGGAGAGAATTATTCAAACTTGGATAGTTACAAGAAGCAAAGTTGAAATCAATAGTGTCAATACATTAAAGAGCTGCATAAGTCCTGAAAAAGTTAACTTTTGATAACTCATAAAAAATTTGAACTTCAAGTCACACAAACAACAAAAATATGTACTCGCATGTTCGGATAAAATATGAAGCAAATATTGTTAGTTGTTGTTCTAACTGGTGCGCTTAACTAAACATACTCGCACAAGTACGCAACAAACTCGTTTGCTGTGAGTAAACACTGTTCAAGAAAAAGGTGGTGCGAGTAAATGAAGTTGCACTAGTGAACTCAGTTAACTCATAGTTTTTAGTTAGGCAAGAAAATCTGTACATAAATTGTATGTATGTATGCAAGTTGTTCTTTAGTCGAAAACAAAGCAACGCAGATGTGTGCATACACATAGGTATGTATGTGCGCCTCCTAACATGGAAAAAAATGCGATTAGTTTAGGATGCGTTAGGGATCAGTTGCAAGGGAGTATGCGTCTAATGACAGCTCACATTCGTTTGAGGCTGTCCTAATTATACATATGGGCATACAACGGGTACAAAAGGACTCATCCACTTTTCGCCCAAACGGGTACTTTTAGCTTCTACTCTAGTGTGAGTATTAGACTGGACCAAATAATTTTTTTTTTTTGTTTTTTCAATAATTAGATATATTGATTTTATTTTTGAGAAATGTGAAAAACACTGTAAAATTTACAGATCTTAATATTAAATTCTAGAGATCTATCATCCCTAGTTTCGATTTTACAGACTTAATCTCTTATTTGGTATAAAAACGACAATCCATTGTTGTAAAACACCTTTTACCTGAACATATTCTTGTAGGAAATTGAATTCCCTACAAAAACTGACAAGGCTGACATTTTTTCAGACTAGCCGTTTTGTAGTATTAAAGTCTCAAACATTGACACGTTTTTCCGGTTTCCCCATTTTTTTCTTTCAAAAATTGTTAAAAATGCAAATATCCATGTACAAAATTGTAAAGTTACTCTTTCAAAACTTATTTAGTATCAAAGTTGAAAAATCTTATTTCAGTGTTTTCTTGGTGTTTTTGATCCAATTTTTTGTACTAAATAAATTTTGTTTATTCATATCTTACATGATCAATATTCAATATATCAATATTTGCTAAACTGTGTCACTCACCCATTTATGGTTAGAACAATACAGGCCGAAAACAACAATAATTTGATTGCCTAAGATACATACTAGTTAACTAAATCCAGTTTAAAGAAATATCCGAACTCGAGTTATGAGTTGAACTAGAAAGTTATTTGGTTTATTCGTAGCATAGTTAACGCATGCAACCCTTTACAATACATGTTAGTGTATAAAAAATTAACTTAATATCTAGGGGGCATGATGTATGCCTTCAGCTGATATTGGACTCAAGAACTTTGATATATCGCAATTAAGATTCTCAGTGACAAATATAAGATCTGGATTCTATTGAGTTGATTGTAAAATCCATTAATTTGCTTAAGATTTATACTTATAAAACTATCAATAAAGTATGATTCATTTTGAGTTATAATATTGTCAGCCACTAAACCTGAGTCGGATGTATCACTCCAGCTAACATTACATAAATTAAAATCGCCTAGAACGCATAAATGGTTATCGCCTAAATTGTCTATAGATAGAGAAGTAACATTATCTACATGCGCTTTGTAAAGATCTGCATTACTATTTGATGGAATGTACGAAGCTATTATGAACAAGCTTCCGTTAGACCCTGATTTTTCGATGCATACGCACAGTTGATCAAGTAGCGAGTCCTCGTTTGCGCTCTTAACTAAAAAGGAGCGATACATTCTTCTAACAGCAATAAGGACACCGCCACCTCTTGTACATCCAGTTTTGACAGCATCACGATCTTTCCGAAAAACGTCGTAGAGATTGATATCAAAAAACTCACTGTCAAAAAAATCAGAGTTCAGCCAAGTTTCAACGATTACAAATACGTCAAAAGACTCGTCCGAGCTAAACTGGTTTATTCTAATTGTTTTAGTTCGTAGACCAGAGATATTTTGATAATATACCCTGAGTCCAGAGTTACACTTATGCGAATCTCTGATATTCATTGTCACTTTGTCGGATTTTGAACGGCTAGCTTCTGAAAAGAACGGAATGGCGTCAGTTTAACATTAGCCGGCCAAACAGATGATTTCGCTACGTTGTCATAAACAGTTGAAGGTACCCCAAGTTTAAAATTTACACGCCGATGATTTCCTACTGGGGCATTTTTTTCAGCAGCGCAAAGCAATGGATCGAACTTAAATCAATGCTCGCGTATTTTGCTACATAGTTTTTTATGTCATCAGCTGTAACATTAGGTCCAAACGACGACAGATGCACCCATTTGTTACGAACAGCGACACTCAATTCCGAATTGCTACTTGAGCCAACAACAACCACTGGTTTTATTTTCTTCTTGTTATTATTTTTTCTTTTACTCTTAACATCAGACCAACCAGCCTCATTGTTTAGATTCGGCGATGACGAAGAAGCACCAACACATAGCGCATTATCATTATCCGCAGGAGCAGCGCCAGCAGCAGCAGCATCACGAGTGACTGATTCGTTATTAGAAACATCAACAACATCACTATCAATATTATCGATCGTGCGAGTGAGAGCACTCACGCGAATCGCAGAAACTTTAGGAACAGCAGAAGTAGAAGAAGACGAAAGAGCATTCAAAGGCGACTCGCAAGGGTCAGCGACTTTTACACTAGCTCGTGTGACTCTCTTCGGTTTATTGTCCAATGTATTGTTTTTCTTCACAGCACTACCAGTGGCATTGTTTTTAGCTTTGCTGACCGGTTTTTGGTTAGCTTTAGCCGGAGCATTGTTGCTATTTAGATTTTTCAGTCCACTAAATGCGTTATGAATTTCTTTTAAAGAATTCAATGCACTATCAATTTGACACAAGAAGTCCAAAACCGGCAAGTCAAAGCAATTGTCACATTTAAACATCACATTTTTGCATGACTTTTTGAAATTTACAAAACCGGAGTTTAAATTAGTGCACTTTATATGAATTGCATGAGTGCATATTCCACACGATAGGAATTCCCCAGTGGCACATTGCCATCCACAACTAGCACACAATGACATATCGCATATTGTGTGATGACCAGAGGCCAAACGAGCAAACATATTACTGCCACAGATAATGAGTATAGCCAATCCGAATCTGAGTTAGACAACACTGAAATTAATATCGGAGCTAATAGCTCTGCAACACATCCGCCACCAAATGTCAGTCAGGAAGCCATAGCTTCACTCGGAGCCAGCATAGCAGCACTCAACGCCAGTGTACAAGAGCTCCGCAGTGAAACCAGCAAAAGCCAGTTAGAGGTGCAACAACTACGACAACGAATGGAAAGGGATTTTGTTAATACAGCAGCATCTGAGACACAGCCGCCAGTTAACACAAATCGAATTACAATTGCAACCGCCCGGAGTACAGCCGCCTCCAAATACACAGTTGCCACACAACGAGCTACAATTGCCTCTGTCCGTAGTACCGCCGCCAACGTCGTTGCCAAGACGTGCATTTCAATTTGTCGAGGGCTCAGCAGCAAAGCTTTTTCCACTGCCAACTTTCGAAGGCAAGCCGGAGGATTGGCCATTATTTTTTGCAAATTTTACAGATACTACGGCAGAATTTGGGTACAACAATAGGCAAAACCTCATGCGGTTACAAAAAGCGCTGCAAGGTAGTGTCAAACGTTCTGTCACGTCGTTGCTAATATATCCTGATGACGTGCCTAAAGTCATGAAGGAGTTCGAGTTCAATTTTAGTCGGCACGACTTGTTGATACGGGCACAGCTACAAAAAGTGCAACAGTTTCCTGCCATCAACGATTATCGCCTTGATCGTGTGATCATCATCTGAAGAATCCGTCACTTTTGGAACAGATCATCTCCAAACTGCCGCCGTCGAAACAGTTCGAATGGAGCAGATACGCCACAAATATTTCGCCGTTCCCAACTGTTGAAACCTTTGCCAACTGGTTGAGCGATCTAGCCAAGGTCTGTCAATCATGCCAGGTGTTGCCGACATTTTACTTCGTCAACCATCGTCTCCGTGGCGCCAAAGTTCAAATTTCAACCGCCAAGCCAATTCAAGCGAAGGAGGCCAAAAGCCTCGTGTCCTGCACACTAGTGAGGAACAGGTTAAGTGTTCATGCTACAGCCAGTCACATGCCATAACTAGTGGTCTTTTGTTAAACAACAACGTATGTGCTTTGGTTGTCTTCAAAAGGGTCATGCTTTATCGAATTTCCGCTGTCTCAAAGGGTGTACCATAAATGGTTGTGGTCGTATGCACCATCCGATACTACATGAACAAACCCGATCATCTTCAGAGCCCACAACAACAGAGCCCACCGCTGATAGAGAACACATCCTGAATTGCCGCAGCGGATGTGAGTCCAGTCTCATCAAAATATTACCAGTTATTCTATCGGGCCCGCAAGGTAGTGTGGAAGTTTACGCCATGTACGACGAAGGGTGTTCAGTGTCGCTCATTGAGAATGAGGTCGCCATACAATTGGGGTTAAGAGGTCGTGCCAATAGCTTAACTTTACAATGCTATGGTAACAGTCAAACAACTGAGAGCTCACGAATGGTTGAATGCGATACCAGAGGGGTATGTAATCGACAAAGTTATCGCATCACAAATTTGCACACGATCAAAAGGCTGAATTTGCCCAAACAGTCATTTGATAAATCAGTTCATTCACACATAAACGCGCTGCCAGCGCAAACCTACGTCGACGTACAGCCAGTCTTACTACTTGGTCTGGACAACTGCCACTTAAGCGTGCCTATCCACACCGCTCTGCTGGCAAGAATAGGTTCAACAAAAATGGGCACAAAAACTGTGAATGAGGTCTTGTCTGGGACCATCCTAGATGTCGAACTACGTTTTCAGTAAAATCGGGACTGCTCGTTTTCGCGAAATATCCCACTTTAACCCTTTAGGACCTTCAAAAATATACATTTGACCAAAAAATCTTCTCAAAAATAGTTTTTGTATGTTTGTTCGTGTAGGTGGTTTCTATTACTCAAATAAATTGACAAAAGTCACACATTTAAAAAAAATTGCAAAACTACTATTAAATAAAATTAATTATTCGTTTTTAGGGCACTAGTTACAGCACCCTGTTTTTGTAATGCAAAAAAAAAACCAAAAATACTCCTTATGGTTTTTTTTTAAGCGGAACACGAATCCGTGGTCCAAAAATTTCCATCATGTCCCGTTTCTGAGAAAAAATGTTTTTAGACACCAAAATTAGTACAATTTGAACAAGCCCCCTGTGCTCTGGGTGCTCTTATTTGATTTGAATATCAGTTCATATATAAACCAAGGTTTATGAAACATTATCTAAGATAAGAAAACATTGTGGTATGTCGCAATTATTTTATACAGATTTTCAAAGTTGGGCGAAATTACAAAATCATGTTTTTGGTACATTTTTGAAAAATTATATAAATTTACCCCGATCTGGCACCAATTTTTTACATACCAGAAAATATTGCATGGTTTCTAGTCTGTCAATGGTAAGAAAATCTTTTTATTGCCACTTACCATAAAAATAATATCTTCATTTATTACCACCTCGCTTCCGTAAAATATTTATTTTTGCATTCATCAATTTCTATACAAAATGTATGCTGATACTGAAAATATTACATAGAAATTTTGTATAAAATTAACGGAAGCGAGGTGGTAATAAATGAAGATATTATTTTCATGGTAAGTGGTAATAAAAAGATTTTCTTACCATTGACAGACTAGAAACCATGCAATATTTTTTGGTATGTAAAAAATTGGTGCCAGATCGGGGTAAATTTATATAATAATATAACATGATTTTGTAATTTCGGCCAACTTTGAAAATCTGTATAAAATAATTGCGACATACCACAATGTTTTCTTATCTTAGATAATGTTTCATAAACCTTGGTTTATATATGATCTGATATTCAAATCAAATAAGAGCACCCAGAGCACAGGGGGCTTGTTCAAATTGTACTAATTTTGGGGTCTAAAAACATTTTTTCTCAGAAACGGGACATGATGGAAATTTTTGGACCACGGATTCGTGTTCCGCTTAAAAAAAAATCATAAGGAGTATTTTTGTTTTTTTTTTTGCATTACAAAAACAGGGTGCTGTAACTAGTGCCTTAAAAACGAATAATTAATTTTATTTAATAGTAGTTTTGCAATTTTTTTTAAATGTGTGACTTTTGTCAATTTATTTGAGTAATAGAAACCACCTACACGAACAAACATACAAAAACTATTTTTGAGAAGATTTTTTGGTCAAATGTATATTTTTGAAGGTCCTAAAGGGTTAAAGTGGGATATTTCGCGAAAACGAGCAGTCCCGATTTTACTGAAAACGTAGTTCGACATCTAGGATGGTCCCAGACAAGACCTCATTCACAGTTTTTGTGCCCATTTTTGTTGAACCTATTCTTGCCAGCAGAGCGGTGTGTATCCAAACAGTCGCCGCCAGACACTACCAACCAAATACAAAGTTCTGTTGGGGCGTTTATGGACCGGTTCGCGAAGGGGTGAGTACTACTCCAAGCATATTTCACATCCGTCAGTCAAACGCTTTGAGCCAACTCAATAAACTAGTCGAAGAATATTTCTCCATTGAACACTTTGGTGTCAGCTGTAATATCGCATTAGAATCCGACGATAACCAACGTTGTTGTGCTGAGCACATTAAAAATATCAACGCCGCCAGGTTTAAGTCAACGATGCCTAGGGGTATGCGTGCAGTCATTAAGAGCATGTATTTCGACGACCTGGTCATAAGTTTCAACAGCGCAGAAGAAGCAATCGCCGTCACTAAAGAAGCTACAAAATTACAAAGGATGTGCTTGACGGAACACGCGCGCCCACTAAGCAATCACAAATATCACGATCAGCCTTAAGCTACTATTAGCAGAGCAGTGGTTCCAGTGGTGGAAAAACATACATTCAGTCAAACGTATTTCAGTGCCTCGATGCTACTCCGAATTGTTGCCAGCGGCTGATGACATACAACTGCAAATTTTTGTGGACGCCAGTTCCTGCGCATACGCTGCTGTCGCATATCTACGCACAAGAAAAGGGCGCAAAGTTGATGTTACTTTGGTGTGTGCAAAATCAAGGTATGCACTGAAAGGTATGACTATTCCGCGGTTGGTTACAAGCAGCGGTATTGGGTTGCCGCCTCAAGGAGTCGATCGAACGCTGCCATGATTTTCGAGTGAATAGTACAACATTTTGGAGCGATTCCAAAACCGCCATACTCTGGATTCGCTCTACAGATCGAGACTACAAACAATTTGTAGCCTTTCGAAATTTTGAGTATCACTGCAGCGAATCAATGGCTCTGGATTTCCACCACACTAAACGTGGCAGACGAAGCAACGCGATTACAAACATCAGAATTAATCCTTCAGGATGAGTCCTGTTGGCCGCAGCAGATGTCAGAGATATCATCCGATCACTGTGCCGTGGAAGAGTCTACAAAACGAGACATGATGCTGTCCAATTCAGAGAAGTAACCGATATATTTTACTAATTTTTCATCTTTTTTAAAGATAATCAGAACCCATGTTTTCGAAGAAGAGAGCTTACAGGCGATGAGCTTACTCACGCCGAAAAAGTTCTTCTACAAAAAGTCCAATCAGAGTCATTTCCCGATGAGATCAGCGCCATACAGCGTAACAAACGCCTGTCAAAATCCAGTACGATATATCAACTCACACCATTTTTGAAGTTAACTTCTTAGGCGGCGATATGAAGTTTTTATTGAGAGTAAAATTGAGAAAATTGTATTGTAATAGATGATATAACGGGAACTATGCAACGGAAATAGAATATTGGTTGTTGTCTTTGAAATCCTCACTACTGCTGCGTAGATGGCACTGAAAACGCTATATGACGCTAGATGGTGCACACCAACACACACACACGCTGTACATAATTGCCTTTGGTGCTGGTTAGATTAGTACAGTAATTATGTACATAGTTGATTTTTGTTGCTGCAATTGTCAACTCATTTGTTATTGTCATGCTTGTTGAGTATAATATGTTGAGTAAATAGCTATATTAAATGGACCTAAGGTGGCTTTATGTATGCGTCCAAACCACAACTGCATATCTTATAAATAAAAATGAATGTGTGCCTGTGTGTCTGTGTGTCTGTGTCCTTTATGAGCGTCCAAAGTACTCAACCGATTTTTATGAAATTTTCACAGTATATTCTTGAGATCATGGGTTAAAGCATAGGCTATACTAATTTTTGGGAAAGTGGGCGGTGCCACGCCCCCAGGCTATATAAAACTACAATTCTTCATAACTCTGAACATATTTGGTCTAAATTAATGATTTTTGGATATGTGTGTCCTTTGGTCAAGATTTATGTAATTTTGGAAAAGTGGGCGGTGCCACGCCCACATTTTTTGTGTTTTGTTTGTACTTCAATAATGTCCAAAGTTTATGGTCGATCTCTTTTAAACTTTCAAGATTGGTTCAGAAGATTGTTGTGTACGATTTAGGCTATATCAATTTTTGAAAAAGTAGGCGGTGCCCCGCCCCCAGGCTATATAAAAATTAAATTCTTCATAGCTCTGAACATATTTGGTCTAAATTAATGATTTCTGGATATGTGTGTCCTTTAGTCACGATTTATGTAATTTTGAAAAAGTGGGCGGTGCCACGCCCACATTTTTTGTGTTTTGTTTGTACTTCAATAATGTCCAAAGTTTATGGTCGATCTCTTTTAAAGTTTCAAGATTGGTTAAGAAAATTGTTGTGTACTATTCAGGCTATATGAATTTATGGAAAAGTAGCCAGTGCCACGCCCCCAGGCTATATAAAATTTAAATTCTTCATAACTCTGAACATATTATGTCTAAATTAAAGATTTTTGGATATGTGTGTTCTTTAGTCAAGATAGATATAATTTGGGAAAAGTGGGCGGTCCCACGCCCACATTTTTTGTGTTTTGTTTGTACTTCAATAAAATCAAAGTTTATGGCCGATCTTCTCTAAATTTCCAGATTGGTTCAGAAGATTGTTGTGCCACGCCCCCAGGCTATATAAAATTTAAATCATCATAACTTTGAATATTTTTGGTGACATTTTAACGTTCTTAAATCTTAATCAAAGCACTTAATTTTTTTTGTTTGTTATTGCCGTTCATACATATCCAGGGTATTATAGGTAGATATAGGATATAATTAAATAGGTACTAACTATACATCTGCTCAGCAGCGCATAATGGGTTTTGTCATACCCATTGAGTTCAAATGATCTGTTTTTTGAGTTGGACATTCAAAAAATTTATTTGTTTATACCAAAGACTTTAAAACCGGAAACATTGTATATCCTAAAGCACTGCAATAAATGGAATGTTAAAAGTTAAAGAAAGTTGAAGTCACTGGTCAGGCAGAACAACGTCTGCCGGGTCTGCTAGTAACATCTAAAAATCAATTAGTTTGGCCTAGGGTGTTCATCACCATCTTTTATAGTTTTAAATAATTCTTCGGATTTTGTAAGAATTTAATTCCAGAACATTAGAACTGGAATGTCCCCCCAAATCAATAAAATTCAATCCTCAGACTCGGACGGCTTGATTTTATACCGGCGCATAAATTCGTTCTACCAGGCACGCAGAAAAAATGCGTGCGCGGATGCTATTTGACAAAAATTTCTATTCGCCCCCTTGAGATTGAGACATGCCTTAGGTCGAATTACATATTCCGTGAATGGATGAAATTGGTTCCATTCCATGGAATAAATCGAAATTAGGTAGGTAAGTTTGATAAAGTCGATAGAACTGATACCAATTATGCCCGTTCTTCAAATCCTTATACGAGTGGTTTCATAATCCTCATATAACTCTGTTGAATTTTAGCGGCCTAGCATGAATACTTCCAGAGATATGCAACATGAAAAATCCCATTTGTATGTCAGGTGCCCGCACCTTTTCCCCTATCCCTCTTAATTCATCGATGGGTTTCTGTTCTAAAGTTGGTTATGATCGGTCAATCCGTTTAGAACGCAACTTAAGTTATGCATACATACACACATACAATATTTCAATCTTATACATTATATATCGACAGCCACACTGCAAAACCCTGTATGTTCAAAACCAAAAAGTTTTCAGGAGAGGGAAAAAACTGTAATAATTATAACGTATATATATGAGCGACGGCTATTACATTTCACCACTGGAAAGAAACGGGAAGTTGTAACCCGATTTTGACTGAATTTTAATGTGCGAAATATCACGATCTATGGGAAAGGCTCAGAACCTTATTTTTGGAAAAATAGTGACTTACGGGGTTTTGCAGTGTGGGTGTCGATATGTAGTAGAGGCAGACGTCCTGTCTAAATGCGAGCTCACTGTCCCCCCTTTTACAACTCTCCTTCCAATCTTTCTTCGCCTTCACATTATCTCCCCCCTTTTTCTCTTCATTACCCGCTTTCCTTTTACCCCGCCCCTCTTCCTCTATATCCCATTCGTATTGGCCCCTGTTAATTTAGGCATAATTCTACCGACCAAATTTGAAGCAAAACGCACAATGCATAAGATATTTTTGAATGGATCGGTTCCCTGGTCCACTTCCCGGAAGTAAGAAATTGTGAATCTAAACAATTCTCGAATACACCTTATTCATATTTCGTTATTTCTGAATTTAAGAAGTTAACTTCTTTCACGTGTACTGGCTACACGCGGTTTTTTTTATGTCGATGGTCTACTCAAAGTCAATGGTAGAATCGATGCTGCCTATTGCTTGCCATTGTCAGCTCGACGCCCGGTTATTATAACACATCATCATCTCGTTACCCGACTCATAGTCAAGCAATATCATTGTCGCTTTCATCATCAAAACGATTGTCTTACGATAAACGAGATGAGGCAGAAGTATTGGGTATCTCGCGCACGCGCCTTTCTAAATTCAGTCAAGAGGCAGTGTCCCATGACTTAACTATATAGGTTGAACTGATCGGGCAACAACACGAAATTACCGTTTGTCGTTGTTTCGTACTTATGTCAAAAGGCACGTGTGAGACCAAGACGCAAAAACGTTCAGACTTTTTTATAAGCTTTTCACATACATTACACTCTGAAATCACACATTTTCCTAAAATATTATTACGAGGAACTTATTAAATATCAAATTATAGTGATTTATTATTAAAAAGCAACAAACTACTTCTTGTTCGTTAAGTTACTTTTTCAAGGTTCCATCTACCGCCTTGCCGTCACATATCAGCAGTGTTGCCATTTTGGTGCTTTTAGAGCTAGATCTAGCGCTTTTTTTTTTCGTTGAGCTCCAAAATTCTGTTTCAGCTCCTAGCTCTTTTTCTAGTCCTTTTTTAATTTTTAGCTCTTTTTTGGCTCGAAATTTGTTTGGACAAATTGTATTGTAAAATGAAGAAAGTTTATATTTCTTTTATGATCGACGTCGAAATTATTATATTAGTTTCATTGTGTAACTCAGTTTCCCTCACCGATAACAAATACCTAAATCGGTTAACTTTGTTGAATAACATTTCTAAATGCCATATGTTTATTTTGCGAACAAGAATCAAAATGGGAAGGTAAGTAAATTGTGTGTAAAAAACACTTTGCTAATTTGCTAAAGATTCTGAACAGCCTTACCCTCCGATTCTGTCTTCATGATAAATAATCAGAAAAAATATTTCAAGCGTTTTGAATTCTGAGTAAGAAATAAAATGACTTCATTTGGCTTTGACACCAAAAAAATAATAATTTTTGAGTTTTACTAAACATTAAATATTTTTTTCTTAACTATTTATGAAACTTGATAATTTTTCAAGAACACACTTATTTTTTTTTTTTTTTTGCTGAGCTAATTATGTTTACTTTTTATACGTTTTAAACATTGTTATAGTTAAATCTATACTATAACCAGAAGGACCCGGCAGACGTTGTTCTGCCCAAATTTATGGAAAAAATCGCACGATAAATAAAAAAGTTTGGAATATTTCGGTCCCAGGTCCACTTCCCCCAATAATGAAAAATAGATAATGGCCGATTCTCAGACCTACTAATTACGTTCACAAAATTCAGGAGAATCGTTCAAGCCGTTTCGGAGGAGTATGGGAACGAAAACTGTGGCACGAGAATTTTATATACATACTAGCAGACCCGGCAGACGTTGTTCTGCCTGACCAGTGACTTCCCTAGAAATACATTTTCAAATATTTTTCTATTAATTTTTAACAGTCCATTTATTGCAGTGCTTTAGGATATACAATGTTTCCGGTTTTAACGTCTTTGTATAAACAAATAAATTTTTTGGATGTCCAACTCAAAAAACGGATCTTTTCAACTCAATGGGTATGAAAAAAACCATTATGCGCTGCTGAGCAGATGTCTAGTTAGTATTTATTTAATTATATCCTATACCTACCACTTAATGCCACTATTATGATTTTATGGAAATTCTATAATACTCTGGATATGTATAAACGGCAATAACAAACATAAAAAATTAAGTGCTTTGATTAAGATTTAAGAACGTTAAAATGTCACTAAAGCAAATACATTCAGGGATATAACGAATTGAAATATTACTTGGCTTGTGGTCTTGGAACTGCCCACTTTTCCCAAAAATTTACAAATGTAGCCTATGTACATATGTCGTACCCAACGAAGATTTTAATGTGGCACCGCCCACTTTTCCCAAATTTTACAATTGTTGACCAAGGGATACACATATCCAAAAATCATTAGTTTAGACCAAATATATTCAAAGTTATGATGATTTAAATTTTATATAGCTTGGGGGCGTGGCACCGCCCACTTTTCCAAAAATTAATATAGCCTAAATCGTACACAACAATCTTCTAAACCAATCTGGAAAGTTTAGAAGAGATCGACCATAAACTTTGGACGTTATTGAAGCACAAACAAAACACAAAATATGTGGGCGTGGCACCACCCATTTTTCCAAAATTACATAAATCTTGACCAAAGGACACACATATCCAAAACTCATTAATTTAGACCAAATATGTTCAGAGTTATGAAGAATTTAAATTTTATATAGCTTGGGGGCGTGGCACCGCCCACTTTTCCAAAAATTAATATAGCCTATGCTTTAGCCCATGACCCCAAGAATATACTGTGAAAATTTCATAAAAATCGGTTGAGTACTTTGGACGCCTATAAAGGACACACAGACACACATTCATTTTTATTTATAAGATAGATAGATATGCTGATACCCACATATTTTTTTAAATTTATTTAAGAAAAAAAATTTCATAGGTTCCTCCCTAAAAATTAGTAAATCTATCACACATTTTGGTCGATATCTAGGAAACGGGGTCCCATATTGGACTTTGAACCACTTCCTATTAAAACCCTCATCAACACCTTTCATTTGGTACCATATGGTGCAAACACTTTTTAGAGTCACACCTAGTCCACATTTTGGTGAATATCTCGTAAATGGGGCCCATATGGGACTTTGAACCACTTCCGTTTTAAACTGTCATCAACAGCTTTAATTTGGTACCCATATTGTGTAAAGACTTTTTAGGGTCACACCTGGTCCACATCTTGGTCAATATCTAGGAAACGGGGTCCCATATTGGACTTTGAACCACTTACTATTAAAACCCTCATCAACACCTTTCATTTGGTACCATATTGCGCAAACACTTTTTAGAGTCACACCTGGTCCACATTTTGGTGAATATCTCGGAAATGGGGTCCCATATTGGACTTTGAACCACTTCCTATTAAAACCCTCAACAACACCTTTCATTTGGTACCATGTTGTGCAAACACTTTTTAGAGTCACGCCTGGTCCACATTTTGGTCGATATCTCGGAAATGGGGTCCCATATGGGACTTTGAACCACTTCCTGTTAAACCCCTCATTAACACCTTTCATTTGGTACCCATATTGAGCAAACACTTTTTAGAGTCACGCCTGGTCCACATTTCGGTCGATATCTCGGAAACGGGGTCCCATATGGGACTTTGAACCACTTCCTGTTAAAACCCTCATCAACACCTTTCATTTGGTACCCATTTTGTGTAAACACTCTTTAGAGTCACGCCAGGTCCACATTTTGGTCGATATCTCGGAAACAGGGTCCCATATGGGACTTTGAACCACTTCCTGTTAAAACCCTCATCAACACCTTTCATTTGGTACCCATATTGAGCAAACACTTTTTAGAGTCACGCCTGGTCCACATTTCGGTCGATATCTCGGAAACGGGGTCCCATATGGGACTTTGAACCACTTCCTGTTAAAACCCTCATCAACACCTTTCATTTGGTACCCATTTTGTGTAAACACTTTTTAGAGTCACGCCTGGTCCACATTTTGGTCGATATCTCGGAAACGGGGTCCCATATGGGACTTTGAACCACTTCCTTTTAAAACCCTCATCAACACCTTTATTAGTGATATGCGTGAAGATTTTGATTCGTACGAAAAGAAAGCGCTCGCTGTTTCCATTGACAAAGAATATAAAACAGTAACTACGCGAAAAAAGACGAGAAAACTTAGATGCGGTGAATCTAGAGATGGGGAAGTTGAACTTGTTGGTCGGGAAAACTTCAAAATAAATACCTTCAACGTCATTTTAGACAAAATTTTATCTGAATTACAAAAAAGAGAAAACGCGTACAAAGTTCTCTATCAGAAATTTTCAGTTATTACAGACATGCATCGTTTGAATGAAAAAGAAATTCGTGAAAAATCTGGTCAATTGATAAATTTCTACGATCAAGATATCGAAGCATCTTTCGCAAATGAGATGATTTTATTTAAAAGTTATTGCGTCAAAAAGAATATGGAGAAAAATTCTCCTATGGATCTGCTCAAATTACTAAGAAGCAATGAGCTCCACACAGTTTATCCAAATGTTGATATAGCGTACCGAATGCTCGTTTGCACACCCGTATCAAATTGTAGCGCTGAACGATCATTCTCCGTACTGCGGCGAGTGAAAAACTACTTGAGATCAAAACTGGTTGCAGAACGATAAAACGCACTCGCTTTGTTGACTATAGAGTCAGATTTGCTCATGTCTCTAGATTTTGATTCCATTATCGATGAGTTTGCCGTCCGAAAATCGAGACCTAAAAATTTCAACCAATAATCAATAATCGCTTACATAATGCTAATTGTTAATTGATTTTGATAAACTGACTATAATGAAATAAAAAATTCGCTCTCAGAAAGGTACATTTTATTTATTGAAAAACTTTCCGAACCAAACTTATTCCGGCAATTTTCGCAACTGCCTAGGGGCGGCAGATATCTTAATCCGGGCCTGAGCAGCCTAATATAGTGAGCATAATTTTGGTTTTGGTTGTTGTTGGTTTGGTAATGAGTGTTCTTGTCATGATCTCTTTTGATAAGTGATTAGCATTTCTCTTACATATTTGATATTTTATTTTGGGCTCACATACTTTTTAAAAACAAACTGTAAAATAATATTACATTGTTGTTGTTTTAAATATTATTCATCAACAAATGGTAATTGCAATTATATATGTAATTCACAATCTATTTGAGCGTGCAAGTTTAAACAAGTTTATATAAAGTGATAAAAAAATTCAACAAGGTCATGGATAATTCAACAATTTCTTATAGTGCAATTTTTAATATTTGGATCGATAGCAATAAAGATATTGATGTTGTTGTTGGTGTCATATCAACAAATTACAATGAAATATCAGACTTAATTATTAAAAAATTTCGTGATGTTTTAATAAAATATTTAATACCAAAATTTAAATCTAAATGGAACAAATCTGGGCGCATAAAAAGTAAATTTTTGGCTGATAATGAAGAATGAAGAATTAATTCATTTAGAATCAGAAACAACTTAAAAAAATTAGAATACCATGATGTAAAAAAATTATTGATTGAATGAAAGAAAATATTAAGGGGAATCATGAAAGCTTATAAACGCCTTATAAAGCGTGTAAACGTATAAATTTATCAGGTTTGTATATGAACTGTCAAATTTTGTATGAAAAATCGTTTACACAAATTTGATAAATTTACGCGACAATTTTGGTGCGTAAAAAAGTTGATAAATTTATACGTTTCTATAACGACGCATGGCATGTAATTTCTTTATTAGATTCAATGCACACTAGTTGAAAATGAAAAAAATATACTTGAAAAAAACAAAACACTTTGTTTTTCTTTATGAGTTTCGACATAAAAGTTTTCGTTTTACACAAATTACGTATAAATTTATTTAGGGCGTTCATTTAACTGAACTGATAAATGTATAAATTTATATATCGCGTAAACTTAGATGGTTAAATGAAAACCCTTATTGTTTTTTTATTGCATTGTATTTTTGAAGGTTGTATTTAATATATTTTAGAAAATATGGCACTTTTTATGTTGAGGTAGTATGGGTGATGGGGTTAAAAGTGGGCCAAAGTTCAATTTTTATCTCAAATAATATTTGTAACTATATAACATTCAAGTATACCAAAATTGAAAGTTATATCTAAAGTATTGCGGACAATACGGCATTTTACAAATTTCGACTGTATGACAGGTGGGCGTAAAAGTGGGCGAATTTTCCAAATTTTTTTTTTCAAAAACTGGAATTGTCTCAAAAATAACCTGTGCAAAATTTCAGAGCTCTACAATGACTCCTTGTATTTATTGCCGGCGTTGTCCCACTGTGCGCTGCACGTAAGCTGAAAGAGGTATGTATAGTCCGGGAGCCCGTGACCGTTTAGAGTTAGTCATTTTATTTGGTATCACTAGTAAGCGAATGGACCTCCAGCTCGCACGGTTCGGGGGGGTGTAGATGCGGCAGCCTCCCACACACGTAAAATAACAAAAAAATAAAACTAATACCGCAAAAGCTGAAACTTTATTAACATGTTGATTATGTTATAAATAAATGAAAAAACGTGTCCAGCCGAATTTAGAGTAGGGGATTATGCCCCAGCTTTTCACGTAAAGAAGTGAAAAATGTGCGCTGAGTAAACTAATACTACAAAAGCTGAAATTTGGTAAACTAAAAGTTAAATTAATAACTTAAACGAAAAAAACATCCAGCTTAAAATTTAGTGGGGGAAAAGTGTTCAGCTGATGCAGTGAAGGATGTTGCGCACGGGTATGGGCTCGGGCGCGTCGTATCTTTGACTGAAACGGCTGGACACTTTTCCCCCACTAAATTTTAAGCTGGATGTTTTTTTCGTTTAACGTATTTAGTCAACTATTGTATAACAAAATTTCAGCTCTTGCGGTATCAGATATCTATACTTTTCTCATTAAACACAGCGTGCCGTCCATACAGTTATTGAATGATAGATACGTATAACTTTTCTGCTCTAAAGGAGGATAATAAAAAATAGGTTTACTATTTATTATTTAAAAATTTATATTTATTATTATTTATTTATATAAATACCCCCCTATTCATAAAAAATATCAAAGGATTATTAAGCTCTTATAATTAGAAATTCGTATGGAAATGTCATTTTAAAAAGCTTTATAAACCTTTTATATTTTTTATGAATAAGGGGGATAGTGTACTAATACGTGTAATAAAATAAAGAATCAGCTAATATTTTAGATTTCGCCTTCTTCGGATTTATCGTCATCGTACTCATTATCGCTTTCATTATCACTGACAGCGATGCCGACCCGTGAAAGATCTTCGTCAGGATCTGTAAACATATACATATAATAATAATAATATATTAAAAGAGCAATATTTTATCTGAAATCTGATTGTTACAAAAAAAAGGTGACATGCTATCCAAAATTGTTATAAATGTAACTCAGTTTTATTTTTAAATTAAAATTGTATGATAAAAATAAACAGAAAATAATCAAAAATTAAAATGAAAAATAATGAAATGAGAGAAAAATATATCAGTATTATTCTAACCTTCAGTACTTTTTTGGTCATCATCGATAGTTATATCACCAAGGGTAGCGGGTAGCTGGTCACCCTCGAACCATTTGAAATTGAATTTCCCCTCATTTTCTTCCCATCCAAAATCAGTCGGATGTAATACCGTTGGAACCCGAAGATGAGCGTGTGCCCAAATATTTGCTATACGTTGTCCGCAGCAAATGTTGATGCAGCTCAGTTTTCCAGGGAGGTAGAGCTGATCCGTCGATATTATTCTTCGGTAACCGGAATATGTCATCGTTTTGTAAAACCTTGTACGTCTTCAAAAATGTTGCAACTCGTGCTTCATTGACTTTGTTGATTTTTTTGAATCCATACATACGACAAACATATAATAAATAAATATATGATCAAACATACCAAAATCCGAAAATTGGTAAACTTTGGAAAAAGTTACTAAATGCCCTTTTTTGGTACAATTTTAGCTGACCAATATTTATAATACTTTTTGTGAATGCCCTAAGGTCTAAATTTTTGTTTCGATTTTTAAAAATAAGACTTGGAGTTATAGCTAATAATGCCAAAAAAAATAGGAGATACAGGGTGCTTTATAACGAACAAATTATAAGGTAATTAAAACACTAACATATGCATCACGGTATGGGAGTCAAAGACAAAGGTATACGAAGATTTACATATACATATATATATTTATATGGAGAGCAATAACACCAGTTACAAATAACATGCTAACTAATGCAGGCAAGCAAACTGAAAGGTATGGGTGTGGTATGGGAGTCAAAGACAACCCTACTAGACAATGTTGAGTACTTTGGGCAAAAAGTTTAGCTCATTTGTGCAATCCCCCCTTATTTTCCAACACATTCACATTTCCAAAATAAATTTTGTTTTTGGAATTTCTAATGCACAAAAGAGATAATATCGACTGAACTATTACCTTTTAAAAATGCTGAAGATAGAAGGACATAGATGTACATATCATTTTATGTCATGTTTTCTTTTTGATAGACTTTTCGAATTTGGCAGGTGTCAGCATAATAAAACGTCAAAATGAAAAAAAAATTAAAGAAAAAAATTTTCTAATTAAAAAATTTTCCCAAAATTTGTGCCATCTAAATATTAAGTTAAATTGAATTATAAACTGCTACCGGCTGAATTGCCTCATTGCCCTACTACAGCACTCCAACAAACCTCTCCAACTACGTGGTCGGATCAAGTTTCGTTTCTTAAGGGAATCGGCCACAGTGGACTCCATTCAGGAGTTTGAGCTGCCGAGAATCTGTTTAGTGCGTAAATATTTTATAAAATATGCAGTTTTGTAGTTGTTTTTCATAAATTCACATAAATGCAAAATAAATGTCTTCAAATGTCATATGAAAAAACCAAAATTTGAATCTTCTTCTTATAAGTACTTTGGAGAGATAATGTGAGTAGTTTGGAGAGAAAATATAAGGGGTTTGAGCATTTGCTGTGAATAGTTTGTGAGGCCATATATAAGTAGTTCGAATGAATAGTTTGTAAGGCCATTTTTAAGTACTTTGAACATTAGAAATGATCAGTTTGTAAGGTTATTCATCAGCACATTGAATTTTAGTTCTAAGGTATTCAAGATGTAAATATTGAGCAGTTTGGTTGATATTTCAAAGTGATTTGTAAGCATTTGAATGAATAGTTTGAGGCTTTGTTAGAGCAAAGAAGATATATTTTTTCATTTAATACAATACAATTAGTAAAAACGAGATATCATATCACATCGATGAGGGGAAGTGCTCAAATTTTTCACACGGCCTGAACAAAATTGAACACATTATTAAGGGCATTCGTCATTAATGAGAATGCTTTTATAAGTACTTATAAAAGGCTCAACTGTCTAGTAGGGAAAGGTATACGAAGATTTACATCTATACTAATTATATAAAATTGCTTATATGAAAATATTCGTAACGGCTAATCTCGAAAAGTGATCGCCCAATTTTTATGAAATTTTTTTAAGAAGCAAGTTTTCCCAAAAATAAACCAAGTGGCGTTTTCATTTTTTCCATTTTCAAAACTTAAAGCCCCTTATTTCTAGGATGAAATTTATAAAAGCTTCAAACAATCCAAGCATAAGAATTTTCATAGATCAAACTCAAGCTACAGTGGAACAAAAATGTATGTGCGTGTGTGTATGAACTCAACGTAGAGAGAACGTATTTTGACTAAGAGATGCATCAGCCTTCGACAAAAGAGAAGAAATATAAAGAGAATTTTTGGTGATTCCCCAAATTATAATAACAAACCCATCTTATAAATAAAAATGAATGTTTGTCTGTGTGTCTGTGTGTCTGTGTGTCCTTTATGGAAGTCCAAAGTACTCAACCGATTTTTATGAAATTTTCACAGTATATTCTTGAGATCATGGGTTAAGGCATAGGCTATATTAATTTTTGGAAAAGTGTACGGTGCCACGCCCCCAGGCTATATAAAACTACAATTCTTCATAACTCTGAACATATTTGGTCTAAATTAATGATTTTTGGATATGTGTGTCCTTTGGTCAAGATTTATGTAATTTTGGAGAAGTGGGCGGTGCCACGCCCACATTTTTTGTGTTTTGTTTGTACTTCAATAATGTCCAAAGTTTATGGTCGATCTCTTTTAAACTTTCAAGATTTTTTCAGAAGATTGTTGTGTACGATTTAGGCTATATCAATTTTTGGAAAGTAGGCGGTGCCACGCCCCCAGGCTATATAAAATTTAAATTCTTCATAGCTCTGAACATATTTGGTCTAAATTAATGATTTCTGGATATGTGTGTCCTTTAGTCAAGATTTATGTAATTTTGGAAAAGTGGGCGGTGCCACGCCCACATTTTTTGTGTTTTGTTTGTACTTCAATAATGTCCAAAGTTTATGGTCGATCTCTTTTAAACTTTCAAGATTGGTTAAGAAAATTGTTGTGTACGATTTAGGCTGTATCAATTTTTGGAAAAGTAGGCGGTGCCACGCAACAAGGCTATATAAAATTTAAATTCTTCATAGCTCTGAACATATTTGGTCTAAATTAATTATTTCTGGATATGTGTGTCCTTTGGTCAAGATTTATGTAATTTTGGAAAAGTGGGCGGTGCCACGCCCACATTTTTTGTGTTTTGTTTGTGCTTCAATAATGTCCAAAGTTTATGGTCGATCTCTTTTAAACTTTCAAGATTGGTTAAGAAAATTGTTGTGTACGATTCAGGCTATATGAATTTTTGGAAAATTAGCCAGTGCCACGCCCCCAGGCTATATAAAATTTAAATTCTTCATAAAACTGAACATATTAGGTCTAAATTAAAGATTTTTGGATATGTGTGTCCTTTAGTCAAGATGGATATAATTTGGGAAAAGTGGGCGGTCCCACGCCCACATTTTTTGTGTTTTGTTTGTACTTCAATAAAATCAAAGTTTATGGTCGATCTTCTCTAAATTTCCAGATTGGTTCAGAAGATTGTTGTGCCACGCCCCCAGGCTATATAAAATTTAAATCATCATAACTTTGAATATTTTTGAACTAAACTAATGATTTTTGGATATGTGTGTCCCTTGGTCAAGAATTATATAATTTGGGAAATGTGGGCCGTGCCACGCCCACATTTTTTGTATTCAGTGCTTTGTTTGTACTTCAATAATGTCCAAAGTTTATGGTTGATCTGTTTTAAACTTTTCCAATATGTTAAAATCTTCGTTGGGTACGACATACATAGGCTACATTTGTAAATTCTTTGGAGCCAGAAACATTGTATATCCTAAAGCACTGCAATAAATGGAATGTTAAAAGTTAAAGAAATATATTTGAAAATGTATTTCTAGGGAAGTCACTGGTCAGGCAGAACAACGTCTGCCGGGTCTGCTAGTAATGTATAAGATTGAAATATTGTATGTGTGTATGTATGCTTGCTTAAGTTGCGTTCTAAACGGATTGACCGATCATAACCAACTTTAGAACAGAAACTGGAAGTATTCATGCTAGGCCGCTAAAATTCAACAGAGTTATATGAGGATTATGAAACCACTCGTATAAGGATTTAAAGAACGGGCATAATTGGTATCAGTTCTATCGACTTTATCAAACTTACCTACCTAATTTCGATTTATTCCATGGAATGGAACCAATTTCATCCATTCACGGAATATGTAATTCGACCTAAGGCATGTCTCAATCTCAAGGGGGCGAATAGAAATTTTTGTCAAATAGCATCCGCGCACGCATTTTTTCTGCGTGCCTGGTAGAACGAATTTATGCGCCGCTATAAAATCAAGCCGTCTGAGTCTGAGGATTGAATTATATTGATTTGGGGGGACATTCCAGTTCTAATGTACTTGAATTAAATTCTTACAAAATCCGAAGAATTATTTAAAACTATAAAAGATGGTGATGAACACCCTAGGCCAAACTAATTGATTTTTAGATGTTATATGCACTTGTGGTTTGGACGCATACATAAAGCCACCTTAGGTCCATTTAATATAGCTATTTACTCAACATATTATACTCAACAAGCATGACAATAACAAATGAGTTGACAATTGCAGCAACAAAAATCAACTATGTACATAATTACTGTACTAATCTAACCATCACCAAAGGCCACCCTACCAACCATGGCTAACCATGGTGAAACTCTGATTCCAAAAATTCACAAATTTTTACTAACACGAACGCATATTTTTAGAATTTGTATGGAAAACAACAAGTGCCTAAAAGTATGCTCTCACACTTACACGCAAAAATCTTTTCAAAATGGGTAAAAAGTGAACCTCTCTGAACAAAATTACCCACTTTTTATCCTCTTTTTTGGTAAGCGCGACTCAATGATTATCCAGATTTTTATCCGATCATGGTTGGCAAGGAATTATGTACAGCGTGTGTGTGTGTTGGTGTGCACCATCTAGCGTCATCTGGCGTTTTCAGTGCCATCTACGCAGCAGTAGTGAGGATTTCAAAGACAACAACCAATATTCGCATAAATAGATCCAATTTTATGTATTCGGCCTGTTCCTAACACCTTTTCAAGTTTGGCGTTTCTAGTGCCATCTACGCAGCAGTAGTGAGGATTTCAAAGACAACAACCAATATTCTATTTCCGTTGCATAGTTCCCGTTATATCATCTATTACAATACAATTTTCTCAATTTTACTCTCAATAAAAACTTCATATCGCCGCCTAAGAAGTTAACTTCAAAAATTTGATAAAATCGGCCTTAGAACATCTAAATCAATACATATTGCAAATTTTATCGTTGTAGCTGCTTCTAATATTGAATTAACATGTTTTATACGTTTTTCGAAATGTTCGATATCGAAAAAGGGGCGTGGTCATGGTCCGATTTTACCCATTTTCAATAACAATCTACTCTGAGCCCAAATAAGTACGCATGCCGAATTTTGTGAAGAGATCTCATTATTTGTTCAAGTTATCGTGTTAACGGACAGACGGACGGACATGGCTCAATCAAATTTTTTTTTGATCCTGATCATATTAGTGGTAACTAGAATGAAAACGGCAAACGACAATCGGCATCTGTCAAATTTTGTTTACACGTGTTCTTATGGGGAGGAATTTTTTGAACTCGACGCGACAAAGCGGCAATCAATCACAGATGCCGCTGTCGCCAGATTAAATCCAATTCTATTTTGACAAGCGGCAGATGGTGGAGTTTGGTTTTTTTCAGTTATTACAGAATATGTCTCTTTCACACTTTTTACAACATTTTTTGCTACTTTTCAAGATGATTCGTACCTGTCGCCCCTGCTCTCATTATAATCATGTCGCCAATACTTGACGGCAAATATCGTCAAGCTTCAGTTTTTCGTCGTTGTCGTTCGGCGCCGTCGTGTTCATTGTGGACGGGCCTATTGATATATGGAAGTCTATATCTATCTCGATTTCTGTATACCTGTACAACCAACCGTTATCCCAACAAAGTTATAATACCCTTGTACTAGTACTAGTACGCTGGGTATAATAAACAGCATACCTATTACCCTTCATATGCATAAAGAATAATATTTTGCTTAATCACTAAACAACAACAGCTTGCAAAAATGATAGTACAAATTTCTGCACATGAGGGAGGTACATTTTTTTCCCTTATTATTATAATTTTTTTTATTTGATTTAGTCTTTTTATAATTTTGTTCACCCAACTAATCACATTACCAGTGCACTTTCCAACTTCAATGTATAATTTGTATTTGACATATATTTTCTACCCATTTACACAAAAAAAAAACAATTTTAAATATAAAACATCGATGAGCGCCCTTTATATCTTAACTGATTTTTCTTAAATTTTCTTAAATTTCTTTAATTGCGTTTGAAAGATATATAAAACAGAGAAACAAATATTTAAAAGTTTCTGATCTCAGCTGTAATAAATACTTTGTAGAAAGTGACGAAGCAGACAAAGACATGGAACCATTTGCATCAATGATCACTTGCTCCTCTTCAGAGGACTCTGAAACTGATTCGTTATAAAGTTAAGCTTTATTTGTCGTTCACACAATAATGTGAAAAAAAAAAAAATTTTTCTAATATGTACCTGATTGAATTTTTGGAAAAAGCATGGCTTAGTGCTTTAAGGTGTATACGATGATTGTGAGTTATTGTACCTTTTTATAAAATTGTAAAACTAAATTTTTTTAATATTTGTAAGTTTTGCAAGCTTGAGATCAGAGAAACAATAATTCGTAATGAATTTTAATTGTCAGTTTTTTTTTTTGTGTGCTCACTGTTGGCAAGAACAAACAAACAAAAGGGAATTAATTGAAGTGGAAATAAGTGCATTGTGACGTCACAGGGCATCATAGCTTAGATGTTAGAATTTTCTAACAGCGGCTTTGGTGCAGACACTGGTTCGCATCCCAGTGTCCGAAAAGGGATCTGATGATGAGCTTGGAAACTCTGAAACATGTAATCCTATCCATCGCTGTGATTTAACAATGTAATTTTTCTCCAATTATCAATTTTTCCCAAAAAAAAAACTGACAATTAAAATTCATTACGAATTATTGTTTCTCTGATCTCAAGCTGGCAAAACTTACAAATATGTAAAAACAAGAAAGATCGCAAAAAACCAACAACAAAATATTAAGAACCGTAGCACGGGTTTACGTACATAAATATGTACAAACAAAAAGTCCAGCACACGCATTCGTTCGTATGACCGAAGGTCTAACAACAATGTGTGCTCACTGTTGGCAAGAACAAACAAACAAAAGGGAATTAATTGAAGTGGAAATAAGTGCATTGTGACGTCACAGGGCATCATAGCTTAGATGTTAGAATTTTCTAACAGCGGCTTTGGTGCAGACACTGGTTCGCATCCCAGTGTCCGAAAAGGGATCTGATGATGAGCTTGGAAACTCTGAAACATGTAATCCTATCCATCGCTGTGATTTAACAATGTAATTTTTCTCCAATTATCAATTTTTCCCAAAAAAAACTGACAATTAAAATTCATTACGAATTATTGTTTCTCTGATCTCAAGCTTGCAAAACTTACAAATATGTAAAAACAAGAAAGATCGCAAAAAACCAACAACAAAATATTAAGAACCGTAGCACGGGTTTACGTACATAAATATGTACAAACAAAAAGTCCAGCACACGCATTCGTTCGTATGACCGAAGGTCTAACAACAATGTGTGCTCACTGTTGGCAAGAACAAACAAACAAAAGGGAATTAATTGAAGTGGAAATAAGTGCATTGTGACGTCACAGGGCATCATAGCTTAGATGTTAGAATTTTCTAACAGCGGCTTTGGTGCAGACACTGGTTCGCATCCCAGTGTCCGAAAAGGGATCTGATGATGAGCTTGGAAACTCTGAAACATGTAATCCTATCCATCGCTGTGATTTAACAATGTAATTTTTCTCCAATTACCAATTTTTCCCAAAAAAAACTGACAATTAAAATTCATTACGAATTATTGTTTCTCTGATCTCAAGCTTGCAAAACTTACAAATATGTAAAAACAAGAAAGATCGCAAAAAACCAACAACAAAATATTAAGAACCGTAGCACGGGTTTACGTACATAAATATGTACAAACAAAAAGTCCAGCACACGCATTCGTTCGTATGACCGAAGGTCTAACAACAATGTGTGCTCACTGTTGGCAAGAACAAACAAACAAAAGGGAATTAATTGAAGTGGAAATAAGTGCATTGTGACGTCACAGGGCATCATAGCTTAGATGTTAGAATTTTCTAACAGCGGCTTTGGTGCAGACACTGGTTCGCATCCCAGTGTCCGAAAAGGGATCTGATGATGAGCTTGGAAACTCTGAAACATGTAATCCTATCCATCGCTGTGATTTAAAATGTAATTTTTCTCCAATTATCAATTTTTCCCAAAAAAAACTGACAATTAAAATTCATTACGAATTATTGTTTCTCTGATCTCAAGCTTGCAAAACTTACAAATATGTAAAAACAAGAAAGATCGCAAAAAACCAACAACAAAATATTAAGAACCGTAGCACGGGTTTACGTACATAAATATGTACAAACAAAAAGTCCAGCACACGCATTTGTTCGTATGACCGAAGGTCTAACAACAATGTGTGCTCACTGTTGGCAAGAACAAACAAACAAAAGGGAATTAATTGAAGTGGAAATAAGTGCATTGTGACGTCACAGGGCATCATAGCTTAGATGTTAGAATTTTCTAACAGCGGCTTTGGTGCAGACACTGGTTCGCATCCCAGTGTCCGAAAAGGGATCTGATGATGAGCTTGGAAACTCTGAAACATGTAATCCTATCCATCGCTGTGATTTAACAATGTAATTTTTCTCCAATTATCAATTTTTCCCAAAAAAAAACTGACAATTAAAATTCATTACGAATTATTGTTTCTCTGATCTCAAGCTTGCAAAACTTACAGATATGTAAAAACAAGAAAGATCGCAAAAAACCAACAACAAAATATTAAGAACCGTAGCACGGGTTTACGTACATAAATATGTACAAACAAAAAGTCCAGCACACGCATTCGTTCGTATGACCGAAGGTCTAACAACAATGTGTGCTCACTGTTGGCAAGAACAAGCAAACAAAAGGGAATTAATTGAAGTGGAAATAAGTGCATTGTGACGTCACAGGGCATCATAGCTTAGATGTTAGAATTTTCTAACAGCGGCTTTGGTGCAGACACTGGTTCGCATCCCAGTGTCCGAAAAGGGATCTGATGATGAGCTTGGAAACTCTGAAACATGTAATCCTATCCATCGCTGTGATTTAACAATGTAATTTTTCTCCAATTATCAATTTTTCCCAAAAAAAAGCTGACAATTAAAATTCATTACGAATTATTGTTTCTCTGATCTCAAGCTGGCAAAACTTACAAATATGTAAAAACAAGAAAGATCGCAAAAAACCAACAACAAAATATTAAGAACCGTAGCACGGGTTTACGTACATAAATATGTACAAACAAAAAGTCCAGCACACGCATTCGTTCGTATGACCGAAGGTCTAACAACAATGTGTGCTCACTGTTGGCAAGAACAAACAAACAAAAGGGAATTAATTGAAGTGGAAATAAGTGCATTGTGACGTCACAGGGCATCATAGCTTAGATGTTAGAATTTTCTAACAGCGGCTTTGGTGCAGACACTGGTTCGCATCCCAGTGTCCGAAAAGGGATCTGATGATGAGCTTGGAAACTCTGAAACATGTAATCCTATCCATCGCTGTGATTTAACAATGTAATTTTTCTCCAATTATCAATTTTTCCCAAAAAAAACTGACAATTAAAATTCATTACGAATTATTGTTTCTCTGATCTCAAGCTTGCAAAACTTACAAATATGTAAAAACAAGAAAGATCGCAAAAAACCAACAACAAAATATTAAGAACCGTAGCACGGGTTTACGTACATAAATATGTACAAACAAAAAGTCCAGCACACGCATTCGTTCGTATGACCGAAGGTCTAACAACAATGTGTGCTCACTGTTGGCAAGAACAAACAAACAAAAGGGAATTAATTGAAGTGGAAATAAGTGCATTGTGACGTCACAGGGCATCATAGCTTAGATGTTAGAATTTTCTAACAGCGGCTTTGGTGCAGACACTGGTTCGCATCCCAGTGTCCGAAAAGGGATCTGATGATGAGCTTGGAAACTCTGAAACATGTAATCCTATCCATCGCTGTGATTTAACAATGTAATTTTTCTCCAATTATCAATTTTTCCCAAAAAAAACTGACAATTAAAATTCATTACGAATTATTGTTTCTCTGATCTCAAGCTTGCAAAACTTACAAATATGTAAAAACAAGAAAGATCGCAAAAAACCAACAACAAAATATTAAGAACCGTAGCACGGGTTTACGTACATAAATATGTACAAACAAAAAGTCCAGCACACGCATTCGTTCGTATGACCGAAGGTCTAACAACAATGTTTGCTCACTGTTGGCAAGAACAAACAAACAAAAGGGAATTAATTGAAGTGGAAATAAGTGCATTGTGACGTCACAGGGCATCATAGCTTAGATGTTAGAATTTTCTAACAGCGGCTTTGGTGCAGACACTGGTTCGCATCCCAGTGTCCGAAAAGGGATCTGATGATGAGCTTGGAAACTCTGAAACATGTAATCCTATCCATCGCTGTGATTTAACAATGTAATTTTTCTCCAATTATCAATTTTTCCCAAAAAAAACTGACAATTAAAATTCATTACGAATTATTGTTTCTCTGATCTCAAGCTTGCAAAACTTACAAATATGTAAAAACAAGAAAGATCGCAAAAAACCAACAACAAAATATTAAGAACCGTAGCACGGGTTTACGTACATAAATATGTACAAACAAAAAGTCCAGCACACGCATTCGTTCGTATGACCGAAGGTCTAACAACAATGTGTGCTCACTGTTGGCAAGAACAAACAAACAAAAGGGAATTAATTGAAGTGGAAATAAGTGCATTGTGACGTCACAGGGCATCATAGCTTAGATGTTAGAATTTTCTAACAGCGGCTTTGGTGCAGACACTGGTTCGCATCCCAGTGTCCGAAAAGGGATCTGATGATGAGCTTGAAAACTCTGAAACATGTAATCCTATCCATCGCTGTGATTTAACAATGTAATTTTTCTCCAATTATCAATTTTTCCCAAAAAAAACTGACAATTAAAATTCATTACGAATTATTGTTTCTCTGATCTCAAGCTTGCAAAACTTACAAATATGTAAAAACAAGAAAGATCGCAAAAAACCAACAACATAAAATCAATTTTTTTAAATTAATTTGAAACAGATGCTAAAAAACGAATTTTTTGTCTTGAAGTTGTAGTGAGACAGTCCTATGAGGTGTAAAGTTTCAGCCCATTCTGATGACTCCTTCCACTTATATCAACACATGACCACAATGACTATTTTCATATAAAAATGGAAGAAAAACTCGGTTTTCTCGAAAGGAGTAACCGGTACAGAAAACCCGATTCCAGTTTTGAAATTAGCGTGGCATAATACTTTTAGGTGTGAATTTTCAGACAATTCTGACAACTCCTTCTATTTTTGTCCATCGTTTGTATCAAGTCACTCGCCGGCAGTACTTGGGGCAAAGACAAAGAAACGTTGCTGGTCACCTATAAGGCTATTGGCCGACCGGTTATTGATTATGCTGCGCCCATATGGTCGCCTAACCTTCACGACACCAACTGGAGGAAATTGCAGGTCTGCCAAAACACCGCCATCAGAACTGCGACGGGTTGTTTGCTTATGTCTCCTGAGTCTCATCTCCACCAGGAGGCTCAAATGCTCAACGTTCGCGAGCATGCGGAACTTTTAAGTAGGCAGTTCCTTCTGAACTGCCACCGTCCCAGTCATCCAAATCGACAGCTATTGGATGAAACTCCTCCCCCTAGAGACATAAGGAAGCATCTCCGGAAGCATTATGATGAGATCCGGCATCACATCTCGTTGCCGTTTGATCTGCGGGACCATAGGCGGGCCCTAAAGGACCTCCACACTGAGTCGGTGGACAGATCCCTCATATCCCGGCCTGTGAACCCCGTTCTTGCTGAGGAAGAACGTGTCCTTCCGAGGGAGACTAGAGACATGCTGGCTCAACTTCGGTCTGGATATTGCATTAGGCTGAACTCCTATTTGTCCAGACTGAACCCTACCATACCAAACACATGCCCTGCATGTTCTTCGGAACATACTCTTCTAACTCCCTTATCACTTTGGTCCAACCCTGTTGAAACAGCGAGTTTCCTTGGACTTCCGTTAGAAGAGCCCGATGACAACTAGGAGTGTTCTGGCCCTTTGGGCAGGGGAAGCACTGCTAACAAAAACAACAACAACAACACACCAAGCGCAGGACACATGGGAATCCGGAAGACGATCGCACGGCCAATGACAAGATATTATTGGCCAGGCATGTTCAGAGACGTTAGGAAGTATGCCCAGCAATGTCACGAATGCCAAATCTAAAATTCGAGCCAACAACAATCGGCTTTTAAAATGCTGACAAGAATCCCGGAGGAACCATGGCCAAAATTATTCGCGGATTTTGTGGGACCACTCCCGCTCTCGAAACAGGGTAACACAATGGCGTTAGTCTTCGTGGACAGATTTTCCAAGTGGGTAGAAGTTGTGGCTATGCGAAAAGCAGCAACAAAGAACTTGATCAAAGGTCTAAGAGAAAGGATTTAAGCGAGGTTTGGAGCGCCAAAAGTATTAATAACCGACAACGGGGCGCAGTTAATTAGTAGAAGTTTTAAGCGGTTTTTACAGGAGCTTGGCGTAAAACACCAGCTGACAGCGCCATATACTCAGCAGCAAACCCCACGGAGAGAGCAAACAGAAACGTGAAGAGAATGATACCCCAATTTACCGGCAAGGACCAGAGAAATTGGGATAAATTTTTAAGAGAGATATCGTTGGCGTTAAAGGCGCATCGTCGGAGCAGGCAAGGTACTATAACTTGCGCAGGAGGCAATGGCAACCGGCTATAGGCGACGTAGTGTTGGTGACTTTGGACTCTTCGGCTTTCGTGGTTTCTCTAAACCGTACTCTTCGTTGCCACGTGCTTTCTTTGTTTTGGGTAGTGGGTTTTGACCCACGTGTTGCACTCTGTCTCGTACTCTGCTTTTAGTTACATCTCTCTGTACCTCGTGATAAGCCTTCAGTTCACTTACGTGTGCAGTCCTTCTCTTTCCCATGTGTACCTTGTACAGCTCTACTATTACCTGTGACACAAAGTTGATCACTCTGTGTGGGCCACTGTACTTCTGTGGGTTTTCACCACTTTTCCAATGCTTTTTTCACTATTTTAGTTTTTTCTTTATTAATAACGTTAACACCATTTAACTTGGTCTCACTTTTTCGGATTTTTCAATCGGTCGAGCCCCCATTTTATAGGATTTTAATCAATAAAACGCACTTTTAGTATAGTAGATAATTCAATTTAATGTTAGATTTTCAACTATAGAAATTATACACTTGAATATTCTGTGATAGTCCAGGCGACAGAGATTTAATACGGAAGTGACGCGGACCACAGGTTTTTTTGGTTTATCTAACTCTCCTACTAGTGGACATGAAAGGGTGAAAAAATAATCCCAAAATATGCTGAGCATACTTTTCTGTATGCATTTAAAGGGCAATTTTTTTGTTATTTTTAATTATTTCGGTCATGGTAACATCTGTCAAAAAATGTTTGTCTACAGTTTGTTGACGAGGTGATTCTCCATCAAAAGTTTTTCACAGTTTTTTTCTAAATGCTATAGTTTTCCCGCTATAACAAAAACAAGTAGTTTTTTGTGTTGCATTTTGTATGGGGCAAACAAATTTTTTTTTAGCAATATGGAATCTTTTTTTTTTGCGGTTTCCGGTATAATGTGAAATTGCTATGAATGTTTGTTCCAACGATTTCTCGAAAAAGATGTTTAACACCTCGAAAAAGGGCTCGGCAGACACCCTACCTACACACCTTCAAAATTTAATATTTCGTTAAGTTATCGCTGTAAAGTGCTCTAACGGGTTGGGTTAAAAATTAACAGCTTCATAGCCTAATATGCTATAACGATTATAGGGTATATTTAAAGACAGTTACCACATTTTTACAGCGATAACCCAATAATATATTAAATTTTGAACGTAGGTAGAGTGTCTGCCACGCCCTTTTTCGAGGTGTTAAACATCTTTTTCGAGAAATCGTTAGAACAAATATTTCTAGCAATTTGACATTCTACCGGAGTCCGAAAAAAAATTCTATTTTGCTACAAAATATTTTTAAAATTGGTTATAGCGGGAAGTTATAGCATTTAGAAAAAAACTGTGAAGAAACTTTTGATGAAGAATTTCCTCGGCAACAAACTTTAGAAGAAAATTTTTTGACAGATGTTACCATGACCGAAATAATTAATAATAACAAAAAAATTACACTTTAAATGCATACAGAAAAGTATGCTCTGTATATTTTGGAATTATTTTTTCACCCTTTCATGTGCACTAGTAGGAGAGTTAGATAAACCAAAAAAACCTATGGTAGTTTTAACATTTGTTAATATTTTATTTTACACATTGCTCTTTTAGTTTTTTCTTCTTTAGAAATATTAATAACTGATGAGCTTTGGCTATTTCTCTCTTATGTCTATATTTTTTCTTCCACCCATTTTGTATCGCATTCTTTTTCTGGGGCAGGAATGTTAATCTCCAATTGCTTATTAAGCCTATTCCGCCGCCGATACTCTTCAATAGTTATCGGTAACGGAGCTTGTTTCAAAGCTGTAGAGATTTGAGGAACCTCTTCAGTGGCAATTGGAGATTCTTAAGCTTATTTTGCTCGTTTTGAATAAGAAAACTTTGCACTTTTCGAACTCCTCTTGTGTTCGCTCTTTCTTTTAAAAATAAAAAAAATATGTATATTTATTAAACCTATGCAGAAGTTTCTGTGCATCTGCTATTTGTTAAACAACGTTGGGGCGCTAAGGCAAACTAAGTTATACTTAATATATCAAAAAAAAATAAAAAATTGCTGCCGCTATTGTCCGTCTTCGGAACTGCTGTTGGTGATTTTGCCCAGTAAACTGAATTTTCCTAAGTTCTTGCCGATCTCGTTAATTTCATACCAATGTTGATTCTAAAGGATCTCGTTGTTGATTTTGTTCATCGTTGCTGATCCTTTCATTTCATATCTTGAGTTGCAGGATATCGTTGCTGATTTCTCGTTTCGTATGTTGATTTGTATATCGTTGCTGATTTTGTTCATCGTTGCTGATTCTTTCATTTCATATCTTGATTTGCAGGATATCTTTGCTGATTGCTCATTTCATATGTTGACTTATATAGCGTTGCTGATTTTGTTCAGCGGCCAGGATATCGTCAGGATTTCAGCGGTCCGCTACTTGTGAATATAGCAGTCTGCTGATTATACCTGTCTGCTTCCTTATAAATGGAGCAGCCTCCTGGCACGATCGTCCTAAAGTGTATTGAACTAGAGTTACTATAGGTTAATGCTCGAGCCGAGCACCGCAAACCAATTCCAATCCTTGTTAGCTTATTTATACAAAATTATTGTAAACATTTTCTTATGTATTAAGTACAATACAAATTTGCTGGCTGACGTCGTTATTAAAGACGTATCAAATACGCTGCTTTGTTTGGGCTAGCGTTGAAAGAGTTTTTAGGCACATGGAAGATATATGTACATTAGGTGGCCCTTAACTTTCAAGTTTAATTTTCTTTCACGCTACCCCCCAGTTTTATTAATTTATGTTTAAAAATAAGCTGTGTGAAGTTTGGCGTGAATCGGATAAGGGTAAACGTCCCCCTCGGGCCGTTTTAACGACGATTTAAAAAAAAAAGTCGCATACTAAGCAATTCATGTTGTGGCTTCATTAAAGTTACACCACGGAATCATATAAATAAGCTAGTTATAATTTGCAGTGCAAATATGAAAATTTTAACCAATTTTAAAGTAAGTGCCTTCTAAATTTAAGTTCAATTGACTCTTGAATAACGCTTTCCTGATGATACCAAATACATATAGAGGTGAGTGACATATGTACATATAATTTATAAATATATATCTATCGTTAGTTTAAATCACAAAAAATTTTAAGGTATCATATGCCATGTTTATATGAACCTGGAACCGACATATTTCAAAACTCATCTCTTACGAGGCGTTTGGAAATCACTTTGAAGTAAAGGGCAACCAAGTTTTGAGTCGGTTTGGAAATTGCATAAAAACATGTACATACATATTTCAAGAATAAAAATATATTTTTAAAGTTGAATTTTGATCCAGCTTTTAATGAAATATCAGTAACACCTGAAGTTGTTCATAAGACTGCTATTTGGGGTTTTTGAATTTCTCCGTATGACTTTTGTTTTAAGAAATAGTTTCCGGTGAGGCTGGAAATTAAGGGTTTGCGTAGCAACCCATTTCTCGGTCAAACATTAACTTTTTTGTAAAACTTTTCTAATTCCAAATTTTTTTATACATACACGTGTGTACGAATTTTTCTTGAACTTGTTACTGATTTAGTAACTAAGATTTAACAAGTACGAGTAATTTTCATTTTAATACATTGTTCTTTTCCCAAGTTAGTTAATTTTTTTTGTTTTGTGTTTTGTAGTACACTTTCATGGAAAAGAAATTATCAGCATTACAAGCTTTTTGATGAAAAATGAAAATGCTATTACAAATTTCATATCGATTTCATGAAGTGGTCGAGGTTCAGCGTAAGTGTCGAGAAAGTCGAATTTTTTTTCACATGTTTTTTTTTTCAATATTTTGCATTGAAGGAACTATATTTTTCATGATTTTGCTCTTTTCGTAGGTTTGAGTCCGGAAATACATCGATATCATATACACTAATGCTGTGGCGCGAACTAAAGTCAGTGGAACTAACGTCAGTGACGTTTATTTGCACCCCAAAAGCGAATTAATGTCAGTGCCGTTAATTCGTATAATATTTTGACATTAGTTCGCATTGGATATGCGAATTAATGTCATTGAGACATTCGAGTTTGAGATTCGAAGCAGAGAGAGTTTCGAATAACAACACGCGATGTGGGGACCCGCCAATGTAAAAAAAAACTCCCCAATGAAAGTCAACAGCTCTGTTGGCCAGCTAAAACCAATCAGACAGTTAATGCCACTTAAAGAAGAAGATATTTTATCATCACCTGAAACTAAAGACTATTATATCAGGAATCGGAATTTAAAAAAAGCGGCGCAAGCGCAGATTTGGCTGGATATACCATTTTAGCTGCTAATACTTCTGTAGGGATTGAAGTGTTTGACGGCCTTTACATCCGGTTCAGGAATGTTATTTAAGGCAGTGCCGATAATCAAATGCCAGGGAGTAAATGCAGGTAAATCGCAAGCCTTTTCAGGGACTGCCGCGATTGGTCTAGAATTGAGTGTTGACTAGATTTGGATGATAAGAGTGTTAAATTCTGAAAAAAATAATGAACAGTTATTCATTATACGTTTCAGGTGATATTTAAAAGATTTGACAGCAGGTACCCACAGCCCTCCAAAATGTGGACCGGGGAGGTATATGCTTCCACACAATTCCATTAACAGCGCACTGTATTTCGATTTCTTGTTGAGATTGTTTGTGCTGAAGCATATTGAAAAGTCTTTCTAACCCTTTCTAGCGCCGAGAAAATTTGTAGCGTTATCGCTTTAGAATACCGCACAAAGTCCACGATGAGCTATGTATGGCATTGAGAGAGCCTTTTGTGCTGAGGTCGTCAACTAGCTCCAAATGCGTGGCCTTAGTGACGAAGCATAGGAATATGGCGACACATGCCTTTGTTGGTACTGTTCCGCGAAGACAAAAACGAATAAAAAAGGGGCCGCAATTAACAACTCCAACAACATTAAGCAGCCGTGATTGTTGAACGCGCAGTTCAGGCATATCCGCAGTGAGTTGATCGTGTCTTAGTGGGCGCGCTCTGGAGCAGCGAACACAATGATGAACAACGGAGGAGGCAGCGACATTCCCGTGAATAGGTCAAACCATTTGCCTGGTTATGCTAAGTTCCTGGAGCCCAACATGATGGTTGGGGATATGAAGATTAGTCAAAAGAGCTCGCGTAAAAAAATGCGATTTAGGAAGTAATATGGGATGCTTATTGTTGAAATCTATAGAAGCATGCCGTAAACGTCCACCAACCCGAAGAATTCCCTCTTGATCAATAAACGCTTCGAGAGCTTTGTGTTTGTTTTGCTCTGGCAGAGCACTACCGCAACGCAATGCCCGTATATCTGTAGAGAACTCCACTCCCTGAATTAAATTTATTAAATTAATAATAGAAAATATCGTAAGACGTATTTATTGTGGAGAGAGAACACCTGAACGGTGGTTTTACTCACTGTGCAATTATGCTTAAAGCGAAGTATGTATGCGTCTATGTTGAGTAGACTTTGATAACTATTGTGATATTTGATATTTTCTATGAAGTCCTCTTCGAGTGTGGCAGCTAAAACAAGTTTAACCTTTTTCTTTGTACGACATCATCATTGCGATGTAAAGAAGGTAAAGAAGTCAAAAATTCTTCAGATTGCATTAAAAAACTAGGCTCGTTGTACCATAGGCTCGAAAGCCTTAATGCTTTAGGTAATGCACCACGTGATAATAAGACAGTTGCATTTGGCTGGTTCGTACGTAGTGCCATTGTGAAAGTGTACTGCTTTCCTGAATTATCACAACGCGGTTATCGACAAAAGTTCGGCCATTATGACAGCGAAAACGAAGCATCGTTTCGAACAAGTCAGGTTGAATTACGGGCACAAGCATAAGTAGCTCGTTTAATGAAATACCAGTGCTCGTTTTTGATGAGGCATCAAAGACAAATCTAGTTTTTGTTGTAGAGCTGGACGGCTCAAATACACAGTGATGAGGAATTACGTAGCATGGTGTCTTAATATCCGAATCGATAACCCTTTCCATGTGAGATAAATTTATAAATTATTCCATAAACTCTAGGTATTGTGGTCTCAGTTGTTTCGAAATTTTGCATCTACCGAATAAAATCTCTTTAGTGAATTGTTGTACGAATCGCCTAATATATTGAAATTATGTTTAAATGGCAGCCTTACTTGGTATTGGCCGCACTCACTGCGAAACATTATTTTTGAAGTGTGATTGACATTCTCTTTCTTCTCGCGATGTATTGTGGGATGGATTGCTGATTTCCTCAATTTGCCAAAAGGCTTTAACTGGGTCATTCAGCGTTGATTCGTTCCGTAGGCTTTGCAAAAAGGCTAATTAAATATGGAGATTCAGGCGTATAATTTTCCCGCGACTACACAGCCCAACAAAGTGTTTTGTGCTATCGGCAGGTCAGGCCCAAGCTTAATTTGGCCGACTGAAGGTATTTAGTAAAATAAATCTACACCAATCAGATCAATCCGTTGCGGAATATTAAATAGCGGTTCGGCTAAACAAATATTTTTTGGAACTTTCCATTCATCAATATTAATTTTTCGAACCGGCATTTGCCCAGTTATATTAGGAAGAATTAAGGCCTCTAAGCTAGAGAAGTAATCATTGAAACGTGATTTTATTATAAATGTATCCTTAAATTTTGCTGTAGTTTCCATGTTGTTTGCAGACGTGAAAGATGTAGGAGAATGCTGACGTTTGATTCCAACAATTCTAACGATGCGTTCGAAATCATACTTAGCTGAGAGGCCGTAATATTTTGATTACAATTATTAACCAAATTTAGGATAACGGTTCCCAGAACATTTCTGTCTTTTGATTTACTATGTAGTGACATGCGGATTAGGCATTAAATTGAGATTTGAAGATAGGAACTTAGTAGGAGAACCTGTTTTATTATTATTGTTGCTGTATATGACGGTGCAGTGAAATAACGCCCTTTGAAAAGGAAATAAAACCCGCGGGCGTTATTTCTTTTTGTCTACGGGCGCTATTTCATTTTAGAAAAGAAATAATGCCCGCGGCCGCTATTTCCTTTCAGAAAAGAAATAATGCCGGGCGTTATTTCCTTTTAGAAAAGAAACAAAGCCCGCGGGCGTTATTTCTCATTTTATCTCGGCATTAGGTAGCGCTTATAAAAAATAATCCTTAGGCGATCCAACACAGCTTGTAGTTCGCATACTTTCCTTATATATAACTTTAAAACTTAAACTCTTGACCTTTTGTTATCTGTTTTTTAATATTTTATATTGTAAATTAAATCTAAGTTGTTGTCTTAGTTTTATTTTATTATTATATTTATTTTTTTGGCATAATATTTTTTATTTTTTTAATATGACTATAATACTATTCAGTGCTGTTATATAAGATTAAATCTTTGTACTGAATTATAAGCATACAAATAAACAAATAAATAAATAAATAAATATGGAAAACGAAGAAGGGCCTTCCTAAGTTGATAAAAAATAAACAAAAAATCAAGTTAAGGTAATTCTTTACGACCGTATGTAACTGCTAATACACGTCCAAAAATACCGGGAGGGGTATCAAAAGACGCGTTTTGACCTCTGTAACAAGAATCCGAAACCGGCAAATAAATATTTTATTTCAGTGAAAAGTTATTAACAAAAAACCAAAAAATGACCTAGGTCAAATCCCGATTTAGGGGCCCGATCCATGTTTTTTATGTGCAGAACACCTTTCCGCGTAGGCGGCCTTCGGCCGCGCTTCAAAAAATAACCCTGGGCTACGCCATTCCAACTCCGGGTGTGTGCCATAGCCGTGGCTACGGCCACGGTGATGTCCTTCCTAAACATAGTTATAATTTTATTATAAATGGAAATTAGGCCCGCGGGCGTTATTTCTTTTTGTCGACGGGCGCTATTTCATTTTAGAAAAGAAATAATGCCCGCGGGCGCTATTTCCTTTCAGAAAAGAAATAATGCCCGCAGGCGTTATTTCCTTTTAGAAAAGAAACAAATCCCGCGGGCCTTATTTCCTTTTTTCGGCGGGCGTTATTTCACTGCCCCGTATATGACCACACGACTGATATTTAAAATTAGATGTGCAATTTAATGCAGTATGGCTGTTTGGTTTTAAAAAATTTTGCATTAGTAATTTTAGGGTGATGGAACATAAGTTCGATGTCCTTTGTCCAGATCACCTTTTTGTCTTCAAATCGCTCTCGGAGCCGCTGTAATGCAACCTCATAATTTTCGGATTACTATTTCTAGCCCTTCAATAGTCGTATTGGCAGTACCCTCCAACTTTGCTACCAGATGATGAAATTTCCCGAGAGTTGTGATGTCTTGGTTTTTGTGCACTAATGAGTTAAATTCTTCGTACCAGGGCCCTATTCCACAAAACAACTTATCAACTTTTCACTTTGCACTTATCGTTTTTTATTTTATTGCAAAGTGAAAAGTGTTTCTGTTCCACAATATTCTTTGCAAATCTCACTATGCGTTGAGCTTAGTTTTGCAAAGGCTTTGCTAACGTAACATATTTTTGCAAAGACTTTTCACTCTATGCAAAGTCTTTGCGTTCCATTGAAAAGTGAGCGTGCAAGGTGTTCCACCATGATCCAATAAAGAAGATCTCGCATTAAAAAATAGCTCTGACGTCACGGTTTTATAAACATGTCTGCTTGGTTTTAAACGTCTGAAATGTTATAAGAAAGGAAATAAAAACGTAAACAAACAAACAAATATTCTGATTGTTTGTGATTTTATTTTTATTATTTTATAAACAAAAATTTGTGAAAATCTATTTATAAAGTGCTAGTGTTAATTTGTGTTTTAGAATCCGTGTTATAGTGGATAGTATGTATATCAGCCTTGCATACTAAAGATGGCAGGCTTTTATGCTGACTCCGAACGGAAGCTGCAGGGCAGATGAGTTTGAGAACCCATCTTAGGTCTTGCCAAATCTCTATCGAGGGCGAGAATCTAGGACCTTCGGTGTGCTAACCAAGCTCACTATCTCTACCACGGTTTCCCACCTCAAGCAGCTATAAAATCTCTTAAAGTTAATGTTTACAAAATTTTAATTTAAAATTTCCAAAAAAAAGTCAATGAAAGTGTGAGGAGAAAAGTCAGGTAATCAAACTGAAACCTTCAAAATCGTGACGTCATTTGACTGTCAAGTTTTGACAAACAACTTTTTTCTCAAATTAAATTACAAATACACCGTTGTCAGAATGCGTGATCTGTTGTAATTGGTTCATGGTGTTCCACAAAGCATTAAAACGTCTTTGCATTTGTTTTCATTCTCTTCACTTTTCATTGTGTGATAATGAGCCGAAAAATAAAAATAGAAAAAAAGTTAGCCGTACTAAAGCTAATTAAAGAAAAAAAAGATATTTTATTTGCTAGCTTTCAAGACAATAAAGTAAGTATGTTTTTATAAAATTATTGTGAGTATTTAAAACATATTTAAGCATATATTTCATTTTGAAGGTTAATAAATTAGATAAGCAGGCAGCCTGGGAGGAAGTTTTAAATAAAGCCCAGTCACTGCAACTGGCATCGGCCAAAAAAACATGGACTTATGCGAGGGATAGCTTGTTTGGGCTATGGAAGAGTCGAACATTGGTAAGTAAAACAATTTATTGCCATACATGCAAATAATTTTATTTGCATCACTTTTTTTTGTTAGAATTTGTATTAATTGTAATACAATACACAAATCATGGTGGAGTGCAATAACGGCCGCGGAAATAGCGCGCGCGTCATTTTGCATAGTGTTTGTTGTTGTTGATTGGCTTTTGCTTAATTGTTGTTGTTGTGCATTTTTTGTCTATCTTTCCTACTTTTATCACAGCTGTTTGAGGATGTTTTTTAAGTGTCAGAATACAGTGCATCTCAAACTGCTCGTTACTGAATCTATTACTTATTGTCAGTGCTGATTTTCTTTTTGGTAGGCGTTTTTGATTACTTTTGATTATTTTTGATTTTTTTGAATTTTTCTTGATTTTTTTTATTTTTTTCTGATTTTTTTTTGATTATTTTTTTCCCCCAGGGATATTTATGTGCATGATTACATGCATTTGTAGAAAAGAACTTCTTGATTCATCTATAACTTGTATGTATGTGCAAGTGAATATTTATGTACATATTTTTCTACAACAATACTGGAAAAAAATTAAAAAATCAAAAATAATCAAAAGTAATGAGTATTTTTGATTTTTTTTTGACTATTTTTCTAATCAATTGAAAAGTAATCATTAAAAAATTAAAGTAATTGGTAATCAATCATTAGGTGGGTTCTCAAAAAATAATCAATGAAACCGGTAATCATTACCGATTAGTAATCATTATAAACAGGTCTGATTAGAAGTACTGTAATTGACGTGCTTAGAAGGAACACGTAAACCGGTTTCTAAAGTATTTTTTCCGTTCTTTTAGAATATGAATTTTAAAAATAATTTTATTGAAAAATTTTAGTAAAAATTTTATAAAAAAAAAATTTATCAATTTCAAATTTCGGCATTTAAAAATTTTTTTTTTTTTATTTTAATTTAAAGTTTGATCTTTTTCCTTTAAAATGATACCTTTTTTGTAATGGACTTTGAAAATTTCTTTAATGAATTTTTATCTTAAACAATCTTTTTGGATTTTTATTTTATTTCTGATGTGATACGGTGTCCCAATTCTTTGACAGCTAAAATTCGCCCGTTACATAAAAATGTAAATGCGCGTTGATAAAAATGTTTGTTGGGTTATGATTGTTTGAAAATACACTCAATTCTCTTTTTACACGGTAGATGCGTTCCTGAAAAAACGCGTAAAAAATTAATTGAGTGTCAATCAATAATAATAAATATAGATTTATCCTTGAATGTAATTTTGTTTTGTTTTTGCAGAATAAAAGAGATAACGCCCGAAAAACTGGGTCTGCAGGTGGGAAGCATAGCATTATGGATGAAGGAGACTTGGCCATCCTAGATATTCTGGAATCAGACTCAGCTGTGGTAGATGGACTGAATTTACCAGAAAGCTATGGAAATTCAGAAAGCCGTTCAACAACTGAGTCTGATTCCATAAAATCAAACGCAAAGGAAGTACCTGAAAACCCAACTACACCCATAAAGAAGAGGAAGAGCTCTACCAAGTTTCCAAGTGAAACTATGGATAGAGAAAAAAAATTTCGACTGGAGCTTCTCGAGGTTGAAGTTTATTACAGGAAACTTCAATGCCTGAAACTGGAGAGGGAGCTTCAACTTCCACCCTCTGTTGTAACAAAAGGACTGACAGTGGCAGAAACTACAATGGTTGAAAACACTCTTTCGTTCGACGAGTTTTAAATACATAGATTTCTTAATTTTTTTATTCTAAATGAATTGTTCTTTTTTCGTTTGTAAATAAACTTGTTATTTTGTTTATTATTATTATAATATAGTTTTGGATTAGAAAAGTATCATAATAAAAAATAAAAAAAACATTTTGTTTCAATACAATATTTTAGTAGTTTCGTAGTCAAAAAAAAAATATTTCATTTCAATACAATATTTTAGTAGTTGTTATTATGAAAAGTATTGCAGCAGATAAGTAAGTCTTTCCATTCCACTCGTATCATACATACTATTTTCATTTTCTTCTTCAGCATTTTCCATATCCATTTCCTCCATTTCATTACCATTGTCTTCAATGGTTTGCATGCTTTCAGTACTTCTTCCGACTCTACTGGCAATATTGTGTAAGATGACACAAACAGTGACCACCTTTCCTGCAAACTCAGGCCTCAATCGCAAATAATTTAAACAAGGGAATCTTTCTTTAACAATACCAAAACTATTTTCAATTACACGCCGTGTTTTTTTATGACAACGATTGAAAGCACCTTCAGCAGGGTTATCGGGATTTCGGCGTAATGGTGGTATCAACCAGTTTTTCAGTCCATAGCCACTATCACCCAAAATAACAGCATCCGGAAAGGGTCTCCATCCATTTTCAAATCTTTGACTCACAGCCGAATTCCGTAACACCCTTGAGTCATGAACGCTGCCCGGCCAACTTGCATTTACACTGTAAAATGTGTAGTCTGGACCGCATATCATCATTACATTCAATGAGTGGTTTCCATGCCGATCCACATATACTTCCTCGTGTAATGAAGGCGCATCAATTTTGATGATTGTACCATCAACGCAACCACACACACAAGGGAATCCACCCATAGTAAGAAACTTTTCAGCAATGCCACTGACGTCATCGGGCCACCGCACTGTGGTTTGAAGTAAAACGTCTATTACAACATCGACAACCCTATGCACGACTCTGCAAACTGTTGCTTTTGAAACACCATGCATAGCTCCGATACCATGGTACTGGCAACCATTTCCGAGCCAATGTAAGCACACTAGAAGTTGATTTTCAGCCGACAAAGCATGACTGCGCTGTGTTTTGTGTTCTAATTTTTCACCAACTTTATTTAAAATGAAATCAACTTGTGTTTGGCTTAAACGGAAGCACTCTTTAAAATTAAAACTTTGTAGCCCCGAAAAATTAATTCGGTCTCTATAATTTCTTTCTATAACCGCGTCTTCACTATCGTCGAACAAAAACTCACGCCTTAACATTTTGAAAACTTCACTAGTAATAACAATGTGAATTTGCAAAGCGATCGTTTACCTTGCAAATTTTTGAAAAACTTATCAAAGTTGGCTTTGCAAACATAGAATTTACAGGTTTTGAGGAACGAAAAGAGTGCATTTATTTGCAAAGTCTTTGCAAATTACACTTTTCAATATTAGCTTTGCACTTTGCAAAGAGAACGTACGTGGAACAGAAATCGAAAAGACAGTACAAAAACTGCAAAGACTTTTCAAATTACACTTATCAACTTCAGCTTATAACTTATCAAATTTTACAGTTCTGAGGAACACAAAGTTTTGCAAATTGGCGAAAAATTTGCAAAGTGCAAAGTGAAAAGTTGATAAGTTGTTTTGTGGAATAGGGCCCAGCTCATCCAAGCAGTAACTTCACCTGAAAATGAGTGCAAATCTATTTTTGGCAATCTTATAGTGTCATACCTCTCCTTCATGTTATTCTTATCCACGATTGTTGTGTTAGCTGCGTTGTCTAATTTCAAGAGCATAACTGTATGTTGGATGCGGTTAAGTACTATAGCTCTTCGAAAGTGGAACGATGATGCTGTAAAGTTTCTTCTAGGTCTCTTTCCTCAATTTTTGTTTGAACACTGAGACTTCATTTCTCCAATGTTGGATCTTGCTTTATACGTTCAATGAAGTCCATTTGTTGCTCGCATACGGACGGCGTGTATTTAGCACGGCAATTGCCTTTTGGGTCTTTGCAGAAAGTATGGATATTGAACCTCCTCCAGCATCGCTTGTCTTGCCAGTGTCGGACACATTAGCAAATTAATGAAAATAGCTATCACGCCGAGGCCTCCAATGGCTTATAGGTAAACTAAGCGTGGACGAGAGTCGGCTATATCTTTCGCCAGCTCGTGCAGAGAACGAATAGCCAGGAAGGGAGCTCAGTTAACTCCAACGGTGACCGTTTTCAAATTGAAGTTCTTTATTGGACTGGTTTCGGCAGTTCGGAATATTATTCGGTGGTAGTCTTGGTCATCGGCGTGTAGGAGGATCTGGCGGTACATTTTTTCTACATCGACATTAAACCCATATTTATATGTTCTCCATTTTAACCACATAAGTCGGAGATCGGCTCGGAGGGTTGAGCGGTGCATAGGGTATCAATGAGGGAGCAACCGGACCCTGACTGCTTGTAAGCATTAAATACAACTCCGACTTTTGTTGTCTTTTTGTCTGGTCTGACTACCGCATAGTGAGGGAGAAAGAAAGAGCAGTATTTCCCTTGAGATTCTATCTCATTTGAACTGCATTCTTCCATGTGGCCTAAGGACGCACTGCTGCTTGAGATCGCCCTTTTTTGAGAGTGTACGTTCCATGCCATGGAACTGTCGTAGCACTGCAGTAGGGAGTTGGCCAAGGTCGATATCGTTCGGGAATGTTAGTTTAAAATGAAGCCAAACCATATATCGACCGTTATCCATTCGAGTGGTTGTGCTTTTATAAAATTCTTCGCACATTTGGTCTTCGGGAGTTCCCACTCGGGTTCTGGGTATCTCTTCGATTTCCCAGAACTGTCTAAGTTGATCATCCAACTGACTCTTTGTTATTTCCCGCCCTTTGGGGGGAATGCGCTCCAACCTTTTCGGGAGTTTTGCCACTTATTATCCATCCAAAGATGGTTGTTTGTGCTAGCAGGCTGAGAGAGATCTTTTTTATGCCACTAAGCATTATCTGAGGGATAAGATCACTACCAGATCGATTTGGGAGGGGTTCTGAGTGTTCTGGTCTGCTAGTTCGAGATGGGACCATTTACGCAATTGGCTTTCATTTAGACTGAAAGTTGGAAGTTGCCAAGTAAGACGGGGTAACACTATTGCTTGGGCCTTTATTTATACTTTGCTGTCATTTGAGACTAGGGTCAACGAGCACAGCTTATTGGAGGTTTGTACCGCTCCGCCTCCCATGCCCGAGATTTCAAATAGGGAGTGGGTATAGGGAAGTCGTAGTTTGGTTTGTGCTTTGGCGTATATGAATCTTTTATCGGAGCCTTGATTGACTAAAGCTCGAAGCTTGAATAATCCCCTCAAATGTTCTACCAAGACAATTGCTATAGGGAGTTTGATTTTTCTATCATTTTCAGCATGGAATGATTGTACTTAGTTGAAATTGTTCCACTATTTTACCTGCTTTACCTTTAGTCTTTTGACGGAGGTGATACAGTTTTTGGGTGCTGTAGACTTTGGAATGGTTGATATACACTGCTGTGAACATGTCAGGAAAGGGCGGCCATTGATCATACTCTCAATAGAAAATATCTGTGTCACATGGGGGGACTTTCAGGTTTTATTCCTCGTAGGTCAACCACTACCAACTTGATTGAGTTCACATCCTTAGTAATCGACGGGTTTTCGAGAAGAAATCAAACGGATATAATCTACACTGACTTTAGCAAAGCTTTCGATTCCGTGAATCATGAGCTTTTAATTCATAAACTGGATTTACTCGGTTTTCCGGTTCATATTTTAGCATGGCTTACAAGTTACCTTACAAACAGGACTAAAAGAGTTATGTTCAATCACTCAACTTCCAAATCCATTGACGTAACTTCAGGTGTGCCTCAGGGGAGCCATTTGGGCCCATTTCTGTTTACCCTGTTCATTAACGATTTACCGCAGGTTATCTCATATTCCAAAACCTTAATGTACGCGGATGATGTTAAACTTTGCTACACGTATTGTCCCTCTGACAAGTCGGCAGGTGCTCTTCTCCAGGCAGATTTGGACTCATTGCATGGCTGGTGCACGGTAAATTTACTTGCGTTAAATTGCTGCAAATGTGAACAAATGACATTCCATAGAACGAAGCCAGTTCTGAAATCCTATTTATTAAATGATACCGACTTAGAACGCATATCACTTGTCGACGATCTAGGTGTCCTTTTTGATGATAAACTGTGTTTTAATATGCATATTTCTTCGATTACTAACAAAGCCAAGAGTATGTTAGGATTTGTGAAGAGGTGGGCCAAAGAGTTCGATGATCCGTTTCTCACTAAGGCGCTCTACACATCGTTAGTCCGCCCTATACTTGAGTACTGCTCGTGTGTTTGGTGTCCCGTATATCAAAACCATATACAACGAATTGAGTCTATACAAAAGCAATTCCTAATTTTTGCCTTACGCGGACTCAATTGGAACCCTAATATTAATCTACCCCCTTACAGAAACCGCCTTCTTCTAATTAATTTACCCACTCTGGAACATCGTAGGACTTTACCAGGAGTAATGTTTCTCCATAAGCTGATTATTGGTGAAATTGACTCTTCTGAACTAGTAGGCAAACTAAATTTTGCTGTACCTGCTAGAAGGTCCAGACACTACGTTCCGTTTCATTTACCTCTTTGTCATTCAAACTTCTTCAAAAAAAGTCCCCTGCTTATCTGGTGTTCGTACTACAATGACTTGTCTTGCTGTTTAAGCTTTGAACGCACAATTGCCACTTTACGTAACGACGTACTTGCATATCTAACCGGACTTTATAAAGTAGATTTATAAAAGTAGATTGGAAACACGTCCTTTCCACTCCTCTTTAATCTCTTGGATGGATTGGAGACTCGGCCTCTCGAATTATCCAGTCCTGATTAAAAAATGGCAATAAGCCTTAAATACATAACCAGAAATATTCATCTATACTATACTATGGGCAGATTATAATCTAGTCACTACATATCAGAGCTTATTCTACAGAGCCCTTCCTGGCTTATGCGCCCCCTTCTGGGCACTACGCATCTGCTTCCTACTGAGCTAATAATACGTCGATTGGAACATGTCCTGTCATGCTAGGGGCAGATTATAATCTGGGCAATACATATCAAAACTTATCCTACAGAGTCCTTCCAGGCTCATGCGCCCCCTTCTGGGCACTACGCATCTGCTCCCTACTGAGCTAATATTGTTAACTATACTATAAGGATTCCTGAGCATATATTTGAATGATCACATGGACCGAATGGCAGGGGGAACGGAGACTCGGCCTCTCCAACCATCCATTTGTGGAATATGTTAGACTTAAGATTATTTTGCTATGTTAAGTTTTCTTTTGTAACACTTTGTAATTTATAATAGAATGTTATACATTCGCCATCAGTCGACCGCTTTATGTTAGTGTCGACTTAAAAATAAAATAAAATAAAATATGGGAGGACTCTGAGGGGGGTTGGGTTGGCACTTGAGGCATGGGTTTACTCAATTCCTTGAGTTGGAGTTGATCGCCTATTTGAGCCTTTGTCTTCTCATACGCTACTAGGCCGGCTCGGTATTTACCGAAAGCGGCAGATTTAAAATCATCGGGGAGGTCCTGGACGTCTGATTCTACCACCACGTCAAAGGCAATCTGTACTCTAGACCAAAATACCTCGATATATTTGTCTTTCAATTTTAGGGCTTACTCGGTATCGTCTTGTACATATGTGGATTGCGCTGAACCGAGTACTGTAATCAGTAAAGATATCTGTTGCAGATATAAATTGTTTTTCAGCTACGGTAGGCATTCTAAACTAGGACTTGATAAACTTTACGGTAGCAAATTTGGGAGATTTTGTAGACTTTTCCTTTCATTTACTCCAAAAAATTTTTTTTGGGATTTTAGTAGTCTTGTACCACTGTTCAGGGGATGTATTGGTCTTAAATTGGTATATACGCATTGTAAACGCTAGTTAAATACGTTTAAATGAATATAAAAACAAAGCGGTAATTTATAATTTTAATAATTACTTTTTCGGGATTTGCAGCACTAATTTACGGTGCTTATTAATTAGCTTTTACCCAAAATTTAATTTTTTTAAATTTGTGAGGAATGGTTTTAGTAACCAGTGAAATTTAGAATATTTTATTTGAGAAGAAAAATTTGCGCTTAGGCCCACTGTCTTTGAACGTACATATGGTGTATATATTTACAGAAAGAGATTTTCCTGCTTGTATATTTTTGGGTTAATACTCACTGCGTTCACTTGGCTATATATGTGCGAATGCTGGGCTTGTTCCTAGTTTGGTTGTTGGTCAGTCAGTTGCTGCTACGCTGATGCTGTTGTTTCCTTAAATATTTTCACTTATTGCCTGTCGAATTAATTTAGTTATAATTGCATGCGCAATTGATGCTAAGTTTTGGTTGCAATGCAAGACCGACTGTGCAATACAAACACTAGAACGAAGGTCACTATTCTCTGTTGTTGAAATTAGGCATGCGCGCTACGGTATGTAGTTGAATATTCACTAAATTTTGTAGCGCTCAAAAGTCAGATAGAAAACCAAAACACTTCTAACTTCTGCAAACTTCCTTAACAACTTTATTTGGGGTTTTGATAATAGATATATCTATATAATAGACTTATAAAAAAAATATGCACAATTTTGCGAAACGCCGGTGTATATACAAAGGGTAGAAAATATGTAATAATAACAATGATGGCCGCCCCCACATCAGCTGTTTTGCATGCAGCGAATTGGTGTGGGGTGATTTACGCAAGGGTTTCCACACGTCCCAAATGCTTCCATATTTCATACTTAAGCTAAGGGTGTGTTTATATGTTGAGGTGAATAATATAATATAATTCATAATGAGATATACATAGTATAAATATGAGATATAATATATGAAAATAATTGTACTAAAATATATAACATGATATAAAGAGGTAATTCAATGAAAATTATTATATTTGTACAATTCATGTAATGAGTTTTATTATGGTTTTGGGATTGGGACGGTTGGCTACCTAAGTCGCGTAAACATTCTGCCTCCCCTAGGCGTACTAAGCGCCTAGTGTATGCTGTAGCTCCTGCAGGGCTCGAACGGCCTCTTGGATGAGGATTCGTCCGACCTTATTTTTGTAGGTAGAGGTGCGCAAGCCGGTTGCGGATGGTGCGATCGCCGACACTGGTTGGTCGTGGCGGTTGACGTGCGAGGGGAGCACGACCGTTGGCCCTTGGAGGCTGCTGTTGAGTGCGACGGCTCCTGGCGGCGTGGTGGTGGAGGTACCTCCGCTACAGGCAGGGCGACGTATGCGGGTTGACGGCTTCCAATGTCTCGATGGAGAAAGGTGTGGTGGTGCTGCCCGCAGACCCGACAGCTCTCGGTTGAGGTGCACTGATTGGTACGATGCGATAGCGCTAAACAGTTGGTGCAGTATTGATGTGCCCTAGCGATTAAGAAACGCTGTTGTGGCTGCATGGCCGTGAACGCCGGGCACATCAGCAACGCATGATGACGCAAACACAATCTGCACTTTCGATAGTCCGGTACGGGCTCGCTACGGCGCGGGCGGGCTGCGGGCAGGGTTACCTGCGATGCCAACGAGTGGCGTGGGGTTGGAACCGGAGGGCGTTGACGATCCATCTGTAGAGGAGAGAGTAATGCATATTAGTTATGCGCTTGGGCGTGGGCATAGTTTGGGGGAATGCCTAAATAGTTGCCTGAGATAGCACGAGATTAATGGACTGTATGACTTTTTCGATAGCACGAGATTAGTGGACTGTATGAGTTTTTGGAGATGGGAGTGATCTTTTAGAGCCCTCGTCACTCTCGGCTGACGGTAGAAAACATAGTTTTGTGGGGGGGTCTGGTGAGAATACCATTCTGGGTGCGGACGTCTACGACACGAATGTGTCCATCTCGTCCTGGGTGTAGATTTTCCAATCGACCTAGTCGCCACTCAGTGGGAGGTAAATTGTCTTCCTTGATGATGACGAGATCGCCGATTTTCGGGGGAGTTTGGGCGTTTTTCCATCGGTAACGCTTTTGCAGATCGGTGAGGTAGTCGGTTTTCCAGCGTTTGCTGAACTGATGATGCAGAACTTTCAGTCTTTCCCATCTATTTATCATAGAGAGATCTTCGTGATTCGGTTCGGGGATCGAGAGCATTGGTGCTCCTCGAAGGAAGTGCCCTGGTGTGAGGGCAGAGAGGTCATTCGGGTCCTGAGACAGTGGGGATATGGGACGAGAATTAAGTACGCATTCTATGCGAATTAATAGAGTCGAGAATTCTTCAAAGGTAAAATTATGAGTTCCGGCTACCTTTTTGAAATGGGTTTTAAAGCTTTTGACAGCGGATTCCCATAATCCGCCCATGTGAGGTGCGCCGGGGGTTATAAACTTCCAATTTAGTCCCTGGGGGGCGTACTTCTCAACAATATCTGACGAGACTTCTCGCATAAATGACACGAATTCGAGTTCGGTCGCCCGCTTGGCGCCGATAAATGTTTTGCCTTTGTCGCTCATCATCTGGTTCGGGTATCCTCGGCGTCCTACAAATCGGGCGAAGGCGGCAAGAAAGGCTTTGCTGGTGAGGTCTGAGCACAATTCCAGGTGGACCGCTTTGGTGGTAAAACAGACAAAGACTGCCACGTAGCCCTTTACGAGGGTTTGAGACCTAAGCATAGAGGCTTTTAATTGAAAGGGGCCAGCAAAGTCTACACCAGTTGTGGTGAAGGGGGGAGCGAATCGACATCGTTCGGGGGGCAAGGCTGCCATGATTTGTGACCGCGTTTGTTGTTTGTGAGTAGTGCAGACTTTACACTGGAAAATGCACTTTTTATAAGTGGTTTGAGACGGGCAATGTGAAATTCTCGCCTTAATGTTTGTTGCATGAGACGCGCTTCCGCATGTAGGAGCATTTCGTGGAGGAATCGTATAAATAGAGTACAGAGGCGCGACTTTTCATGTAGGATAATGGGATGACGCTCATTATAAGTGAGAGTTGCATGGGCTAGTCGACCATTTACTCGGAGAACTTCGCTCTTGTCTAGGAAGGGGTTAAGTACAACTAGGGAACTTTGTTTTGAAATTGACTGGGCATCCTCTAGACATGATCTTTCGAGAGCATAATATCGAGTTTTGGCCATGATTATGAGGCGATGTTTGGATCTTTTGAGATCGGCATGAGTTAGGGAGTTTTCGGTGGGTTCTTTAATACCGTTCACCGCGTCTTTCAGCCGACGTACATATTTGAGAACGTAGGCCATTACACGTAAAGCACGAGGGTAGGAAGAGAATCGATCTAAGAGATCCTCACTCTCTTCCGTAGCATGTAGGGCTTCTACTTTACGTGATTCTGGGGGGTTGACGCTACGAATTGTTGGTTGTGGCCAATCTTCGGGGGATTTCGAAAGCCACTCTGGCCCATTACACCAGGGGTGGCTTTTCGAGCCAGGCTAACACGATTTCCGAATCAGACCACATAGTCAGCTTTTTTTGAGTGAGACCGAGATGGGGTTGCACTACTGCGACTAGTTTGGCTAGTAAGAGCGCTCCACATAGTTCCAGGCGTGGCAGACTTATAATTTTGAGAGGAGCCACTTTGCCTTTGCACACAAGGAGGTGAGAGAAGACTTGGGTGCCGACAGTAGTTCGCACATAGAGGGTTGCGCAATAAGCCTTTTCAGAGGCGTCGCAAAAACCATGGAGCTCGACTAAGTGGTCAGGGGCGAAGTTAATCCATCGGGGTATGTTGAGATTGGAGATGGAGTGCAGATTCTTTGCGAATTGCGTCCATTTTACGAGACGGATCGGTTTGACTCGTTCATCCCAATCAGTCCCGTCTAGCCACAACTCTTGCATCAATATTTTTGCCTGTTTTGCAATAGCGGAGAGAATCCCTCGCTTGGTGGCTGCCGTTGAGGCTGGATCTGAGTCCACAGTATAAGAGAATGTGTCCGAGAGCGCATTCCATTGAATCCCAAGAGTTTTGGCGGTACTACTTTTCTCGAATTTGAGGAAGTCGGTGTCCAGTAAGTCCGCCTTGGGAATTTGCCTGAGAATGTCCGGATGGTTTGCCGTGATATTTTTTAATGGGAAGCCGGCTGATTTGAGTGCATCAATGGTCTCATTTATGGATTGCTCGGCTGATGGGAGATCATGGCTGCCGGATAAAATATCGTCTACATACGTCTCGGACTTTAGTATTGGGGCTGCGCGTGGGTGAGAGACGGCTATGTCTTTCGACAGCTCGTGCAGAGTGCGAATAGCCAGGAAGGGAGGGCAGTTAACTCCAAAGGTGACCGTTTTTAACTTGAAGTCCTTTATTGGACTGGTTTCGGGGGTTCGGAATATTATCCGGTGGTAGTCTTGGTCATCGGGGTGTAGGAGGATCTGGCGGTACATTTTTTCCACATCGCCATTAAACACATATTTATATGTTCTCCATTTCAACAACATAAGTCGGAGAGCGGGTTGGAGGGTTGGGCCGGTGCATAGGGTATCATTGAGGGAGTGACCGGACCCTGACTTCTTGGAAGCATTAAATACAACTCTGACTTTTGTTGTCTTTTTGTCTGGTCTGACGACCGCATGGTGAGGGAGATAGAAAGAGCAGTATTTCCCTTGAGATTCTATCTCATTTGGGCTGCATTCTTCCATGTGGCCTAAGGACATGTATTCTTCGAGTACCTTGTCGTACTGCTTCTTGAGATCGCCCTTATTTAAGAGTGTACGTTCCATGCCGTGGAACTGTCGTAGGGCTGCAGTACGGGATTGGTCTAGGTCGATATCGTTCGGAAAGGTGGGTTTGAAGGGAAGCCGAACCATATATCGATCGTTATCTATTCGAGTGGTTGTGCTTTTGTAGAATTCTTCGCACATTTGGTCTTCGGGAGTTTCCACTGGGGTTCTGGGTATCTCTTCGATTTCCCAGAACTGTCTAAGTTGATCATTCAACTGACTGTTTGTTATTTCCCACGCTTGGGAGGAATGCGCTCCAACCTTTTCGGGAGTTTGGCCACTTATTATCCATTAGATGGTATTTTGTGCTAGCAGGCTGGGAGAGATCTTTTCTATGCCATTAAGCATTATCTGAGGGATAAGATCACTACCCAATACCAGATCGATTTGGGAGAGGTTTTGGGTGTTCTGGTCTGCTAGTTCGAGATGGGACCATTTTCGCATTTGGCTTTCATTTAGCCTGAGAGTTGGAAGTTTCCTAGTTAGACAGGGTAGCACTATTGCCTGGGCTTTTATTTTTACTTTTCTGTCATTTGAGACTAGGGTCAACGAGCACAGCTTATTTGAGGTTTGTACCACTTCGCCTCCCATACCCGAGATTTCAAATAGGGGGCGGGTATAGGGATGCCGGAGTTTTGCTTGAGCTTTGGCGGATATGAAGCTTCTTTCGGAGCCTTGATCGACTAAGGCCCGAAGCTTGAACAGGTCCCCTCTATGTTCTACCAAGACAATTGCTGTAGAGAGTATGATTTTGCTATCATTTTCAGCATGGAATGATTGTACTTGGGATGTGTTGGGTGTAGAGGGATCGCTTTCATGGGGTGCCGCCTGGTTCACGTCTTGAAGGCTTGGATTGCTGGCTTCTATTGTGGCTACCTGAGATCTAGTTCTGTGAATTCCTGAACTCGTACTGGGAGAAGCTGTGTCGTGAAGAATGGTGTTATGTCGGCCTTGGCAGTGCATGCACGTTCTCGTGCTTTGGCAGTCTTTCAAGAGATGGGTTTGGGCTAAACAATTTTCGCTGATATTGTTGTCTCTTACGAATTTTCTGCGTTCTGAGATTTGCAACTTTTTATACCGCAAACAGCTTTGTAGGGTATGAGTTTGTTGTTTGCATAATTTGCAGTTATAAAATCGTTGCTGCTCTGTGGCGTGGGATTTTGTATGTGTTGGGGGGTTGTTGCTGTGGGTTTGGGGTTGAGACTGCCTGAACTGGGGGGTGTTCTGACTGGGGTGTGGCCTTGAGAAGTTTGTGGAGGGTGGATTATATCGGGGTTTGGCTGGACGCCATTGATCCACCCTTTCCACTATCTCGTAGCGAGTAGGCAGAAACTGGTTCATTTGGGACCAGTTCGGTAGGTCTCTTCTGGAGCTTAATGATTCCTCCCAAAGGGCAACTGTATTCTCTGGTAACTTTGACGTTACCAGATATATTAAAATGGGATCCCAGCTGGAGGTTTCGACTTGTTGTGTCGCTAGTATTTGAAGGGCGTTATTTACTGAGGATTGTAATTTTTGTATATCCTCACTATTTTCCGACTGAATCGCTTTTAGATTCATGAGAATTCGGATTTGATTATCGGCCAGGACTCTTTTGTTCTCATATCGTGACTTGAGAGCTTCCCATGCTAGGGCAAAATTGTCGTCACTTAGGGGAAATTGTTCCACTATTTGACCTGCTTTACCTTTAGTCTTTTGACGGAGGTGATACAGTTTTTGGGCGCTGGAGAGTTTGGAGTGGTTGATATACACCGCTGTGAACATGTCACGGAAGGACGGCCATTGATCATACCCTCCAAATAAAACTTCTGTATCACATGGGGGGACTTTCAGGTTCATATGGGAGGACTCTGAGGGGGGTTGGGTTGGCACTTGTGGCGCGGGTTTACTCAATTCCTTGAGTTGGAGTTGATCGCCTATTTGAGCCTTTGTCTCCTCATACGCTATTAGGCAGGCTCGGTATTTATCGAAAGCGGCAGATTTAAAATCATCGGGAAGGTCCTGGTCGTCTGATTCTACTACCACGTCAAAGGCACTCTGTACTCTAGACCAAAATACATCGATATTTTTATCTTTTAATTTTAGGGCTGGCTCGGTATTGTCTTGAAGGGGGGTTGCGCGGAACCGAGTACAGTAATCTGTAAAAATATCTGTTTCAGATATAAATTTATTTTCAGCCACGGTAGTCATTCTAAATTGAGATTTGCTTAACTTGACTTTAGCAATTTTGGAAGATTCTATTGAGACTGTTGCTTTTATTTACCCAAAAAAAAATTTGTTTGGGATTTTAGTAGTCTTGTACCACTGTTCAGGGGATGTATTGGTCTCAAAAGGGTATATACGCGTTGTACACGGTAGTTATATACGTATAAATGGATATAATCAATGGGCGGTATTTTATAATTTTGTCAATTACTTTTTTCGGGATTTACAACACTAATTTACGGTGCTTATTATTTTACGTTTGACCCCAATTGAAATTTATTAAATTTGTGAGAAATGGTTTTAATAACCAGTGAAATTTAAAATATTTTATTTGAGAGTAAACTTTTGGGTTTAGGCCCACTGTCTTTGAACGTATATATGTATATATGTATATATTTATAAAAAGAGATTTTCGTGTTATTTATTTCTTACACTGTATGTGTGTGAAATTTCGCCGTAACTAATTTGGGTTCAACGAGATTTATATATATATATATAATTGGCGGGAAATTTATATATAAATTATAATTTTAGAATATTATATATATATATGAGCAGGGGCTGGTTTCTTCAATGGCGAAGAAGGACCATGTATAATTTTATAGGGTTACTAACTCAGATTAATGGTCTGCTGAGATTCTCGTTAATATTCGGTATCCACCGGCACTTGTGTGTATTTAGCTGGAACAAAATGCTGCACGGGTCGCTTTCCGTCAAGCACAACTTTCCGAGTCGTTCGCTAGATTTTTTACAACTTGGTTTTTCTCACTGGAGTCATCCACTGACTTGTTGTCACAAAATTCCGGTTACCACTTTAATTAGGCAAACTATGGTATTCGTAGAATATATGTATATTAGTGTTCTTTCTGCACACTTATTGCGAATAGAAGTGGGTTATTTTGTAAATTTTAATCACTTAAAAGTAGCTCGAAGTAAAAACAACTCATCTAAACAATTTCACTTTTATTAAACTGTTTTGAGTAACAATATATATATGTATATGTATGTATATATAAATAGATTTATAAAAAGATAGAAAACGCGTCAAAAGCCTGTGTATTTGCAAAAAGTACAAATTGATAATAAAACAAATGATGGCCGCCCGACATCAGCTGATTTGTATGCGGCGAATGGGGTGGGGTGATTTACGCGAGGGTTACCACACGTCCCAAATGATTCCATATTTACTATTTAAGCTAAGGGTGTGTTTATGTGGTAGGTGAATAACATAATATAATTCAGTATGAGATATAGTATAATTCACTCAAAGGTAATATAATATAATCCATGATCCAATAATACAGGTCGTGTTGATATGCCAGCTGATTTTTATTTTTTCTCGAGTTTTGACAATAAAACCATTTTTCAGCACGTTTTTGACTATAAACTCACAAATTACGACAACAAAAAACATGAAAATTTTTTTTGTGTTTGTATGTTTGTCGAGCTGCTACGACCTGCTATAGTTAGATCATGATATAATAGTTCAATGAAGATTATTATATGGGTCAATTTCAAAAAAAACGTACACAACGATTTTTTTATACCCAGGGTACTAGTACTGGTACAAGGGTATATTAATTTTGTCCACATAACGGTACTATGTAACGGCGCAAAATAATCGACTTAGATATAGGGTTCCATATATGAAAGTTCTTAGGTTGAAAAGAGGAATTGATTAAGGCATGTCCGTCCGTCTGTCCGTCTGTCCGTCCGTGTACACTTGAATACAGGTTACTTTCTGGCCAAGGTAGGTTGCTATTGAAAATTCAATATCAGAAGCAGCTACAATGACAAAATTTGCAATATGTATTGATTTAGATGTTCTAAGGCCGCTTTTATCAAATTATTTGAAAAGGGGCGTGGCACCGCCCACATATATTTGAAGAAATTTTCAAATTTTGACTCTCAATAACTTCAGAACAGTTTGTGCTAGTATTACGAAATTTTGTAGAGGGCATACTATTGTTTTGTTAAATTCAGCTATAGAAAATAAACGAAATCGCTTGGCGACCACGCCTACTTTTTTATAAAAGTTATATTGAAAGGAGGTGGAGATATTGAAAAGTCCATATCTAATTAACTGATACCGCTATAATAATATAATTTGGTACATACATCAATTTTCATATTCTTTACAATATTTTTGCAAGGCGTGGTACCGCCCACTTATGAGTCAAGCAATTCTCAAATTCGACTGAAAACTAACGCTGGGTATTTAATGTTCGGTTCACCCGAACTTAGACTTCCTTACTTGTTTTATTTTGTTTTACACACACATCACTGCACTGTACATTACTTTATTTGAAACATACAGTGGAAACTCTTTTTTAATACATCGTTTTTTTTTCTAATAAGTGCGGATGTACAAAGCGTTTGCGTTATATACACATATGAGCCGGTTATTTTGAAAGTGGTTCAAGTCCATTTGTTCTTGAACTGAGATATTTAAGGGTTTGTGTTTGCATTGTTTCAAAAATATTGTTAACAGGTATCAAGTTGTTTTCATGGCTTTGCGGCCGTAAACATGTTAGAATATATAATGTAATACGTTTTATAAACTTTACTAGAAAAATAAGATGTATTTCAGAACCTCGAATGGACTTAAACCACTTTCAAAATTAATAAAATCACTTTTTTGTTTATCAAAAGGAATATAAGTCCACTTCGTGTTCTTTACTCAAATGATTGTAAGTCAATTATTTTACTTAAAATTACTCCACTACCTTTATATGAGTAAAATAAAATTATTACATGGGTTTGACAAGCAAACAACATACTTTCACAATAACATTAGTCAAACTACCCAAAGGAATTGTATATCAAATCGGTTTTGATACTAATTTGATGAAATTAAATAATAGAAATTGTAAATACCTTATTTTTAATGCAGATGAATGTAATACTTAAATGCCATTAACCGTCTGAACGGTTTTAACCTACCAACAAAGCTGTTGAGTTTCATTGGGGACTTTTTATGTTGCGGATCCCATACCCAGCGCACAATTTGAAGTAGGAATTAGCTAAAGGAATATGCCCGTCGGACAGCGCCAGCAGGTTGAATCGTGGATTTTAGTCGCATTTTACGACAGCCATACCAACCGCGGGTATATTGTAACCCCCTAACCCGATTGGTATGAATGTAACAGTTTGAAAATAAATACGGAAGCTTTTAATTTAGATACAGATTTTTCTTCATGTAATGTATTTATTTATGTAACTTTTCACGTTATAACATTTACTGCTTTGTAGTGAATTTTATTGCTGTACTGTGCAATGATTCATTTTTGGGGAATTTTGTACTATAAGACATTCCATATGCAAGTTTTGTTTTTCAGTGGACTTAAACCACTTTCAAAATAAATTTTTTGTTCGTTTCGGTAACTAGCCAATTTTCAAGTGCCCCAAATCATAGCGATTTTAATAATATTAGACTTAAATTGTTTATAAAAGAAAAGATTGTGTATGGCTGTGACTATTGTCATCATTAACTGAATTTTTTTTAAAAATGGACTTGAACCACTTTCAAAATAACCGGCTCATATACATATATATTCACTCTTGGGTGGCTTGTTTTATCATAATATATTAATATTTATAAATTGTATCGAAAATATATTCAATAAACAATTTCACACATTTTCACATATATCCCAATTGCGTAACATTTTTTGGTTTTTTGATATCACAATATTTCGGTTTGGCTATTCAGGGAATTACATATATTCACTGTTTATTTCCCACAGGAACATTAAATCTGTACCGAGATTTCTATCTGTGCAACTTAAACTATCTTTTTCTTCTTTAAATGGCCATCTAACCGCCTGAGCGATTTTGACCGTCCAACATAGCTCGCAAGTCATTTCTTCGTTGCGATAATTGGAGACCCAGCGAGATCGCAGGTCGGTCTCCACTTGGTCCTTCCATCGGAGTGGTGGTCTTCCTCTGCTTCCACCGGCGGGTGGCGATAATTATACCTTCTGGGCTGGAGCGTCGCCGTTCATTCGCACGACTTGGCCTAGCCAGCGAAGCCTCTGCGTTTTAATGTGCTGTACTACGTCGACGACTGCGTAAAGCTCATACAACTCATCATTAAATCTTCTTCGGTACTCGCCGTCGCCAACGCGTAGAGGGCCACAAATCTTTCGCAGAACTTTTCTCTCAAATACTCCCAATGCCGCCTCGTCAGATTTTGTTAGTGTCCACGCCTCTGCACCATATAGCAGGACGGGAGCGATGAGTGACTTGTAGAGTGTGATTTTCGTGCGTCGAGAGAGGACTTTACTTTTCAATTGTCTACTCAGTCCAAGGTAGCATTTATTTGCAAGAGCAATTCTTCGTTGGATTTCTAGGCTGACATTTTTGTTGGAGTTAATGCTGGATCCAAGGTAAATGAAGTCCTTCACTATTTTGAACTCTTTGCTGCCAGCAGTGGCGTGGCTGCCAAAGCGCGAATGCGCTTACTCTTTGCTTGATGACAGCATGTACTTCGTTTTTCCCTCGTTCACCACCAAACCCATTTCCGCTTCTTTTTCTAGTTTGGAGTAGGCAGAGGTTACGGCGCGGTTATTAAGGCCGATAATGTCAATGTCGTCAGCATATGCTAACAGTTGCACGCTTTTATAGAATATTGTTCCAGCGCGGTTAAGTGCTGCAGCTTGTATTATTTGCTCCAGCATCAAATAAGAGAAATCGCACGATATGGGGTCACCTTGTCTGAAACCTCGTTTAGTTTCAAATGGCTCGGAGAGGTCCTTCCAAACTCTGACTGAGCTGGTGGTGTTGCTCAATGTAATTGTGCATAGCCGTATAAGTTTTGCGGGGAAACCAAATTCAGACATAGCGGCATATAGGCAGCTCCTTTTCGTGCTATAGAGAGCGGCTTTAAAATCAACAAAGAGGTGGTGTGTGTCGATTCATTTCTCACGGGTTGTCTCCAGGTTTTGGCGTATTGTAAAAATCTGGTCGATGGTAGATTTTCCAGGTCTGAAGCCACACTAATAAGGTCCAATCAGTCTGTCCACATCAGGCTTCAATCGTTCGCACAATACGCTTGACAAGACCTTATATGCGATATTCAAAATGCTGATTCCGCGATAGTTGGTGCAGTTTGCAGGATCACCTTTCTTGTGGATTGGGCAGAGAACACTAAGATTCCAATCTTCGGGCATGCATTCATCTGACTATATTCTGCACAGAAGCTGGTGCATACGCCTTACCAGCTCCTCTCCGCCATGCTTGAATAGCTCAGCAGGCAAACCATCAGCGCCATTCGCCGAATTTTTTGATAGAATTTTCGGGCATTACTCCCATTGGCTAGCATCTCAAGCTCATTGATTTCACGCTTTTCTGCCGCTCTTTTTTTTCCCGGAAAAGTCGCCTCGCTTCCCTTTTCAACTCGCGGTAGTGTTCACACACACTCCTTGTTGCATTCGATCTTAGCGTTGCCTTGTAGGCTTCGTTCTTTCTTTTCGTTGCAGCTCAGCACTCTTCATCATCGTACCAGTTGCTTCTTCTCGTTCGCAGGAATCCAATTACTTCTTCGGCTGCGGTACGGAGTGCTTCTGTGATGTGCTCCCACTGCTCATGCATTCTACTGTGTTTAATTGTGCTCTCAGAGAGCAGGTGTGAGAGGCGGTCTGCAAAATCATTGGCGGTCTGTTATGATTGCAGCTTTTCGACGTCCAGCTTTAGTTGCTTTTTCCGTTGCACATATTTTGTCGTACAGAGGCGGGTACGTATTTAAGCTGCTATTAGATAGTGATCGGAGTCGATGCTTGGACCTCTTATTGTGCGAACATCTAAAACGCTAGAAGCATGCCGTCCGGGGGACAGCCATTTGGCTTGATGTATCTTCTTGTGCATAAACCTGGTGCTGGCTATGACCATGTCTCGGGCACCGAAGAAGTCGATCAGCCTGTACCTATTTGGCGAAGTCTGATCGTGCAGACTGAACGTCCCGACTGTGGGTCCAAATACACCCTCTTTGCCCACCCTGGCGTTAAAGTCACCAAGCACGTCTTTGATGTCATGACGGGGGCAGCACTCGTATGTTTCCTCCAGGAGCTCGTAGAATGCATCCTTTTCCACGTCGTCTTTCGCTTCCGTCGGAGCGTGGGCGCAGATAAACGAGATGTTAAATAATCGTAGGTACTTTTACGCGGATTGTAGCGAGACGCTCATTCACGGGTGTGAACGACAGAACACGATTACGGAGTCTCTCTTCCACCACAAATCCCACGCCAAATTTGCGCTTGTCGACATGCCCACTCCAGTAAATGTTACAAGATGGTTTGTTGATATTACCTTGCACCGTCCATCGCATCTCCTGTATGGCGGTGATGTCAGCTTTTGCCTTCCTCAGGGCCAAACCAACCGGCCAGCGGCACCTTCCCCATTGAGGGACCGGACATTCCAGGTGCATGCCCTTAAATCATAGTCCTTATTTCATTTGCGGGTGTCGTCACGGGAGGTTGTAATTTAAGTGCACGCTGCTTGTAAACCCCTGGTAAGCCCTTAAACCGGTTATGTTGGAGTGGCCTTGCCAGGTTGTCGCCTTCTCACGTATAGCTCACCACCAAACGGGTGTTCGGTGGCTACCCAGAGGATACTTGGAAGCAAGCGCCCGGAAGTAGTGAGCTGCTTGGACCGCCATGCATGCTGAGGTTGAAAGACTATCCGTACCTGCCGCACCTGCCCCTAAAGTCTCTGAATCTTCCACCAGAGAAAATAATATTCGCCTCACTCCGTGTGACACCGAGGTGTTCAAGTTTGACTACCTTTCTTGGCCAACCTTTAGGGACTTGTTCACGGACATGTATATATTAAAGAAACGCCTTACGCCGGTTGAAAGGTTATATCACCTAAACCAAAAAACTGAAGGGGAGGCAAAAGAAATTGTGCGCAGGTGTCCATTGACAAATGAAGGCTTTACAACGGCCTGGAAAAATCTGAGTGACAGGTACGAAAACAAACGTATCCTAGTCAATACTCAGTTAAAATCACTATTAAGTTTGACGGCAGTCGATAATGAATGCGGAACGTCAATTAAAAAGTTGCAGCGAGATATCAACAATTGCATCTGTTCACTACAATGAAATAAAATTGACATTTCGAATTGGGATGCAATAGTCACTTACTTATGCTCCACGAAACTCCCGGAATGCACTCTGGCTTTATGGTAACAAAACCTAGAGAACAAAACAGAGATTCAGATAGAGAACAAAACAGAAATTCCGCGGACTAACCACTGCAGACAGAATAGCCTACATCAAAACCAACAATTGTTGCTTGAACTGCCTGTCTGCGGGACACACAGTGACTCGATACACAAGTTAATTTAACTGCAGCTCGTGTCACGCAAGGCACAACACCTTACTCCACTTGGCAACAGCTCAGCCAACGGCAACTAACCAGAGGTGGCGTCAAAATGCGTCAGATGATAAGCCCTCAACATCACAGCAGGCTCGAAACAGTCTGGAATCTGAAAAGAGGAAAGATATTAATAACGTCTCGTCTGGTCATGCTAATACTACTAAGGGGGTACTATTAGGAACGGTCCCGGTTAAAATACACTATAATGGGGTCGATTCTTCTGCTAGAGCCGTGTTGTTGTTGTAGGGCCAGTACACTCTTAATTGTCATCGGGCTATTCTAACGGAAGTCCAAGGAAGCGCGCAGTTTCGACAGACCCCCTCTGGTGGGGTAGGGGGGCTCGATATGTAGAAGTTAAACAGAAGTTGTGAAAGGACACCACCCTGCGGAACTCCTTGTCTAATTATTCTAGGTCTACATCTTTCGTTTCGAAACTTCACTGACGCCAGCCGACCGTTTAAATAGTTCGCGGTCCATCGTTTTAGGCAGGAAGCGGTGTCTCCTCCAGGTCTTTAAGGAGTGTGGCATGGTTGACTGTGTCGAAGGCTTTCGACAGATCGAGTGCCACGAGAACCGTCCTGTGGTTTGGTTGGTGTTGGTTCAAACCGAAGTTAATCTGCGTCGTGATGGCATTTAATGGCGATGTTGTGCTATGATTTTTCCGGAAGCCATGTTGATAAATGGCCAGCTGCAGGTTTGCAGTATAGTATGGGAGCAAGATAGCCTCTAACAACTTCACTACCGGCGAGAGGAGAGATATCGGACGATAAGAATCTCCTTGATTCGCCGGCTTCCCAGGGTTTAGCAGGGGGACCACAGTCGCGTGCTTCCAGATATCTGGTATACCGAATGTGGTCAGTGAGAGGTTGAATAGAGCCGCCAAGTACTTGTGAACCTCGTGGCCGAGGTGTTTCAGCAACTTCATGGTAATTCCGTCGGGTCCGAGTGATCTAGAAGGTTTCGCCTTTCTTATAGCTTCGTTAACCTATGCGACGGAGACGACAATGGGCGCGGTTGTGTGTTTGTGTTTGTGCGCACGTCGAATGGCTTTCCTCTTAGCCCTATCCGCAGGAGAATGCAGTATAAATTGGCGGCAAAATGAGCTCGCGCATTTCCTGGGGTCCGATTTGACGCTGTCGCCGAAAGCAATGGCGACCTTGTCATTATATTTGGTCGGGTTGGAAAGGGCCTTAACTGTCGACCATAATTTGCCGACCCCGCCGGAGAGGTTGCATGACTCTAGGCGTTCTTCCACTTTGTCAATTTGTGGTCATTGACAGTCCGACGGATTTCCGCGTTGAGATCTTTTATTCTTGGATCTGCGGGGTGCAAGAGTCTCACTTGGTCATGTTCTCTTGCCATTGCCGCTGCTTCCGCAGGGAAATTCGGCCGAATTTCCGGGATTCAGCCAGCAGGGATGAAGCGGCCGGAGGCTGAATCGATGACTTTGCGAAACTCTTTCTCACCTTTTCGTACGTCCGTCGGTGTCGGTAGGTCGGCGAAGGAGTGCTCTGTAAAGTCCGTGAAGCGGTCCCAGTCCGCTTTACTAAAGTTAATGTACGTTCGTTTTTCTGTCGTTATGAAGTCGGACGGTCAATCTATGTTTAGTAGGATGGTAAGTTTACGTGGTTGATAAGGCCCGCACTTGAAATGGAGATGTCTGGCGAGCTGTGGCAGTTACCTGCCACCCTAGTGGGGGCATCTCCAGTCATTGAACAGAATGCCGAGTTGTCTATTTACCCTGCGAGTGCGTGCCCTCTGCTGTCTGCTGGCAAGTTGGAGTGGCAGAGATCGCCCCTTAGCAATGCACTAATATCAAGGCGATAATCACGGGGACAGCACGTAACAGGTGGGATGTATATATTTATTACTCGCAGGTCGACGTCGCCCGTCCGGACTGCTATGCCCTGGCATTCAAGGGTAGAGACCCTGGGGCCAATGTCCGGGGCAAATAGGTTATACTGTACAGTTTGGTGTGTGATAAATGCAAGGCCGCCCCCATGACGGCTGGGACGGTCTTTCCTATGCACATTGTACCCATCGCGAGTAATTAGTCCGAGTTAGCGTTCAGTTTGGTCTCCTGAATGGCGTTTTAATGTTGTTCGACTTCACAAGGACTGTTATCTCCGCGATATTTCTAGTTAATCCGTTGCAGTTCAGCTCCAGGATTTTGAAGTGTGTCGGGAGGGAAGGTGAAGGCATGCTGGGAGTAAGGGACGGATGTGGTTGCCTAGATGGAGGTAGCCAAGCTGTGTCGCAGTCTAGGGTTCAGCGTGCCTTGGCCGATGTTATATGGCGTGGAGGCCGGCTGAGTTCTGCAGCAAAGGGCTATAAATGTATCCGTCCATAGGTTCCTGTTTGCAAGCCCAGAGCACATATGGATGTGGCATAGGCCAAGGCAGTTATTACATTTAACCGATGCCGGAGGCGTATATAATCTTTGCCGACAGACAGTGCACATGGTGAAAGGTACGAGGAGGTTATGTTCCTGACCCACGTGCATGCTGGAAGTAGAGGGGTACGAAAGTGGGACTGACGCTCGGCGTTGTATGAACCTTGTCTATTTCGAAGGGGTGTTGGATGGCCGTGCGAGGTGGAAGCGCTGGTGAGCGTGAGCGGCAGTCGGTGAGGCGGGAGCAGCAGAACTGCTAGTCCTGGAGACCGGGTCACTGTTGGGCCATTTGATAATGGTAGGTGCGATGTATGTACGCCGGAGCGACAAGAACCGCGGGACGCACTTGTACGAGAAAAAAAATGCTGCCTCAGAAGTACTGAAAAAGTACGGGTTCTGGGGATGGCAGGGTTAAGCCCTGAGCATCCAGATCTGTGAAGCCATCTCTTGCATTTACTGCATTGAACGGAATGTGAACGTTTGACATATATTTTCTTCCAGCAGACGCAGCAGATCTAGTATCTTGGTCCGGGTTTGGATTCGATACCAGCCCATAACAAAAGACATTGCAGCAACCCTGCTGCAAGGGATTGCTCCGGGGATGACAATTTAGGAGTGGGACTGGACAAATTGGACAGGGTTACACTGAAATAACAGCCCTTGGTCGGGTAAAACCCGAATGTGCTAGAGTCCTGATTGACTCCGGTTCAAAATGCTCATTCATAACAGAAAGACTGAAGCGTAGAATAAACCTCCCATCAAAACGCTTGCACGTACAACTTTCCGAGATAAACAACACGCTTTCAGCACAGGTGAACGAGTCATTCTCCATTCAACTAGGCTCCTTAACCGACCCCTTAGTTAGCATCGATACAGTGGTCTTAGTCCTACCCCAATTAACGGGGGATCTTCCTACTTGCCAAGTGTGCGCAATGACACGGAAGGCATTCCCTGTCTAATTCTGGTGGATAAGAGGTTCTTCATTAATGAACCAGTCGACCTCACCCTAGGAGGCGACATTTACCCCCAAGTTATTCTAACCCCTAACCAACCAACACACGGGTATCATTTTTCAACGAAGTAAACCTGGACAAGCAGCTAACCGCTTTCTGGGAGTTGGAGGACGTCCCTTAGAAAAGGGCACTAAATGAAGACAACGCCTATTGCGAGGCACTTTTCAAAGCCACTAAGAAACGGAACTCCTTTGGGAAATATATCCTCGCCCTTCCTTTTAAAGAAGATTTCCCTAACAACATTTGATTACGGCGTTCTCTAAAGGGCGAGTGCTCCCAACTCTATAGAAATAAGACGCGCCTAGCGAAAACTCCGGCCTTACAAACCGAGTATAATCGAGTTTTCGTAGAATAAAAAACGTTAGGACATATGTCAAGGGTTCCAGCTATCATACCACCCCATTGCTACTTCTTACCCCTAAATGCGGTTATAAAAGAAGAAAGCACCACAGCAAAGGTTCGGGTGGTATTCAATGCTTCGTGTCCTACTGCCAATGGCACAAGCATAAATGACGTATTTCATACAGGCCCAGTTCTTCAGGCCGATCTGACCATCCTACTTCTTCGATGGCAATTTTTCAAGTATGTTTTCAATAGCGACATTGAGAAAATGTACCGCCAGATATGGGTAAAACCCAATCAGACACAGTTCTAAAGAATAGTTTTTCGGCCCAATACAGGGGATCCCATACGAGTCTATGAATTACGGCAGCAGATATTCTTCGGACAGGCATGTACGTCGGCGACGTGCTTGCAGGGGGACATAGAATAGAGTCAGCAATCCAAGCTCGTGATGAAATCTCGCACGCATTGCAATAAGCGGGATTTTCCCTCCGAAAATGGACGTCGAACTGCGGCAAAATATTGCAAGGCATACCCAAACCTCATCGTCTACATGAGGACTTCCTGGAGTTCGAGGATTCATTGGTCCTACTACTATCCGGAAACGATGGCGAAAACTAGTTCTATTCCACTTCTCAATCTCCCGAATTCCATTTCTAATTACTTAACGAACTAGCGAGGTCATAGTTTAGTCGAAGCGACTTAACAAAAAGTCAGTCCGACATCTCACAAGAAAATCAATGCACTCGCTGCTGATTTTTTTTTCTCATGTGGTGAGGTGAAATCTGGGTAACTAATATGCTTTTCATTGCCGAGAGTGTTGGTGAGGATGATTATGTATGCCAGAACGTTATTAAGTTATTTAACTATAATGTGGCATAACACAACTTACATTTAGAGATTTGGATATTTGAATATCTCCTTTTCCATGGTTTTTCATTATTTCCGTCCACACCTGCTATTTCATTTACACAGCAAAATGGAAAATATACATAGTTACATCGTGGATTTTCTTTCGCCGGTTTGCGCAGCCGATTGGTAAAGGGTTTTACGTTAAATGTGTTCACGGATGTCGCGTTATATCTGTCTCCACCTTTGCACTGCCAGGTGAGACATACGTCAGCAATTGGATGTGGCAGCACAGAATGGCTGATTACCTCGGTAGATTCGCAAATGTGGGTGATTTACAAGCTGATAGACCACGATGTCCTTCAGCTGATTATGCGTCACTACAAGAACCAGCAACCAGTTGCACAATACTGCAACCAGTTGCACAATACTGCATTTACGAACTAGCCCAACCTTTTAAGTTTCGGAAAAATTCCTTTCAAACAAAATTTTATCGACGTTAGAAGTAAAATAGCTTTTGTACATCTATAATTTTCAAGAAGTTTGTAAAAGTTTTCCGAAGTTTGTTCTTATCTAGGATAATTATTTTATACGCGTTACCGATGACTACTAGAGTCGGTCGTGTATATTTAGTATATGAGTTAGATATTTAACCCGTGCAATCTATGCACTTGCAAAATATACTCCGTTTTATTACTAGATGGGTTACAGGGATGGGATGGGAACAGCTTTTGAGCTTAGTTGTAGTTGATATAGCAGATTCGCATAAGTTTTTGTTTTTGGACAATTTTACAAGATACTTAAAATGTTTACTTCTGTATATAACTATGTCATAGACTATTGTAAGTGAAGTAACACTGGAGTTTAGCGTGTGATCCAAAAGTGAGTGTTTATTAAAAATTCTTTCTCTTTTTATACAAATTATTGACTTACACGTATAAGCTTAAACACTAATACTTACAAACTACTTTCCTAATGTGTAAATATATATTCAGCACATGCAGTGTCAGCTGATGCTCAGTGTCCCAGTAGGCCACCGAAGGTGGAAATCTTGAATACTTTCAGCCTTACTCTTCACCAGCGGAGCATAACAACTTCCATGACTTTTCCCCATGACTAACGCACGGCGATGGCCGCCTACGCATGAATGACTTTGTATAGTACAAAAAGGAATGAAGAGTGATCGTTCGGAAATAATCGTGCGTACATGCTAATATAGCTGCATTTTTCATTTGGTTGTTATGATACATACGTTAGGTGGAAGGAAGGTAAGATAGTGAGTATACGAACCAGCTCAGTATATAACTCCTTCATACCTGAAAATAGCAGCAGACCTCACTTCACAGCTGCCAGTTTCATGTACTCGTCAGTAGCTCTGACCACACGCGTAATTTTTTTTTATAACATTAGCGCTTACGACACTTTTTATCACTGAAAACAGGTTTAAAAAAATCATTTTTCGCAATCATATTTGTTACTGCTTTTGTACCCGACATCTTCCTAAAGATGCTGAATTCGTAGCTGCTCACAGCCTTACTTTGTCATCTGATAACTTCGGCTTCTCCTACTTTAAGCTGCTATAGTAAGGTGGAAAATGAGATACTCAAAAATGTCATGACCAGCTAACACATTTTAGCAGCACCTGCGATGAGCCTAACAAAATCATGCATGCTGGAATGAATAACTCAAGTAGGACCTAACGAAAATTCCTGGTGGGGTCCCGTAGGGATGTATAATATGTAGATATGTACATGTGTAAATATGTGAATGTCTAGCGTCAGAATTTGCGATCAACCGCTGTCATATGTAACCAAATATGCGGCATGTGCTAGTGAAGTTGAACTCCCGTTGAGTTCATGATTTATCTAGGTCACTAGTGTTTGTTTATTGTGACGAAATATTCTGAAGTCAACAGCCTGTTCGTCACACTACACCATCCACCTTAAGAATAGTCATATATAATTGGTTGAAATTGGTTATGACTATTAATAAGTGCTTTTTGTGTTTCTTTTTTTTTTCAACATACTGACTTTGTTTATGTGTGTTCGTGTGCATATTTACATATATTACTTTGAGTAATCTGGAGTGCTTTATTTTAGATTTTTTTTTTTGTATTACTACGGGTGTTATACTGGTTTAAGTCTATACTACTACGGGTGTTATACTGGTTTAAGTCTCTTTTTATGAATTATTATTTGTTTATTACTATCGCCTATGTTATGTGGTACTAATGTAAAATTATTATTTATATCTGTACTTTTAACCTTACATTTTCCTTTATATCTACTATCTAACTTATGGGAGGCCTCTTCTCTAACTAATACTAAATCTCCTATATTTATCTCCTTACTATAACTACTTTTATCATAATTAAACTTTTGTTTTTCTTTAGCCTCTTGGACTAATTTTCTAGCTCTCTGCTGTGCTATCTGGAGTCTTTATTTTATTTGTTTGTCATAAGCCTCGTGATTGTACAGTGGGCTGATTTTATTTTCTTCTAAAAATTCGTAATTTGGTGGATTTTTCCCAAATATGAGCTCAAACGGGCAATATTTATGTATGGTACATGGCGTTGTATTGTAACAATACGCGAAGTACTTAAGGTATTCATCCCAATCGTCTTTGTCACTGGATATGTACGAGCGTACATATTCATTGAATGTTCGGTGACTGCGTTCTACTTTACCCAAGGTTTGATGATGGTAGGGTGTTGAGGTTTTATGCTAAATTTTTAGTTATTTACACAGTTTTTTGAATAAGTTGTATTTATTCGGTGCCCATGTCTGTCATAATTGATTTTATGTGTCCATAAATCAAAATGATGTTTTCAAACACGGCCTTAACAACTGTTGTTGCGTGTTTGCTTGGGACTGGAATCGCTACCAAGTATTTTGTTAGATCGCATATAATGGTAACTGCATATTCGTTTCCATTTATCGATTTCCGTAATGGTCCGACTGTACCGATTTGTACAACGCCTTCGGAGGTGTCTCCTTTATTGTCATTGGCTCTTTTATGTGTTTTATTTTTCTTGCAGTGGATGCGGTTCTTTATATATTTTCTTATTTCATTTTTCATATTCAGTCGGCTATATCTCTGCTTGATCTTGTCTGTCATGCGATTTATTCCTGGGTGGCCACCACTCATAGGATCGTCATGATATTTTTGCAGAATTTCTTCTATTTTCCCGGGATCTGTCACATCTATAACCTGTGGGGCTAGTGCTATTGTTAGGTTTTTGAGAACCTCATTACCCATTTCAATAAATTTTCCTACTGCAGTATAATTATTTTTGAACAATTTGTCCCCTAAGGTCAACTGTATTTGTACAAGTCCTAAATTGCCGGCTTTGTTTTCGAGCCTGGTAAAGAATTGTCCTAAGTCAATCTTATCCTCAACAATTAGGTTGCTTGTATCAATATTGCTACAAATTTTCTTTCCTTTTTTGAAATAAAATTTCGGAGGAGAGAAAACGAGCTCGACTAGTCTTTTTACTTCAAATTTATTTAGCGCTTCATATATTTTGGGGTTCTCTTTGTGACTTTGTTTATCTTCAACTTTAGTGTTGGTATTTTTTGCTGCTGATCTTGTTTTTACTCTTAGTATTTTACTTGCTTCCACTGACATATCTTTTAAATTTGTAATTGTTATGCGGGACAATGCATCCGCAATGTGGTTTTCTTTTCCTGCGATGTACTCCACTTCAAAATCGTACTCTTCTAAGCCGAGTCGTACGCGTGTTAATTTAGATGAAGGACTCCTCATTGAGAACAGGTATGTTAAAGGACGGTGGTCAGTTTTAACTAGGAATTTTCTGCCATAGACGTATGGTCTGAAGAAAGTTACGGCCCAGTGGATTTCGGCTAGTTCTTTCTCTATTGTCGCTTTGTTGGTTTCGCCTTTTGTAAATGACCTAGAGGCGTAAGCGATTGGTAACTGTATGCCATTGTGCTCTTGGCTAAGGACTGCTCCGCAAGCGTCTCCACTTGCATCTGTTGTAATGCAGAATTGTTTATCGAAGTCTGGGTATTGCAAAATTTTTGGACTGATTAATGCTTCCTTTAAGTAGACAAAAGCTTTTTCGCATTCTTCTGTCCAATCGAAGGAAACATTCTTTTTGCAAAGTCTAGTTAATTTTCTTGAGTGTTCTGCGAAATTAGGTACAAATCTTCTGTAGTAATTGCAGAAGGCTACGAATCTTTTGACTTCGTCTGCTGTTTTTGGTGTTGGATACTTTTGAACTGTTTCAAATTTGCTTGGGTCCGGCAATATTCCTTTGTTTGTACATTTATGGCCTAAATAAGTTACTTCTTGGTTGAAAAATAGACATTTGTGTGGATGCAATTTTAGATTATATTTTCTACAAGTGGAGAACACGTCTCTTAAATTTTTTAGCATGTGGTTTTCAGAACAGTCTAATACAACCAAGTCATCCATGTAGAGGAAGGCTTGGGATGGTTTGAGCCCAGCGAATGCTAGGGTCATCATTCTTTGGAATGAATTTGGTGCTACTTTTAATCCATATGGTAGTCTTTTGAACCTGTATGTGCCGTTTTCAGCTGTGAATAAGGTGATTTCTCTCGAGTGTAATTCTATTTGGTGGAAACCTGCCATGAGGTCTAGGCATTAAAAATATTTTGCTCTACCAAGTTAGTCTAGAATATCATCAATTCTTGGGAGTGGGAATTTGCTGCTGCTAACTTTTTGTTAACTTGTCTGTAGTCAACCACCAATCTATATCTTTTTTCTGTGCTTCCTGGGAGCGATTTTTTAGGAACCAGTAAGATTGGGCTATTGTACTCTGATATAGAGGGTTCTATTATGTCATCGTCGATTAACTTATTAATATGTTTGCTGATTTCTCCTTTTTGTGTCTGCGGTAGTCTATAATTTTTTATGTAAACAGGGGTGTCATCCTTCATGTGTAATTTTTGTTCGTAAAAGTGGTTTGATGAAATTGGTTCTGTTTCTAGTGCAAATATGTCTAAGAATTCTGTGCATAATGATGTTAACTGAGGGTTGACGAAATTTGGAAAATTTTTGGTTAGTCTTTTTAGTTTTTCTGTATTGTTGCTTTTTTCCTTATGTGTGTATTCGTCTAGATTTTCGGTGTCGATTTTGTAGTTTTCAATATTTGCGTTTTTATGTGTTCTGTTGATATTTCTAACGAAAGTTTGATCTGTGTTTGTATTTGCTATGAAGATGCCTTCTGATAATTGTTGGTGTGGTATACAAATGTTTTTGTTATTTGTAATTACTTTAACTTGCCTGATGACTTCCGACCTAGCTGGGATCGTGATTGTATTGACAGACCGACAATTTGTTAGGTTCATAGTTATTGTTTGTGGGAAATGGTATGGTCTTAGGATTAATTTATCCTCTGTTTCACCATAGTCTAAAATGCAATTGTATTTCTTTATAAAGTCTAGTCCTATTATTCCATCGCATGGAATTGGGAGATTGTCTTCTACGACATGAAATTTATGGTAAGTTAGAAGGTCATCGCATTTTAAGTCCGCTTTAACTGTACCTAGTGTGCTAGTTATACCCTGACCAATGCCCTTTAAAACTGTTATTTCGTCTGTATTTATCTTATTATTACTGCTAATTTGATGTTTTTTAATAATGGAGATATCGGCTCCTGTGTCAATTAAGAAATTTGAGATTGAATTATTTAATGATGTCCTTGTAGATATAAAACTGTTTAGGTGTAGGTTTAGTACACATATTTTTCTATTTATTGGTCTTGAAGTGGAGTCACTTGGTTTTCCGTCTGGTTGCAACTGCGCGTTGCGTGTCTGGCTATAGGGTCTGTTGCCATTCTGTGCTTGTGCTCCTCTCTGGGAATTGTTGTTTTGTCTAAAGTTATTGTTGTATCTTGGTTGCGGTCTGAATCTCTTGCCTCTGTAACCTCCACGGAAACTACTTCGGTATTGACCTTGTCGTTGTACATTCAGAATTGTGTTTGAACTGCCTGTTGTTTCAGTGCAGCTGTTGGTGAATTTAGAAATTGCGTCGTTCATTGTGGTGAACGTTCCAGCTTGCATGATCATTATGGCCTTGTCATTGGAGCTGTTTTTACACATAGCTTTGACTGCTACTTGTGTTGAATATTTCGTTGCCAAGTCTGGGTTGAAGCCATCCGAAATATAAGCTCCTTCCAATGACCTGGTAATTTTTTCTATTTCCGCTGTATATTGATTTGCAGTTTTACTGCGTTGTTGGATGTTCAGGAGTTTTGCTGTTAAAACTTTTACTGATTCTCCTTTTACTGCAGATTTTAATTTTGATTTTATTTGGGTTATCGTGTTTTCAGTACTAATAACTTGTACTAATACTTGTTACCGCTAAGGCTTCGTGGGCTTCTTTGATTTGATCGAGTATGTCAAGGGCGTCTAAGAAACTTTGTAAGTTCTCTGGCTTACCATCAAACTCTGGTAGCACTGATGAGGCAGTTTTAATAAAGTCCACAATGGTTTGTGGCATTGTGACGTTTTGGTTTTGGGTAATTACCGGTTTATTGTCTCCTATAGATGAGGATTGGCTCGGAACGGGTGATGGGGTCCGGTTCTGTGTAGGATCTTATGTTATTAAATTGAAATCGATGACGATTTCCTTCTCCACTGTGGTGGGTATTGTTACTTCAATATTGTATCTAGCTAAGGAGGCCACCAATTTATCTCGTACCGTGGAAAAAAATTGGTAGGCTTCGTTTTGGTGTTCTTTTGTAAGTAAGCTGTTTACACTATTGACCACCAGTCTTATGCTATTTAAAGCTTCTAATATTGAAGTGAAATGTCTAATTATCGTTTCCGTTTTGATTGGGATGGTCTTGTTTATGCATTTGTATGCTTTATTCATTTCTTGGTGTACAAGAATTTAAAGAAAAATAATTTTGTTTGTGTTTATATGCGTTGCTGTACGTTATTCAATTGTCTAATTTTATTCTTTATGCAATTTTTCGTAAGAATTGCGATTGTGACAATTAAAAGCGCAATTACGCATACGTAAATAGTTGGCCACAGTTTCTTCTGTGACAATTTTTTGCTCGTATTTTACTACTTGGTTATCCAAGTTCTTTTTGTCTGAATTTTCCTTACCGACTTCATATCCTGCCAAACCTATAAGTATCGCATGTAGAGCGGTTTTCCACCATGCCATTTTTAATTAGTAGATAAAAGATTTTTATTTTTTTTCAATGAGAAAATTTTTATTTATTTATTTTGTATTTCTTAGCTCTTTTATTTCTTTTTGTAAGTTTGCTCTTTCTGTGGCGCTAGTGGCCAAATTTAGTTTTACATATGTTAGTGCTAATTCTTTCCTCTTTCTGAAAGCTTTGCCCCCTCTTTTCCTGTGTGGGGTTTTTGCTGGGGATGGTATTTTGGGTGTCTCTATTTCTTTGCAGATTCTATTCCGTTGCCCATATTCTTCTATGGAGATCGGTTTCGGTCCCAGTTTTGTCTTGCTTTCTTCCTGAAGTAATTTAGTGGAAATTGCTATTAATTCTTTAACTGTGTCTTCGCATTTTTTGAAAACCCTGTCAAATTCTTCTTTTGTAGAAATCTCTTGCATCGCTACTCCGTTTACTCTAACAAAAAATTTTCTACTAAATATAAACTTTTTTTTTTTAAATATTTTTTAATTATTTAACCAATTTTGATTTTTTCCTAAACAAAAATTTTCATTTTTGCTAATTGTTAGGCTGCCGTGTGGCTTGCCGGAATTTGTTCTAAAAATTTTTGATGGTTGATGTTTTGAAGGTTGAGCTTGTGGTGAAGGTGTAAGGATCACCATCCTTTTTCAGTTCCACGGTGGGGCTAATGCTGTTACCCATTTTACGTAAAACCATTCCAACACTTATATTTATGCTGCCAGTCTTCTGGATGTCTTCTGTTTGGTGTTGGAAGGTTCATTCAAAAACATTTGAAAAGAAGTCCAAATATGGCCGCAACACTTGTCAACGCTATATAAAATATCAGAATTTGCTTCTCGCCTGCTGTCCTGGCGGGATTATGACTGGCTGATATTAAGCCTGGTCTGGATCCCCATGTAAGTGAACTAACACTGGAGTTTAGCGTGTGATCCAAAAGTGAGTGTTTATTAAAAATTCTTTCTCTTTTTATACAAATTATTGACTTACACGTATAAGCTTAAACGGTAATACTTACAAACTACTTTCCTAATGTGTAAATATGTATAATATGTAGATATGTACATGTGTAAATATGTGAATGTCTAGCGTCAGCATTTTGCGATCAAGTGCTGTCATATGTAACCAAATATGCGGCATGTGCTAGTGAAGTTGAACTCCCGCTAAGTTCATGATTTATCTAGGTCACTAGTGTTTGTTTATTGTGACGAAATATTCTGAAGTCAACAGCCTGTTCGTCACACTATACTATGTCTTATATGTGTATGTCTAAATAAATTAAAATTAAATTAAATAATTAAATAATTGCAACACCTTATAATAATTGTGGACTATACTATTAAGCACAGCTATTAATAATTTCAAAATATGATTATAAATGAGCAATTTGAGGTCAACGAAAGTACGTCGTTATATTCTACGTATCTCCGAAATTTTGACGTCGATTCGACACGGATTAGTTCTAATATTAAAAAGAATTTTAGAGAGGTACTGCATGCTAAAATCCGAGAAATAAAAGTTGAGTATAAGATAAGCCTAATGTACATATGTTGACGATGTAAAACTATTTAAGGCATAGTATATCTCAATGGGAAATTTCCCTCAAATGGATTAACACTACTACTTAGTTACTTTCTGTTAAAAAACTATATGCGTCTTAATCTGGGCAAATTTAAATTAAATTCATTAAATTCACGTCGGTATTTACAGCCCGCTTCTTATAAAATTTACAACCACAGTCTTGAACATATACAGGGTTTTGTCGACTTGGGTGTGACGATGAAGTGCAAACTAAGTTTTAGTTCTCATATTGAGCTTACGAGCTGAATATTTTTTCTGTAGCTACTAGTCAGCTGCTCGATCTCGACGTTTAACGAACCTCCGCCTTTAAAGCACTCGACAAATTGGATCCACGCGTTATGATTATACGTTATGATTACTTTTATTATTGAAGATATTACTTTCAAGTATTAGTTTCTCGACATTCGATTTAATCGCTCTATTGGCAGAATTATTTTCACCATGTTATTTTTTAATTTTGATTTCTTCTTTTATTATTTTGTCTTTGCAATGATAGTTCAGTCAACAAAAATGTCAATAATTTTCTTCATAGTATTTTGATTCGATTAACCTTTTGAATAAACGGGTAAGAGTATTTTACCAATAAGATGTCTCTAGCGAGAATTGCGTATGGCGGCAACAAAACCAACCATTGGGGCAACAAAACCAACCATTGGGGCCAATGGCCTTTTATGTGTATATTTAAAAATAGGAATAAGTGTATTCCATTTAATAACTACTTACCATACCGCCATTTTCTTCGCATAAATAATGGAAAAGGTTTTCATGCAGACATGTGTACTGGACGTGATAGGGAGCGACCTTCTCTTCTCCTTTTATTTCAACAGAGATATGTAGGCGTATGGCCCCAGACACAGCTGATTTGTCCGTTCTTTTCTCCAAATTGTACCAAACATCCATTTCACCAGAGAGGGTACGGACTTCTATAATGGTCTGACCCAAAAAATCATCCGATTCACGAGTCAATTTTTGACGTAATTTCGATTTCAAGTCATTATCTTCGTCCCAAACCCGAACTTTTATACGATCAGATGAGTTATGACATTCGCTAATATTTGTTGATCATTTTGTGGAAAATTGTTTGAAGTGCGTATCATATTTGGAAGATTTTGTTGCGACGTGTTGTTGCGAGCATGAAAAGAACAAATAGCTTTTGATAACATATGTACTTAAGATTTTATTGAATATAAGGTAACTTAAATATATAAATTAAATAACTGTAATTTGATATAGTAGTTTTGTACACCAGTTTGCATGTTACTTAAATTATATTATCGTAGCACTTATTTGCGTTTTTTCTGGATCCTGTATTTTGTTACAAGCCGTCTCATCACCAGAGACGTGAAAACACAAAATGTTGGTGTTTAAGCGACATACCCTGCTAGAGCATGCTGATGAATACTCCAATACTTTACAAAATTTTTGACAGTACCTATACAACTGCAAATCATTTTATTCTGTTCCTTTTTAGATTGACAGTTCTTAACCAAAAACTCTCAGTCCTTTCGAGAAATAGACGTGGAATTAAATAAAAAATATCCCAAAATTAGTAATAAATTGTTTTGTGTGCTATATTCAGTTGGTTTTTGTATAAAAAGTTCGAAATGAAAAAAAAAGCATTTGAACAACTGTCTTAGTATGGAAAAACGGCTCTTTGAAGCCAAAGTAGAGAAATTTAGAAACTTGCTCGAAGCTGAAAATGCGGAATGTGTGGTTTCATTAATTAGTGAGGATATGTTTCCTGTGCCTCGAATTGCAATTTTGGAAGAGCATAATTATGCCCTGCGTGTTAGTGGTGTTGAGAGTGAAAGATGTGTGTTGAGCCACCCTGTATTTGAATGACATTTTACCATTGCACATGTCATAATTTCTTAATTTTATTTTATTTGCATTCATCTGTGTTTTATTTACTTGCATGTATCTCACTTGCATACATACATATACACGTTACAAAGTACGAACGGAAAAATTTGCCGAGTAGAAATGAAATGCATTCGACTGAGCAGCGGTCATTTTAGAAGCAGATCGTTGAAGCAGCCAGACGTCATTACAATTGTGAAACAAGCCAACAGCAATACCAACCAAACCATACAACACAACCAGCTACAAGAAGCAGAAACAACAACAACCTATATAAATTCAGTTTCATTTAAACAATTTAAATATTTTTTTATAGTTTTACGCAAAGTTATATTTCACTTTATAATTTTAAAAAATAATTATCAAATCTAAAATATATTAATCAGTAGTATTGAATATACAACTCAACAGTTTTCACAATTAATACGCCAGAAGCACATAATTACAATTTGCGAAGCCGGCCACTCGAACAGCGGCGAACCACCAGTGAAGAAGATTCGTCACAACAGCCGGTTCTACGTACCGGAATGACCCGGGTTTTACCCGGCCAAGGGCTGTTATTTCAGTGTAACCCTGTCCAATTTGTCCAATCCCACTCCTAAATTGTCATCCTCGGAGCAATCCCTTGTAGCAGGGTTGCTCCAATGTCTCTTGCTACGGGCTGGTATCGAATCCAACCCCGGACCGACAGACTGGATCTGCTGCGTCTGCTGGAAGAAAATATATGTTAAACGTTCACATTCCGTTCAATGCAGTAAATGCAAGAGATGGTTGCATAGATCTGGATGCTCAGGGCTTAACCCTGCCATCCCCAGAACCCGTACTTTTTTCAGTACTTGTGAGGCACCATGTTGTTCGCGCACACGCGCGTCCCGCGGTTCTCGACGCTCCGGCGCACACACACCGCAAGTACCATCATCAAATGGCCACAACAGTGGCCCGGTCTTCACGACCTGCAGCCTTGCTGCTCCCGCCTCACCTCAGTCCCCACTCTCGTCCCCCCCTACTTCCAGCATGCACGTGGGTCAGGAACATAACCTCCTCGTACCTTTCACCACGTGCACCGTTTATCGGCAAAGACTATATACGCCTGCGGCATCGGTTAAGTGCAATAACTGCCTTGGCCTGTGCCACATCCATATGTGCTCTGGGCTCGCAAACAGGAACCTTTGGACGGATGCATTTATTGCCCCTTGCTGCAGTACTCAGCCGCCCTCCACGCCACACAACATCGGCCAAGACGCGCTGAACCCTAGACTGCGTCACAGCTTGGGACTATGCCCACCTCCACCTAGGCAACCGCATCCGTCCCTTACCCCCAGCATGCCTCCACACTCCCTCCCGACACACTTCAAAATCCTACAGCTGAACTGCAACGGGTTAGCTGGAAAGATCGCGGAGATAACAGACTTTATGAAGTCGAACAACATTAAACTGGCCGCCATTCAGGAGACCAAACTGAATGCTAACTCGGACTTACCTACTCGTGATGGGTACAATGTACATAGGAAAGACCGTCCCAGCGGTCATGGGGGCGGCCTCGCATTCATTACACACCATACTGTACAATATAATCTGTTTGCCCCTGACGTTGACCCCAGGGACTCTACCCTTGAATGCCAGGGCATAGCAGTCCGGATAGGCGACGTCGACCTGCGAGTGTTAAATATATACATTCCCCCTGTTACGTGCTGTCCCCGTGATTATCGCCCTGATATTAGTGCGTTGCTAAGGGGCGATAACTGCCTCATCTTAGGTGATTTCAACGCACATCACGATCTCTGGCACTCCAACTTGCCAGCAGATAGCAGAGGGCACGCACTCGCAGAGCAAATAGATAATTCGGCATTCTGTACATTGAATGGAGATGCCCCCACTAGGGTGGCAGGTAGCTGCCACAGTTCGCCAGACATCTTTGTTTCAAGTGCGGGCCTTATCAACCACGTTAACTGGCAACCTATGCGACAGAAAAACGAACGTACATCAAATTCAGTAAAGCGGACTGGGACCGCTTCGGCAAATTATGGTCGACAGTCAAGGCCCTATCCAACCCGACCAAATACAATGACAAGGTCGCCATTGCTTTCGGCGATAACGTCAAGTCGGACCCCAGGAAGTGCGCGAGCGCATTCTGCCGGCAATTTATACTGCATTCTCCTGCGGATAGGGCTAAGAGAAAAGCCATCCGACGCGCGCACAAACACAAACACACAGCCGCGCCCATTGTCGTCTCCGCTGCAGAGGTCAAGGAAGCTATAAGGAAGGCTAAACCTTCAAGATCACTCGGACCCGACGGAATGGCCATGAAGATGCTGAAACACCTAGGCCACGAGGGGCACAAGTACTTGGCGGCTCTATTCAACCTCTCACTGTCCACCTTCGTTATACCAGATATCTGGAATCATGCGACTGTGGTCCCCCTCCTAAAACCTGGGAAGCCGGCAAATCAAGGAGACTCTTATCGTCCGATATCTCTCCTTTCGCCGGTAGTGAAGTTGTTAGAGGCTATTCTGCTCCCATATTATACTGCAAACCTGCAGCTGGCCAATCATCAACATGGCTTCCGTAAAAATCATAGCACAACATCAGCTTTGAACGCCCGCACGACGCAGATTAACTTCGGTTTGAACCAACACCAACCAAACCACAGGACGGTTCTCGTGTCACTTGACCTGTCGAAAGCCTTCGACACAGTCAACCACGCCACACTCCTTGAAGACCTGGAGGAGACACCGCTTCCTGCCGGCCTAAAACGATGGACCGCCAACTACTTGAACGGTCGGCTGGCCTCAGTGCAGTTTCGAAACGAGAGATGTAGACCTAGAAGAATTAGACAAGGGGTTCCGCAGGGTGGTGTTCTTTCACCCCTTCTGTTTAACTTCTACATCTCGAGCCTCCCTCCCCCACCAGAGAGGTTCTCCATCGTTTCGTACGCTGACGACTGCACTGTGATGGCCACGGGCAAAGGACCTTCCACGGACGAACTTTGTACTAGACTGAACGACTACCTGCGCGACCTTTCCTGCTTCTTCACAGAGCGGAACCTGACTCTTTCCCCGACTAAATCTACGGCGACGTTGTTCACCACGTGGACTGCGCAGATGGGGCAGGAGTTGAATGTCCACGTAGATGGTGTTCCACTACCTACTGTCAACCACCCCAAAATTCTAGGGGTTACATTCGACAATAGCCTCACCTTCGCTAACCATGCCACCGCAATAGCTTCAAAGGTACAAAGCCGCAACAAGATCCTCAAGTCACTGGCCGGCAGTACTTGGGGCAAAGACAAAGAAACGTTGCTGGTCACCTATAAGGCTATTGGCCGACCGGTTATTTATTATGCTGCGCCCATATGGTCGCCTAACCTTCACGACACCAACTGGAGGAAATTGCAGGTCTGCCAAAACACCGCCATCAGAACTGCGACGGGTTGTTTGCTTATGTCTCCTGAGTCTCATCTCCACCAGGAGGCTCAAATGCTCAACGTTCACGAGCATGCGGAACTTTTAAGTAGGCAGTTCCTTCTGAACTGCCACCGTCCCAGTCATCCAAATCGACAGCTATTGGATGAAACTCCGCCCCCTAGAGACATAAGGAAGCATCTCCGAAAGCATTATGATGAGATCCGGCATCACATCTCGTTGCCGTTTGATCTGCGGGACCCTAGGCGGGCCCTAAAGGACCTCCACACTGAGTCGGTGGACAGATCCCTCAGATCCCGGCCTGTGAACCCCGTTATTGGTGCCCAACCACCCGTTCTTGCTGAGGAAGAACGTGTCCTTCCGAGGGAGACTAGAGTCATGCTGGCTCAACGTCGGTCTGGATATTGCAATAGGCTGAACTCCTATTTGTCCAGACTGAACCCTACCATACCGAACACATGCCCACGACACGCAACATCTCTTTTCGTGTTCTTCGGAACACACTCTTCTAACTCCCTTATCACTTTGGTCCAACCCTGTTGAAACAGCGCGTTTCCTTGGACTTCCGTTAGAAGAGCCCGATGACAACTAGGAGTGTTCTGGCCCTTTGGGCAGGGCGAAGCACTGCTAACAACAACAACAAGATTCGTCATTTGAAAACACCATGTCTAAAGCAGGCGATGATGCAGGGGTTAGTGCTGACAGCATGAATACCATAATCGCAGCACTAAACGCGTTGAAGGCAGCAGTGGAAGGGATAAAAAATAGTACAAGCGAAAGTCAGCGTGATATAATTCGTTTGCGAGAAGAACTTCAGAATCATACTGCTGATTAGAATCAAGGAGCACACAGTGTGCCAAGGCAAGTCATGCCACAGGAAAGCGTAAGTGACAGTCAGGTAGAGCAAAACGAGTCAGGGCAAGTCATGCCGCTGCAGGTTTGTGAAAGTGGCAGTCAGGCAATGCAAAGTGAGTCAAGGCAAGTCATGCGGGGCCATTCAGGGCTTTCGGCTATCGATGCCAAAGTTAAACTGTATGATTTACTTTTAATGGCAATGTAGAAGGGTGGCCACTGTTTCTCGCCAACTTTAATGATATAACTGCAAGGCATGCTGATCAAATGTCCGATTAGTAAGTTGCAACAATTTCCCCCAATTGCTGAAGCAAAGCCAGATAAAATTGTGTCGCTCTCGCCAAAGGCATTTATAAAATCGGCGAATTGTCCATAACATTTATCAAGCATGACAATTTGATTGGCTGTATTCTGGACGTTCCAGCTATGGAACCACCCTTCACCAACACCACCCACGAGGCACAGATGGTCATTTCCAAAAAACTGTACCACATGCTGGCCAAAATGAATTATTTAAATTTTGCATTTTGAAAGTTGTGATAAAAAAAAAAAAAAAGTAAAGCAGAAAAAATTAATGATTCCGAAGAATCCTTGGTAATTTATTTATTTGATTGTAACTAATAGCGAATAATAACTTATTTTCATTATATTTGGGAGATTGTGTCCATGTGTTTGGCGGAGCAGCCAGAATTGTGTCAGGATGGGCACTTGCAGGTCGTTAACGAAATAATGGATGCAATTTTTTAAAGTTCCAGCTCATTTTCTGAGTCGGAATGTGACGATGAACATCACGAAAAGTGTTGCAACTTTGAGGGTACTCTGGATGCAATGAGCGAGAGTGACTTAAAACGTAACATGTGATGAAAGCGACAAACAGTGGGTTATATAATAGGTAAACCATTAAATTGTGAATAAATTTCCATGATAGCCGGTTTTATGTACCGGAATGGCTTGGAGGACTGAGCGAATAAATTAGTTGAAATCGGGTTTGGTATTTAAATATATTTTATTTAATATTCGAGCGAATTGTAATGTTAAATTTACAGCGATGCCACTCGACTTTCATACGTCCCCTTTCGTAATGAATGATCGCTGACCATCAAAGTCAACGAAAATTTTACGAAATTCATTCTTTAACACGAATTGTGAAAAACACGTTCGGACTTTTCAAAGGGCGTTTCCGAAGGTTACATGCATGAATACCATAATCGCAGCACTAAACGCGTTGAAGGCAGCAGTAGAAGGGATAAAAAATAGTACAAGCGAAAGTCAGCGTGATATAATTCGTTTGCGAGAAGAACTTCAGAATCATACTGCTGATTAGAATCAAGGAGCACACAGTGTGCCAAGGCAAGTCATGCCACAGGAAAGCGTAAGTGACAGTCAGGTAGAGCAAAACGAGTCAGGGCAAGTCATGCCGCTGCAGGTTTGTGAAAGTGGCAGTCAGGCAATGCAAAGTGAGTCAAGGCAAGTCATGCGGGGCCATTCAGGGCTTTCGGCTATCGATGCCAAGGTAAATTGTATGATTTACTTTTAATGGCAATGTAGAAGGGTGGCCACTGTTTCTCGCCAACTTTAATGATATAACTGCAAGACATGCTGATCAAATGTCCGATTAGTAAGTTGCAACAATTTCCCCCAATTGCTGAAGCAAAGCCAGATAAAATTGTGTCGCTCTCGCCAAAGGCATTTATAAAATCGGCGAATTGTCCATAACATTTATCAAGCATGACAATTTGATTGGCTGTATTCTGGACGTTCCAGCTATGGAACCACCCTTCACCAACACCACCCACGAGGCACAGATGGTCATTTCCAAAAAACTGTACCACATGCTGGCCAAAATGAATTATTTAAATTTTGCATTTTGAAAGTTGTGATAAAAAAAAAAAAAAAAGTAAAGCAGAAAAAATTAATGATTCCGAAGAATCCTTGGTAATTTATTTATTTGATTGTAACTAATAGCCAATAATAACTTATTTTCATTATATTTGGGAGATTGTGTCCATGTGTTTTGCGGGAGCAGCCAGAATTGTGTCAGGATGGGGACTTGAAGGTCGTTAACGAAATAATGGATGCAAATTTTTAAAGTTCCAGCTCATTTTCTGAGTCGGAATGTGACGATGAACATCACGAAAAGTGTTGCAACTTTGAGGGTACTCTGGATGCAATGAGCGAGAGTGACTTAAAACGTAACATGTGATGAAAGCGACAAACAGTGGGTTATATAATAGGTAAACCATTAAATTGTGAATAAATTTCCCGATAGCCGGTTTTATGTACCGGAATGGCTTGGAGGACTGAGCAAATAAATTAGTTGAAATCGGGTTTGGTATTTAAATATATTTTATTTAATATTCGAGCGAATTGTAATGTTAAATTTACAGCGATGCCACTCGACTTTCATACGTCCCCTTTCGTAATGATTGATCGCTGACCATCAAACTCCCATTACCAGCAATTTGTTTGTTTGCTATTTTATTAGCGCAAAGGTATTGCACTCGCATATAACGACTGTTGTTGACTTAACCCAGCATACAAAATCAAGTAAAAGGCTCTTCGGTCAGAAGGTCTACCTTAACTTATATAATGCGCATTCCATGAAAACGCATAATCGAATGTTGTTGTTGTGTTTTGGTGAGTTTGTCGAATTTACAGTCCTTGGCAGTATATGAATCCAGTACGCCCGATTGTCGACTGGAAGATATACAAGATATGCATTTATCAAAGTAAAATCATGTTTTCAGGCAAATATTCCGTATCAGCATGTTTGGCTGACCAGTCCGGTCGGGGCAGGCAACGAATTTCTCCCAAGAAGGCAGGATATATGTATATTTGGTACATAAGCAACACCGTGACATTTAGGCAGCTAGCGAATCTGTTCGGGGTAGCATAATCAGCAACGTGGACAACAGTACATCGGGTTACTGAATTCTTAATATCTACAAGCCATGATCACAAAGTGGCCCGAAGGTGCTCATTTGTACAAAACTGTTCTATCTAAAAAACGTATTCCAGGAGTGTTAGGAGTAGTAGATCCATGACTTTAGAGTTTTGAGAAGGTCTAAACTTTTCAAAGATGCTGAAATATATTACCAAAAGATGTTCTTAAGCTCGTACTTTCTCATTGGAGATTCGGCGTAGCCGACCACTAATGGCTTGCGTCACCGTTCAAAGATTAAGGAAATTTAACTCAAAGTCAACGAAAATTTTACGAAATTCATTCTTTAACATGAATTGTGAAAAACACGTTAGGACTTTTCAAAGGGCGTTTCCGAAGGTTACTTAGATTTACACAGCAAAATAATGTAAAGAGCATGAACAACATCGTTATAAGCGCGTGCATTGACGATCTGTGTGACGTCAATGAAGAAGTAGACACAAACGAAGTAACCCCTTTGTAGTTGAAGAAAGTGAGGAGTCAAATGAGAAGCCAAATCTTGATAGGAGAAAACTTTTTTTGATCAGCTGTTAGTACAAAACGTTATTTAAAAATAGACGTACAATATTCTCTTTCATAAAATACACTAGTAGTATGCGTAATGTGTTTTGAATATTGCAAAAAAATATACAGTTATTCACATAAGATGAATTTCATATCAAAGGCTGAAAAAACTTACATTTTTAACCTGACCCGAAGTTGATGAAATTTAGAGTAGAGGTACATCTTAGCGACCCAAACACAACCTTATTTTTAGAATATAATAGGTACTTTTTAAGTGTGATTACTACGGAATAGCCCCGGATCAGTTTCTGGATCTAGTATTTCGGCCGAAATGATCGTGTCTAGCATCCAAAGCAAAATGTGTGCATGTGGTAAGCTAGATGTTTGTCTTGTCAGCAACAGGTTCGTAGTTTCAGGGCATTTTGGATTGCAAGTAAACGTGATGAATAAATCCGGGGGTCTGTAATACCGCACGTATGTCATGGTATCATGAGCATACTCATGCACAAACAACCGATGTTGGTTGCTTCTCCTTAAATAGCGATGGCATCACGCAAGCGTAAGTATTCATCTGATCGTAACTTCGACTGATTGAAACGAATGAACTTGAGGCGCTCCGTTTCGACCTTGACGTACATGTCAACACAGTTGTAGTGTACTCATACAGACATATGTACATAGCGTGCAACAGCCACGACCTACATGCATGTCTGTTTGTATAGCCGCATTTGAAAAATGCATTTGACACCTTTGACCAATAGCGTTGCTTAAATTATGTCAATACTTCATTCTAGAGTTCTGCTTGGTCTGACGCTAAGCGCTTCTATTAGTCTAAGATCCGACCATAGAACGACCTTCACCCATCGCGTTACGGGTTGAAATAAATGTTAATATATAATTTGATATACAAAAAATAATATTCCGTAAAGGTTGCCTGCAAATTCAGGTGCGAAGTATAATTAATTAATAATTAAAAAAAATTTTTTTTTTAATTATTGCACTCATTCCGTTACGCATTAAATTGTATACCAGTCGTTAGTATGTAACTTGTGCAATATGCAAACACTAGGTTGCCTATTTTTTCCGGTGCGATTTATAGGGTTGCCAGGTTTGAACAGGTAAAAAAAAATAGTAAAATGTACCTATCGAGTAACGAGATGAGCCTTATATCAATGTAAAGATAATTTTATTACAAACACAATGATATAGGGTTGCCTGCCAAAAAATGGTGCTAAATACCGGTTGCCTAGCTTTAAAAAAATAAATATTCGCTATAAGATAGAATAAAAACACAAAATAAATTCAAAGTTTTCCAATTAATATTAGTCCAGGCGACAAAGAGTACATAGTGGACATGAAAGGGTGAAAAAAAACCCAAAATATGCAGAGCATACTTTTCTGCATGCATTTAAAGTGCAATTTTTTTGTTATTTTTAATTATTTCGGTCATGGTAACATCTGTCAAAAAATTTTCTTCTACAGTTTGTTGCCGAGGTGATTCTCCATCAAAAGTTTCTTTACAGTTTTTTTCTAAATGCTATAGTTTTCAAGCTATAACTACTTTTTCCCATTGCATTTTTACAAAAAACATGAAAACAAGTAGTTTTTAAGAGCTGCAAGAGTCTGAGGTTTGTTGACATAAGCCCGCGACTTCAAAAAGCCCCACAAAAAGAAGTCTGGAGCGGTCAAATCAGGCGATCTTGCTGGCCAGTGCAAATCGCCAAAACGGGAGATTAGGCGCCCGGGAAATGCATCCTTCAGCATATCGGTTGTGGCACGTGCAGTGTGTGCTGTTGCACCGTCTTGTTGGAACCACATGTTTTCCAATCCCAATTAATCAAGTTGCGGAAAAAAGAACTCGTTGACCAGTAGGCGTTGGACGGCCAGGAATTCTGCGACGAAATTCACGTTGTGCCAAAGTCACCGACCGATTATTGGTGAAATAAATAGTCAGCAATATTCCGCGTTCTGGAGCAGTGTAGCGTAACATTGTTTATTACTACACAAATGTCAAAACAGAACTGAGTTTAGGGGTCAATCGCAAAATTTATAGCATTTTCTGATAGGAGGATTACTTTTGCGCCACCTTGTATATTAGACAATGAAGCTGTTTTTACCCAACCCGTTAGGGCATTTTACAGCGATAGCTTACGAGGTGTTAAACATCTTTTTCGAGAAATCGCTAGAACAAACATTCATAGCAATTTTTTTTTTAATTACATCCAAGCACATCGGAAGCTTACTTTTGCGCCACCCTGTACTATAACGATTATAGGGTATATTTAAAGACAGTTACCACATTTTTACATTTTACATTCATAGCAATTTGACATCCTACCTGAATCCGCAAAAAAATATTTCATTTTGCTAAAAAAAAAAAATTTTTGCTCCATACAAATTGCAACACAAAAAACTACTTGTTTTCATGTTTTTTGTAAAAATGCACTGGGAAAAAGTAGTTATAGCTTGAAAACTATAGCATTTAGAAAAAAACTGTAAAGAAACTTTTGATGGAGAATCACCTCGGCAACAAACTGTAGAAGAAAACTTTTTGACAGATGTTACCATGGCCGAAATAATTAAAAATAACAAAAAAATTGCACTTTAAATGCATGCAGAAAAGTATGCTCTGCATATTTTGGGTTTTTTTTCACGGTGCCATGACAAAATCCCAAGTGGCATATTCCCAAGTAAAAAAATTGGGATTATGACACTGCAGGGGGTGTGTCATAATCCCAATTTTTTTACTTGGGAATATGACGCTGCAGGGGGTGTGTCATAATCCCAATTGGGTTTTTGACACCTTTGAACTGAAAAATTAGAAGGACATCACCGTGGCGGTAGCCACGGCTATGGCACACACCCGGAGTTGGAATGGCGTAGCCCAGGGTTATTTTTTGAAGCGCGGCCGAAGGCCGCCAATGCGGAAAGGAGTTCTGCACATAAATACCATGGATCCCGCCTATAGAGTGGGAACGGTGGCATGTTGCCACCGTTCAGGGCAACCACCCGGAGTTGGAATGGCGTAGCCCAGGGTTATTTTTTGAAGCGCGGCCGAAGGCCGCCTACGCGGAAAGGTGTTCTGCACATAAAAAACGTGGATCAGGCCTCCGTAACAATAATCCGAAGGGGGAAAAGCAATATTTTGTTTCTGTGACAAGTTATTAGTGAAAAACCGAAAATTGGGATTTTGTCTCATTTTTATTTGGGATTATGACACCCAGTCTACAGTGTCAAAGCCCCAAGTAAAAAAATTGGGATTATGACACTGCAGGGGGTGTGTCATAATCCCAATTTTTTTACTTGGGATTTTGCCACTTGGGGCTATGACATGTCACCTTTTTTCACCCTTCCATGTCCACTATGTACTCTTTGTCGCCTGGACTAATATTAATTGGAAAACTTTGAATTTATTTTGTGTTTTTATTCTATCTTATAGCGAATATTTATTTTTTTAAAGCTCGGCAACCGGTATTTAGCACCATTTTTTGGCAGGCAACCCTATATCATTGTGTTTGTAATAAAATTATCTTTACATTGATATAAGGCTCATCTCGTTACTCGATAGGTACATTTTACTATTTTTTTTTACCTGTTCAAACCTGGCAACCCTATAAATCGCACCGGAAAAAAATAGGCAACCTAGTGTTTGCATATTGCACAAGTTACATACTAACGACTGGTATACAATTTAATGCGTAACGGAATGAGTGCAATAATTAAAAAAAAATTTTTTTTTAATTATTAATTAATTATACTTCGCACCTGAATTTGCAGGCAACTTTACGGAATATTATTTTTTGTATATCAAATTATATATTAACATTTATTTCAACCCGTAACGTGATGGGTGAAGGTCGTTCTATGGCCGGATCCTCTACTATATTGGCTAATGCAAGTAATTGCCAAGCTGAAGTTGAATTCAGCTACATAGAAGTCGAGAAAGAGGAGAAGTCTAGCAAATCACTTTCTGTGACAAATTTGTGCATAAATAACTAAGATTTGTCAATAAAGATTCAGACTTGATTTGATGTGAACCATACTCTCACCGAATTATTTTCTCAAACTTATTCCGGCTGTCTCCCCGACAGCCTATTTGATCGGCCGAATCTCACCGGCCTTTACAATCAGAGAGATCTCCCTTAAAAATAAAAGCATTGACCCCCTTAGGACCACCAAACAGTACTGTTGATAAAATCGGCGATATCTCAACAGATTATTGTCAACATCCTTCTGCATCATCAAACGATACGAATAAAAATTCATTTAGCTGACCTTCTTATGCGTTACTTGACCTCCAGCGAGCCTTTTGATTTTATAGTCGTCTGAAGTCATCATGTTGTTTTGAACATTCTGACCATGTCATTATACTCATGCATAAGATTTTGTTATTGTTCGATCATCTCACGTTTAGTTCAATTGCCGACTCACCAACAAAATAGACCTGAAGAACATTATGATCTTCGTTTGATAGTGGTAACAAAGCGCCCGTTCCGTTGTGAATTTACCTTTGAGTCTGGATGTTTGGAGGCAATTTCGAAAAAAAATAACAATAATTGTTGATTGTGATATTAATGACACGTCATTACCTTAACTGGGATTGTAGCCGGGTACATCAACAACTTGGGCTCCAAATGATGTCATTTGAAAGCATCCGTTATATTTTTGTGTATTTTCTATAAAATGATTTGATTGGATTGTATTTCCATAGAGTAACGAATACAATTGCCCTGGCGGGTGAGTCAAAACGGGTAATTTCACTGTGGCACCAGCACAGAATAAGCCGGGGGTTTCTGATTAAAACTTCAATGCATTGCAATGCTGGCATACGAAGTGAAGATCTTTGTAGGTAATTGTAGAATCGTATTCGAAAGCAGCGCGATTCCAGCCTTCATTTATGACTGGTGTACTTCTAACAACATTGTGCTGAATTTGAGGTGGTAACTGCGCACTTGTGCAATATGAGCACGTCTACATTAATTTTTTCTGCACGTTCCCCTTGCGTTTGATTATCACAGATATTCCGATAGCAGGCATTAGTCAAGCAAATAACTCTAGCTAATATGCAATAAAGTCGTTCCTTACATATGTGGAAGTGAGATGAAGTGTCAGGAAGCTAAAAGCGAAGCTCCTCGCAAAAAAAAAAAACACAAACGAGCGCAAATCACTAACAAAGAACTAGTGCCACGTACATTTTTCTGTTCCCGTAGCGTTTTTGCAAGCATTCAAGAGCTGTGTTTGCGAATATTTTAGCAAATTTGTATAAAATACAAATTTTTATACAAATTTTTCTATTGTTTTCGCTTTCGCATATTGGAAGGATAGCGCAAGCGAGACGGTATATATATAAACTAAACATTTACAAAGTGTCAAATACAGCTGATCTTGTCACCCAAAGGTGGGGCCAGATCAGCGAGGCAGCTGACGTTTGGCAGTGCTGCCAAGGTAGCAAAGACACAACCCTTTGTTTTGGCCACTAGGGGTGGGAATAAATAAAAAAAAAAAATGTTTAATTATATAAAACAAATTAAATAAATAGATAATAATAAGGAAAGACACAACCCCTTTGTCTTTCGGCCACTAGGGGTGGGAATAAACTAAGAAAAATAAACAAAGCTAAAATAAAATAAACAAAAAAGTTAATATAACCAAATAATAATAAAATTAATAATAATATAATCTTACTACTAAAAATAATAATAAAATAAATACTTTCAAAGAAAAATAAAATAAAATTTAACTAATAATAATTAAAACACTATAAAATAACATAACACAAATAAAAATTTAGAGTGTCTACTACCACAAAGGGGGTCGTTGCTCGCCAAGGTAGTAGCGGAAACCGCGGCGGTCACCGCAATGGAAGGGGTGCCAGTACCGCTAGTTGGGGAGAATGAAGGGGACGTAGGTAACCCCTTCGTGAGGCGGTCGGGACTAGGGCACTCGCGCCCTCGTTCAGCTCCTCCAATCTCGGGCAGGCCCATGTCAGCGCCGATGGAGTCTGCGCTGGCGCTCGAGGGCAGAGAAGAAGACGGCCAGGCGTTTCAATCGCTAGGAAGGATTATCGGAGAGCTTAAGGAAATTATTGGAAGTGGAAAACGTTCCATTAACCAAAACCTCAAAGATCTAATAAAGGCGATCTCTATGTCGTACGATGAGGCAGCATAAACTTTCATGGGAGAGAAAAGGGGAGTTGAGCCAGCAGCCACAGCAACAAAGCGCTAAACGGGGGCGAGAACGCGCTCCTGGTGGAACACCTTCGCCACAAAAAGAGCCAAAGAAGCAAAAGGATGCACAAAAACCAGCATCTAAGTACTCTGACGTGGTAGCAGCCAAGGTCTCGAAAACAGCGGGACCACCAGGCCAAGGAGCAGCATGGCAAACGGTTCAGAAAAAACGCCCAAAGCCCAAAGCTGCCCGACCCGACGCCATCGTCATTAAGTCCACGGGAGAGTGCTCGTATGCGGACATTCCAAAGGCTGTAAAAACCGAGGAGACTCTTAAAGAGATTAGTACCATGGTTCGCAAGATCCGTAAGACCGCGAAAGGTGAGTTGTTGTTCCAGCTAACCAAGCAGGCAGAGGGCAGCACCGCTAAGCTGCAAGCGGCAGTAGGGCAAGCCTTATCTGGCAAAGCCGAAGTCAAGTCCCTGACCACTGCGAAGCTGCACAAGACCTATTGTCGCAAACCATAAGGGAGCTAAAAGTCGACGTTGCATTAATAAGCGAGCCATACAGGAACAAGTCCTTGGGTTTGGGTACCCGATTTATGTGGCAAGGCAGCAATTTGGTCCTGTGGAGAAAACCCGCTGTATATAGAGCCCGTTCTTAAAGAAAGAGGTTTTGTGTGCGGCAGGATAGGAGATATCTTCGTATATAGCTGCTACATACCACCTATCACCTCGATAGAAGCTTTTGAAGAAGTTGTTGGTAAGATAGCCACAGGCGCGACTACGAGGCAGCGGTTCGTCATAGCTGGCGACTTTAACGCATGGGCTGTCGAATGGGGCTCACAGCGAACTTCTCCGAAAGGGAGAGTTCTTCTCGAAGCATTCGCTTGCTTGGCTGTAGCGCTTCTTAATACAGGTGGGCAACATACATTTTCCAGAAATGGCTTCGGCTCCATAATAGACATTACGCTCGTAAGTGCAAATATGTTTAGGATGTGCGAGTGGAAGATTAGTGAGTCCAACACTCAAAGCGATCACTCGGCCATCATAGTGGACATCAAAGTAGACGGTGGAAGGGCTCCTACCAACCAAACTTCCGTTAGGAGTCGGCAACACCTTCGACTCCGATGTTTTCAAGGCAATGCTGCCAGCATCCGAGTATACAGGCAGCGCGAACTTTAGAGCCACTAAGGTAATGGCTGACATCAAAGGAGCATGCGATGCGTCGGAGACCAGAAAGACCATACGAAAACAGCAAAGCTCGGCGTATTGGTGGAACGACAGCATACAAACGCTAAGGATAGAATGCATTCGGGCGAGGCGGCGCTTCCAAAGATCACGAGATATACCAACCTTTTTAGAGTACAGAGCTGCCTCTATTTACTGTATGCTTAGCTGAGGGGACATTCCCTTCGATATGGAAACGCCAAAACTTGGTGCTACTGCCGAAGCCTGGAAAAAACCTGTCAGAGCCATCCAGCTACAGGCCTATTTGCCTGCTCGACTCGGCAGGCAAAATTCTTGAGCGTGTAATCTACAATCGTCTAGAAAAAGAAATAGAAGAGGTGGGTGGCATATCTGACAACCAGTTTGGGTTCAGAAGAGGTAGATCCACCATAAATGCAGTGAACGTGGCTAGAGATACCGCTCAAGATGCAATAAGCGACACAAGCTGGCTCGAGGGATCTAAAGAATACTGCCTTATCGTGACCTTAGATATAAAGAACGCATTCAATTGCGCTAACTGGGCGAAAATTCTGGATACCCTAGACAGGGTAGGTATATCCTATTATCTGAGACGCATAATCCGCAGCTATTTTGACGGAGGTCTGCTGCAATACGAAACGGCAGATGGCACGGAAAAGCTCCATGTCACAGGCGGGGCTCCTCAAGGGTCCGTGCTCGGCTCATTACTATGGAACATAATGTACGATGGAGTGCTGCGACTTAAAGTACCTAATGTGGTTAAAATTATCGGATTCGCGGATGATATCGTATTGATTGTTACTACCAAACACTTAAGTGATATATGTGGAAAAACAAATGGAAGCATAGCCAGCGTTCATACATGGCTCATGCAACATGGACTACAGCTTGCGGAGCACAAAACAGAGGCGGTACTAGTATCAAGCAGGAAGAAGGTAGAGCAGGTCACGATAAGAATCGGAGACCATGACATTGAAACAATGCCTGCAGTTAAGTATCTGGGAAACAGACACGAGGCTGTCTTTCAAAACACATCTAGAATACGCTAACGAGAAAGCAGCGAAAACCATATCATCGTTATCGAGGATAATGCCAAACGCAGGCGTAGTGAAAAGCCAACTACTCTACGGGGCACCGGTATGGCAGCACGCCATGGAGTATCAGTCGTACCTACGCGGGGTAAAGTCGACCTATCGCTTGTGTGCTCTCCGAGTTTGTAGCGCCTTTAGAACGGTATCAGACGACGCCGCACTGGTAATCTCAGTCTTGTGCCCAATCGACATATTGGCAAAGGAAGCAGCCACAATGTTTGAGGATAGAAACTCGGGGTCCGAAGCACGCGAGACTAGTATTCAAAATTAGCAAAACAGATGGAATATATCCAATAAGGGGCGCTGGACATACCGCTGTATACCAGATATTAAAACATGGGTAACGAGAACACACGGGGAGGTAGATTTTTATCTGACTCAGTTCTTAAGCGGCCATGGATGCTTTAAAGAATACCTTTATCGGTTTAATCACGAAAGCAACCACGTATGCGATCACTGTGGAGGCGTGGCAGTGGAAGATGTCTACCACGTGTTCTTCGAATGCCCCAGATCGTACAGCTTTAGAAGTAAACTACGCAGCATAGCCGATGATAACTACACTCCCGAGTCGTTGGTTGGTCACATGCTACGAAGTAAACAAAAATGGATGGCAGCGTGCGAGGTCATCGCAGAAGCCATGAAGTGGCTTAGAAGTCTGGAAGGGCTGCGCCGCAGCAGGGAAGACTGAAGAAAAGCAAGCAAAACACGAAAAACAAGAGGCGGGTTTGGGAACACGGCCTTCCAACCGACTAGTTTAACAAACCTATATCAGAGGCGCAGATTGCAGATTGGAGATGCAGCCTCTCCACTGTATTGACCTGCAAACACAAATTTAAGCGTACGTGAGTATCTCAAACGTAGGTGGAAACACGGCCTTCCAACCGCATAGTTTAACAAACCTATACCAGAGGTGCAGATTGCAGATTGGAGATTCAGCCTCTCCACTGTATTGACCTGGTCTTTCAACCGGCCTTTCAACCGCCTAGTCCACATGACACAAACCAGAAGGAGCAGATTGGGGACGCGGCCTCCCCACTGCATTACCTTGTAACTCAATATGTTGTGAGTATAATTGATTACTTATAAACGTACTGAATTATTATAGATGCGGGCCGGAAACACGGCCACTCCAACCGGCTAGATGCAGAAGAGCTACTGAGACAGAATAACCGAGTAGATGTAGTGTAAGTACATGCCTATATAGCTATATCTATATACATATCTTTGGTAGTTGGACAAGAACGACTTTCTTTGATCAATATGATCAATACTCCAGACTAGATGAATGAAAAATCTAACAAAAGATCCCCAGCTAAGAACTGAAATAGTACAGTAACGCTGACCAACTGACGTTGAGACTTGTGCTCAAACCACCTCCCGTCGGAATACTTAACGGTAGTACCGGGGGGATCGGTACATGACGGTAGGAGGTTTAGAGTGTTAAAGTCATACACTGACTGTAAGGATTTCGATGCTTCCTCCTCTGAAAAAAAAAAAAATACTTGTCAAATTATGTTCAACCTAAGCACAGCGTCATCTGTATTTATCTCGTTAATTTCTAAACTCATAGTGCACGCAATACGTATTTTATCACATTGACATCAAACCAAGCAATAAAATGCAAAATTTCGTCGAAGATAATTAAACATCTTTTCGTTTTTCCGGGCTTTCCATTAAAAGTTTTCTAATTTTCCAATCGGAAAGCCGTTCTGGGACAATTGCACACAAAATTCTATATTAATAATCAATTTTCGATTTCCCCAATTTTGCGCCTTTTCAGCAGAGTTTTCCCAATATTTTCCTTCGTAAAAACCTTCTCCTGGCAATTACTAAGAACTGAAAAGATATTTGAACCAAATCGGTCCAGCCGTGCTCAATTGATGAATTACTATACCACCATTTTTAAATATACAAATTATTGTGTGACAAAAAAAGGTACCTATACTATACTTTGGAAGTTATACAGATTTTTTTTAATCCCATTGTCAAATTTCTCAGACATTCTAAAAAAAATATATATCACAAATATTTAACCGCTAATCAAAGGATATACTATTTATATTTTAATTGTAGTAAGATAAGGAAACCTATGAGAAAGTTCAAAAAAGACTAATATTCAGGGCTGTCATGGAATCCAAGTCGGTTTTGCATTTATCGGAATTGCAAATCAATATTGATTTCCGCGTCGGTTTTGTTATTTTCGAATGTAAACAAAACCCATGTTCGAATCAGCTGTTTTGTGTGGATCGCAAATTTTATTTTCGCTTTTTTGACAAAAATTTGTGAAATTCCATTGTTTTCTTCAATAAATCATAAAAATTGAATAGAAATAAAAGTATATGAGTTAAAAATGGCGTCTGCAGCTGTAGCGTTAATGTTGATGGAAGAAGGAAGTTGCGGGAAGGTCAAAATGAAAATTAGAAGCTTTCCAAATGGCACTTGACACTATTGGAGAACACTTGGCACGATCTCAATTTCCACCAATACTGCAGCTAGCAGCTAAGTTGCGATTTTTATATTTTCCCCAAGTACGAATAAAAATATGAGCCTCATTAATATTTATTTTTATTTAAAACCATGATTTACTAACATTTTTATTAAATTTTCTATCTGCAATTGAAAAAAAAGCAAATCCCATAGCTGCTAGCTGCTTGGTTCATTTCCGACAGCAAAACCGATATTATCGGTTTCTGTGACACCTAAATCCGACATAATTCCGATTCGAACATGAAACCGATAGCATTGGATTTCATGACACCAAAGCAATTTTTCTGTCGGTTTTAAATCAAATTCCGACAACTATTGGATTCCATGACAGGGGTGATTGTCATCGCTTCGAGAAACATCTATGAATTTAGGAAAATACATCCTTCACTTCAATTAGGATTTACACAATTTACCATGTTGCGACTAGAGAATTGTACCAAACTTGGGGATGGAAACCAGCAAAATGTTTGTGTGTGCACATTGCATCAGAATGTAAAACTGATGTTCCAAAAATCCGGTTTGAAGTCGGTGGAAACTGAAGGTCAACGTAATTTCATTAACTATGAAGATGTTATTAAATTCGTTGTCTGAAATGGTAATATAGAAAACAGCGAGTGTTGCGTATCAATGTGTGGTCGGTGCTACCATAATTTAACGAACCTTAGAACGATGATGTTGGAATATTTCGAAACAAATTTGATTCAAGAAGTCATTTACAAAAAATGGAACACAACACTCAGATGTAATCTCTAAAACATTTCCTCTACAACAAAAACATTTGTTGACGATTTTGTACAACACATCAATAAGCTGGTGTCACATCATTTCATAGCTAAGCGCCAGTCCCGCTTCGAAAGTGAAAGAAAAATGGCACTACTGCCAGGAGAACTGCTAATTCAAATAGATTTCGCTGAAAACTATGCGTTTGTTATGCAAGATGTCATTCAAGGATATCATTGGAATAGTAATCAAGCCACGATACATCGGTTCGTTATTTATTACAATGTTAACGATCAATATATTCATAGAACCTTTGCCATAGTATCCGATTGTAATATCCATGAAAGCATAGCAGTTCATCTACATATTTCCAAAATGATTAATTTTGTTAAGACTAATATAAGCAATTCAATTATAGGTGGGACATTAAAAAGACCTTCATCATTGGGCTTCACAAACGAGATATCGACAAAAATGTGGACCAGGCGTGACTCTAAAAAGTGTTTACACAATGAAAGGTGTTGATGAGGGTTTTAACAGGAAGTGGTTCAAAGTCCCACATGGGACCCCGTTTCCGAAATATCGACCAAAATGTGGAACAGGCGTGACTCTAAAAAGTGTTTGCGTAATATGAGTACCAAATGAAAGGTGTTGATGAAGGTTTTAACAGGAAGTGGTTCAAAGTCCCATAGCACCCCGTTTCCAAGATATTCACCAAAATGTGGACAAGGTGTGACTCTAAAAATTGTTTGCACAATATGGTACCAAATGAAAGGTGTTGATGAGGATTTTAATAGGAAGTGGTTGTGGTTCAAAGTCCCATATGGGACCCCATTTCCGAGATATTCACCAAAATGTAGACTAGGTGTGACTCTTAAAAGTGTTTGCACAATATGGTACCAAATGAAAGGTGTTGATGAGGGTTTTAATAGGAAGTGGTTCAAAGTCCAATATGGGACCCTGTTTCCTAGATGTCGACCAAAATGTGGACCAGGTGGGACCCTAGAAAGAGTTTGGATAATATGGATACCAAATGAAAGGTGTTGACTAAGGTTCCAACAGGGAGTGGTTCAAAGTCCCATATGGGACCCCGTTTCCTAGATATCGACCAAAATGTGGACCAGGTGTGACTCTAAAAAGTGTTTACACAATATGCGTACCAAATGAAAGGTGTTGATGAAGATTTTAACAGGAAGTGGTTCAAAGTCCCATAGCACCCCGTTTCCAAGATATTCACCAAAATGTGGACAAGGTGTGACTCTAAAAATTGTTTGCACAATATGGTACCAAATGAAAGGTGTTGATGAGGATTTTAATAGGAAGTGGTTGTGGTTCAAAGTCTCATATGGGACCCCATTTCCGAGATATTCACCAAAATGTGGACTAGGTGTGACTCTAAAAAGTGTTTGCACAATATGGTACCAAATGAAAGGTGTTGATGAGGGTTTTAATAGGAAGTGGGTCAAAGTCCAATATGGGACCCTGTTTCCTAGATGTCGACCAAAATGTGGGCCAGGTGGGACCCTAGAAAGAGTTTGGATAATATGGATACCAAATGAAAGGTGTTGACTAAGGTTCCAACAGGGAGTGGTTCAAAGTCCCATATGGGACCCCGTTTCCTTGATATCGACCAAAATGTGGACCAGGTGTGACTCTAAAAAGTGTTTACACAATATGCGTACCAAATGAAAGGTGTTGATGAAGATTTTAGCAGGAAGTGGTTCAAAGTCCCATATGGGACCCTGTTTCCGAGATATCGACCAAAATGTGGACCAGGTGTGACTCTAAAAAGTGTTTACACAATATGCGTACCAAATGAAAGGTGTTGATGAGGGTTTTAATAGGAAGTGGTTCAAAGTCCAATATGGGACCCTGTTTCCTAGATGTCGACCAAAATGTGGACCAGGTGGGACCCTAGAAAGAGTTTGGATAATATGGATACCAAATGAAAGGTGTTGACTAAGGTTCCAACAGGGAGTGGTTCAAAGTCCCATATGGGACCCCGTTTCCTAGATATCGACCAAAATGTGGACCAGGTGTGACTCTAAAAAGTGTTTACACAATATGCGTACCAAATGAAAGGTGTTGATGAAGATTTTAACAGGAAGTGGTTCAAAGTCCCATAGCACCCCGTTTCCAAGATATTCACCAAAATGTGGACAAGGTGTGACTCTAAAAATTGTTTGCACAATATGGTACCAAATGAAAGGTGTTGATGAGGATTTTAATAGGAAGTGGTTGTGGTTCAAAGTCCCATATGGGACCCCATTTCCGAGATATTCACCAAAATGTGGACTAGGTGTGACTCTAAAAAGTGTTTGCACAATATGGTACCAAATGAAAGGTGTTGATGAGGGTTTTAATAGGAAGTGGGTCAAAGTCCAATATGGGACCCTGTTTCCTAGATGTCGACCAAAATGTGGGCCAGGTGGGACCCTAGAAAGGGTTTGGACAAAATGGATACCAAAAGAAAGGTGTTGACTAAGGTTTCAACAGGGAGTGGTTTGGTACGCTGACGGATATCGTAGCGTATAAAAGTATAATATATCATTTTGATAATATATCATTTTGACAAGAAAATTAAAAACTATTTATTGTAGCTTTTGTATCATAAACCTTGGTTAGTATTACCGCGAGGTAAGAAAGCTTTCACTACCCCTCTTCCTCTCAATCAAAATATTTTAACATTTGCCAAATTTTTATTTCAAATTTGATTGGGCAAAAACAATTAAATCAAATGAGCATATTTTCGCTTTTGAATAATTTTTAATTTAAAAAAAAGTTTATGTGCTGTGATTATATTACCATATTGGCTTTTGAATAATTTAATAGTTTATGTGCTGTGGATGTATTATTGGCTAATTAAATCATTTTATATAACCGTTATTTTTTAAAGAAATACAATGAATTGGGAAAATTAGTGGTGTTTTTTTCATAGTTTTCTTTTTAACAGAGGCTCACAATGATATTAGGTTCATAATGATCCTAGGTATACAATAACAAAAAAACATAGGCAAAACAACGTTTGTCGGGCTCAGCTAGTATAATATATAATTTGTGTACTATAACTTGATAAACTTTCTTATAGAAAATGCATTAAAATAAGTTTGCAGGAGGCGAAATTGCTGATAATTGCAAAAAGTGGTGTATACTCATTTATGTGTGTCATAGCAATTATAAATAGAATGTGAAAATTAAATATTAAATCATACAACACGTGAATTTAAGTACATTAAAAAAATTTGCCTTTTATTCTGGGTGGAAATTCAGATTAAGATTTCTTGATAAATAATATTATTTCTGATATAATTCAGATCCATGTCGCCTGGACTAAAATACATATACGAGAGGACTATTTATTTTGCCAGTTTTTCCAGCAAGGCCAACTTCCTGTTTTCCCTCTCTGCGTAGTTCACAAATTTTTTTTATCATTTCCTTGAATTCTCTGATGGATTCCGTCATCAATTTTAGTTTGTCTGCTCCCTGCACACACCGCTCTTCTGGCAAGAATAGGTTCAACAAAAATGGGCACAAAAACTGTTAATGAGGTCTTGTCTGGGACCATCCTAAATGTCGAACTACGTTTTCAGTAAAATCGGGGCTGCTCGTTTTCGCGAAATATCCCACTTTAACCCATTAGGAGCTTCAAAAATATACATTTGAGCAAAAAATCTTTTCAAAAATAGCTTCTGTTTGTTTTTTCGTGTAGGTGGTTTCTATTACACACATAAATTTACAAAAGTCCCACTTTTTAAAAAAAATTGCAAAACTACTATTAAATAAAATTAATTATTCGTTTTTAGGGCACTAGTTACAGCACCCTGTTTTTGTAATGCAAAAAAAAAAAACAAAAATTCTCCTTATGATTTTTTTTTAAGCGGAACACGAATCCGTGGTCCAAAAATTTCCATCATGTCTCGTTTCTGAGAAAAACTGTTTTTAGGCCCCAAAATTAGTATAATTTGAACAAGCCCCCTGTGCTCTGGGTGCTCTTATAAGATTTGAATATCAGCTCATATATAAACCAAGATTTAGGAAACATTATCTATTAAGAAAAAATTGTAGTATATCGCAATTATTTTGTACAGATTTTCAAAGTTGGCTGAAATCACAAAATCATGTTTTTGGCACACTTTTGAAAAATTATATAAATTTACCCCGATCTGCCACAAACTTTTTACATATCAGAAAATATTGCATGGTTTCTAGTCTGCCAATAGCAAGAAAATCTTTTTATTGCCACTTACCATAAAAATAATATCTTCATTTATTACCACCCCGCGTTCGTTACAACTAGACAAAATTTCTATGTAATATTTTCAGCATCAGCATTCATTTTGTATAGGAATTAATAAGAACAAAAATAAATATTTTACCGAAGGGAGGTTGTAATAAATGAATATATTATTTTTATGGTAAGTGGCAATAAAAAGATTTTCTTACCATTGACACACTAGAAACCATGCAATATTTTCTGGTATGTAAAAAGCTTCTGGCAGATCGGGGTAAATTTATATAATTTTTCAAAAATGTACCAAAAACATGATTTTGTGATTTCGGCCAACTTTGAAAATCTGTATAAAATAATTGCGACATACTACAATTTTTTCTTATCTTAGATAATGTTTCCTAAACCTTGGTTTATATATGAGCTGATATTCAAATCTTATAAGAGCTCCCAGAGCACAGGGGGCTTGTTCAAATTATACTAATTTTGGGGCCTAAAAACATTTTTTCTCAGAAACGAGACATGATGGAAATTTTTGGACCACGGATTCGTGTTCCGCTTAAAAAAAAATCATAAGGAGAATTTTTGTTTTTTTTTTGCATTACAAAAACAGGGTGCTGTAACTAGTGCGCTAAAAACGAATAATTAATTTTATTTAATAGTAGTTTTGCAATTTTTTTTAAAAAGTGGGACTTTTGTAAATTTATGTGTGTAATAGAAACCACCTACACGAACAAACATACAGAAGCTATTTTTGAAAAGATTTTTTGGTCAAATGTATATTTTTGAAGCTTCTAAAGGGTGAAAGTGGGATATTTCGCGAAAACGAGCAGTCCCGATTTTACTGAAAACGTAGTGCGACATTTAGGATGGTCCCAGACAAGACCTCATTCACAGTTTTTGTGCCCATTTTTGTTGAACCTATTCTTGGCAGCAGAGCGGTATGTGCAGCTTCTTCAGCTCCAATTTACTGCTGTGTTTCGTCAAAATGGTGAAGGAGAGGCTGCTGCTAAGCACACCATCGACGTGAACGTTTCGCTCTGCAAAAAGCTGGAATGGTCGTGGAGCTAACTACTGCTCCTCGAACTGAACATCCTTGACTGAAGCTCAAAGAAAGGCAGAACGGCGAATGTTCTGAGCTCAAGTGTGATGATGCTGTAAGAAGTAACAGCCGGTGAAGTAGGAAGGAGTATGGAAGAACACGTGGGAAGTTTCAGCTTTGGACCAGAAGTGGGAAGAGCTCAGCTGCTAGTCGAATTGGCTCGCACATGTTTCCCCACGGATTGTTTCGGTGTTGCTCTTCCACACAAACACAAAAGAATTCATTTTAGTTGGCAAGGCATAGTTTTGATGATTGTTTCGGGGTGAAGCCTGCCGATTAAACATAGGATAATAAAACTAGTAAGGAAGTCTAAGGTCGGGTGTAACCGAACATTAAATACCTAGTAGTGATCTGTTTTGATATCCCAATTTACTTTAATTTATTTTAATACCTGAAAAGTTGTTGTAAAGGCTACTGATTGTTTTCGATAAAAAAACACTTCTGTTGTAAGTGGTAAATTAAATTATCACTAAATAACAAAATATAAATAGTTTTGCATGGAGCTTATGAAAGGTATGAAAATAAAAAAAAATTAATAAAAAAAAAGGCAATAGGGTGTAAACTACTTTCCCGTAAATCTTGCTTGTTTGTTATTCGATTTGGGTGCAGTGAAATAACGCCCATGGACGTTATTTTCCATTCAAAAAGGAAATAACGCCCATGGGCCTTATTTCCTTTTTAAATGGAAATATCGCCCATCTGCAAAAAGAAATAAAGCCCATGGCTCTTATTTCCTTTTTAAAAGAGAAATAACGCCCATAGGATTTTACGCGAGCAACACGAACTGTTGATTAGCATTTTTTTCAGAAATTACCCTGTGAGAAAAGAGTGGGAAACGTGGCACGCGGAAGGACATCACCGTGGCGCTAGCCACGGCTATGGCACACACCCGGAGTTGGAATGGCGTAGCCCAGGGTTATTTTTTAAAGCGCGCCGAAGGCCGCCTACTCGGAAAGGTGTCCTGCACATAAAAAACGGTGTGTGATGTCCTTCCGCGTGCCACGTTTCCCACTTTGGTTAACGTGAAATTTGTATGTAACTATTCAATAAAATACAAAAAGAATTAGAATATTATTGTTTATTTAATAAAGAAAACCATATACTTAATTCTTGAATCAGCTTGTTTTAATTCGTTTTTAACGTCCGTGGGCTTTATTCTCTTCGAAAAAGGAAATAACACCCATCAGCAAAAGGTGATAACACCTTTTTAAAAAGGAAATAAAGCCCATGGGCGTTATTTCCTTGGGCGTTATTTCACTGCACCTTCGATTTGCATAATTTTTGGCAGGAGTATACTACGTACTATTGGGAAGCATCTCACTAACTTTCATTGAAATACCTTCTTGAAATTTAAAGCAATCGCTTTTGAAAACAACAGACCTTTTTTGTTGAAAAGTGGCCGGCGCCACGCCTACATCAATAAAATCCACAAAAATTTTTTACAGTTTAGTTTTGCTTAAAAGGCTTATTATGTGGGTAAAATATTATTTATATAACTTACACAATTAGGAAAATATCGCGGTTTTAATTTTACAAAGAAATTTTTCAGAACTGTGTTCAAAAAGTGGGAGTGTCCGTTAACCAATTTTGTCTATTTTTAGTTAGCTTTATATGTTGAACACTTTCTCACAATATCGTTTCAATAAATCAATTTTTACCACAGTTATGGCATGGAAAGTTTTGTGGAATTATTCACCATACAGGGGCGGGGCCACGCCCATTTTCCAAAAATTTTGTGCATTCGACTTTCTTTGCCCACGAGCACTTTAGAGGTGAAATAGAAATGGTAGTTTAAGCAAAGTTATTGCATATTCAATATATCTATGATCCTTTTCAAAATCTTTTATATAAAATTGGGCGTGGCCTCATACGATTTCGGTAATTTTTTTCGAAATATTGCCTGTATTGATATAAATATGTGTGCTCAATTTCGTTTTGCTATCTTGAGCGGTTTTTGATTTATGATTAATTATATTTAAAAAATTGACTTAATCAAAAGTGGGCGGTACCAAGCCCCTTTTTAAAATCTTTTACAGAAATGTATTTGTTGCCTTAACGCTAAAGTGCACACCAAATATTATCCTTATAGGTGTATTATGTACTGAATAATCACTCTTTTTGTATTTTCGAAAATATTATATATATAGAAAGCGGGCGTGGCCTTTAACCGATTTTGCCTATTTTCAATAGCGCTCCGAGATAAGTGAAAAGGAACCTGCGTACCAAATTTCATTGAGATATCTCAAGATTTACTCAAGTTATCGTGTTCACAGACTGACGGACAGACGGACGGACGGACGGACATGGCTCAATCAATATCTCTTTTCCTCCTGAACATTTTGATATATATAAGTCAAAGCAAAGTTATTGCAAATTCAATATATCTATGATCCTTTTCAAAATCTTTTGTATAAAATTGGGCGTGGCCTTATACGATTTCGGTAATTTTTTTTCCAGATATTGCCTGTATTTATATAAATATGTGTGCTCAATTTCGTTTTGCTATCTTGAGCGGTTTTTGATTTATGATTAATTATACATATTTCCAAAATTGACTTAATAAAAAGTGGGCGGTACCAAGCCCCTTTTTATTATCTTTTACAGAAATGTATTTGTTGCCTTAACGCTAAAGTGCACACCAAATATTATCCTTATAGGTGTATTATGTACTGAATAATCACTCTTTATGTATTTTCGAAAATATTATATGTATAGAAAGTGGGCGTGGCTTTTAACCGATTTTTCCTATTTTCAATAGCGCTCCGAGATAAGTGAAGAGGAACCTGCCTACCAAATTTCATTGAGATATCTCAAGATTTACTCAAGTTATCGTGTTCACAGACGGACGGACGGACGGACATTGCTCAATCAATTTCTCTCTTCCTCCTGAACATTTTGATATGTATAAGTCAATATCTATCTCGATTCGTTTATACCGTTACAGACTACCGTTAGGCGAATGAAGTTAATATACCTTGTGTGCGAAGCACTACTAGGTATAAAAAGGCAATAGGGTGTTAACTACTTTCCCATAAATCTTGCTTGTTTGTTATTCGATTTGCATAATTTTTAGCAGGAGTGTACTACATACCATTGGGAAGCATCTCACTAACTTTCATTGAAATACCTTTTGGAACTTTCAAGCAATCGGTTTTGAAAATAACAGACCTTTTTTGCTGAAAAGTGGGCGGCGCCACGCCTAAGTCAACAAAATCCACACAAATTTTTTACATTTTAGTTTTGCTTAAAAAGCTTATTATGTGGGTAAAATATTATTTATATAACTTACACACCTAGGAAAATATCGCGATTTTAATTTTACAAAGAAATTTTTCAGAACTGTGTTCAAAAAGTGGGAGTGTCCGTTAACCAATTTTGTTGTTGTTGTTGTTGTTGTTGTTGTTGTTGTTGTTGTTGTTGTTGTTGTTAGCAGTGCTTCGCCCTGCCCAAAGGGCCAGAACACTCCTAGTTGTCATCGGGCTCTTCTAACGGAAGTCCAAGGAAACGCGCTGTTTCAACAGGGTTGGACCAAAGTGATAAGGGAGTTAGAAGAGTATGTTCCGAAGAACACGAAAAGAGATGTTGCGTGTCATGGGGGGCCATACCGCATGCAGGCCATGTGTTAGGTATGGTAGGGTTCAGTCTGGACAAATAGGAGTTCAGCCTATTTCAATATCCAGACCGAAGTTGAGCCAGCATGACTCTAGTCTCCCTCGGAAGGACACGTTCTTCCTCAGCAAGAACGGGTGGTTGGGCACCAATAACGGGGTTCACAGGCCGGGATCTGAGGGATCTGTCCACCGACTCAGTGTGGAGGTCTTTTAGGGCCCGCCTATGGTCCCGCAGATCAAACGGCAACGAGATGTGATGCCGGATCTCATCATAATGCTTCCGGAGATGCTTCCTTATGTCTCTAGGGGGCGGAGTTTCATCCAATAGCTGTCGATTTGGATGACTGGGACGGTGGCAGTTCAGAAGGAACTGCCTACTTAAGAGTTCCGCATGCTCGCGAACGTTGAGCATTTGAGCCTCCTGGTGGAGATGAGACTCAGGAGACATAAGCAAACAACCCGTTGCAGTTCTGATGGCGGTGTTTTGGCAGACCTGCAATTTCCTCCAGTGGGTGTCGTGAAGGTTAGGCGACCATATGGGCGCAGCATAATCAATAACCGGTCGGCCAATAGCCTTATAGGTGACCAGCAACGTTTCTTTGTCTTTGCCCCAAGTACTGCCGGCGAGTGACTTGAGGATCTTGTTGCGGCTTTGTACCTTTGAAGCTATTGCGGTGGCATGATTAGCGAAGGTGAGGCTATTGTCGAATGTAACCCCTAGAATTTTGGGGTGGTTGACAGTAGGTAGTGGAACACCATCTACGTGGACATTCAACTCCTGCCCCATCTGCGCATTCCACGTAGTGAATAGGGTCGCTGTCGATTTAGTCGGGGACAGTGTCAGGTTCCGCTCTGTGAAGAAGCAGAAAAGGTCGCTCAGGTAGTCATTAAGTCTCGTACAAAGTTCGTCTGTCGAAGGTCCTTTGCCCGTGGCCATCACGGTGCAGTCGTCAGCGTACGAAACGATGGAGACCCCCTCTGGTGGGGGAGGGAGGCTCGAGATGTAGAAGTTAAACAGAAGGGGTGAAAGAACACAACCCTGCGGAACCCCTTGTCTAATTCTTCTAGGTCTACATCTCTCGTTTCGAAACTGCACTGACGCCAGCCGACCGTTCAGGTAGTTAGCGGTCCACCTTTTTAGGCCGGCAGGAAGCGGTGTCTCCTCCAGGTCTTCAAGGAGTGTGGCGTGGTTGACCGTGTCGAAGGCTTTCGACAGGTCAAGTGCCACGAGAACCGTCCTGTGGTTTGGTTGGTGTTGGTTCAAACCGAAGTTAATCTGCGTCGTGATGGCGTTCAAAGCTGATGTTGTGCTATGATTTTTACGGAAGCCATGTTGATGATTGGCCAGCTGCAGGTTTGCAGTATAATATGGGAGCAGAATAGCCTCTAACAACTTCACTACCGGCGAAAGGAGGGATATCGGACGATAAGAGTCTCCTTGATTTGCCGGCTTCCCAGGTTTTAGGAGGAGGACCACAGTCGCATGTTTCCAGATATCTGGTATAACGAAGGTGGACAGTGAGAGGTTGAATAGAGCCGCCAAGTACTTGTGCCCCTCGTGGCCTAGGTGTTTCAGCATCTTCATGGCAATTCCGTCGGGTCCGAGTGATCTTGAAGGTTTGGCCTTCTTTATAGCTTCCTTGACCTCTGCAGCGGAGACGACAATGGGCGCGGCTGTGTGTTTGTGTTTGTGCGCGCGTCGGATGGCTTTTCTCTTAGCCCTATCCGCAGGAGAATGCAGTATAAATTGCCGGCAGAATGCGCTCGCGCATTTCCTGGGGTCCGACTTGACGTTATCGCCGAAAGCAATGGCGACCTTGTCATTGTATTTGGTCGGGTTGGATAGGGCCTTGACTGTCGACCATAATTTGCCGACCCCGCCGGAGAGGTTGCATGACTCTAGGTGTTCTTTCCCCTTCTTCAATTTATGTTCATTGACAGTCCGACGGATTTCTGCGTTGAGATCCTTTATTCTTGGATCTGCGGGGTTCAAGAGTCTCACTTGGTCACGTTCTCTTGCCATTGCCGCTGCTTCCGCAGGGAAATTCGGCCGAATTTCCGGGATTCTGCCAGCAGGGATGAAGCGGCCAGAGGCTGAATCGATGACTTTGCGAAACTCTTTCTCACCTTTGCATACGTCCGTCGGTGTGGGTAGGTCAGCGAAGGAGTGCTCTGTAAAGTCCGTGAAGCGGTCCCAGTCCGCTTTACTAAAGTTAATGTACGTTCGTTTTTCTGTCGTTATGAAGTCGGACGGTCGTTCGATGTCTAGTAGGATGGGTAGGTGGTCAGATGCCAGTGTAAGCATAGGTTGCCAGTTAACGTGGTTGATAAGGCCCGCACTTGAAATGGAGATGTCTGGCGAACTGTGGCAGTTACCTGCCACCCTAGTGGGGGCATCTCCATTCAATGTACAGAATGCCGAATTATCTATTTGCTCTGCGAGTGCGTGCCCTCTGCTATCTGCTGGCAAGTTGGAGTGCCAGAGATCGTGATGTGCGTTGAAATCACCTAGGATGAGGCAGTTATCGCCCCTTAGCAACGCACTAATATCAGGGCGATAATCACGGGGACAGCACGTAACAGGGGGAATGTATATATTTAACACTCGCAGGTCGACGTCGCCTGTCCGGACTGCTATGCCCTGGCATTCTAGGGTAGAGTCCCTGGGGTCAACGTCAGGGGCAAACAGATTATATTGTACAGTATGGTGTGTAATGAATGCGAGGCCGCCCCCATGACCGCTGGGACGGTCTTTCCTATGTACGTTGTACCCATCACGAGTACGTAAGTCCGAGTTAGCATTCAGTTTGGTCTCCTGAATGGCGGCCAGTTTAATGTTGTTCGACTTCATAAAGTCTGTTATCTCCGCGATCTTACCAGCTAACCCGTTGCAGTTCAGCTGTAGGATTTTGAAGTGTGTCGGGAGGGAGGGTGGAGGCATGCTGGGGGTAAGGGACGGATGCGGTTGCCTGGTTGGAGGTGGGCATAGTCCCAAGCTGTGACGCAGTCGAGGGTTCAGCGCGTCTTGGCCGATGTTGTGTGGCGTGGAGGGCGGCTGAGTACTGCAGCAAGGGGCAATAAATGCATCCGTCCAAAGGTTCCTGTTTGCGAGCCCAGAGCACATATGGATGTGGCACAGGCCAAGGCAGTTATTGCACTTAACCGATGCCGCAGTCGTATATAGTCTTTGCCGACAAACAGTGCACGTGGTGAAAGGTACGAGGAGGTTATGTTCCTGACCCACGTGCATGCTGGAAGTAGGGGGGGACGAGAGTGGGGACTGAGGTGAGGCGGGAGCAGCAAGGCTGCAGGTTGTGAAGACCGGGCCACTGTCGTGGCCATTTGATGATGGTAGGTGCGGTGTGTGTGCGCCGGAGCGACGAGAACCGCGGGACGCGCGTGTGCGCGAACAACATGGTGCCTCAAAAGTACTGAAAAAAGTACGGGTTCTGGGGATGGCAGGGTTAAGCCCTGAGCATCCAGATCTATGCAACCATCTCTTGCATTTACTGCATTGAACAGAATGTGAACGTTTAACATATATTTTCTTCCAGCAGACGCAGCAGATCCATTCTCTCGGTCCGGGGTTGGATTCGATACCAGCCCGTAGCAAGAGACATTGGAGCAACCCTGCTGCAAGGGATTGCTCCGAAGATGACAATTTAGGAGTGGGATTGGACAAATTGGACAGGGTTACACTGAAATAACAGCCCTTGGCCGGGTAAAACCCGGGTCATTCCGGTACGTAGAACCGGCTGTTGTGGGAATGAGAACCGGCTGTTGTGGGAATGTACCAATTTTGTCTATTTTTACAGCAAAGAGTTAGCTTTATATGTTGAACACTTTCTCCCAATATCGTTTCAATAAATCAATTTTTACCGCAGTTATGGCATGGAAAGTTTTGTGGAATAATTCACCATAAAGGGGCGGGGCCACGCCCATTTTCCAAAAATTTTGTGCATTTGACTTTCTTTGCCCACGAACACTTTAGAGGTGAAAGAGAAATGATATACAGGTAGTTTATGCAAAGTTATTGCATATTCAATATATCTATGATCCTTTTCAAAATCTTTTGTATAAAATTGGGCGTGGCCCAATATTGCCTCTATCAATATAGATATATGTGCTCAATTTCGTTTTGCTATCTTGAGCGGTTTTTGATTTATTGTGGGCAGAATAAAACAGTGTACGTTTCAGAGTAACGCTATCGACAAGCGTATTCAATCAATTGTTTTCTTTATTCAAAAATACTTTCTTTTATACTACTTTCTTACACTAATACAGATACATTCTTTTACTTAAAACTAGGAATGCTCTATCAGCATATTGGTCGCATATGTCGGTCACATTGACGAATGCAACACGTGTAACTTGATCCTCACTATGAGTGTCGGTGCCCGTCTTTTACTATAAGTGCCGATGAACTCCAGCTGAGTTTAACGGAATTGGTTTGGGTCACATATTTTGACACTATCAGCGCTGTGTGTGGTCATTTGTATTTGTACATTGTTATGACTAATACCATGACATCTTCCCTTTTAAAAGAAATAGGTATATAATGGTATTTAATTATATATATATTTCAATAACATACTGACCCAGTTAATGTGTCTGAGTTGACAAAATTTAATTGCATGAGGGGTTTTGTTACGCTTTGTTTCTTATAATATTTCAATATGTTAAATGTTCTTTTTTTTTTTGTTTCTTTTTCTTGGGCGTGTGCCTGCTTAACCGAGTAAATTGGAATGCTTATTATGGTATAAAATTTATACCTTATTATGAATGGAGTGCATTGCTTATTTTAATTGGTAGTGCTACGAGTTTAAATTGGTTTAAGTCTATTCTTATGGACGATGATAGCTTTAGAGTTTTTATTATTTTCTATGTTATGTGGAACTATTGTGAAATTATTGTTCTTATCAATATTTTTAACTTTATAGTATCCGTTATATCTATTTTCTAACTTATGGGAGGCCTCTTCTCTAACTAATACTAAATCTCCTATGTTTATTTCCTTACTATAGCTATTCTTATCGTAATTCGTTTTTTGTTTTTCCTTAGCCTCTTGGACTAATTTTCTAGCTCTCTGTTGGGCTATTTGGAGTCTGTATTTTACTTCTTTGTCATAAGCTTCGTGATTGTACAAAGGGCTTATTTCATTCTCTTTTAAAAAATCATAGCTAGGTGGTGTTTTTGCAAATATTAGCTCAAATGGGCAATATTTGTGTGTGGTAGACGGCGTCGTATTGTACCAATACGCGAAATATTTGAGATATTCATCCCAATCGTCTTTGTCACTGGATATTTATGAGCGCATGTACTCGTTAAATGTCCGGTGACTGCGTTCTACAGTACCCAACGTTTGGTGATGGTAGGGTGTTGAGGTTTTGTGTTCGATTTTCAACAATTTGCACAGTTCTTTGAATAGACTGTTTTTGTATTCTGTGCCCATATCTGTTATTATTGTTTTCATTTGTCCATAAATCAGGATGAAATTTTCGAACAGGGCTTTAGCGACTGTGATTGCGTGTTTGCTTGAGACTGGTATGGCTACCAAGTATTTGGTTAGGTCACAGACAATGGTAACCGCATACTCGTTGCCGTTTATTGAATTTGGTAAAGGTCCCACTGTATCGATTTGTACAATATCGAACGCCTTTGGCGGTGTCTCTGTTATTGTCATTGGTTCTTTAATATGTTTATTTATCTTGTTTTTCTTGCAATGTATGCAATTTTTTACATATTTTCTGATGTCATTCTTCATGTTCAGCCAGCTATACTTCTGCTTGATATTATCTGTCATGCGATTTATTCCTGGGTGGCCACCACTATAGGATCGTCATGATATTTATGCAGAATTTCTTTAATTTTCCCGGGATTTGTCACGTGTATAACCTCTGGGGTTAGAGCGATTATTAGCTTTTTGAGAACTTTATTACCCTTTTCTATAAATTTGCCTACTGCAGTATAATTATTTTTAAACAATTTGTCCCCTAAGGACAACTGTACCTGTACAAGTCCTAAATTGCCGGCTTCTTTTTCAAGCCTGGAAAAGAATTGTCCTACAATTATGTTGCTTGTATCTAAATTGCTACAAATTTTCTTTCCTTTTTTGAAATATAATTTCGGAGGATTGAAAACAAGCTCGATATGTCTTTTTACTTCAAATTTATTTAGCGCTTCGTATATTTTGGGGTTCTCTTTGTGACTTTCTTTACTTTCAGTATTGTCTGTACTGATATTTTTTGCTGCTGATCTTGTTGTTACTTTTAATATTTTATCTGCTTCTAATGACATATTTTTTAGGTTTGTGATTGTTATGCGGGATAATGCGTCTGCTATATGGTTTTCTTTTCCAGCTATGTACTCCACTTCAAAATCGTACTCTTCTAAATCGTACTCTTCTAAATCGAGTCTTACTCGTGTCAGCTTAGACGAAGGACTTTTTATTGAAAATAGGTATGTTATGGGACGATGGTCGGTTTTAACTAGGAATTTTCTGCCATAGATATATGGTCTGAAGAAGGTTATAGCCCAATGGATTGCGGCCAATTCTTTTTCTATTGTGGCTTTGTTGGTTTCGCCTTTTGTGAAGGACCTTAAAGCGTAAGCAATGGGTAATTGTTTCCCCTCATGTTCTTGGCTAAGGACTGCTCCGCAAGCGTATCCACTAGCATCTGTTGTTATGCAGAATTCTTTATCGAAATCTGGGCATTGCAAAAGTTTTGGGCTAATTAATGCTTCCTTTAAGTAGACAAAACATTCTTTTGCAAAGCCTAGTTAATTTTCTTGAGTGTTCTGCAAAATTCGGTACAAATCTTCTGCAATAGTTACAGAAAGCTACGAATCTTTCAACTTCATCGGCTGTCTTTGGTGTTGGATAATTTTGAACAGTTTGAAATTTGCTGGGTCGGGTAATATTCCCTTATTTGTGCATTTATGTCCTTAATAAGTTACTTCTTGGCTGAAAAATAGGCATTTATCTGGATGTAATTTTAAGTTGTATTTTCTGCAAGTAGAGAATACGTCACTTAAATTTTTTAACATGTGATTTTCGGAACAACCTAATACAACTAAATCATCCATGTAGAGCAGATGTCGGCAGTTTCACACGGCGCCATTCACACGGATAGGTTACGCTCTTTGTTCGGTGATTGATTTAGTCGTCGCTGAGCAAGTGGCGTGCCAACATCGTGTAGGGCGATCGCTTGTTTGCGCAGCAAATAATATATGTGTGTATGTACGTAGCATTTTTCCTTATGTACCTTCATATTATGAAATGAATAATTGTTTTGTTTAGTCAAAAAAAATGTATATTCATAGAAATAAAACGGATTTATTAGATTATTGCACTTTAATTTTGCAATTTACATAAAAAAAGTGCCACGGTATCATAAATATGTGCTTTTGCTTCGCTGTCTAGCAGGCAACTAATAAACATATCAACCAATGATGACTTTATACGAAACTCTCTCCCGATCTCTCATTTTGGTCCTCGATTATGCAGTGTTGCCTACTTTTTTATGTGTGCGCTAGTTGGCAATACTACACAATCGAGGACCATCTGACATTAGACACATAAACATTTCGATAAACGTAAAATATCGCACGATTGAGAAAAAATACGTAAAGTATGAAATAGTACAATCTAAGAAAATATATGCAGAAAATAACATTTTTTTCACGCATTTGAGTGGTTTACAGGTATAAAAAAAAGGTTACAAGATACAAACAATACGCCTTTTCTTTTTGTATTATTTTCAAATATTTATTTTAATTAAAATTATTTTTATTTGAAATCATATTATTTCCATTACCATGTTATATTTCATTACGAAATGTACGTCGTTAAGGATTTTACCTTATTTTAAGAAATCTTGGAAACTATAACATTATATTATGAATTATTTCTTATTTCATATATTTTATTTCAAATATATCTTGTCTCATTTTATACGTTCCGAGCAAGACAAATTCAAAAATTAATTCGATAGCACCTTTTTGCAAACCTCTTGGTCTGTGGGAATTGCAAAATTCCTAAGGAGCTACTCAAAATGCCCATATTTTGTTTTCGCCATACTGGCATCATTGGAAAATGTTATAAAAAATGACCACTTTTTGAGCGCTCTCAGAGAGCGCGAAGTTTCGTATCTAGTCATCTTTGATATCAACTGGTTCGTGCCATGATCCAATAATACAGGTCGTGTCGATATTTTTTTCTCGAATTTTGACAATCAAAATATTTTTCAGTACGATTTTGACTATAAACCCACAAATTACAAAAACAAAATACATTGAAAATTTTTGTGTGTTTGTATGTTTGTCGAGCTGCTACGACCTGATATGGTTGGATCATGGTTCGTGCGTTGAGAGCGCTTCACCAATACTGACGCACTTACAATTTTGCCGACCCTTGATGTAGAGCAGACATGGGCGATTTGACTCAAACGAGCAGTTACTCTCAGCACACGTATTCTTAAGCTCTTATTTCAGTAGCTATCTATTGAGAGCGAAAAAACCAGTTTGGCACTGTGGGATAAAGAATTGATTTTCCTGCCAGTCGCGCTGCGGACAGCAACGAGGTAACATAGGTAGTCGGTATGTTCATGTTTTTTTATGTCCTAGTATATTTTTGCCCCATTTGAAATGTATAACATAAATAAAATGTTATAATTTCAGATACCTTTGGTGGGGTAAATTCGGAGTTGACTAGCAAACTAGTTAGCGGAAATTTAAGGAGTTCGTACAAACTTCAAAAAATATTATCTCTCTCAATACCCTCATATTTCTCAAAGTCTTTATGAAAGGTATTATAGTGCCTCCTAAAATTATATGCCCGGGTCCCCTTTACACACATATTACACAATAGACATTGCATATTACCAAAAGCATCGAAAATCATAAAGCAATATTTGTCATTCATTTTGAACAAACACATATAGGTACGCGCATAAATCCTACTATCCTTCCTACTAATATTATAAATGTGAATGTAGCGATGTTTGGATGTCCAGACGTTTGCTTTTGTTCCCTAAAAACGTGAGAATGGCTGGACGGATTTTGTTGAAATTTGGCACGCTTACAGGTTTTAGTCTGGAAGGTCTGGGGGTTCCGACCCTGCTAGGGACCGTTTCTTTTCGAAATTTTTTTTATTCCATATAACTCTAAGTATATTGAACCTATACTTATGATCCAGGTTTCATTTGGACTTCAATATATTTCGATAAATTTATCGATAACTGAGTTATCTGTGAAAATGTGATTGCCCAAAAACCTTAAACTTGACCTACAATATGGGTATCAAACGAAAGGGGAAGGCCCCAGGTTTCAATTTAGCTTTGATATATTCCGATAAATTGATCGATAACTAAGTTATCGGTCAAAATTCGATTGCCCGAAAACCTTAATATTACCCGGCAATATGGGTATAAAACGAAAGGAGATAGCTCCAGGTTTAATTTGGACTTCGATAGGTTTCGATAAATTGATCGATAACTGAGTTATCGGTCAAAATGCGATTGCCCGAAAACTTCTTTATTACCCTACAATATGGGTATCAAACGAAAGAAGATAGATCCAGGTTTCATTTGGACTTCGATATATTTCGATAAATTTATCGATAACTGAGTTACCGGTGAAACCTTAAAATTGCCCTACAATATGGGTATCAAACGAAAGGGGAAGGCCCCAGGTTTCATTTGTACTTCAATATATTTCGATAAATTGATCGATAACTGAGTCATCGGTCAAAATGCGATTGCCCGAAAACCTCTATATTACCCTACAATATGGGTATCAAACGAAAGGAGATAGCTCCAGGTTTCATTTGGACTTCGAGAGTGTTTATGGAAAGTTTTATTTCGGGAAGTGGACCAGGGACCGAAATATTCCAAACTTTTTTATTTATATTGCGATTTTCTTCAAATTTGGTACAAAAGTAGTCTTTTAGTTATGTTAAAATTTGCGGTAACTTTTTTTTAGGGAAGTGGACCATGGACCGAAATATTCCAAACTTTTTTATTAATTGTGCGATTTTTCTTCAAATTTAGGACAGAGGTAGACTTATACTGTTGTTAAAATTTGAGGTTAACTTTTTTCGGGGAAGTGGACCAGGGACCGAAATATTCCATACTTTTTTATTTATGGTGCGATTTTCTTCAAATTTAGTACAAAGGTAGACTTTTACTTTTGTTAAAATATGAGGTTAAATTTTTTCGGGGAAGTGGACCAGGGACCGAAATATTCCAAACTTTTTTATTTATCGCGATTTTTTCCCTAAATTTGGGCAGAACAACGTCTGCCGGGTCCTTCTAGTAGTATCATAAAACAATCAAGCTTCGCTGTTGTTTGTTAATCAACTGACTGCAAATGTTCTTTGTCCCATGGTAGCCACTTTACGCTCGCGGTTACCAATACATGCTTACATTTCATTTGCCCACCTTTGATGTAGAGAAATGCTTGTGATGGTTTGAGGCCTGCAAATGCTAGGGTCATCATTCTTTGGAATGAGTTTGGTGCTACTTTTAATCCGTAGGGTAGCCTTTTGAATCTATATGTGCCGTTTTCGGCGGTGAATTAAGTTATATCTCTGGAGTCTGGGTGTAATTCGATTTGATGAAAACCTAACATAAATAAGGTCTAGGCATGAAAAATATTTTGCTCTTCCAAGTTAATCTAAAATATCGTCAATTCTTGGGAGTGGGAATTTATCTGCTGCTAACTTTTTGTTTACTTGTCTGTAGTCAACTACTAATATCCATCTTTTTTCTGTTTTTCCTGGTAGTGACTTTTTAGGAACTAGTAAGATTGGACTGTTATATTCTGATATGGAGGGTTCTATTATGTCATCTTCGATTAATTTATTTCTTTCTTCTTTAAATGGCCATCTAACCGCCTGAGCGATTTTGACCTGATTAATTTATTTACCTGATTGCTAATTTCTCCTTTTTGTGTTTGAGGTAATCTATAATTTTTTATGTATACTGGGTTGTCGTCCTTCACGTATAATTTTTGTTTATAAAAATTACTAGCAGACCCGGCAGACGTTGTCCTGCCAAAAATTAGGGCGTATTTCATTTGTACATATGTATCTTAGCTTATTGCGTAGCACAACTTCAACACTTTGGATATGATAGCTATATTATATGAGCATAGTCTTGGGTCAGCCTTGGTCCACCTAATGGTCAATATCTTGGAAACGGGTTCGCAGATGAACCTGAAAACGGTTCCTTGTGAAAACTCTCATCAAAAAATACATTCGGGGTCACCCCTGGTCCTCATTTTGGTCAATATCTCAGGATTCCAGAAACTTTTTTAACTTTTTCTTTCTCGGGGCACAAACAAATACAATAAAAAAAATTAGTGAAATCGGTCCAGCCGTTCTCAGTTGATGAGTTACTATACATTTTTCCCCTCCATTTTTTTATATATAGACTAGCAAACCCGGCAGACGTTGTCCTGCCCAAACACTAACTTGTTTGCATTTAAAATATGTATGTGATTCGCCTTCCTAATTTCAGCTCCACATCCTTCTCTCCGTCCATCCTCTTCATATGCTTTTGTCTTTTCATATTGCTTTTTAACTGTCATCCTACCATCATACCTATCCCTTTCTCAATCCCAATCCCAAAAGGATTTAAAATGACTCCATTTTAAAAATCGCATCAAGACCTTTTATTTTAGACCCATTTTTTCACAAAAACCTTCTAGCTCCAATTTTGGTCTACGTTTTGGTTAATATCTAAAAACCTTCGTTTTATGTTGGAAAATAGCTAAAACATGTTAAATCATTTGTCAGCACCTTTCATTTGATACCCATATCATACCAATACCATCGAGGGCCCCTCCTGGTTGACATTTTGACCAATATCTCGAAAACGGGCTCAAATTGAAAGAACACTTTATAAGGTTATCCTGGCCAACATTTTGAGGGAAATCTCCAAAACCTTTCCAAATGCCTTTATTTTTTTAGCGTATAACCATCTCGAGCGGATACAAAATTTACTTTCCAAATTTAGTTATGTGTATTAGGTCCAGCCGTTCTCAAAATAGATGTTTCCATAAATGAAGCAAAGTCCAAATGAAACCTGTGGCCTTCCCCTTTCTTTTTATACCAATTTTGTGCGAATATTCCAAAGTTTACCCGAAAGCACATTTTGACCGATAACTCTGTTATCGATAAATATATCGAATTGAACCAAAGTCCAAATGAAAGCTGTGGACTTCCCCTTTCGTTTGATACAAATTTTGTGCGAATATTCCAAAGTTTACCCGAAACCACATTTTGACCGATAACTCTGTTATCGATAAATATATCGAATTCAACCAAAGTCCAAATGAAAGCTGTGGTCTTCCCCTTTCGTTTGATATCAACTTTGTGCGAATATTCCAAAGTTTACCCGAAACCACATTTTGACCGATAACTTAGTTATCGATAAATATATCGAATTGAGCCAAAGGTCAAATGAAAACTGTGGTCTTCCCCTTTCGATTGATACCAATTTTGTGCGAATACTTCAAATTTTACGGAAAACAGCATTTTGGCCGATAACTCTATTATCGATACATTTATCGAAATTTCATAATGCCTGTTACCTATTCTATACTCCTAAGAAGCTGTCTGCCAAATTTCGTAATGATCGCGCCATTTGTTCAGACGATAAAGAACCACAAACATCCGCAGTCACTCACAAACTTACGTTTTTATATATTAGTAAGATAAGGCAAACAGCTCTATGAAAAAGCTTTTGTATAATAATTTTTTTCTTGAATTCAGATGAATCTAAAATTCACTCTAAGCGGACACAGTCATCAACACTTTTAATATGATAGCTATGTATATTATATGAGCATATTCTTGGGTCAGCCTTGGTCCACCTAATGGTCAATATCTGGAAACGGGTTAGCAGATGAACCTGAAAACTGTTCCTTGTGAAAACTCTCATCAACACCTTTAATTTGATACGCGTATTGTTAAAATACATTCGGTGTCACCCCTGGTCCGCATTTTAGTCAATATCTCAGGATTCCAGAAACTTTTTTAACTTTTTCTTTCTGAAGAGCCTTCTCGGGGCAAAAAACGAACACAATAAAAAAGAAATAATGAAATCGGTCCAGCCGTTCTCAATTGATGAGTTACTATACATTTTTTCCCTCCATTTTTAAATATTTATAGATAAGGCAAATAGCTCTATGAAAAAGCTTTTGTATAATAATTTTTTTCTTGAATGGAGATGAATCTAAAATTCACTCTAAGCGGACACAGTCATCAACACTTTTGATATGAAAGCTATATTATATGAGCATATTCTTGGGTCAGCCTTGGTCCACCTAATGGTCAATATCTTGGAAACGGGTTAGCAGATGAACCTGAAAACTGTTCCTTGTGAAAACTCTCATCAACACCTTTAATTTGATACGCGTACTGTTAAAATACATTCGGGGTCACCCCTGGTCCACATTTTGGTCAATATCTCAGGATTCCAGAAACTTTTTTAACTTTTTCTTTCTGAAGAACCTTCTCGGGGCACAAACATATACAATAAAAAAAATTTGTGAAATCGGTCCAGCCGTTCTCAATTGATGAGTTACTATACATTTTTTCCCTCCATTTTTATATATATAGATAAGGCAAACAGCTCTATGAAAAAGCTTTAGTGAAATCGGTCCAGCCGTTCTCAATTGATGAGTTACTATGCATTTTTTCCCTCCAGTTTTATATATATAGATAAGCCAAACAGCTTTATGAAAAAGCTTTTGTATAATAATTTTTTTCTTGAATTCAGATGAATCTAAAATTCACTCTAAGCGGACACAGTCATCAACCTTTTTGATATAATAGCTATATTATATGAGCATATTCGTGGGTCAGCCTTGGTCAACCTAATGGTCAATATCTTGGAAACGGGTTCCCAGATGAACCTGAAAACTGTTCCTTGTGAAAACTCTCATCAACACCTTTAATTTGATACGCATATTGTTAAAATACATTCGGGGTCACCCCTGGTCCACATTTTGGTCAATATCTCAGGATTCCAGAAACTTTTTTTAACTTTTTCTTTCTGAAGAACCTTCTCGGGGCACAAACAAATACAATAAAAAAAAATTTGTGAAATCGGTCCAGCCGTTCTCAATTGATGAGTTACTATACATTTTTTCCCTCCATTTTTATATGTATAGATAAGGCAAACAGCTCTATGAAAAAGCTTTTGTATAATAATTTTTTCTTGAATTCAGATGAATCTAAAATTCACTCTAAGCGGACACAGTCATCAACACTTTTGATATGATAGCTATATTATATGAGCATATTCTTGGATCAGCCTTGGTCCACCTAATGGTCAATATCTTGGAAACGGGTTAGATGAACCTGAAAACTGTTCCTTGTGAAAACTCTCATCAACACCTTTAATTTGATACGCATATTGTTAAAATACATTCGGGGTCAGTTAGTGAAATCGGTCCAGCCGTTCTCAATTGCTGAGTTACTATACATTTTTTCCCTCCATTTTTATATACATATTTGTATAATAATTTTTTTCTTGAATTCAGATGAATCTAAAATTCACTCTAAGCGGACACAGGCATGAACACTTTTGATATGATAGCTATATTATATGAGCATATTCTTGGATCAGCCTTGGTCCACCTAATGGTCAATATCTTGGAAACGGGTTAGATGAACCTGAAAACTGTTCCTTGTGAAAACTCTCATCAACACCTTTAATTTGATACGCATATTGTTAAAATACATTCGGGGTCACCCCTGGTCCACATTTTGGTCATTATCTCAGGATTCCAGAAACTTTTTTAACTTTTTCTTTCTGAAGAACCTTCTCGGGGCACAAACAAATACAATAAACAAAAATTAGTGAAATCGGTCCAGCCGTTCTCAATTGATGAGTTACTATACATTTTTTCCCCCCATTTTTATATACATATATAGATATAGATATAGATAAGGCAAACAGCTCTATGAAAAAGCTTATGTATAATAATTTTTTTCTTGAATTCAGATGAATCTAAAATTCACTCTAAGCGGACACAGTCATCAACACTTTTGATATGATAGCTATATTATATGAGCATATTCTTGGGTCAGCCTTGGTCCACCTAATGGTCAATATCTTGGAAACGGGTTCGCAGATGAACCTGCAAACTGTTCCTTGTGAAAACTCTCATAAACACCTTTAATTTAATACGCATATTGTTAAAATACATTCGGGGTCACCCCTGGTCCACATTTTGGTCATTATCTCAGGATTCCAGAAACTTTTTTAACTTTTTCTTTCTGAAGAACCTTCTCGGGGCACAAACAAATACAATAAACAAAAATTAGTGAAATCGGTCCAGCCGTTTTCAATTGATGAGTTACTATACATTTTTTTCCTCCATTTTTATATATATAGATTAGAAGAAATTGGTTCTGTTTTTAGTGCAAATATATCTATGAATTCTGTGCACAGGGATGTTAATTGAGAGTTGACAAATTTTGGAAAATTCTTGCTTAATCTTTTTAACTTTTCTTTATCAGAGTCTTTTTTGATTTTTGTGTCTGTTTTGATTAATGCATAATCGTCTAAGTTTTCGGTATTAATCTTATAATTTTGAATAGTTGTGTTTTTATGAGTTGTGTTGATGATTCTAACAAAGGTTTGTTCATTATTTGTGATTGTGTTCGCTATAAAAATGCCTTCTGATAACTGTTGGTGTGGGAGGAAAATATTTTTGTTATTTGTGCTTATTTTGACTTGTCGAATGACTTCAGATCTAGCAAGGATTGTGACTGTATTGACGGACAGACAGTTTGTTAGGTTCATGGTAATTGTTTGGGGAAAATCATATGGTCTTAAGATTAGGTTATCTTCGGTTTTCCCATAGTCTAAGATGCAATTGTACTTTTTTATAAAATCTAGTCCTATTATTCCATCGCATGGGATCGGGAAATCGTCGTCTACGACATGAAATTTATGGTAAATAAGAAGACCATCGCCTTTTAAATCTGCTTTAACTGTGCTTAGTGTACTAGTTATTCCTTGACCAATGCCTTTTAAATCTGTAATTCGTTCCGTATTTATTTTATGACTTTTACTAATTTGATGCTTTTTTATAATGGAGATGTCTGCTCCTGTATCAATTAAAAAATTTGAAACCGAATTATTTAGGGATGTCCTTGTTGATATATAGCTGTTAAGATGTAAGTTGTACCTAGGTTGTGGTATAAATCTCCTGTTTTGGTAATTTCCATAGTTGTTATTTCGATAACCTCCGCGGAAATTACTCCTGTACTGACCTTGCTGTCGTACATTCAGGATCGTATTGGAACTGCCTGTTACTTCGGTACAACTATTTGTAAACTTCGAGACAGCATCGTTCATTGTTGTGAACGTTCCTGCTTGCATGATCATCTTTACTTTGTCATTGGAGCAGTTCTTACACATGGCCTTTACTGCTGCCTGTGTTGAGTATCTCGTTGCTAGTTCTGGGTTTAATCCATCTGAGATATATGCTCATTCTAGTGATCTTGTAATTTTTTCTACCTCTGCGGTGTACTGATTAGCAGTTTTGCTGCGCTGTTGGATGTTCAACAGTTTAGCAGTTAGGACTTCTACTGATTCACCCTTTATTGCGGTTTGCAATTTAGTTTTTATTAGCTGTATTGTGTTTTCATTGCTTATAAAGTTCCTCGCGGTGCCTTTTAGTTTTGTCTTGATCATAGTTATTCCTAAAGGCTCATGGGTCTCCTTGACTTGTTCGAGTATATCAAGGGCGTCCAGAAAGCTGTGTAAGTTTTCTGGCTTACCGTCAAACTCTGGTAGTACTGACGAAGCAGTTTTAATAAATTCTACAGCGGTTTGTGGCATTGTGGCGTTAATGTTTAGGGTTTCTATTTGTTGTAGATCTGGTTTGGCTTCTTCTCCTGTATGAGTTTGACCTTATGAGCTAGAGGGGGTGGGGCTCGGTGATCGTTCTGCTAACAGTAAATTGAAATCTGTTTCTATTTTTTCTTCCACTGTGATTGGTACATTAAATTCTTTGCTGTATCTCGCTAAAGATGATACGAGTTTATCTCTTACGCTAGAGAAAAATTGATACGGTTCTCTTTGGTGTTCTTCAGTAAGTATGTTATTTACCTTTTTTTATAACTTGTCCTATATTATTCAAAGCTTCTAAAATTATTTTCAAGTGCTTTGCTACTGTTTCATTTGTTATTGTTATATTTTTATTTATGCATTTATATGATTTGCTAGCTTTGCTTTTTTCTTCCTGTAATTTGCAATGGATTTCTTGCCATTGACTCATTTCTTGTTATGACGTGTTGAGTCATACGCGTTGTTGGGTATTGTTCAATCGTCTCAATTTATTTTTAATATAATTTTTTATTGAAATCGCAATTGCGACGATCAAACAAGTAGTTATGCATGCAAAAATAGCTAGCCATTCATCAGAAAATTTTTCTTTATTTTCTACTATTGGATGTGGTTCATATCGAACTAGTTTATTTTCAGGGTTTTTCTCTGCGGAACTTTCTTTGCCTACTTCGTATCCTGCTATTGCTATCAGAATACCATTAAGCGCTACTTTCCACCAAGGTGTCATTATTAAAAAAAATTGTAATTATTTAAATTAATTATGTTGGAAAAGTTTTTTTTTTTTTTTTGTATCTCAATTTTAAAAGTTTATTATTGTATTTTTAGAATATAGGACATAACTTATTGAATAATTTACACAATTCTTCTTCTGTTGTAGAAGGGTATACGTCCTTCATAGTGGGTTCTCTGCCCATTCCTATAAAAGTTCTCCTATTTTCTCCTCTATTTCGGGGGCATGACCTACGAGTATTTATTTCTTCTTGCTCTAAATTGTCGACGATAGAATTAATAGTACCGTAATCTAAATTATCTGGCAATGCACTATACATTTAAAAAAATTTAAAAGGCTTTCAAATCTACTCGATATTCTCTTAGCTCCTGTATTCTTTCTTTAATTTTTATTTTTTCTTTAACGCTAGTCGCTATATTTAATTGATAGTAAGCTTTAGCGATCTCCCTATGTTTTTTGGTGCGTTTGCCACGCCTTTTATATACCTCTATAATAGGTATTTTCGGAGGTTCCTCCTTTTTTATGAACTTATTTCTACGCCTATATTCTTCTATAGTTATTGGGGTAGGCCCTTGCTTTGCTGCTTTACAACTTTAGAGGGTTTTTTCCGCAATTTTAATAAATTCTCTTATAGTGTCAGTGCACTTATTGCACTTATTAACTCCTCTTGAGTTGTAATAGCTTGCATTCTAAAAAAAAAGAATTCAAAAAATTTTTTTTTCTTATTAAATTTTCCTTATTAAAATATTTTTCGCATTAATTAAAAAAATTCAGCATATTTAAATGCAGTTGGCTTAGCGATCATAAATGCCGCTGTAGTTATTTATACATAATTAAAAAATTTTACGGTATGTTATATTTATATTTAATGCTACCGTGATTCATTTTGGTCTTCCTTTATATTTTGTCCGTCTCGCCAATTTTGTGCTGCCAGTATCAATAAATATTCCACTTCTCGCGGTTTTGTGGTAGATTTATATCCTTCTATGCCAGTCTTAATTGTTTATTCCACTTCTCACGGTTTTGTGGTAAATTTGTATCCGTCTATGCCCGTCTTAATTTTAGAGTATCGCACGTAGGACTCTAATAACATTTATCTGTTTGTTTGTTTTTGACATACATATTCAAAGTATTTGTTTGTTGGAAATTAATGCATTTGTTGGAGATTAATCCATTTGTTACTTGTTTCGCGGGACTAGACTGGCACGGATCTCCATGTGGGCAGAATAAAACAGTGTACGTTTGAGAGTAACGCTATCGACAAACGTATTCAATCAATTGTTTTCTTTATTCAAAAATACTTTCTTTTATACTACTTTCTTACACTAATACAGATACATTCTTTTACTTAAAACTAGGAATGCTCTATGAGCATATTTTTCGCATATGTCGGTCACATTGACGAATGCAACACGTGTAACTTGATCCTCACTATGAGTGTCGGTGCCCGTCTTTTACTATAAGTGCCGATGAACTCCAGCTGAGTTTAACGGAATTGGTTTGGGTCACATATTTTGACACTATCGGTTAGCGCTGTGTGTGGTCATTTGTATACATTATGATTAATTATATTTCCAAAATTGACTTAATCAAAAGTGGGCGGTGCCACTCCCATTTTTAAAAATTTCTTCATAAATTTACTTTTTGCCTTAACGCTAACGTACACACCGAATTTTATCCTTATGGGTGTATTATTTACTGAATAATCACTCTCTTTGTATTTTCGAAAATATTATATATGAAGGGCTCAGAACCGAAAGGATCTAAGTGACATTTTTTTGAAATTGAGTTATACCCATATAGTGAAATATGGTGTTTATTTGTTGGCGAAGAGATCGGAGTCATGTCAGACATTGTAGTGCCATCTATTTCCCATACAATAAACGCCCTACCCAGATTTTACATATAATTTTCAAAAGGCAGTAAACTTTAAACTTGAATATCTTAAATCAATTTCGGAGTCACTTAATCCTTTTGGTTCTGAGCCCTTCATATATATAAAGTGGGCGTGGCTTTTAACCGATTTTGCCTATTTTCAATAGCGTTCCGAGATAAGTGAAAAGGAACCTGCATACCAAATTTCATTGAGATATCTCAAATTTTACTCAAGTTATCGTGTTCACAGACGGACGGACGGACGGATCAATTTCTCTTTTCCTCCTGAACATTTTGATATATGTATATAAGTCAATATCTATCTCGATTCGTTTATGCCGTTACATACTACCGTTAGGCGAATGAAGTTAATATACCTTGTGTGCGAAGCACTACTAGGTATAAAAACAGCTCCTGGTTGGGTTAAACCCTAATCATTCCAGTACGTTAAACTGCCTGCCTGTATTTTGAAAGTTACTTTCAAGCCTACTTTACATACATACCCTAATTCCCATCGGCACCATGTCTTCCAAAATATTGGTGTATGCCATACTTGGAGGGGTTTTTAATATTGATTTGCATTCGCATACATTTTTCGCTAAAATAAGAATTAAGGCTCCTCACGCTCCATACAAAAAAATGGACACCCTGTTTCCATCGGAATTATAAACTTCAATGTATTCTTAGACCTTGGTCAAAATATTAAGATTTACTGGAAAACCGCGTTAAGAAACCGCTAAAAATATATTTTTTATGTATAAAAGGAGTATGAAAAAATATGGGTGTTTCCACGGTCGCGAACAGTACGTTCGTACGCGTTTATGGGCCAAAAAACAAAGTAAACATAGGTTTTTGTTTTTTTTTTTGCTACTTTGATAGCATTTTGAAAGGTCAATTTTAGGTGCAAGAGGCAGGTTTGTTCGATTTTTAGTTTAGACTGTGGGGGCAATAAACATGTGGTCGCGAACGTACGCATAATGGAAGTGACTTTTTTGTGCAACTGGAAAAATTCAAAATTCAGCGAAATGGGAAGGATTTTTTCAAAATGGTTGATAACATATTGAAGTGGCATAAAGTGACTTTCTTTTCGTTTATTTCGCTTTAAAATATCTTCAGTACATTTTTATATATACGCTTAAATACCGGTCGCGAACGTACGGGTCGCGAACGTACGATTTTTCCATACACTTTCTTTTCCTATTTTCGGCATAATGTTTTACAAATTATGTGAATTGGAACACTTAATTCACAAGTTTAAATCTTATATGTTGTATTTATAAAGAAAGAAGATAGCATAAATTATTAGACTCTACTGAAATCCCGCGGCTCACACCGAAAGACTCGAAAGTGGCTTGCATAACATAAAGTATACTCACTTTAATGTATGGTTGGAAAAATTATGAATAACTTCATTAAAATTATTCAAAACCCTATGATCCATTATTAACCATGCAAAAAAAGTATATTAACAACCTATTTTTTCTTGCTTCAGTTTTTGGTAGGAAAAAATATATCAAAATGCAAAACGGTCGCGAACGTACGCAACTTTGAGAATTAAAAAAAAAGGTTTGGTAAACCCTTCAAGAGAAGTAGTTTTGGTTTTCAACTAAGTGCACTCAACCGGCTTTAGAAATGTAGTTCTATACATTTCCTTACACTCCTTGAGAAGTGGTAATAAAAAATGTATTTTTTTGGTCGCGAACGTACGATCCAGGCAGAGGTAAAAGTTTCAATAAAAATTTACAGTTAAGACATCGTCGTTCACTCTTCTTTCATTTTGATGGTCTTAACTGATATTCATGGGAGTATTTTGTTGCAAAAAAGGGTCGCTAGTATAAGTCGAACATGTGAAAAAATTGAAAAGAAACAGGCCTTTAAAACTGGCTGGAAATGAAAAAAAAAATTTTTCATGTTTCAAGCCAAATTTTTCATAAACAAAATTTAAATCAACTTCCAAAGCTTTATATTTATAAAAATTTGGGTAATTTTGTATAACAGGGTTAAACAAGAATTTATTTTTATTAACATTTAAAATTTTTGCTCTGGTTGACCATTCTACGGAAATGCTCATATTTAAAAAAAAAAAAAGCACCTGAGATGATGGACTTGCTGGAGTAGAAAAGGTAGGAATAAAAAAATTTGAAAATGTTATCAATGCAGTCCAAATATTGAGGGGTATGATGCTGTTTTTGGTCATATTTCGAGGGGTAGGTTTATGGAAAACTTTAATAACTCAGTCAATTATTGACGGATTTGGAAGATTAGGGTACCATTTGAAAGGTATTTTCGAGACGGTGCCATTTCGCATTGCGAATATTAGCACATATAATAATATTGATAAAATTTTCAAAACTTTTTTATTCCTACCTTTTGCACTCCAGCTAATTCATCATCTCAGATGCTTTTTATTAAAAAATATTTTTTCATACTCCTTTTATACATGAAAAAGGATATGTTTCGCGTTTTTTAACGCCGTTTAGCTCCGGAACTTAATTTTTATCATTGAACGATGAAATATTACTCAAAGAAAAACGTTGACTGTCGAGCAAAAAAATAAAACTCAAGGATAAGTTTTATTTCCTCTCAAAATAATTAAACTCAAGGAATAAGTTTTATGTTTGATCAAAAAAATAAAACTCAAAAAATGATCATTATACTTAATCAAAAAAATAAAACTCAAAAGTAATGATTAAGTTATAATTTATATACACTCTAAACTTTTTTGTTGAATTTTACAGCGATGATATCAGTAAATTTTTGTTGACTCTCTCACTGTTGCTTGAAATTGCAATAATTTCTGTTTATTTTCTGCTTTAAGTCGCAAAAGGAATAAATTTAAACACAAATTACAGCAAACTTTCATTTCACAGCTGAAAATGAACATAAAATTGCGCAAACTTTTTTTTGCGCACAAAAAATACGAAATAAACAAACCCTTTGTTGCGTGAAGCTGAAGCGCACAGTCAAATATGCGTAATTCCTCTCAGCAAGCGCTTGTTGATTAGCGCTCTCTTTTCTCATTTCAGTTGAAATAAGAATTTCAGTTGAAAGTGTTGCGGTAGCGTGGCGCAAAAGAAAGAAAGTATTATAATAAATAAATATAGTAAAATAAATAATTATAAATAAAATATTGTTAGTGATAAGAAAAATGTTTAAGTGCAATATATGCAAAAGTGAATTTTCTAGCCTTACCTATGTATGTATAGTCCTTTATTTCAATGTATGAATACATGTATTTTCTTATTTTTAACATGAAATTAAATACTTTTGTTAATTTACTATATTTTCTGTTGTTTTAATAAAAATAATAAAATAGTTTTCATCCTTTTTATATATATATATATATATAGTCCTTCATTTTAATGTATGAATATGTACATGTATTTTCTTATTGTTAACATGAAATTAAATACTTTTGTTAATTTACTATATTTTCTGTTGTTTTAATAAAAAAATAAAATAATTTTCATCCTTTATAACCTTCAAATTCCAGCAATAATTTAATTCTTTTCACAAATTTCGCTATTTTTTTTTGACGTATGTGTACATATAAGTAAAAGAAGTTATTCTTGCTGGAATTTGCAATTTTAATGGTGGCCCATTTTGACTGTGAGCTACTGTATATTTTCAAATTAAACATTTTTGGCTTTAAACATAAAAATAAGTGAGAGAGAGCGCGTAGAAAGCGCTGCAAATTTAAGCAGCTGTGTGTGTATGGAATTACACATTTTTCGCTTTAATCAATCAACAAAAAAATGCGTATATTAACATGCGTGAATTTAGACATAAACAGTCGGTAAAGTGTTGCCTACCATTATCGCTGTAAAATTCAACAAAAAAGTTTAGAGTGTAGGATTCACTCAAACTTTCATCAATCGCTGTAGATTTCGGTTGAGCATCAAGAGACATGCTCATTAGGATGGAGTGAAAACTGTTTTTTCATCAGGCTGCATTCTAATAGCGAAATTCTGTTGCCTTTTGGGCTTAAATTACGTCTGGCAAAATTTTGTCCAGTTCGGATTAGAGTAACTGCCTCCGCATCGGTGAAAATACGAAAGTTCCCAATTTTGCAAAACACTCCTTTATATAGGTACGTAAAAAAAATTTTTAATTTTTTCGATTCAAACTATTGAATTATACATTATACTAATTCCTATAAATATTTTTTGCCTTTATCTCTTTAAGTATCTTCAGTAGTTTGGCCACTATGCCAAAAAACGTTCAAAAAACTTTGAAAAATAACGAATTTTTTTTTTTAATTTCAGATTTAACCACTTTAAAATCAGAAAAAGTCTATGGACGAAAAAAAGTTAGCCCTTCTATGTTGTAGTAAATTTAATTAAGAAAATTTTAAGCCTACTAGTACAATGTTATGATGTGCCCTTGACTTTATAAGTCCTCCTATATTGAAAGTCTTCAATCAAAAATTTTCTGTTTTTACCCAAGAAATTTTCCGAAATTTCCATATCCTAGACATTTGATCCATAATTTCCATGTAGAATTTTCTGCTGATTCCGAAAATGCAATCATTTGTGTTAAAAGTAGAAGAGTTTTCGAGATATCTTGTAATTTCAGGGTATGGAAATTTCAAAAAATTTCTTGGGTAAAAACAGAAAATTTTTGATTGAGGACTTTCAACTAGCAGGGCTTATAAAGTCAAGGGCACATCATAATGTTTTACTAGTGCGCCTTAAATTTTACAATTAAATTTACTACAACATAGAAGGGTTAACTTTTTTTCGACCCTAGACTTTTTTTAATTTAAAGTGACTAAATCTGAAATTTGAAAAAAATACTTATTTTTTCAAAGTTTTTTGAACGTTTTTTGGCATAGTGGCCAAACTACTAAAGATACTTAAAGAGATAAAGGCAAAAAATGGTTATGGGAATTAGTATAATGTATAATTCAAGAGCTTAAATCGAAAAAACGAAAAATAGAAACTTTTCACGTACCTATATGAAAAACATTGGGAATTTTCATACTTTCGCGGATATCTCGGAACCTACATCAGGCACAGAAAAATGGATGTGATATTCGGAATCAGGAGACGATTTTACATTAGGAAATTGTACTTTCATTCTTGGAGAGATTTTTGTTGTCGAGTAGTGTTATATATTATATGAATATTTCACCATATGCATTTTAGGCAGAAGACATTGACCGATTTCAATAAGGCATTTATCCCCCCCTATTAGAACTCTGAAAGGTGGAACAAATTTTTACCCATATGTTCACGCTCCAGCCTAATGCTCATTCATGTACTTTAAAAATACAACATTAATCATTATTGGGGGTCCCTGACCTAGACAGATACATCATAAATTTAAATGTTCTTTAACTTTTCTGAAACTGCATACTCTGATGCCTAAAATTATACCAAAGAAAATTTTTTTTGGTTGTACAAATATTTCTGTATTTGATAGAGAATTGGTGATATGGTTGCATATCCCAGCTAACCAAAAGTGCAAAAAAAGAATCCTTTCGGAGCCATAAAACGCTCATTTCTCAGAGCTTTACCCTGCAAAATGAGCTCCTTTCGGAGCCCAAATGGAGCGAAATATCGTTCTACGCGGGCACTCGACACGGAGTCATAAAAAAAAAATAAGTCCGATTCCGATGAATTTGGAGCGTTTTATGACTCTTTTTAAATGAACATCGAAACCTTTTCGGACTCTCTTTTTGGGACCTTTTATTGGTGCTTTTCTGGCAAGGTAACATTTTAAAAAACCATTTGTTTCGTCACGGGTCCAGCTCCTCTTTTATTCCCTCTATTCTAAAAATTTCATTTGTTCCTAGAATTTTATAAAATTAAAAAGAAAAAATTTATTTTTGCTTACTTTTCCTCTTGCTGCTCCATTTTCAAATGTGTCTGACATTTTTATACCTTTCATGAACATGAAATGGTATTATAACATTGGAAGAAGAAGAAGAGATGCCCCACAATTAAGTATACCGAAATGATCAGGGCGATGGGCCGTCTGTCTGTTTGAACGCAAACTAGTCCCTCAATTTTAGAGATATCTCGAAATTGGTACGGAGCCTTAATTTTGTATTATATTAACCATTTGTCGGAACCAGCAACCCATACAATCGATTGTTCCGATAAACAGGTTTTGGCCTATAACTCTTGCAATTAAACTCGAAATTTTGCAGGTTTAGTACATAATACAGAGAAACCTCTCCTAACGGACACCTCTATTGGACGGACACCTCCTTTGGCCGGACAGTTTTTCATGCACCAAGTTGTAAGTACATTTTTTAGAACAAGTTACCCTCCCTTAGGCGGCCACTCTCTTGGCCGGACGCGGATAGTTATTTGCCTTAAAATTGGACAAAAAACCTCTACTGAGCGGACACGAACCTCTTATCAACGGCTACTGAGATCAGTTTTCATAACAAATCAATCATAAACCTCTCTCGAGCGGACGCGAACCCCTCTTAAGCGGACAAAACATATACATATAAACATATTTTTGTACATATGTATTTACCAAATGACAACTTGGGATTCCCCGAATAAAACCAAATGGACGTTAGATAAACACTCAAATTTAAAAACCCTCCAGTCATCTACTAGTATACATACTAGTTTGCATATAGTTGAAATATACCAGTTTCATAGTAGTTCCGTAGTAGTAGATACTCCGAGTGCCTAAAAAAAATGCATTTCGCCTCATTTCTGCTGTAACCTCGTATCTTAAAAAAACCACTTAAATAGTTCAGTTTTGCATACTGATTCCCAATTCAAGACTGCCGATGCATTTTCACATTAGAAGGAATATTCTCATACAGTGTCGTTAAGAGGTTAAAGCAGAATTGGAGGGATATTTTAAAATTTTAATTGAAAAAGGCCAATGCAACTGAAAGATGCATATAATAGCTATAAAAATAAATAAAAACTAAAAGCAAACTTTGTTTTAATAACTTCATAGTTAAAAGAATGGGTAATCGTTTGCGTGGGGTACCGAGCGCTAATACACAACCAAAAATGTTGAGATATGTATCAGGAGACGCGCTTTGGTCCCAGGAGCATGAATATAACTCCGCTGAACCAATATTTTTAGTAGTATGCGAGATATTTGCAGTTAAAGTTCAGAATTTTCTGTCATTTTCATGTGGTTGTTGTAATCACATTACCCTGTGAGAAAAGAGTGGCACGCGGAAGGACATCACCGTGGCGGTAGCCACGGCTATGGCAATAACCCGGAGTTGGAATGGCGTAGCCCAGGGTTATTTTTTGAAGCTCAGCCGAAGGTCGCCTACTCGGAAAGGTGAAATGAAAATATTAGTTGAGCGGAGTTATATTCATGCTCCTGGGACGGAGACGCGTCTTTTGATACCTCCTCCGACATTTTTGGACGCGTATTAACCAGGGACCGTAACTGTTATGAGTTTTAATATAAAAATCCACATTTAATCATTATTTCCGATTTTTTTCATAAAAATCAACAATAGCAGTTATTTTAAACTTTTATTTTTTTGATCAAAAATAAAAGTTATTTCTTGAGCGATATTTTATCCCTCAAGAATAAAAATTAAGTTTTGAGTTTTAACTTTTTTCGCGGATTGAAAAACTCAAATTACCGCAGCGCCTTTCTGGCAGGTTGTTGATCATAATTATTAGATGATATATCCTTGTCAGCATAAGTGCTCAATAATTTGAAACATATTTATATTTATACACATTGATATTGTATGTATGGGGCAAAATTCGCCAAGTGTACCAGGTGAAAAAATGTATGTACATAAATATAAACTATGTTGATGAGGATATACCACCCAATAATTATGATTTATTACTTGCCAAAAAGGCACAGCGGCGTTTTGAGTTTTTCAATCCGCGAAAAAAGTTAAAACTCAAAACTTAATTTTTATTCTTGAGGAATAAAATATCGCTCAAGAAATAACTTTTATTTTTGATCAAAAAAATAAAAATCAAAAATAACTATTATGTTTGATCAAAAAAATAAAAATCAAAAAATAACTTTTATGTTTGATTGAAAAAATAAAAATCATAAAATAACTTTTATGTTTGACCAAAAAAATAAAAATCAAAAATAATGATTATTTGTAATTTATATGGATTTCCCTCAAATTTTTTTAGTTTATAGAAGCTTTTTGTTGAGCATGAAGAGACGTGCATATTCATATACTTGAAACGTATCTGCGATATTGGGAAGTCTTCCATTTTTGATGCTAAAAATACAAAAATAATCGTTACGGGGGGTCCCTGGTATTAACGCTCGGTACCCCACGTTAACGTTTGGCCAAAGTCTCAGTAAATAAGAATTACCTGTAAATACATACATATTTATATTTTTACATATTACATATTTATACTTTTATTTATTTGGAATTTTTCTCTTTCTACACGGCTAAAAATTTGAGCCTAACTTTTAAACCATTTATTGGTTTACACAATTTTTAAACTTTTTGGTAATAATTTCCAATTCTTTTAATTTCCTACAAAAATTCTCAATTTTTTAAAACTTTACTAGGATAAACAGCGAATACTTATATGTACTTTTCGCACAAAATTCATGGGTGCGCGGTATCTCACTAGGTAGAGCATTGCGCACTGATTTGGGGCACGTCGGTTCGGGTCCTAACATTAAAAAAAAAAAAAAAATTTAACATTTTCGGTTTAAAATTAAAATATTTTTATTTACGCGCATTTCTATGACAAACGGCGTCAATTTAATTCTAAACCAAATTTGGTTTGGTCATACACCTTGACCAGTATGTCTGCGTTCAAAAGTTTTTTTTGGAATTTCCAGTAAAAATTAACTTTAACTAATTTCATTATATTTGTATGAAAGTATGTGTAAAAACACAATAAAAATACTGCAACTCAAAGTTAAGAACTTCAAGAAAACTCGAAAAATTTTCATCAGAATTTCTAACTTTTTAGTAAAATTTTAGATTTTTTTCGCGTATGCAGTTTTGTAGTTCGTTCAATTGTAGTGAACAAAGATACCAATCAGCTAGAAGATTTACTCGATTTTAGCAATTTTAAAAACTTTTACTAAAAAGTTAGAAATTTTGAAAAAGTTTTAAATCTAGGCTAAAACTTTTAGCCGTGTACAAAATTTATTTTTCTTGTTTGTTTTGAAATTTTGTTTAGGATTCCTTCAGGAGTTACTTCAAAAGTAGAGTGGATGTTGAGTAGAGCCAGCATCTCCTGGCGAAGTTTTTAACCTTCGAAGGGAAGAGAAGGACCGTTCGCTAGGAGCAACGGAAACTTCTTCTCTAAGTGTGAAATATTATTTAATTTTATTCTTTCGTGTTTTTATTTTGCAATTAATGCTAATTTCTTAACAGGGGTTTTAAAAATGATTAGAGTAATTATTATAGTACAGACGTATATGTTTTAATTTTCGGCAACCAACCCCCCCCCCCCCCCCCTGAATACACGCCTGATGAAAACCGATCGAAAAAAATAGATGAAATGTGTTTCAACTGTGAGTAGGGCAAGAATCCAGAACATTCGCATATCTGGGTCAATTATTTAAGAAAAGGCAAAAGAAGTTGCGCAAAAACTGGGGGGCAGTGGCTTTGTGAGTTCTAACGGTTGACTTCAAAAATGGCGAGCTCGTCACAATATAAATTTTGGATACATTTGTGGTGAAAGTGCTGCTGTTAATATGCAAGACTTACAGGGATTTTTTAAATAATGAGTCCGATATTCATGGATTTATATTACTTATTATCTGAAGTATAATTTATATTTATTTTTATTTATGTTATTACTTTATCTGAAAGTATGTGAATGAGTTATGCATGTGTTGATATAAATTTTTCAAGCAATATACATATATATTTTTTTCGCAATGTAATATCAATATATTTTATTTGATTCAAAATGTGGTATTTATTCCTTTGAAAATTGAAAAATTTCTAAAATAGCCATCCACTCCTTTGAGCGGACACCTCTCTTGGGCGGACAAAAGTTGGCCGACGGTGAGTGTCCGCCCAAGGGAGGTTTCTCTGTATATGTGTAATGTGTGTAGCCCCAGATCGGACCAACATAACATCATATATATAATACTACTAGCAGACCCGGCAGACGTTGTAATGCCCAAACATTAACTTGTTTGCATTTAAAATATGTGAGTCGCCCTCCTAATTTCAGCTCCACATCTTTCTCTCCGTCCATCCTCTTCATATGCTTTTGTCTTTTCATATTGCTTTTTAATTGTCATCCATATACCTATCCCTTTCTCAATCCCAATCCCAAAAGGACTTAAAATTACTCCATTTTAAAACTCTCATGCAGACCTTTCATTTTAGACCCATCACAAAAACCTTCTAGCTCCAATTTTGGTCCACGTTTTGGTTAATATCTAAAAACCTTCGTTTTATATGGGAAAATAGCTAAAACATGTTAAATCATTTGTCAACACCTTTCATTTGATTGAGTGCCCCTCCTGGTTGACATTTTGACCAATATCTCGAAAACGGGCTCATATTGAAAGAACACTTTACAAGGTTACCCTGGTCAACATTTTTAGGGACATTTCCAAAACCTTTCCAAATGCCTTTATTTTTTTAGCGTATAAAAATCTCGAGCGGATACAAAATCTACCTTCCAAGTTTAGATATGTGTATTAGGTCCAGCCGTTCTCAAAATAGATGTTTCCATAAATGAAGCAAAGTCCAAATGAAACCTGTGGCCTTCCCCTTTCTTTTTATACCAATTTTGTGCGAATATTAATATATCGAATTGAACCAAAGTCCGAATGAAAGCTGCCGTCTTTCCCTTTCGTTTGCTATCAATTGTGTGCGGATATTCCAAAGTTTATCCGAAACCACATATTGACCAATAACTCTGTTATCGATAAATATATCTAAGTGAACCAACGTCCAAATGAAAACGGTGTTCTTCCACTTCCGTTTGATACCAATTTTCTGCGAATAATCCAAAGTTTACGTAAAACTACATTTTGACCGATAACTCTGTTATCGATAAATATATCGAAATATAATTATGCGTGTTTCTATTCTGTACTCCAAAGAATTAGTGTGCAAAATTTCGTAAAGTTCGAGGCATTAGTTTAGACGTGAAAGAGTCACTAAAATTCAGTCACTCACACACTTACGTTTTTGTATATTAGTAAGATATGTATGTATATCAATGGACCAGCGCGCATTAAATTTTGCATGTTCGATTGCAACACGAAGAGTACCATCAAAGCAAAACTTCAATTGACAATGGAAAATTCTAAAAATTCGCATTTTTTACCGTGAAAAGCTTTGAAATAAAGAATTTTTCGTTCAATTAACTTTGGACCAATTCATGACTAACACCGCCATCTGGTGGTGAGTATATAATTTGGTTCAGCCATTTCATTTTTATATGCATATATAGAATAGATATAGATATAGATTGCTGTACTAATGTAAACAGCAACAAAGGCAATTATGTACAGCGTGTGTGTGTGTTGATGTGCACCATCTAGCGTCATCTGACGTTCTGGCCATCTACAGCGTAGTAGTGAAGATAAACATAGACGACAAAGACAACAACCAATATTCGCATAAATAGATCCAATTTTATCATACATAGCAATTGTATCATACATAGCAATTGTATCATACATAGCCACGAAATATAAAAGCCAAATTAATAAAATTGTATGGGAGGTACCACGCCCCCTAATATTTTGTTTTGATTTTAATACATGACCTGCGCGTGGTAATAACAAAGAAACCCTCCAAAGGAAGTATATAATTTGGTTCAGCCGTTTTCGAGTTTTAGCGTGACAACTGAACACCATTTCATTTTTATATATATAGATATATATATTATATATATGCATAACATATAGCTCCCATATAATCGACAGTTTCGATAAATTTGTTTTGAGCTGTAAAGTTTGCAGTTAAAAAGGTAGGAACGTAAAATTTTGAAGGTTTGATATGTGATGTTTGTAGTGAAAATCATACAGATCGGACTTACATAATATATAGCTCCCATAGAATCTATTGCTCCGATAAATGTGGTTTGGCCTATGTACATACATTTATGTAAATTAACACTTTTGAAGAGTTTGTACCAAGTGTTTGTACCAAGGATCGGCACAGCCAAGACAGCCCTTTCCTCACTTGTTTGTTTACCTTTTTTGTCATTTTCTACCTTCTCATTCACAATGACGTAAATTGTTTGCTCTACAACGCTTCACAACACTTCTAATTGAGTCGCTTATTGCTTAAGCGACTTCAACACAACCAGCTAATTTCAACTTGGTAGCTTATTTTTTGTTGTTGCTTCCCATGTTTTTTCATAACCTACTCAGAGTTCTTTTGTAGGTTGCTTACCATAGATTACAGCTTATGTTTTATTTGTATCTTCAAAGACCACGCACCTGCAAAAAATGAAAGGAGTATCGGAAGACGTTCCCTACGTTTTTCGGCAGATTTTCACAGATGAAGTGATGGAAGACTTTAATTGGGGAGGCAGGTGGGATAAGCAGGTTCTAGCCAAGCTAATGATTTTCGATACGATTTTAGAGGCTTAGACAATTGAATACACTTTTGTTTTCCAGGGTTCACACAACATTCATATTTTATTAAATTTATTGTTTATGTACAGCTATGGTGAGTATATAAATAATTGTATATTATTCACATTTTGTATTAAACTATACGTTTATTGTATTACAGTACAAGTGGGTAACAGCACCGACGAGGAACTCAAGCTTATACAACATGGCAATACGGCGCGTAAATCTGCTCAAACATTGGTCAGTTCGAATTCATCGCGCTCACATGCAGTTTTTCAAGTTGTTTTGCGTCTGCCTGTTTTAATCTTGAGTATGTATATGTATACTAGCAAACCCGGCAGACGTTGTCCTGCCCAAACACTAACTTGTTTGCATTTAAAATATGTGATTCGCCCTCCTAATTTCAGCTCCACATCCTTCTCTCCGTCCATCCTCTTCATATGCTTTTGTCTTTTCATATTGCTTTTTAATTGTCATCCATATACCTATCCCTTTCTCAATCCCAATCCCAAAAGGATTTAAAATGACTCCATTTTAAAAATCGCATCAAGACCTTTCATTTTGCCTCATTTTTTCACAAAAACCTTCTAGCTCCAATTTTGGTTTACGTTTTGGTTAATATCTAAAAACCTTCGTTTGATATTGGAAAATAGCTAAAACATGTTAAATCATTTGTCAACACCTTTCATTTGATACCCATATCATAACAATTCCATCGAGGGCCCCTCCTGGTTGACATTTTGACCAATATCTCGAAAACGGGCTCAAATTGAAAGAACACTTTATAATGTGATCCTGGTCAACATTTTTAGGGAAATCTTCCAAATACCTTTATTTTTTTAGCGTATAACCATCTCGAGCGGATACAAAATTTACCTTCCAAATTTAGTTATGTGTATAAGGTCCAGCCGTTCTCAAAATAGATGTTTCCATAAATGAAGCAAAGTCCAAATTAATCCTGTGGCCTTCCCCTTTCTTTTTATACCAATTTTGTGCGAATATTCCAGGGTTTACCCGAAACCACATTTTGACCGATAACTCCGTTATCGATAAATATATCGAATTGAACCAAAGTCCAAATGAAAGCTGTGGTCTTCCCCTTTCGTTTGATACAAATTTTGTGCGAATATTCCAAAGTTTACCCGAAACCACATTTTGACCGATAACTCTGTTATCGATAAATATATCGAATTGAACCAAAGTCCAAATGAAAGCTGTGGTCTTCCCCTTTCGTTTGATACAAATTTTGTGCGAATATTCCAAAGTTTACCCGAAACCACATTTTGACCGATAACTCTGTTATCGATAAATATATTGAATTGAACCAAAGTCCAATGAAAGCTGCGGTCTTCCCCTTTCGTTTGATATAAATTTTGTGCGAATATTCCAAAGTTTACCCGAAACCACATTTTGATCGATAACTTTGTTATCGATAAATATATCGAATTGAACCAAAGTCCAAATGCAAGCTGTGGTCTTCCCCTTTCGTTTGATACCAATTTTGTGCGAATATTCCAAAGTTTACCCGAAACCACATTTTGACCGATAACTCTGTTATCGATAAATATAGCGAAATTTCATCATGCCTGTTACCTATTCTACACTCCTAAGAAGCTGTCTGCAAAATTTCGTAATGATCGGGCCATTTGTTCAGACGATAAAGAACCACAAACATCCGCAGTCACTCACAAACTTACGTTTTTATATATTAGTAATATCCCAAGAGGCAGCGGCTTTTTTTTCAACCAATTTTATAAAGGCTGAGTTTAAAACTATGTGTTGTAGTCACGTTCCCAATAACGAAACCGACCTCAGTCAGTCTGGTAGCGGTGGGTGCGGGTGTGGGAGGCTGCGGAAGTCGTGAAAAAAAGCACTTTCTGAACCAATTTTATAAAGGCTGAGCTTTTGTATATATAAAATATATGTTATTAAGAAACTAAAACCAACCGTCAGTCATTCCGCGGGCGGTGGATTATGCGTCAGTCAGGCACCTGAACTTGACAAAAATGTATGTATAAAATGTTGTATGCGATTTGCTTGAAATTTGGTACATTGGTAGCCCTTTGCTTTTGTTAATATTTAGTATTCTCGTTTTATGAACAGTGGACCAGTGGAAATGTTTTTAATGGTTCGATTTGCTCTAAATTGTCACATATGTACATTAGCACGTCTTTTATTTTGCAATGCTTTAGTGCACATCAAAACATGGGCGTAACGGCATGGTTATTATCTTTATGCCCAAGGTCACATAGATCGCGTCTCTTTAATCGCTGGAAAATCCCAATGATTCTTTTCATGGGAAAAAGGAAGTACCTACTGCCCACTTCAAAATTTGCGGTTTTATACCATCGCGATTTTTGCGAAAGCGTGTCCTTGTTTAGCGAGTGCCTGTGTGTCAATGTGTAGGTATGCGTTGGCGGTCATACAGTAACCGCTATAGAAACTACAAAGAATGCACGCCCTTTAAGTAGTTAAGTAGTAATTATCACTTTATGCAAGCGCCACACATTGTTTGCACACATGTAACCGCAAGCATTTAGGTAGATTGATAAGCGTGAATAGTGAAATATTTAATATATTGAAAAACACAAAATTGACCTGTCGCAAAATTTACAGAAGAACGGCGATATATAAAAGAGTTTTCTCGTTTACCATAGTCAGTTAAAAAGCGATATCGTTACATAGTGAACGTAAGCAATATTTTAAAAATATCATGGCGCCAGTGAAAACAATTTGTGTTTTTTGCAAAGTAAAAAAGCTAAATTTGAACATGTTAACTGCTGATACATTGCAGAAATGTAAAAATACTTTAAAAATTCGGCAAGACTACAATCTTACAATGAGAGATATAAAAATGTTATCGCGTATTTACTGCCCTATCAAAGAGGTATTGGAAACTTATGGAATCTACATCCCTTCCGAAGATAGCTGAGTAAGTATAACTTTATAACCTTTCTAGCTTGTATAATTATGTATATTATTTATTTATTCATGTTATCACATTTATTTATTTTGTGATATTATTATTACTTATTTCAGTATAACTGAAGAGGCTGGACTAAGCGGATGTACGGAAGCACTTCCACAAGCAGCAGGCGGACCTGCAAGTGAAATAAATGAGGCGGGACCAAGCGGATGTAGGCAAGCAACAGGCGAACACGAAAGTGATATAAATGCTACAACAAGTACACCTGAAGAACAAACAGAGGTGTGTGAGCCATCACAGGAAAAGGACTCGGATTCTGCTGAAGAATCGAGTAGTTATATCTGCATTTTATGTCAAAAAAGACAAAGATAGCATACAAAGTTTTATTTCAATTGCTAATGAAGCAGGTGATGAGCAACTGATCAATAGAATCGCGGAATTGAGCGGAAGAAACGAAGAGATAATATATCATCGAATATGTAAAGTGAATTTAAGCAATGCAAACACTGCACAAAAATCATCAAAATCTCAGAAGACCGATGAAGTGTGATAAAAATCAACAACTGATTGTCTGTTGAATAGAAAATCCAACGCATCGTATAATTACATGAGTGGGCTCATACGTTTTTGTCAAGTTCAGGTGCCTGACTGACGCATAATCCACCGCCCGCGGAATGACTGACGGTTGGTTTTAGTTTCTTAATAACATATATTTTATATATACAAAAGCTCAGCCTTTATAAAATTGGTTCAGAAAGTGCTTTTTTTCACGACTTCCGCAGCCTCCCACCCCCGCACCCACCGATGGTATTGTGACTGACGGTCGGTTTCGTTATTGGGAACGTGACTACAACACATAGTTTTAAACTCAGCCTTTATAAAATTGGCTGAAAAAAAAGCCGCTGCCTCTTGGGCTATAAGATTTACATGGAAAATTTATTTAGACGTTTTTAAATATCGAGTTTGAAAAAGGTGTAAGAGAGGCCCGTTGAGCTTAGCTACCATCAAAATGCATAATACCATTATAATTATCGCACAGCTTAAATACTTCAAAGTAGAACAGTACAATGTTTACAAATGTTACCATAGATCAAAATGTTACAATCGTCACAATTCCATTCATATTTTATTATACACGTACGAAACCTCTCGTAAAAAAGTGCTTATATTGTTTATTAATTCTTGAGAACTAGTATGTGTATAAAATTTGTGATATTTTCTGTCCACAAAAATATTTACAAAACACGTGCGGTTTACGTGACGTTCCCACCTCTTTGGTGGTTACGAAATTGAACTGCAACTTGAGTCGGCAGAATTCCAAAAGAGTGTAAAAGTTTCCAAATTATTTGTTTGCCGGTACAATGAATGTTGTTACCACTCTAGGACCCGTTAGTGTAAGTGAAAAAGTGGCAACTAATCACCCCTATTCTGCATTTCGACTTGGATCGAAAATTTCTCCGTTTGGCAACTTTGGCATTCTGAGTTCCAATTCCGCTAAGTTCAACTTCGAAACTTCCAATTCTGATAATTCTGCACTTCGATCGTAGCTCCGTTTTTCTACGTTGAAATTTTGTTGGCGGATAAATGCTTGTTTTTTATTTTGCAAACAATTTACGATTAATTTCCGCGATTTATTGTTGAAATTCTTAAAATTTAAGTAAAACTCGTATGTAAAAGTTGTAAAACGCTCGCTTTATTTTGTTTTTGTGCTCTAATGATGTTTTTTGATATGTTTGCAGGGTAATTGTTTTCGACCGGTGCCGAGTGCTAATATCTGTCCAAAAATGTAGGGAGGGGTATCAAAAGACGCGTTTCGATGCCACGAATGACAATGTGTTGTTGGTCCTTCGTTGTCTGCTACAATCAGTCAATTGATCTATAGAATTTCACTCAATTTATTTAATAATGCTTAATACACATGTAATAAGTTAATTTATGTAAATGAGTTAATAAATCATAACAAAATTTTACTTTTATTTCAACAGCATTCGTGTAGATTTGCTTTGTTATGTTTCAATTCCACACATTCCAAGGCAAACAGCTGACTTCGAAAAACGTATAGCTCTTCCTCTTCTTCTTTCGATTCAAACGTAACTCAGAATGCATATTTTCGATCCGAGCGGGAACGTTATTGTAATGCAGAATAGGGGTGAATGTGTTGTTATGAAATTGTCTAAGTAACGTGAATATTTAAGTCTGACCTTTAGAAAAACTAAACAATTGCCTACTTTATGAACTAAGTATTTATTGTTTTAGGATCATCTTTTCATCAGATTTTTATAACTTGACGACATTTAATAACACAATACTTTTCTTGCTACACGAGCGAACATGTCCTTAGTTGCTTATAAAATATGCAGCCATATCCGATTTGGAACAAACCGAAGAACTGGTGTATGATCAACATAGTTTAGTCAATGATTTTACTTTTTAAAATGGTCAAAGAGATATTGTCGAGCGAGATGAAACCAACAAGGTCTAAGGAAGAAATACAAAGAACGGCAATGTACACGTTGAAATGGTAGAACTCAAATGCGTAACTCAGGCGCGTATCCAGGAAATATTTTCGGATGGGGCTTCCAAATGTGGTTGCAGAAAAACCTTACTGTTAGTCAACAATATGGTACCAAATCAACATTTGAGCTTGCGGAGTTATAGGCTATTTTTTTATACCCAGCTGTACTTGTACGCAGGGTATTATAACTTTGTTGGGATAACGGTTGGTTGTGCAGGTATAAAGGAATCGAGATAGATATAGACTTCTATATATCAATATGATCAGGGTCGAAAACAAATTTGACTGAGCAATGTCCGTCCGTCTGTACGTTAACACGATAACTTGAGCAAATAATGAGATATCTTCATCAAATTCGGCACGCGTACTTATTTGGGTTCAAAATAGATTGGTATTGAAAATGGGTAAAATCGGACCATAACCACGCCCCTTTTTCGATATCGAAAATTTCGAAAAAGGTATATAACGGGTTAATTCAATATTAAAAGCAGCTACAATGATAAAATTTGCAATATGTAGGTATTGATTTAGATGTTCTAAGGCCTATTTTATCAAATTTTCAAATTTTGACTCTTAATAACTTCAGAACAGTTTATGCTAGTATAACGAAATTTTGTAGAGGGCATACTATTGTTGTGTTAAATTCAGCTGTAGAAAATAAACGAAATCGATTCTCGACCACGCCTACTTTTTCATTAAACTTATATTGAAAGGAGGTTGAGTCAAGCAATTTTCAAATTCGACTGCTAATAACTTCAGAACGGTGTCAGATAGATTTACGAAACTAGGTACCAGGCATGTTATGTTTATGTAGGGTTCTATCACAGAAAACAAGAAAAATCGGTGAACGACCACGCCCACTTTTGGACTAAAGTTCTCCAAACGAGAGTTAGGAAACCGGAATATACAATACCTGTTTAACTGATAAAGATATAATGCTAAAATTTAGTACACTCATTCACCTGATGATGTTATTAGTGTTGTTTAAAGGTTTTTGGTAATATTTTGGAAAATGGGCTTGGCACCGCCCACAAGTGAATAAACAAAATATCAAGATTTCACTATTAACAAGCCACTGTGAAAGTATCATAAAGATCTGCAATGAAAACTGATCTTCAAATAGGGACAAACAACATAATAAAAGCCGTGGCCGTGCCACCACCCACTTTTTTAAAATTATGCAAATATATAAATAAATATTTTTAATTTAGGTCATTAACAGCATGAAACCATGTATTACTGGCCAGGCTTTTAACACCATTAACTATACAAAACATAGAATAACAGCATTTTATGTGCACAGCTGGGTATGTAATGTTCGGTTTCACCCGAACTTAGACTTCCTTACTTGTTTTTACTAATTTAAAATTAGTCGACAACTGAGTTATCGGTCAAAATGCCGAAAAACCTTACTATTATCCTACAACATGGGTATCACACGAGAGGGGATGGTCCCACGTTTTATTTGGACTTGGATATGTATCGATAAAAAATCGACAACTCAGTTATCGGTCAAATTGCGATTGCCGAAAAACCTTAATATTACCTCACAATATGGTGTCAAATCAACAAAAGAAAATTTTTCAAACCCGGTTTTTTTCAAAATATTCGAATTTGGTAAATTCTTCAGTAGGCAATAAAATTATATAAACATGAAATCCTCAAGCATATTATTGATTTTGAAAGGCCCCCGTCCCACCATTTAAAATAATTGAGCTGTGTCAAAAGTGTCTATTTAAATAAGTTCGTGTAATTTCATAAAACAGATAATAATCCGGTGTAAAATTTAATTTTGTTTATTTAACTTTTGATTATAGTGTTACGGTGGACAGATTTTATCATGCACTTAATTAAGTAATGCCTTTAGTAAGACGTGGTAAAATTGGACGTCGCCACGAACGCCACTAATCAGACAAACTTTCGAGCAAGTCAAAGAGCTGATTTCCCTTCATCACAAAGTAATTTGCGTCAACAAAGGAGGATACGAAACAGGGGCGGATCCAGGGGGGGGGGGGGGGGGTCTTGAAATCTCCAATACAACATTCACAAGAAAAGTTGGAAGATAATAATCGGGGGTATGAATAACAAAAACTCACTCATATATGTATACTTACACAGTACAATTATTATATATTTGCAATGTATTCTTAATTTTTCAAATGACAGACGATATGTACATACATACATATCTACATATAACGCTACGGACTTAGTGCCATTGCTATACTTTTCTCATTATAATATTTAATTGTTGAGTAAAGATGTTCAATTCTATAAGCGATGACGAGATAATGCCAGATCAATTTACATACATTACCTATAGACTAATATCAATTCTCCTTCCTTTTCTTGCCAGAATATCCAGTATTTGTTCATGAGTAACTTCGTTATCTCTGTGAATATTCAACATTGCAAATCTATTCAAACGTTCTTCTCCAGTTTTATTTCGCAAATAGGTTTTTACTCTCCGTAAAGTAGAGAATGATCGTTCGCTTGAAGCTACCGTAACTGGCAGTGTAGCACCTATAGTGAGAAAGCTACCCAGCAAACACAGCCTCTAACGTTAGAGAAATACTGTAGTTTTACATTATAATTCTAATGTAGTTCTCTAATGTATCTCTAATCGAAAATCACGTTAGAGAACTAGGCTAGAGGACGATTAGAGAACGATTAGAGAAACACTCGAATAGCGAAGATGCGTGTATTGTCAAGTATTGTATTTATAAACTAAGGTATAAAAACTTTGAATTTTATTCCCATTGGATATTTAAGCTTAAAACATGTCAAACATATTTAAAGCAATAAATTTATCGAAATAGAACTAAACAAGAACAATTGGATTTCATTTCATTTCAGTTAGAAATTTCTCATTAGAATCCCATTAGAATTTCACGTTAGAATTCGAATCGATAACTAACCTTTTTCTCGATATCGAGAACTAAGTCCCCTTTTTGTCGAGAATGCTATAATTCGCGACAGTTTCACAAATCGTTCTCTAACCTTCTACCTTAGAGAATAACATTAGAATTCGAGTCGTTTTCTAATCGTCCTCTAACCTTAATGTTTGCTGGGTATGTATTTCTCTGTAAAACTGTATATCACAAACTTTCAGAGCTTCAATAAAGGTTTTCGGCCGGTTTTCTGCAGATACGTTCGAACAGAATCTGTAATAAGTAACTGGTCATCCATTTCGGGGGGGTCCGGACCCCCTGGACCCCTCATCTGAATCCGTCCCTGATACGAAATAGTGAGATATCAGCTAATAGCCGCCATAATCGTAACGACAGCAATAGAGGTGTCCCACTAAATCTGCACCGTTTTGCGTTTCACTACGACCCTGCAACTGATTACTGTGCGGAAAGATCCATAAGTATTGGATCAATGAGTGTAGTTTGTTCACATTGCAATGCAATGAAGTTTCCATCTGAACCTCTGCATTCAGGAATTGGAAGTGATTCGAAAGATTTCTTAAAAAATATCCAAGCTTTCCACCAAAATTCGTTAAAACTTATAATTTTCTATTCAACGATGCAACATTGTTTGCACCTGACCCTGTAATTCCTGATAAAATGAAAATTTTTGGTGCAGTGAAATAACTCCCAAATGAAATAGCTCCCATGAAATAACTCCCAATGAAATAAGTCCCAATAAAAATGAAATAATTCCCAACTTTAATAAATGAAATAACTCCCAAAGAAGGAAATGAAATAACTCCCAATATTTGGCAGTTATTTCACAATGAAACCTCAAGTCCCCAAAAAAATGAAATAACTCCCAAACGAAAAAAGTCCCAAAAAAATGAAATAACTCCCAAAAGAAATAAGTCCCAAAAAAATGAAATAAATCCCAAATCAAAATTTGAAATGGTATATTTTTACAATATAATCAGTTACAATGAAATTTGAAAAATACAGGAAATTAATATGTACATAGATATGTGAATGTAACAATTAAATGAAAACTTGAATAGTGTTGTCGACCTTTTGACGGCAAATCGGACAGTTAAAGTTTTCTAGTCCTTCAGAAATACTCTTAGCTTGCAGCATTAGAACACAAGCGTTGCATATTTTTAAATGTTTGCACGGCATCAATAGTACATTGGGCTCAACCTCCAAACAAATTACGCACCCAAAAAGCGAATTAATGTCAGTGACATTAAGACGCATGACCAAAAACGAATTAAAGTCAGTGCCGTTAATTCGTATAATATTTTGACTTTAGTTCGCTTTGGACATGCGAATTAATGTCATTGAGGCATTTGGGTTTGAGATTCGACGAAGTAGCGCCGCAGGCGAAAGTTTGACTTAGATCAGATCCCCAATTCGGGGCGTGATCCATGGTATTTATGTGCAGAACTCCTTTCCGCATTGGCGGCCTTTGGCCGCGCTTCAAAAAATTACCCTGGGCTACGCCATTCCAACTCCGGGTGTGTGCCATAGCCGTGGCTACCGCCACGGTGATGTCTTTCCGCGTGCCACGTTTCCCACTTTTTCACTTTTTTGGCTCAGCCTAATGTGCCATTACAACAACCACATGAAAATGCCAGAAAATTGTGAACTTTAACTGCAAATAACTTTTGAACGGTTGAAAAAACTCCCATTTCAGATTCTAAATCTAGACGTGGGTAATCGTTTACGTGGGGTACCGAGCGCTAATACACAACCAAAAATGTTGAGATATGTATCAGGAGACGCGCTTTGGTCCCAGGAGCATGAATATAACTCCGTTGAACCAATATTTTTAGTAGTTTACGCGATATTTGCAGTTAGTCATTTTCATGTGGTTGTTGTAATCACATTACCCTGTGAGAAAAGAGTGGCACGCGGAAGGACATCACCGTGTTGGTAGCCACGGCTATGGCAACCACCCGGAGTTGGAATGGCGGAGCCCAGGGTTATTTTTTGAAGCGCGGCCGAAGGCCGCCTACGCGGAAAGGAGTTCTGCACATAAATACCATTGATCACGCCCCGAATTGGGGATCTGACCTAAGTCAATCCCAGATAAATTTTTTAAATCCAAGATTCATGATATAATGATCATAAGTCGAAGGTGATAATGAAAAATGAAAATTTGGAATATAAAAAAAATGTAGTGACTTTAGTTCGCTTTCTTAATGGGAATTAAGGTCAATGACGTTAGTTCGCTAATAAAATTTCCAACAAAAATGAAATAACTCCCATTAAAAATGATATAACTCCCAATGCCTGGATTACAAACAATGAAGGAAGTCCCAAAAAATGAAATAACTCCCAATTTCCAAAAATTATGAAATAACTCCCAAAGATATTTTATTGGGGATTATTTCATTTGGGAGTTATTTCATTATGAAATAATTCCCAGTCAAAATTATGAAATAAGTCCCAATGAATTGGGATCTATTTCATAATGAAATAAGTCCCAACTTGCATGGAAAATATTTGTAAGTTATTTCATTTGGGAGTTATTTCACTGCACCAAATTTTTTCGTATGTTTAGTGTGCCGGGTCTGCTAGTATCATATATTTTTCAGCAAGATATTTCATCAGCTTTAAGAAAATAACAAAGGTTAAGTACCTACTTACCTTACTAAAAATATATAACTAACTAACAGTCTACATATTCAAGGTATTTTATTCTTAAATGTATGAATTGAGGACGACATCATAACAGATATAACAAAATTATCACAATATGTGCCTACATTAAGTCTAAATATATATACATTAAAATGTTGTGTGTTGACATGAACAGTCGCATTTAAAGTTACATATTAAAGAAGATAGAGGAAGAAAAGAAGGAAAAGGTTTGATCGCAGTTGCAATTAGCGACTAATGCCAAAATAGCTCTGTATAACAACCCTATAGTTACCTCGAATCATCACTGCTTTTGTAGATTCAGGAATGAAATTCCAGAGTCTCACAGGATTAACGAAGAACAGCCTCGATGAAGACAGGTAGGAGTACTTACGAAGAATCAGATTATGGCGCCTATTAGATCTCATAAACTTAAGCTTCATATACAGATAATATGGTTTTTTGAATTCTATAAGCTTATACACAAATATACAATTTCTGGCCGCAAGATAGTCTAAAATACCACATCCCAGCAGCTTGTTTCTCCATATAGTGATATGAGCATACTTCTGTAGACCATAGATATAGCGCGTCACATTATTGAATAATTTTAGAGTCTATCTTACTGTATACGAGCTCAGCATATCGTTAGCTTAACGTGAAAATGTGCTAAGTCAATTTTTTTGTAAAATGAGATTTTGAAACAGTTTTAGAAATAAGTTCAAAATACACAGTTTAAAAAAAACAAATTATAAATTTGAATAATTTTTACCTGATGTTGGCAATGATGTGTAAATGTGCTAACTTCACGACTGCCAAAGAAATTGCGCTAAGTCAGATGTAATTTTACTTTGTCGGGCGCGTTTTCACAAAGGAATAATATCCACGTGCGCTTCTTATTCGTGAGCTTTATTTGTGCAAAATAAATATTATTTGTGCTTTATTTTAAACGGAAAAAGGTAATAAATGAATTAAATGACTTAATTACGAAGAATTAAATAAAAACAAAACACTTTCTTTCACTTTCAATGAAATAAGACTGCATATATGTAATTTGTGATCAATGTTAAAAAATAAACAAGTACCTTTTTATTGTTGGAACTAAACTGGTTTATTTTTATTTATTAACTAGCTGGCCCGGCAAACTTCGTTCTGCCCAAAATAGATTTTATTATTAAGTTCATTTCAAAAAAAAGGATCCAACTAATGATAAAGTATGTATCTATTCCAATGTAAGTTGTTATTAGCAGACACACTAACTCACTTTTACCAAATCACTCAGACTCAGACTGTTCATTTCGTAAATCCAAACTATTTAAGTAACTGAGTAAGTAAGAGTATCAATATGTGTAGTATATCTCCACAATGGTTTTCACCAACTCTTTTATATATATTCAGCCTCAAAAGTTTAGTACATATGGGTGGTGCCACGCCCCCTTTTATATTAATCTTTTCTTTGAACATTGTATTGATTTCGTATATCTCCATTGTGATTTCTATATCCCTATCTTAAAACCTTTTATAGATATTCAGTTTCCAACATTAGGTATGGGGGAGGTGCCACCCCACCTTTTCTGATAACCACCAATTTTCTGCTAGAGATGGGCTTTGATATCATCTAGGTCTACATCAATTTTCAGCACCCTACCTTGAACTATTTTAGAGATAATCAGCTTGAAAAATTAAGATTGTATGGGAGGTACCACGCCCCCTTTTCCGATAACTCCCACTTTTTTGCATGAGAATGGTTTTGATGTAAAATAGCTCTATACCAATTTTGAGGTCCTACCTTGAACTCTTTTAGAGATAATCAGCTTGAAAAAAACGAATTTTACGATTGACATTTACATTTCGTGTGAAATCTCCGAAATCATTTGAGATATTGAAATAAATCTCACATCATAATGTAGTCCTCATTTCTACCTTTCGTTTGACACCCATGTTGTAAAAACTAATTTTGGGTCACATTTTGGTCAATATCTCTGGAAGCGGATAAGATATCCTGATGGAAGATGTCTTAAATTTTAGGATAGGGTTCTAGTAATATAATGGTGAAACTTTCATTCATAGTTTTTATGTGTAGTGGGCATAATTGTAAAAAACGCACATTTTTGGTCACCCGGACCCACATTTTGGCAAAAACTCGGGAACTGGATGAGATATCTAAATGAAAGTTGTCCTAAATTTTAAGTTAGACGTTAAGTGATAGAATGGTAAAAATTTGATTCAATTCTGTTCAGTAGTTTTTGAGTGATGCCCGGACAACCATACAGACAGACAGACAAAAATTCGAAAAACGGCTGATTTGGGTTCTAGAGGCTTAATAATGACCCCTGACATCATTTTTTTTAAATATCTTCAATGTACAGACATCGGACCTGTTCCAATTTTATTACATGTAGAGATACTGTGGGGAAATAACTTTAGTAAAATGTGCTAAGTCAGAAAAAAAAGAAATAGAAAAACTGCTAACTCAATAAAAAGCTGGGATGGGAAACATTTATGTTTTATTTTTGTTGTCTTTTGAATTGAGCAGTCATGAAATCGAGGGTACTGCATTTACAGTTTAAGAAAATAATGTTTTATTTTAAAGTTATTCGGTTTTTTGTCTTTCCTGAACAATTTGAAAAATATGACTTAGCACATTTTCACTTTAAGCTAACGATATGTAAAATTATTAAATTGTCAACTTCTTTCTTGTTTCTAATGGTGTGAACGACGCCGTCACTCTTAACCTTTGTAGCACAAAGTAGACACTACTAACAACTGTATTTATATGATCCTTACAGCCAGGCGCGTATCCAGGAAATATTTTCGGGGGGGCTCCATATTTAAAAAAAAAAAAAAACGGTTTGACTTGAAAATGGAAATGACTTAGATAAAAGTTATTTTTCTTACTACTACTTTGACCTTGAAAATGGAAATGACTTAGATAAAAGTTATTTTTCTTACTACTACTTTGACCTCAGATATGCAACTATTGATTGAGCCCACGTTTTGCACTTCGAAATATTATGGAAAGCACCTTCAAAATTTTGTATGGGAGATGGTTACGCCTCAGGGTTTTTTATAGGCAGGTACATAAAGCTTGGAAGAGGAACTCAAAAAAACCGAAAGATATAACCGAAATAGCGCTTAGGTGTACACAAGACAAGTTAAACAAGGTAGAATTGACAAATGAAATATTTTGTTTTTGTAGGAACTCTTACTTCAACAAAGTATAAACCAACGTATTTACCCTTACTGGCCCACGTTCAATATTTGGGACCCATACAATTTTCTTTTTAAAAAGTTAAACCGCATTTGCAAAAGTCAAAAAATTATTAATATACATAGTTATTTGTAAACTATCTAATAAGCCCACTTTTGCCACCAAGTGCTTTGGAGTCTACCTCTTTAAAGACCTTGACCGCAAAGAACAAGCTTGCATATGTACATACATATATATTAATATAGCAACGATTTATGTCACTGTTTACGACTATCATCAAGTTCTAAAAAATGTTGGGTGGAGTACCAAAGACTCCTTTCGGTTCAAATGAAAATCGGTCTCCGGGAATAAATATTGTTATCATTTTGAAAAATATTTTCAAAAATCCGAAGAACTAATCGGAGCCGTTGTCTATAGTTTTTATGTGGCTTACATCTTGGTTTGCCGACTATTGTCTTCTTGGTACACATATTGTTTCATTAGTTAGTTTGCGAATATCTTGCAAACTACTCAAAAAAATGTATCTCGGAATTATTATTTATGAGTACTGGGCGCGTCTCTTGATACTTCTCTCGGCAATTTTTTGACGTGTTTCAGCACTCGGTTGCAGTCGTAAACAGATACCACGATTTGTTATTTCTTCAATAAAAATAGCCAACTGAAAAAAATTAGAAATTTTCAAATCGAACGGGTTAACTTCACTCATTTGACGTTAAAACTGCTACAGAAAAGAGAGAACTGTTAAGTTCGCTACTACTTTGTTTAATAGAGAGAACTGTTAAGTTCGCTACTACTTTGTTTAATATAGTTTGGGTGTATAGATACATACATTTCCCACATACTGCATTTATCAATATTGAAACAACAAGGGTTGTATTGATAAGTATACGAAACGACAATTTTCCCACATGTAATAAAATGTATTTTACTTGGTTTAACTTGCATTAAATTACTTTTTTTCTGTATAATGTGTAATATGTGATAGATAGATATCTAGTAGATATTATCAACTTAAGTTCCTACCCACATTGTTTTGTTTTGGAGCTTGGTCGTTTTTTGGGAACACTGTTTATCTCGAAAATAACCATTATGTGGTAACTATGAATTTGACCTAACGTATTTCAAAAGGCTGCCTACAGGCTGTGCTGCCAGTTTGAGAGATTTATCCCTTTTTTTCGGGATTTTCGATTGATTATTTACCAGTTGATTAGCCCAAACCTTGTACCTACTCACTTATTTTTTATATAGATATTATAACATTTATTAAATATCTTCTCAAAGCTGTTAAAAGTTAATAAATACAAAATATATGAAATATTGTGTTTACTTGTGTCACGCAAATATCCAATTACCTCTCAAAAATTATAATCGCTATTTAAGAAATTGCAATTTTTTCTGTCTAAAACCGGTTAAAATTTCCAAATCTGTTGATAATTACAAAAGTTACAGGCATTTAAGGCCTCAGTATGTATGGCGAACGATAGCTCAGACCAAGGATTCCAAATCGCTCTTACGAGTCTCAATCGATATACATATTATATATTCAATTATTATGTTATTTATAACAAGATACCTTGTAAATTTCCTAAATGTGTAACACAAAGCAACATGTATTATATTACCTTAGTAGTGCGTTCTATAATTTATATCAGGACGGTGTGAAATAAAAAGTTTCCTACTGATGAACTAGGGTATCTACAGATTTAGCACGTTTTTAATAAAACAAAATTTGTTGTTTGTGAGCTTTCGCTTCCACCATTACATTTATTTAGTACAATGCTCGAAAAATAACACTGCATTGCCAAAGGAAAGCCAATATTTCCTTCGAGTTTCTGGCATCAACGGCACCAACTTTTTTATAGTATCCTTATATTTTTCTTTTTGAACTCCTCTGTTACATTATTTTTTTACAGGCGCTGGAATCCCCGATTTCATAATTTTAACTTGTAGAAAATTAAGTATCTTAAAATGTTCTGCAGCTTTATAGCTAAGTTTATATTCAACGGTCATGTCTCCTCTGCATGCTAACTGCTTTATGTCATTAAGATGCGGATGTCTTGAGTCGCTTTTTAACTTTGGAAAGATTTTACAATGACTCTGGCGTTTGCGTCCGCATTTTTAAAGTCCATAAAATCAGACGTGTTTTAGCCTTTTTCATTGAGGATTTCACCTGATGGTGGAACCTGTCGGTGGACATGATTGTACATATGTCCTGCTTCAAAGTAATATATATCAATTGCACTTGTTGACTCCTATAAAAAGCTGTACTGGTGTTTTTGTCAGCAATAGGGTTTGCAATAATAGCAGGTGTCGAGAATTGCAGGTATACAGAAGCTAAAAGCCTTAAAACAAGTTCCCTTAACACGCCGTTAGGGAATTATTAACAAAAACTATAATAATTAATTATTAAGCAGAGGATACGTTACTTTTGAAAACCAAAAATTTATACGAGCCTTCCAAAGAGTATGAGTGAGTGAGAATGTACATACTGCAATTTATAATAGGAGCCCCATCATCAAAAATCTAAGAAAACTTTTTAAAACGATGTATACACACATGATAGAGCTTTTATTTAAATCTGTTTCCTACTAAAAGTGTAGATACGGCAGAAGTTTTGTAGATACCCTCATTTTTAGGATTTCTGTATGCAGATACTGCAAAAGAAGGAATTTAAATTAGCAATAACTTCATATTCCCTTGCAACTTGCAAATATTTTATGCATGAATAAATTTGGATTTTCAATACTATATAATTAACTAATTTTCGAAAAAATATGTAGATACCTACATTCTTCAGTCGGCAGAGTTGTGATAGCCTGTACAACTATCACGTTGAAAATATCGTGAATATATGGAAAAATCCCAAATAGTGTTACATTTTTGCCAAAAGAAAAAAAAAAATGAAACATCGAAGCACAAGAATAACCGTTTTTCTGGTATATTGGTAGATAAAGAGGAGCTTAAATTTATCAGCGTAATTCGTCTTACACAATGCCTCAAAAATATATAGTCAATAGATCGAAGATTATATTTTTAAAATTCAAGTCGCAGTGTTTAATATGCATTTATTTAAACAATACTGCACCGATTTTGTTGAAATTTTATCAACGTGTAGAAATATGTGAAGGTTATATTAAAGCAAAAAAAAATTTATACCCGCCACCCGGTTTCGGAGATATCGTTAACTATTAAAAAAATTGTCGATATCCGATAATCGGTTTTGGATATATTGATAAAAGTAAAACCCGGAAAATCGTTAAATACTTTTGCTATCTTAGGCACTTCTTTACCGATTATGTTAAAAGTTTAGCAGCTTGTATATATTTATGTAAAGTATATTTAGGTAAACTCTTTTTGATACCCGAAACCCGGTTTTTGAGATAAACTCCAAAATATTAAATCGGGTAAAAAAATTTGCTACCTGCAATATGGGTATCAAATAAAAAGTACTGAAGAGAGCTTTGACGTACTATGGTTCTCATATCGATATTTCTACTTTTCCAGAAGTGTATTTCGATATTTGGCCGAGGTACCCACAAAACTTGTATAAACAATAAGGGTATCAAATAGACGTAGAAGCGAAAAACAAAGCAAGGTGGTTTCGATTTCATGGGTAAAATTAGGCTGCAAAAATAAAGCTATGTGTTGTGTATTCGAAAATATAATAATAAATATAATTATATTCAAGTAACAAGTAAGATAAATACATATTTACATATTTACTTGAACATTCTAAATAAAAAAAAAATATTGTTTGCATATTTCATGGAAAAATCACAAAACTTTTACCCATTTTTTTCTGTTTTAAACAACTGGTATCAAAAAATCTTTCTGTTGAGCTATAAATAAAATACTCAGAACACGAAACCACAAAAAAACACGTTTAGTTTCGTAAACCGTAATTTAAAGTGGCAAATCCGGAAGCCATGCAAGTATAAATTTGTTCCTATTAATAGCTCAATTACAGTTATGAGATAGTCGGACGTATTATATTTACCTGACCTCTGTTCTCCAGCTTTTGGTTAATCTTTTAAAAAAAGGAGAACCTTAATTCTTTTCGCTTAAGGCCCTATTAGGAAATCTTCAACTTTAAGGCTATTAAAGAGAAATAATTATGTAGATATGTATACTTGCATATTTTGACTTTTTTTAAATTATTATAATAAATTTGTGTTTCATTTCACTCACGTTTGAATAAAATTTAGTTTGGAAGTAATTAGATACATTTTTAAAATTTTTTTTTATGGTTTCTGATATTTCATGAAAGTTTACCATATTTTCCCCTTGTACAAATTTCAATAACTTTCGTTATGCTAATATTTCAAAATGAGGAATTTGGTTTTATCTACTGTAGTGTAGGACAACAAATTACAAAAAGTGTAACACGTAATAAAAGTAACACTATAGCTGTGCCTACAAAAAAACAAATAAGCTCGACATTTATGCCTCTACCTTGAAAACTAAAGGGAGCACATCAAATTCAAAACCACCGAAAGTTTTGTTCTATATTAGGCTATCATTGTGTACAAACAAAATTTTAATACTTTGTTGCCTCAAAAAGTTATAAGCACAAAATCACAAATATTGAAAATGCCCAAAAACAGAGTATCGCTACTTTCATTGATGATAACATTTAATATTGGAGGAGCACATAAACCTCGCTTACATTTTTAGAACCTCCATCTCAAAAACTAAAACTTGGTAAAATTTCAGAGCGATACATTGATGCCTCAAAATTTTATAGAACAAATACCAAAAAGAAAATTAAGAGTATCACTCGAAAAAGCGATAAATTCGACGTTTTTCGCCTTTCAAAGTTCTGTAAAAACTTATTGTCTACATTTTGTTCATCCAAATTTTCAGAGAAGAAAGTCTATACGTAAAACTAAATATCCATATGCTTTTTCCCCGCTTTAATTCATTAACCGATGTGTAGCATCCGAGTATCCAAAAATGTAACACTATTTGGGATATGCCCATATGTGAATCTAATTCCCATGCCGATTTCTGTATTCTCTGAGATTTTAATCTGCCTGACATTGTATGGTTGGACTTTCAAAATAATGGATTTTTAACTCCTACTAACATCACAAGATCATGTGAAAATAATGCAATCGACGGTATTTTAAGTTGTAATCCTATTAAAACTAATCACTTATTTAATACGCTCTCTAGATTGCTTGATCTTTTCTTTGTTAGTGAAAATTTAATAGTTAGTTTCTCTGAGAGTACCTTGCCCCTATATGCCTCAGATAAACATCATGTTCCGCTTGATATTTATTTACAAAATTTCGACGCTATCCCGCCGTCATCTATTTCAGGGACCCCCTCTTTTAACTTTCGATCCACAAATCTATGTGAGCTTAACGATTCCCTACTTGCTTTGAACTGGGACTTTATCTCTTCCTCTAAGGATGTTAGTGTCTGTTTTGAATCTTTCCTATCTTCATTGGGTGAAAATTTTCGTTCCAAGGTGCCTCTTTTTGGCCTTAAACCGCACAAGCTTCCTTGGTACAACAAGACTCTTAAAAAATTAAAAAGTAAACGTAACAAATATAATAGACTGTATAAGTCTAACACTGCCAACTCTATCCTCAGATATCTGCACTTATTCAGTGTATTCATAACAATTTAATGTGCTGGATAGATTTCTTTACAAAAGATGCATTAGAAGGCTAGATAGTGAGCTTAAACCCAAAGGCTTTTTGGAATTTCATCCGCTCTAAACGTGGCTCTTCCAATGTACCGAAGAACACCTGCTCCCACTCTCCCAAGGAGACTGTGGAACTCTTCGCTGATTTCTTTAACTCTAATTTCGAAGATAACAAACACTTCCAACATGCGTGACCGTTATCAGAGCTCGCGTCCCCTTGAGTGTATAGATTTTGGTTCCCTAACAATCACTGAAGATGACGTAAGCAAAGATATGTACACTGAGGCTCCTCACGTTCCATACAGAAAAAAAATGGGCACCCTGTTTCCATCGAAATTATAACCTTGGTCAAAATATTTCAAAAAAATATTAAGATTTACTGGAGCTAAACCGCGTTAAAAAAACTCTAAAAATATCGTTTTTTATGTATAAAAGGAGTATTAAAAAAATATCTATATGTATATATAAAAGTAAGTAGTGTTAGTTACACCATCTATAACTCAAGAACTGCTGAACCGATTTAGCTGAAAATTGGTGGAGAGGTAACTGAGAACCAGGAAACGGACATAGGATACTTTCTATCCCGTTTTCGAGATATCGCCAATATGTGGACCAGGGGTGACCCTAGAATATATTTCGTACAATATGTTCATCAAATGAAAGGTATTAATGGGAGTTACAAAAACAAGTAGGTTTAAGTTCTAGGTGTGAATGCATCTTCGAAATTCCGACCAAAACGTGGACCAGGGATGACCCTAAAAATTTGTTGTACAATCTGGGTATCAAATAAAACGTGTTAATAAGAGTTTTAATAGGAAATGGGGCTTAGTTCTATCTGCGAATGCGTTTGTGAAAATCTTGGAACGAACGAGGCATATAATCGAGATTTGGAACGGGAACGTGAATATGATCCTCAGGAATTAAATGTAGCAGTATCCCTGCTGAATCAGGAGCAAAGGTATGTTTATGATACGCTTGTGAAGGGAATTGATGATGGAAATGGTGGTTTATATTTCCTGGATGCCCCTGGGGGAACTGGTAAGACATTCATCCCATCATTAATTTTAGCCAATGTTCGTGAAAGATCCAAAATTGAGGTTGCAGCTGCTTCTTCGGGAATAGCAGCCACATTATTAGAAGGGTGTCGTACGTCTCATTCTGCCTTAAAACTGCCGTTAAATCTTAAAAATGTTGAGGTACCGGTATGAAATATTGCAAGAAACTCAGCAATGGCAAAAGTGTTATCAGCAACAAAGATAGTATTTTATGACGAATTTACGATGGCGCATAAACGTGCATTAGAAGCACTTAATAGAACATGGAAAGATTTACGCAATGACCCGAGACCTTTTGGAGGCACAATGGTTTTACTGTCTGGCGATTTCCGCCAAATACTGACGGTAATTCCAAGGTCAATGGCTGCCGACGAAATAAACGCTTGCCTCAAATCATCTCATCTTTGTCAATATGTGAAGAAACTTCAGTTGACAACAAACGTCAGAGTTGCATTGCTGAATGATACATCCGCTGAAGACTTCGCTGACCAATTGTTGAATATATGTAGGTAATGGTAGAGTACATTTCCTCTAAATTTTTGTATCTTTGTCTCATCAAAAGACGAACTTATTAAAAAAGTCTTTCTTCCTATTATTATTTCAAACTTCAACAACAATGAATGGTTGAGTAAGAGAGCAATTTTGGCGGCTAAGAATAAAGATGTAGATGACCTGAACTATATAGTTCAGAATCTGATCATTGGAACAATGCATTCATATAAATATATTGACAGTATAACAAACGAAGATGAAGCCACCAACTATCCAATTGAGTTTTTAAACTCATTGGATGTGCCCGGATTACCACCGCACAACTTGCAACTAAAGGTTGGCTCAGTAGTCATCATGCTTCGCAACATAAACCAACCAAAACGGTGCAACGGTACGCGTTTGGTTGTAAAAAAATTAATGAACAATCAATCAATTAACAAAACACAAAGCGAATGCTTGAAAGTTTGTGGTCTGAAGCTCGGGAATCAATGTTTTTCCCATGGTCAATTATATGTGGTATGTTCACGAGTCGGAAGACCATCTGCGTTGTTTGTTCTTGCGCCTGATAACAAAACAAAAAATGTCGTGTATCACAAAGTGCTTAACTGAAGAAAACAAGAGAGTCTAAAAAAGCCTATTAAATAATAGTTAAAATATGTACTAGATCCCTTTTATTTATCGTAACCAAAATAAAAAAATGAACTTGGTAAATAAAAAATGTACTTAATTATTATCACTAAGAAGGAACAAAATTCACTGGGAGATAATAACAAATTATTTTCAGATAAGCAGGTAAACCAAATTTAAGGCAGGGCAACGTCTGCCGGGTCTACTAGTTTTTTAATAAAAAGTACCTGAGATGATGAATTATTAGCTGGAGTACAAACGGAAAGCACAAAAAAGATTGAATATTTTATCAACGCATTCCAAATATTGAGATGTATGATGTTGCTTTTGGTCATATTTCGAGGGGTAGGTTTGTGGAAAACTTTAATAACTCAGCCAATTATTAACGGAGTTTTACAATTAGGATATAATTTGTAAGGTAGACTTTGCCATTTCTAAAAAATTTAACCCTTTTTGATCAAATTTCACACATTGCGAATATTAGCACATAGGTATACAATAATAGTATTGATAAAATTTTTAAACGTTTACATGCTTTCCTTTTGCACTCTATCATCTCAAATACTTTTTATTAAAAAATATTTTTCATACTCCTTCTATACATAAAAAACGATATTATTAGAGTTTTTTTAACGCGGCTTAGCTCCGATAAATCATACTTTTTTTTGGAAATATTTTGGGGGAGTCCTTAGAAAAGAAAATTCACATTTTGAAATTCCGGCGGAAACAGTGCAACTGTTTTTGGCAAGGCACCTTAATGTATACTCTTAAGCCCTCGCTCAAATGTAACAATGATGGCATTTGCTCTTTTGTTCTAAAGCACTGCAGTACATATCTTTCTGCTCCGCTATGTCATATCTTCAATCTGTCTCTATCTTCTGGAATTTTTATCGACAGGTGGAAGGAGCCAGCTTTTACTCCAATTTTCAAGTCGGGTAACAAAAATGGCGTTTCGAACTACAGGCCAATTGCTAAGCTCACAGTGTGTTCTAAGCTTTTCGAAAGAGTTATAAAGGAAAAACTTTCATTTGTGATCAAGAGCGTTGTCGAGCTGCACCAGCATGGGTTTGTTGCTCGTCGTTCGACTGTAACTAACCTAGCGGATTTTTCTGATTTCTGCATTTCCGTCTTCAAGGATAGCACCGATTTCTCAAAGTATTTCTATAAAGTCTCTCACGAGATCTTGTTCCATAAACTGGAGCTCATTGGAATTCCCTCAGTTTTTCTGAGCTGGCTGAAATCCTATTTGTCGAATAGAACCATGTATGTGGATACAGAAGGCTGCACGTCCCACCCGTTTATAGCAACGTCTGGTGTTCCTCAGGGCAGCATTCTTGGCCCACTTTTGTTCGTTCTATTTATTAATGATATCGGTTCCTGCATAAAATATTCCAACTTCCTGCTCTATGCTGAGGATCTTAAGATCTTTCGTAGAATAAATGTCCCGTCGGATACCGCCCTCTTGCAACAAGACCTAGATAATATTGTCGATTGGTTTCTCGCCAACAAACTGCACCTTAACGTAAAAAACTGCTTCCATATGTCATTCTTTAAGTGTTTTACCTTTCATATTTCCATCTATTATAGTTTAGGTGGTCAGCTAGTTTCAGTCAAAGAATTTGTTGATCTAGGAGTCGTTTTCGATACAAACTTCTCTTTTGTTAATCACATTTGTTATGTGCTTCCAAAGGGTTATTCAAATCTGGCTTTCCTTCGTAGATAAGCTGAAGGCTTGAAGGATCCCTACACGAGGAAGACTCTTTATATTTCTTTAGTTCGTTCGAAGCTAGAGTATGCAGACCTTCTAAGGCAACCCCGGCCCACATTTTTACCGATATCTCGAAAACCCGGATAATTTTTAAACTTTTTATAACCCAGAATCATGCCGAGCAGCTATAGAGTTTATGTTTCAAATTTCATTAAAATCGGTTAAGCCGTTCTCGAGGTTTGCGATTAGATAACGAGACAGATCTCAAACTATTTACATATAAATGAAATCTTTTAACCATTTACAGCACAAGTGGTATATTTTTTTTGTTTTTTTTTTTTTTATTGATTAGCTATACGTTTAAGATAACACATATTGAAAAACGTAGTCCGAAAGTTCAATACTGATTTTTATAAACAACTTTTAGGAAACCCTTTAATATCTCGATAAAGAAAAAGTGGAGTTATACCACTTGTGCTTTAGGGGGTTCATTAAACTATTTAGCTTTTTTTAAGCTATCGGAGTACACGCGATTCTTATTAACGCAACAGGTAGTTAATCGTGATGACTTATCCCTTTCAGACCTAGGGTTTAGTTTCTTAATAATTTCGTATTACGCGGTAGAATCAAAATAATTTTTGTAAATATGAGCTAAAATACACTACCAGAAAAATTCCCAATTGTCCTTTTTTGAAAACAGGACATCACACATTTGTGGTATCTAGGTCATTGATAGTAAAATACCTCCATAAAAACAGAACATAGGTAGTTGTAATTTCAATATTTTATTGAACTAAAAAATATTCAGATACTTCAGTCTTTTATAAAAATAATTTCACATAATATTATTTGAATATGCATTGATATAAAATAATATAAGAAAAGTAACAATACTTTAATCAGTTACGTGTATGGTACTTCTCAAAGCAGTCCTTATTTTTTGCCAAACAAAGAGTAACCTTACACTTTTGGTATCGGCCTCTTGATCGACTTCCACAATTATTGCGGCATACCCTGGGCGGATCATCTGAAACTGAAGGCCAGTGATCTTAGCGATCATACCGTATGTCATCAGGTGCATCATGGGGTCGATATTTGGTTCCTTAAAAATCTTCAGGCAGTTGAAACGGTTCAACCTGATCAGGAGCTTCAAAATAAGCTACAAGGACACTACCAAGTTCCATTTTAAATGTTAAAAACGACTTTTGTCTTTGGTATGCCAGAAAGCGTACAGTCTCCTCTGTATTCCATCCATGAGTTATAGATTGACAGGTCAAGAAAGTGAAAAAATACCTTGACAGTCCATTTCTTTGTTTTCATTTTAATCCTGTAATATTCCAGCATTTGATCACACAAATCAACTCCTCCCATAAACGAATTATAATTCTGAATTACTGAAGGTATTTCAACTGGCGAACGGCGTTTTAAATTCCTATTTCATCTCTGAACTTCACCTACAGGGTCCTTTCCACACTTACTTGAAGCAACAATAACGCCCTTTGTGTCCTTCCACTTCACAAGAGCTACATTATTACTATTTGTAAACTGACATATATCGCCACGACTCATATCTTTGTCCTGAGGGAATTTAACACATTTGGGTATTCTGTTCGCCATAATTGTACCTGTTGCGGGATAATCCATTTGGTACAGCGTTTCTACGAGAGGTATTGTAGTAAAAAACCTGTCAAAATAGATCTGGCTGCCTTTTGGTAAGTTTTTTTTAACCTCATGACTATAGATGGCCCATACCCAAGACCGCAGTCTTCAAATGTCCCGGGTCCTTGAAAAATTTCAAAATCCACTACAATACCTATAGAAGTTGCGCATACAAGATTTTTTAATCCAATGGGCAGCGACTTCGATCGAATTACTTGTCTAGCAGGACATCGTCCAGTAAATGTTATCATCTGCTCATCAATCGAGTAGCTTGTGATATCAGTTGCTAGTTCATTGCAACGCTTCCTAACCATGTCTATGATTGATTGGATTCTCCAAAATTTATTGGTCGAATCTGGAACGTAAGAGACCTCAAAGTGTATGCCTGATCGAAGTTGTAAAAATTTCTCTCGAGACATAGAGTTATATATAGCAGGAATCTTGCATTCGTTTGACCAGTACATCCTTATTGCAGGATAGCCGAGTCAGCCCATTATAATTGCACATCCGTAAAATCTTTTTATGTAGGCTGATATGTAACGCGCCTCCTGACGTCGATTAGCCAATACGTACTTTTTTGTGAAATTGACAGTATTCTTATAATGCCATTCCGGAAAATAGTTTTTAAAATACTCTAAGGGCGCCTTCACGGTTACGTTATTTTGGCATCCATAAGTTACAGGGAGCTGCGTGCTGGGGAAAGGCGAATTTTTCCAAATCTCCCTCCTAGCCGGTGCTTTGGTTCTATCAATCGATGATGGCTGTTGGACATGTGGACTTGCAATACTTAACTGTTGAGTGTCTGTGTCCCCCTCATCGTTTTCCGTACTTTCATCGCTTTCTTGCTCTCCAGTGTTGACGTTAAAGGGTGTCCAAGTTTCATCTATATTATCATCATCATCACTAAAGTCTAGATCAGATTGATCTAGAATATCTAGAACTGCTTCAGAACGTGTTTCCACTTTTCACCTTCTTCAGCTCCTAAATGGCCAAAGCAACTCGTCTCTCTTCTTTCATTATTAGTTGTATTTACTTTGCTTACGGTTTGTCTAGCAGCTTCATGTCGATTTATCATGAAATAAGGCATAAGCAGATAAAATTTATCTTTATGGGAGAGTCTTACAGTGTTCCAGCAAACATTTCTAGAATAAATTTAAAATTGATTGTTTGCTGGCTCGAGGTCAAAAATTGTAATAAAAACAAAAGTTTTTAATTTTGTTTTCGATATATTTCGATTATACTTCGGTAACCGTCTTCAGGTAACTACAAAAATTGTATAAACAAATTTATTAGTAATGCATCATCCGCAAACCACCTAATTCTGCTATGTTTCAAAGCCGAAGATATATCGTTTATATAAATGTTAAATAGGACTGGGGCCAACACCGATCCCTGAGGCAGTCCTATATCCACCACAGCTTCATTCGAGACCTCCGACTTTATGGCTGTTTTTTGTTTGCGGTTTGTTAGACAAGCTTTCAAACCACTGTAACTCAATGTCCCTAATTCCAATCTGATGTAATTTGGTAAGCATTCGATTTCTATTATAAAGAAATATACTTTAATTTAATATACTGTGGTTATTTTTACAAATATATAATAAGTAGGTATTTCCTAAATTTATGATTTTGAATATTTTGTCAGTTTAGAAAAAGTTTTGATTTTGAATTTAAAAAATATAGACATTGATTTAAAATTTTAAAAAATATATTTTATTTGTACGAAAGATAATAACTTTAATACCAATATGGAACATTTTTGGGATTATTGTCTGGGGGGTGAGAAATTCCAAGTCAGGGTGATGGTACTAGGTCAGTATAGTAAAACCCTCAAAGGGTTTGGCGTTCGTAAGTGACAGTTTTTTTTATGACCTTTTAAATTTTTCCTTATCTTTGTGTTTTTTCGCTTAGTTGTAACATTTTGGCAAATACGTAGTTTAACATAACTCGAGAACCACTTGTCATTTATCGCCTTTTTTGTAAATTTTCCCCAATAACTCCACACTTCTGGCCATAAACTACTAAAAAAATTAAGTAAACATATTTATAATTTTTAATTTTTATTTTATTTATTTTAATAAATATTGCCTAGATTTTTTCGATGGTGGTTGTTCCGGACCAGTGGCATCGCATTCATCGCTATCATCAGTTTCTGAACCACACATAATGTCAATTTGTGACTCCACTGTTGGCCCTTCTGCATCTCCTGAAAACTCCTTATCATCAAGATCATCCTGGTCTTGCCACACAAGCTTACTGCACCAGCAAATTTCCGCAATTATTGCACTCGGCGACTTTTTGCTTCTATATCTGTAAGTTTTTGTTTTATTAAAATGAGTTTAAAAAAATAAAAATCACTATTACCTAATTTCAAATGGCATAGCAACTTGATGATAGCGTTCACCTTGTTCATCAGATTCGGTAGCCAATTTTTTGCTGAAGTAGTCCAGATGATGATGTAAATAATGGATTTTCAAGGACATGTGGACACCAATTTCCGAGAATGCTCTTAACATCCTTGCGACAGAAACATCGTAGTTGTTAGAACGAGGCTTTCCCAACAAGCCTTCTAGCCCAAGAGGCAGCGGCTTTTTTTTCAACCAATTTTATAAAGGCTGAGTTTAAAACTATGTGTTGTAGTCACGTTCCCAATAACGAAACCGACCGTCAGTCACAATACCATCGGTGGGTGCGCGGGTGGGAGGCTGCGGAAGTCGTGAAAAAAAGCACTTTCTGAACCAATTTTATAAAGGCTGAGCTTTTGTATATATAAAATATATGTTATTAAGAAACTAAAACCAACCGTCAGTCATTCCGCGGGCGGTGGATTATGCGTCAGTCAGGCACCTGAACTTGACAAAAAAGTGCAAATTTCAACCAATTTTATAAAGGCTGAGCTTTTGTATATATAAAATATATGTTATTAAGAAACTAAAACCAACCGTCAGTCATTCCGCGGGCGGTGGATTATGCGTCAGTCAGGCACCTGAACTTGACAAAAACGTATGAGCGCACTCATGTAATTGATGACTTTTCTCCAATAGAACTCAGTTGGTGGTTGTTATCATATCTGTATTAGTTCAAACTATATTACAGGTTTCAAATGAGCTTCTTATGTTTAAGCCAAATTAGGTACATATGTACATATGTATATGTATAAAATGTTGCATGCGATTTGCTTGAAATTTGGTACATTGGTAGCCCTTTGCTTTTGTTAATATTTAGTATTCTCGTTTTATGAACAGTGGACCTTTTGGAGCAAAATGTTTTTAATGGTTCGATTTGCTCTAAATTGTCACACATGTACATTAGCACGTCTTTTATTTTGCAATGCTTTAGTGCACATCAAAACATGGGCGTAACGGCATGGTTGTTATCTTTATGCCCAAGGTCACATAGATCGCGTCTCTTTAATCGCTGGAAAATCCCAATGATTCTTTTCATGGGAAAAAGGAAGTACCTACTGCCCACTTCAAAATTTGCGGTCTTATACCATCGCGATTTTTGCGAAAGCGTGTCCTTGTTTAGCGAGTGCCTGTGTGTCAATGTGTAGGTATGCGTTGGCGGTCATACAGTAACCGCTATAGAAACTACAAAGAATGCACGCCCTTTAAGTAGTTAAGTAGTAATTATCACTTTATGCAAGCGCCACACATTGTTTGCACACATGTAACCGCAAGCATTTAGGTAGATTGATAAGCGTGAATAGTGAAATATTTAATATATTGAAAAACACAAAATTGACCTGTCGCAAAATTTACAGAAGAACGGCGATATATTTATATAGAGTTTTCTCGTTTACCATAGTCAGTTAAAAAGCGATATCGTAACATAGTGAACGTAAGCAATATTTTAAAAATATCATGGCGCCAGTGAAAACAATTTGTGTTTTTTTGCAAAGTAAAAAATCTAAATTTGAACATGTTTACTGCTGATACATTGCAGAAATGTAAAAATACTTTAAAAATTCGGCAAGACTACAATCTTACAATGAGAGATATAAAAATGCCGCCTGAACCGAATAACATTGAACATACCAAATGTTATCGCGTATTTACTGCACTATCAAAGAGGTATCGGAAACTTATGGAATCCACATCCCTTCCGAAGATAGCTGAGTAAGTATAACTTTAAAACCTTTCTAGCTTGTATAATTATGTATATATTTTTATTTATTCATGTTATCACATTTATTTATTTTGTGATATTATTATTACTTATTTCAGTATAACTGAAGAGGCTGGACTAAGCGGATGTACGGGAGCACTTCCACAAGCAACAGGCGAACCTGCAAGTGAAATAAATGAGGAGGGACCAAGCGGATGTAGGCAAGCAACAGGCGAACACGAAAGTGATATAAATGCTACAACAAGTACACCTGAAGAACAGACAGAGGTGTGTGAGCCATCACAGGAAAACGACTCGGATTCTGCTGAAGAATCGAGTAGTTATATCTGCATTTTATGTCAAAAAAGACGTAAGAAATACAATGGCGAAGAGCAGCCGTTGCATACCACAGCTAGCATACAAAGTTTTATTTCAATTGCTAATGAAGCAGGTGATGAGCAACTGATCAATAGAATCGCGGAATTGAGCGGAAGAAACGAAGGGATAATATATCATCGAATATGTAAAGTGAATTTAAGCAATGCAAACACTGTACAAAAACAAAAATCATCAAAATCTGAGAAGACCGAATGGCATCAGAATAGAGAAACTCATAAACTAGCGTTTGAAGAAGTATGCAGCTTCGTTTCTTATCATATTATTGAAAAAAGAAATTCATACTTTTTGAGCTACTTACAAGCGTTATTTGCTGAATTCATTGCTAACATTGAACCCAGCCTAAATACGCAAGCAGAGCCGTACCATATTGAAGATAGACTATTAAAAATATTTCCAAAAATGATTGCCGTGGTTACAATTAATGAAAAAAAACTGGTCAAACCTTATCTGACCTTATATGACATTTTGGATCGAGCCGTGTTAATTTTGAGAAAATGTATTCGTAATATCAAGCCTTAACGATTGCCAGAGGAATCGACAACTGATTTATTGATAAATGGAGAATGTGATGTCCCAGAGAAACTTACCAACTTTTATAGTCAAATTATATCCACCAAATATCCTTTAAAGCAGAGTAAAAATGTTTCAAGAATTGCTGCATCGTTTTCCCAAGATCTCATATATGCTGTCAGTAAGGGTAACATAAAAACATCAAAACACATTAATCTCGGGATGACTATAAAAAGCCTGACAAATAGCAGAAAAATAATCAAAATTTTAAATAAGTACGGCCACTGCTGTAGCTACACTGTTTTGGAAGAATTGGAAACGGAAGCAACATTCGCTGCTACTAGTCGGTCGATGCTTTGTCCAGAAGATATATTGTCCCATCGCAATTTGTGCACCGGTTTGGCGTTTAATAATTTTGATCGGTTCGTGGACAGTGCAACAGGAAAGGATACTTTACATGACACCGTAGGAATTATGTACCAAAATATTGTTGATCGTACAGCGAGTGTTCCAAGAGCCATATCAGATAATCCAGATGATAATGAACCATCAACAAGTGCAAAAAGTAAACGTCGAACTTTTGATGAGGTAACATTTGAGCTGCAGTCGTATAATAAAAAACCAAAGATGCGTGAAGCTTTGACACTCCTCGACAGTTCATTAAACTCGTGTGATATTAAACAATTTCAATACATTGATCTCGCTTGGGCGTTGTCCCATTATTTAAAACTGTCCAATGTGCCGGCTTGGGTTGGATATAACAGTAAAACTCATGAAGACAACAGTCCGAAACAAAAAATATCTTATCTCACCACCATTAATGCGTCTCCTACAAATATATCTGTTATTTTGGAAACGATGCGACAAGCTCAACAAATAGCTGAGGAATGTGATGAAGACTATATGGAAGTTACTTACGATTTAGCCATAGCGAAAGTATCTCTACAACTCCAAAGCACTGAGAAGCCAAAATTTGACAATATTTTCGTTCATCTTGGAGCTTTTCACATTATGATGGCCTATTTCAAAGCAGTGGGGAAATTCATTGAAAATTGTGGACTGTCTAACATAATGGAAAATGCGCATATTTTGGCAAGTGGTTCGGTACATGGTTTCATAAATGGCAAACATTTCAACAGATGCAAACGTCTCAATCCTCTTTTGTGTTTAGCCCTGGAAAATTTACATCTTGACAGTTTTATTGAACACTGTAGCATCGAAATACCTGATGATCTTAAAGCTTATTTAGAAAAATTCAATGATAAAGCTACAAATCCAGCAATAGCAGAAGAAATTTTGGTATCCTTCTTTGAAAAATACCCAGAATATAGGAAGGACACATTAGTTGGTCAACATGGAAAAACAGCACAGTTTTATGGGATATACATAAATTTAATTAAGCATTATTTCATGCTATCTCGTAGTATACGTACTGGAAATATCGACCTCTTCAAATTTATATTACCTGAAATTGCAAATTTATTTTTCGCAATGAACCATCCAAATTATGCACGCTATATAGTAATATATAGTGGCAAATTAAATAAAGTGCATGAAACACATCCAGGATTACAGCTGCAGTTACAAAGTGGATCAATAGGAATTAAACGTACTGATAAGCCGTTCTCTCGACAGCCCATAGACTTGACGTTGGAACAAACGATTAATGCAGATGCTGCGAATAAATTAACGGGAATCAGTTACACAACCAATTCGATAAAGGCTCGTCAGCGATGGTGTAAAAGCCACAGCATACGTTCGAAAATTATTGCACATGTTATGGAGGAAACCGACTTGCGACCTGATCAAGACATCACAGGTGATCTTCATCAGAGCAAAATAAACAAATTTTCATTGCAGCTGGAGAACTGTATTAATCACATCAAACAAAACTTGAATCCGTTTTCAAAAGACATAGATACAAATTTATTAATAAACATTTCAACTGGCCAAGCAGTTACACCGGACATCGAACATTTTTTACTCAATGTAGAAAAAATCGGGAATGAACAACGAAAGCAGTTTATATTGGAATGTTCTGAAGATAAAGAAAGATTTGAGAAAGTCATCAAACGAAATAAGATTCTGAATTTCGCAACAGCTGTGCCGAAGCAGAAAATGTCGATTGCCGGAAGGTCGGTCGCAATTCAAATGCAGCGTGATTTATTTGGGCAATTATTTTCACTTTCATTAGAAGAAACTCTTGACATCGACAAAGTTTTGGCATATCCCTTAACACCAGTCCCACTGGCTTTGTGTCACATAGATGGAACGATTTGCAAAACTGATAAATCGGCACTGTTAAAGATTCTTCAGAAGCAGACCGATTGTAACCCACCAAGTAATTGCGATGTAATTATTTATGACGGCTTTTTCATCATGCATTCCATCAAAGACGTACCATTATCATTCAGTAAAATTTCTCAAAAGCTAATGCAAGTCTTTACCACAAATACTGCCAAAACTGTGATAATTACATTCGACCGCTACATATTTCCGTCTATAAAAGACAAGACATTCATTAAGAAATAGGATCAGAGGACAGCGTTTCCAAATAATTGGCCCTGACCAAATACGTCCGTCAAATTTTTCAGAGGCATTAAAGAACGTATATTTCAAAGAAGCGCTTATTGAGTTTCTTATTGAAGATTGGGCAAATGATTGCATGGCACCGTGGATCGGAGAAAAAACAATTATTGTCAATTATATGGAATGCTATAAATATGAGGCTAATCAAAATAAAGTACAACGAACACTAAAGCCATTGTTGACATGTACAGGTCACGAAGAAGCGGATACTAAAATAATTTTCCATGTCTGTCACTTGAATTCTGATACTCAAGTTACAATACGCTGCTCTGATACAGATATTTTAATCATTATGCTGGGAAATATGAATTTCATCGAGAAGAATGTACAAATATCGATGCATGTTGGAACCGGAAATAATCAAAAATTCATCGATGTCACCAAATTGTACGAATCACTGGGTCATAATTTAAGTTCTGCATTACCAGCATTCCATGCCTTTACGGGATGCGATTTTAATTCGGCATTTTACCGTAAGGGGAAAAGAAAGCCGTTCGAAATTCTCCGGAAGTCTTCAACGTACATACAAGCATTCAGCAACATTTCACAAATTCCAAATTGTAACCTCGATGAATTGCTTACAAGATTGGAAAGCTTTGTTTGCAAATTATATACATTCACAGGAATGGCAATGGCGATGGCTGCAATCCACTTAACTTGGAAAAAAAAATGGATGGCTCTTTATTTCCGCCTTGTAGAGCCGAGCTGCGACAACATTTTTTACGTACGGCATACATCGCTCATCTTTGGAGTCATGCTCATCTACCCGAGCCTACCACGTTATTGCCCACTGAGTATGGATGGGAGGAAAAAGATGGAAAATATTTGTTTAAATGGTTTGTGGGTGATCAATTGCCGCCATCCATCACCAGCATTGCCAACCTTGACATTAATCCTGAAGGTATGAACAACTTTCCTAATTTGGAAAAATGTATATTATCAGTATATTTTTCTTTTTACTTTTACAGACGACGATGAGACCGAAGCAGATTGAGTGTGCAATATAACAATTGACAGCTCAGATGATAGCACTAGTTCCGATGAAGATGATAGTTTATGAATTTATCCATTTAAATGTACCTGTAGTTTATGCTGTATATAAACAATAAATTAATAAAAATATATATGAAGTAATATTACTACCTGGCTGTCATGAATCTTTAGTAAGTCTTAAAAACCTTTGTGGGAATTAATAAATATTATAGTTTCAACTAATAGAAGTGTGATAACAATCATCAACTGATTATCTGTTGAATAGAAAATCCAACGCATCGTATAATTACATAAGTGCGCTCATACGTTTTTGTCAAGTTCAGGTGCCTGACTGACGCATAATCCACCGCCCGCGGAATGACTGACGGTTGGTTTTAGTTTCTTAATAACATATATTTTATGTATACAAAAGCTCAGCCTTTATAAAATTGGTTCAGAAAGTGCTTTTTTTCACGACTTCCGCAGCCTCCCACCCGGCACCCACCGCTACCAGACTGACTGACGGTCGGTTTCGTTATTGGGAACGTGACTACAACACATAGTTTTAAACTCAGCCTTTATAAAATTGGTTGAAAAAAAAGCCGCTGCCTCTTGGGCTATTCTATTACTTATTTGATTGCCTGCCATGCATTCAATTCAGCGTCAATCAAAATATTGTTGAATGCGTCACTTTTAATCAGCTTTTGTATATCTGGACCATTTAGTACGCCTGATTGCAAAAATTAATTTGTTAAGATGGAAAATCTTGGGAAATGAATGTGATATTATAACTTACTTTCTTTAATTTTACTTTCGCTGAGTCTCGGGTAAATTAGTTTCAAAAACAACAAAACTTCATATCGTTTGGCGATAGTTTTGATAAAATTCTTAACAATACCAACTTTAATATGCAGTGGAGGCAGCAATATCTTCTCCTTCGGCACTAGAGGCTCACGAATAATATTGGCCGTTTGTAACCTGCTGTGCTCTCTGAGTTTCCATCAGTGGCATGCATATTGGTCACCGGAAAATCGTGTGTCCCAATCGCACAAAAAGCACATATATTTTATATTGTAATGGACAACGGTTTTCAGCACAATTGCACTTTCGCAATATGTATAACAATATTGCCTAAGTCATTTAACTCTAAACCATCTCACATTGCTCAACTCGTTGTCAGTGCAATCCACTTTCGGTATGTTGATACTAAATACCTATTTACTGACCTAATTAACGGTCAGCGTATGTGCACTCAGATTACCCTTGTCCATTCACACCAATCATGGTATTAGTCATGACCATGCATTTGTTATCTTCCTAGCTATTAGTGAAACAAGCGTGTTAAGATAACGAGTTTGACTTTAATTATAAGCGTGAAATAAAAGTTAGAAATTAACAATTGCTATGAAAAATATCCTTATATTAGAACACGTCCGTGATCCACGAGTTGCGCCGGAAGAAGGGTAGATGTCATTTTGCTTATCATATGTGTGCTGACAAATCGGGGGGGGTTTTGCCAAAGTGTCAGTAAATAAGAATTACCTACACATATATTTATATTTTCACATATTACATATTTATACTTTTATTTATTTGAGCCTAACTTATAAACCATTCATTGGTTTACACAATTTTTAAAACGTTTTGGTAATAAATTCCAAACCTTTCAATTACCTACAAAAATTCTAAATTTTTTGCGGTTTAGATTTAAAACTTTTCCAGGATAAACAAAAATACAACAACGCACTGATTTGGGGCACGTCGGTTCGAGTCCTAACATTTTTTAAAAAATTAAAAAAATTGTTAACATTTTCGGTTTAAAATTTAAATAATTTTAATTGTGCGCATTTCTATTACAAACGGTGTAAATTTAATTCTAAACCAATTTTGTTTTGGTCATACACCTAGACCAGTATGCCTGCGTTCAAAAGGTTTTTTTGGAATTTCTAGTAAAATTAACTTCTTTAGACTAATTTCATTATTTTTGAATTAAAGTATGTGTAAATACAGAATAAAGATACTGCAACTCAAAGTTAAGAACTTTGTGGAAAATTCATGAAAATTCAAGAAAACTCGAAAAAATTTCATCAAAATTTCTAACCTTCAGGTAAAATGTGATTAGATTATTTTCGAGTATGCAGCTTTGTAGCCCGTTCACTTGTCAAGAGCATTTTCTTCAATATAAAAATATTACGCTTATAAATTTGTATGGAAGATAATGCACTTGCTAGAAAAAAATTGCCAAAAATCGATTAATTCTTCTAGCGGCCTAAGATTGGTATCTTTGTTCACTTTAATTGAACGGGCCACAAAACTGCACACTCGAAAAAAATATAAAAATTTTGACTAAAAATTAAGAAATTTTTATGAAATTTTTTCGAATTTTCTTGAATTTTCATGAGTTTTCCACGAAGTTTATTGTGTTTTTACACATTCTTTCATAAAAAAATAATTAAATTAGTCTAAAGAAGTTAATTTTACCGGACATTCCAAAAAAACCCTTTGAACGCGGACATATTGGTCTAGGTGTATACATATATAGCCCCAAAAAGTTTTAATGCTAGGCTAAAAATTTTAGCCGTGTACAAAACAATATTTATTTTTATTGTTTGTTTTGAAATTTTGTTTAGAATTTCTTCAGGAGTTACTTCAAAAGTAGAGTGGATATTGAGTCGAGCCGAAACGCGTAAGAAAAATTTCTTGTGTCAGAACCTCTTCTACTTTTCTACTGCTAATTTCTGGAAAATTTTTACAAAAGAAAAGACCTGCGCAACTCTGGCTTTGGCAAGGAGTAAATAGTTGTCGCTTTGTTTCTTGAAGAAAAACTGAAGTTTCGGAAAAATAAAAACAAAAAATTTAATAAAATAACCTTGAAATTCATATAAAAAGCGACAGTTTCAGTTATTCAACATGCAAAATGGAACGTCAAAACTTCTTGGCTATTCATGACAATTTCATGGTCAAGAAATAATTGAAAATATTTCTTGAACATTTTCTTTTCAACAGCATACCGGGCTTTTACTTTTAAACTTTTGCAATCCTTTTTTGCCAAATTAGCGCTCAAAGAGTAGTAATTTTTTATAACCTTTTCCAATGATGTATGTGAAAAGAAAATATGGGCATTTTGAGTAGATTTTTAGGAATTTTGCAATTTCCACATACCAAGAGGTATGCAAAAAGGTGCTACCAAATTACTTTTTGAATTTTACTTGATATGAAATAATAAATAATTCATAATATAAAATTAAAATTTCCAAGCTATCTTAAAATAAGGTAAAATCCTTAATGATGTGCATTTCGTAATGAAATACAACATGGAAATTGAAATAAGATGATTTCAAATAAAAATTGTTATAAATTAAAATAAATACTTGAAAATAATATAAAGAGAAAAGGCGGTTTGTTTGTATCTTGTTAGCGTTTTTTAATCCCTGTAAACCACTAAAATGCGTAAAAAAATATCACGTTCGAAATGTTCACTTATGATTCAATGATTTTCCCAAATTGTTTTGGTGCGTTTTTTGCTTTCTGGCTCCTCATTGTTTACGTAGTTTTTAAGTCATCTTTGTTGAGATGCTAAGTTGACCTTATGCAGAGCAAGTATCGAGGCGAATTATATACCTGGTGATGGCATACAATTAGCAGATTGCTTGTTCTTCCCGTTCTGTAGTACTTATGGGGTCCATACAAATGTCATCAAAAGAAAATCCTCAAAGGTTTGTTTACATTAGCAGTGCTTGCGGTTTCATACTTTGTTCAATATTCAGCACTTCACACGATCACCATGCAAGTAAATATCTATTTCTACGTAAATTACACTATTTTAACAGTTAATTAATTAAATTTTCACTCCGAAATTCACGTATGCACTTTCTGCGATGAAAACAAACAGTGTGTGTCCTTATGGTGTTCGCTTCATATTCTCTTTCACTTTGACATCCCAGTGAACGGCGAATTAAGCTCAAGATGGCTGAATTCGCTGATCTACCACCATATATATATTCGCCTTGGCAAGTATGATAGTTTTGCGCAAATTTCTTACAGAGCCAAATGAGTGAACCGTTGCAGGAATTTAGCTGTGATCTCTCAGACTTGCTCTGATAATTGATTAGCGACTACAAATAACTTATCTCATTGTGAAATATTATTTAATTTTATTCTTCCGTATTTTCATTGTTGCTATTAATGCTAGTTTCTTAACAGGGGTTTTAAAGGTGAATAGAGTAACAATTCTAGTACAAACGTATATTTTTTAATAAAGCAAGCTTGGCAATCGAGAATTCACTCGTTTACGCTTCGTTCATAACATGGCGATCCCGCCAGTGTGCTTATTGTAGTGAAAAACAAAAATCATAAAGATAATATTTGAATTGAAATAGCTGTTTATTGTAGTGAAAAACAAAAATCATAATGAGAATATTTGAATTGAAATAGTTTCGTTTTCTTTAGCTGCGAAAATGACGTGGTGGAAACCAGTGCTTACATCTATCATGATAGCCATAACTGGCTACGAAATAGGAAAAGACACCAATACGGAAAGTGAAAAAAAAAAAAAAAAAATCGTTAAATACGACGAAGATGTACAAACAAATAAAAATAAAACAAATTATAATATAGACCAAGTCAGCGCCACTGAACTATTATTGATAATGGCAATATTGACTATGGTGTACGTACTAATTAAGTGCTACGTGAATAAAATAAAAAGGGACGTTCGAAACAGGGCAGAACAAGTCACATAAAGGTGAAATGACTTAGTCTTCCGAACCACCGCACAGTGATCCCCATACAACACAAATATTACGACCTAACGGTGCAAGAAGCCCATGCCATTGGGTACAGAGGATAATACTATTCTTTGAACATAATAAGTAAATTACGACCTAACGGTGCAAGAAGCCCAAGAAGCCCATGCCGGCAACCAACGACACTAACAACAGCAGCACAGTGGAGTGAGATCGTACCAACACCTTAATAGATAATTTTTTTTAATTAAGTATATTCTTTACTTTTAAGTAAACTATAACAAAAAAAAAGAAGTTAATTCCAATGCTAATAATGTAGCAACACTAGTTAAAGAAAAAGTTACGGACAATAATACGTATGCAATGGGAAGAGATTTTGAACGAAATTAAACCACCAACCCAGGAGTTTAGACTTTCATACAAATGTATGACACAAAACAGGACTATTAAAGTGGAAACCAGGGAAAAGCATACAAAAATTTTAATAGAGAAATTTAACAAGGTTAGAGCTATACTACATAGGCATTACGATAGGACACATCCCAACACAGAGAATCAGCAGACCAGATATTTCTAAAACTAAGGGACCAACTCTTAAAAGCCTTTCAACGGCATAATATTAACATTAAAATCCCCCTTACACTGAGATGTGAAGTTGACAGCAATATGGAGGAAACAGAGGAAAGTGAGGCACACGAAGGTGAAGGAGAAGAGAAAGAAACGGAAGATATTGGAAAGAAGCGAAAAGTCAATATAATGGCTTCCACGGTTTTAAGTTTGGGAGCAAAAATTTTGCCCGAACTCGATGGAAAGCCAGAAAATTTTAACAGATTCATTGATGCTATAAATCTCGTTGATACTCTCCAAGATGAGCATGAAGCAGTGGCTGTGCAACTAGTCAAGACTAAATTGGCTGGCGGCGCACGGCAATTAATAACTAACGAGGACACACTTGCCAAAATCATCGATAAACTGAAATCCGCGGTAAAAGGGGAGTAATAACTGCCAAAATTTTCAATATAAAACAAGGCAACAAAACGGCAAACCAATTCGTCGACGAAATAAATACCCTTTGCACTAAGCTTGAGGGAGCGTATATTTCTGAGGGGCTCAGTGGCGAACTAGCCCAGAAGTATACTACCCAAGCAGGGCCGTGCGTAGGAATTAGCCTTGGGGGGGGGGGGGGGGGTTTAATTTAGATTTGCATTGGCATATATTTTTCACTAAGATAAACATATTTGCTGAAACAGATACCTAGACCCATATATCATATATTTAAATGTTCTTTAACTTTTCTGAAAATACATACTCTAATGCCTAAAACTATACCCCAGAAAATTTTATTGGTTGTACACATTCAGTGTTGCCATTTTTGTACTTTTAGAGCTAGATCTAGCTCTTTTTTTTGGTGTTTAGCTCTAAAATCTTTTTTCGCTCCTAGCTCTTTTTCTAGTCCTTTCTTTTCATTTTTAGCTCTTTTTTGGCTACAAATTTATTTGGACAAATGGTATTGTAAAATTAAGAAAGTTTTTATTTCTTTTATAATCGATGTCTAAATTATTATATTAGTTTCATTGTGTACCATGTGGCAACTCAGTTTCCCTCACCGATAACAAATGCCATATATTTATATTGCGAACAAGAATTAAAATGGAAATTTAAAAGTAAATTGTGTGTAAACAACACTTTCCTAATTTGCTAAAGATTTTTAACAACCTTACGGGGGTTCTGCCTTCATGATAAATAATCAGAAAAATATATCAAAGATTTTTGATTTCTGAGTCAGAAATAAAATTACTTCATTTGGCTGTAACGCAAAAATAAAAATTATTTTTGAGTTTTATTTATTAAAAATTAAATATTTTTTTCTTAACTATTTATGAAGCTTGATAATGTTTCAAGAACACACTTTTTTTTTTTGTTGAGTTAATTATGTCTACTTTTTATACGTTTTAAACATCATAAATCTATACCATAATAAATTTATAGAAAAGTCGTAAATCAAAAATTTCTTTGAAAAAATGACTGGGGATGCAGCCATTATGCATACTTAGCATAGACTTGACTTGACTTGGAACTGCCACTTAGCGTTCTGTTTAATGAAGTTTGCATGTATCCGATTACCCTACTTGACTTGACTTAGAATTCTGTTGAGTTTTGATTTTCTATGTAAATTCTAAGTTTAGTGAGCGCCGTGAGAGAGCTGTGTGATGCCATACCTTTTTTTTTAAATTTTGAATAAAATCCTCCAACTATTCTATAGAGATAAGAATTTTTGGATGTATATTATTCATATGGCAGCCGCAAAACTTACTGTCAAATAAATTGAATTCAAATTAGGCTAACCTAAAAAAAATTTTTTTTTCTTCCCAAAATGCTTTATAGTTTTTTTTTGGCATTGACTATATGCTGATTGTAGATAAGCTCAGAAAATCGAAACCTAATGCCAAGAAAATGCGTTTTGGTACTTTTTACTGAGTTACATGTAAAAAATCACACGATTACTTTTAAAAAACAATTCGCTATGGGAAACTTTTACTCTTATTTGAAACTGGCTAGTGTGCTCTCTTGTTATTTTTCTAAGTGCTAAATGGCAGTTCCCCAGTCAAGTCAAGTCTATGCTAAAAATGCATAATGGCTGCTTTAGGGAATGCTGTAGAGTTTATCTGATCCATTTTTAAAATTATTGTCTGTCTGTTTGAACTTAAGGATCTCGGAAACTTAGGAATGGATTTTGATGAGAGTTTCACTAATGGACTGCTTCAAGCTTAGAAACTGACCTGCACTTTGTTTAGGGAGGTATGTACCTATGAAATTTTTTTTCTTACACAAATTTATATGAAGAAAAATTCTCTTACTTTGTCAAAAAAAAAACTAAGCATTCCTCTAAAGTTTTTGGTAACTTTTTTTCAATTTCAGCTAAATCAAAAATCAATTGCATAGGTACACTGCCGTCCTATGTGGGTATCAGCATATCTTTAATAAAACTCTAGATAAGTTGTATCTGTATATTGGGAATTTCTTTGAAAATATGACTGGGGATGACTTGGGAAATGTTTAGGCACAACTAAAAAGTCAAATGAAAAGGAGATGACAAAATGTCTAAGTTAGAGTATTAATAAACGGTTCAGTTGGCGTCCGTAGACATAAACAGGATAGAATGTGGAAAAAAAAATATTGTTCTGAACCTTCTCTGCCTGTAAATTGTCTTCTCAAGTGAGGGTATCAGAATTTTAAGAACTACTTACATCCCGAGCAACGCCGGGTTTCCTGCTAGTAAAAAATAAGGTTTATGAAGTTTTATTGACACAATTCGGAAAATATGAAATGTGCTATGTTTATTTTCTACAGACTATTGATAAACGTCCATGAAAATGGCGATCTTTATCTTCTGTTAGGTAAAATAAAATAAAAACCTCACAAAATGTTTGAAAACATTCAAATAGTTGAACGTTGTCGCTCATCTGCTCTCCAAAGTTCATTTTCTCACAATTCTCTTTACGCCTACAACAAAAAGTGTCAGCAAACACCCGAAATCTTTCATATAATATACAATATTCATTTCTTCCCTCCGAAAAGGCTCCAATTACGGACTCTTTTTGGATGCGTTTTTTGGAGTGCTCCGACTTTGGAAAGCTGTGATTATTCGCACTTTTATGAATACATGGCTATAATTAAAGTCGGTTTAACATTGCAACTCTTCGAGGTACGGAAAATAATTCTGTCAATACTCATGAAAAAAGTAGAAGTCAGCTAGTCACTTGACACAACAGTAGCATCATTTGGCTATGACATCAATTGTACTTGTCGTCGTTAGGGACGTGCAATGAACAGATTAAATCATATTTTGATTAGTCATAATTCTGATTCATCAAAACCTAATTAATCAGGTCCTGAATAGTTTAACCCCCAAAACCCCCCGTGCGCACGGGACTGTACCCAAGAAACAGTAAAAGCGCTATCTAGAAACTCCAATTACGATAAAATAAAATTAATAATGGAAAGTGGCCAGTTCACTAACAGAAACGAGGCTATCGCGAAATTTATCGGCGCAAGCACAGACTCCCCCACCAGTAACATTATATTCTACCACAATAACTTCAGTTCTCCCCAAGGTCAAAATCGTGGCCAAACGTGGCCGCGCTGTTATAACTATAACAGTAACCGTGGAGGCAGTTATAATGAAGACAGGGTCCGGGCCCCTGCGGGTTGGGGCTTAGAATATGCCCGCGGTAGGCATACCGGTCGTAAGAGGCGACCAATATGCACAAAGGTAATGATGTGCAACTCGATGGTTGATCTACGGATATGATGCGTCCCACCTCTCACTACCCATCTTCTCTTTCCTTTCGGAAGGAGGGATGACATGACCTAGAAGGTTGCTCTGGTCATACCAAATCGCTCCCACGACAGTCGGGCAGTACCGCAAGGGAGTACCGGAGCGTATCGGATTCATATCCGGCCAAGGACTGTTATTTCGACAACACTCCCCCAAACCTTCGGGGAGTGATTTTGTTGTTAAAACAACAACAACAAGACAGGGTCCGTTATAGTAACAACCAGCGCAACTGGGGTTATAACAATAATGGCCACCGAAATATACCCAACCAAAGAGGACAAATACGAGTTACCTCACATGAGTCGGGAAACTCAGACGCCCCCCTGCCCGCTACGCAGGGGGATCACACTCAGATATGAGCGGCTTGTTTCCGACTTCATTTACAATAAATAAACAAACCTTTTAAATAGACACAGGATCGGATATCTCTATAATTAAGGATGACGTCATAAGGAAAAATACTGAAATTAACACTAACCTGCCCACATCTATCAAAGGGGTAGGAGAAGGTATAATAACGTCTAAGGGAAGCGTCAACGGTGACATGATTATAGATAATTATTGGCTCAATCATAACTTTCAAGTAGTAGATCAAAGCTTTCCTGTACCCTGCGACGGGATACTGGGATTAGATTTTATGAAAAAGTATAATTGCGTACTAGATTACACTAGCAACACAAATTGGCTCATAGTATAGCCAATTAATGGAAAAAATTTTTCGTTAATATATCATACAGTACCCCAAATCACATTTTTTCCTTGCGAGCAAGATCGGAAGCTTAAATTTAATGTCGGAAAGTCTATCCAACTATCATATAGTCGAAAATAATATTTTAAAAGCTCCGAACCACAGAACCGTAGTGTTAAGGAGACTCATTACAAATTTTCCAGAATTCGTTAAAGACAAACTAAAAAGCCTATGCCAGGAATACACGGATATATTTGCATTAGACTCGGATAAAATAACTTCAAACAACTTTTATAAACAAAAACTGAAATTGAAAGATGCAACGCCAGTCTACATAAAAAATTATAGGATACCACACTCAGAGAAAGGAGAAATAATTAAGCAAGTAGACAAGTTAATCAAGGATGATATAGTAGAGCCATCTGCATCAGAGTACAATAGTCCAATTTTACTAGTGCCTAAAAAATCTCTACCAAACTCCTCTGAAAAACGATGGAGATTGGTCATTGACTATAGACAAATAAATAAAAAGTTAGTAGCTGACAAATATCCACTGCCTAGGATTGACGATATCTTAGACCAACTAGGACGAGCGAAATACTTCTCATGCCTAGATCTCATGTCTGGATTCCATCAGATCGAGTTGGAGAAGGATTCGAGGGATATTACGTCGTTTTCAACAAGCCAGGGTTCACTCAGATTCAAAAGGTTGCCCTTTGGCCTGAAAATAGATCCGAATTAATTTCAGCGTATGATGTCATTGGCTTTTTCAGGACTGTCACCGTCTCAAGTGTTTCTCTACATGGACGCCTTAGTCGTCATCGGTTGTTCAGAAAAACATATGCTTGATAACTTAAAAAATGTCTTTGGCATTTGCAGAAAATGTAATCTAAAGCTACACCCAGATAAGTGTACATTCTTCCGCCATGAAGTAACTTACCTCGGGCATAAATGCACTGCAAGCGGTATATTGCCCGATGAAACAAAACATGAGACAATAAAAATTACCCAACGCCGAAAAATGCCGATGAGGCAAGACGGTTCGTTGCCTTTTGTAATTATTATGGACGCTTCATTAAAAATTTTGCTCACTATTCAACACACATCTCAAAGCTAACAAGAAAAAATTCTGTTTTCATTTGGTCCAAAGAATGCGACGAAGCATTCCAGTATCTGAAAAGCTCACTCTTAAAACCGCCCTTGTTCCAGTACCCAGATTTTAAAAAAATATTTACTTCACCACTGACGCTAGCAAGGAAGCCTGTGGTGCCATCTTAAGCCAGGAATACAATGGAATGCAATTACCAGTTGCTTATGCATAACGAGCCTTTACAAAGGGCGAAAGTAATAAGTCAACAATAGAACAAGAACTAGCGGCCATACACTGGGCAATCAACTTTTTCAGACCCTATATTTATGGTACGAAATTTCGGATCAAAAGTGTCCATAAACCACTTACCTATCTTTTTGCCATGAATAACCCATCGTCCAAACTCACCAGAATGAGACTTGACCTTGAAGAATTCGATTTCGAGGTCGAGTACATCAAAGGAAGAGATAATTGTGGTGCAGACGCCTTATCTCGCATTGATTTTGGACATATCAAAGGAATTACGGAAGCAAATTCGACAGGACAGCACACACGACTACCAGCTTAAAGGAAAAAGTTTACTACACAATCACGACACACGAAGTGAAAAAGTTACCGTGCCTTAAATTAATTATGAACAGGTGCACCGTAAATAAAAATAGATTTACAAAATTACTCGAATCCTCGAATTTAACACTATTCCACTATTGCTTATGGGAAAATTGAACTAGCACAATTATTTCCCAAACTTGAAAAAATAGTTGGCAATAAAAACTTTAAAAGCATGAAGATCGCGATCAACGATAATTTATTTAGATATGTCGACATTGAGGAATTTAAAAATATAGGCAATAAAATTTTGAAAAGGGTAACGATAGCTATAACACCAAAAATAATCGAAATCACTTCGCCCACACAAAAACTTGAAATATTAAAAAGATATCACGACGATCCCGTATTTGGAGGCCATCCCGGATTCACACGACTCTTATCAAAACTCCGACGAACATATTTTTGGAAGAACATGACTTCAGACTTGAAGGCCTATATCCGAAAATGTGAGAAATGCAAAGAAAATAAATATGGCAAAACCATATTGAACCTCTTATAAAAACTAGCACGCCCGCTAGAGCTTTTGATGTCGTGCAAATTGACACAATAGGCCCCTTCCCTAAATCATTTCACGGAAATGAATATGCTTTAACTATAATCTGCGAATTAACAAAATTCCTCATTACCATCGCAATTCCAAATAAATCTGCCCTCATAGTAGCCAAATCAATAGTAGAAAACTGCGTATTGGTTCATGGACCTTTACAAGAAATTTTAACAGATATGGGCACAGAATATAAAAATTAAACATTTAACGAAATCTGTAAACTATTAAATATAAAAAATAAAACTTCTACACCATACCATCCGTTAGCTGTAGTTGAGCGATCACACAGAACTTTAAACGAATATATCAGGGCTTACTTATGAGGAAACAAACTGGACCTGGACCTCTGGCATAAGTACTTTACATACATACTGCTACAATACAACTACATCAACCACTCATGGTTACACTCCGTTTGAATTGGTATACGGGAAAAGTGCTGCCCCGTATGACTTTATGTTGACCGGGAAAGTTGATCCCATATATAATATTGATAACTACAAATCCGAACTAAAATTTAAATTGCAATCAGCCCAAAGGCGAGCATCAGAATTGTTAGAAGTAGCAAAAGAAAAAACAAAAGAAAGGTATGACCGGAAATCAAAACCACGAATTATTAAGGAAAACGATATGGTATACTTGAAAAATGAAGCTAACCACAAATTAGACAAGATTTACAAAGGTCCTTATAAAGTGCTTGAAACTGATTGCTTAGGAAACTGCAAAATTAATGTTAATTCAAAAGAAAAAATTGTACACAAAAATAGACTAAAAAAAGCATAAGTAAATAAGAAACATATTTACATACAAATTTAATCATATGCTTTATAAGTTAGCACGTTAAAACGAATACCACCGGCCGGCGGTATTATTTTATCAAATAGACAAACTATTATATGTATTAAACAAACACAACAAAAAAAAAAGAAAAATACAAATATTTGTGTTTTTGTTTTCTTTTTTTTTCCCAAAAAGGGAAGGTGTAATGGACAACGGTTTTCAGCACAATTGCACTTTTGCAATATAACAATATTGCCTGAGTCATTTAACTCTAAACCATCTCACATTGCTCAACTCATTGTCAGTGCAATGCACTTTCGGTATGTTGATATTAAATACCTACATATTTACTGACCTAATTAACGGTCAGCGTAAGTGCACTCAGATTACCCTTGTCCATTCACACCAATCATGGTTAGGGACACGATATCGAGTGCAAAGTATCGATTCTGTACTCATTTAAAGTATCGCTGTAAATGTATCGGGTATCCGATAGTATCGAAACAAAAGACACAAATAAAGTCAAAATATCGATGCTTAATTTACATGAAAAACAAGCAGTTCAATAACCCAATGGAGAAGTTGTACTTTAACATTGGCATCTTAATTTCCAATTGGAAGTTGGGGCTCTATCTCGCATTAACGATATCCTAACCATGAAAATAATTATTTATATGTACATAAATATTTATTTATAACTTGTAATTTTTATTTATGATTCATCATAACCTTATTCATAAGGTTATACAAATGAATATGTACAATAAGTTTCAGTTTGCAATCTTAAAACACTAGGCACATATAGTTTTTTGTATTAGGCGGCTCCGTGAAATTATTTCCCATAATTTTGTCAAATATATGCATAGGCCGAAATTAAATACGAAAAATGTAAACTATATTTTTAAAATATATGCAAAATTCCGTGATACAATTTTCTGATTTCTAGCGGTTTTTTAAGAAAGAAAATGCACAATCCCAAAAAAAATTGCAAAATGTATTACGGCCTTAAGACTAACACCTTTGTGTACTAGGCAGTTTAAAAAACTGCATACTCCAAACAAAATTGACTGTAAATATTTGGTTCTGAGACAACCAGCAGAGCGGCATTTTTGCTCTATTAGTTCCACATTTATTTCGAAAATTCGATACGATACCGGGTTCTAGATACTCGATACCGAAAAGTATCGTTATGAATGCATCGAGTACAAAATATCGGTATCGAAGGGCAAAAGTATCGATATGGTATCGTATCGTATCGAAATTCGTGTCCCTAATCATGGTATTAGTCATGACCATGCATTACTTATTAGCTTTAAGTTATAAATATAAGAACATACACAATAAAGCAAGCTTGGCAATCGAGAATTCACTCGTCTATGCTTCGTTCATAACAATATAGCCGCATATGCGCCACATATGTTTGGCGTAGTTAACCATTTTTAAAATATTTTCCAGTGCATCACATGTTTCTTTCGTTTCTGTACTATAGGCGATTGGAACTGAAGGTTTTTTATTGGTCTTATGCAGCAAAACCGCCTTCAAGCTGAGTTTTGAACTGTCAATAAATAATCTCCAGTCATCTGCTTCATATTTTATCCATTGCGTCCATCAATTTTCCTACATCCGGGCAATATGCAAAAGTTGTTTCATCATTCACGAGGAATGTTGCCTGACGACTTCGATAAGCTGTGACTTTGACACCGGGTGCCAACTAATTGTTTGATTTCAACATGGAAGCCAGATCTTCCGATTTATGTTGTGTTAATTCCAACCTGGCAACAATTGAATCAAGCTTATTTTGAGTTATTAAAATTGGCCCATTGGATACTGATGGCTCATATGGGGGGTCATCACGTGCATGATATGTCGGAGCAGTCCAACTTCAGATTTCCTATTCAACAACCTATTCAACAACCATCACATCGCTAACATGTATTATTATACCGATTCAGCATCAACCGCAGCAACATACGATTACTGCTATGCCTATGGCTACCTATAATCAGCAGATCATTAGCGAATCCTCAACAAATCACGCTCGTTCAGTATCAATTATAACAGTTGCAGCAACAGCAAATAGCACATTATCCAACAACAACAACAAAGCGCTAACAGCAACAACACTTAAGGGATAGCGATGTTAACAACAGCCACTTACACAGCAACAACAACAAAACGCTACAACAATAAAGATTTTTTGCAGCAACGTTAGCAACACCAAGCGGCTATTAAGCGCTTTACAACAGTGCTTTCAATAAACACATCATGCAAAACGGCAGTAACTAAAGCGGCAAAAACAACAACCGGTAGTAACAATACAATATAAACAACATTAAATCAGCTATTAGGACAGCATGGACCGCTGCATTATAGGTTCGCTGCACTAATAAGAACAGGAACGATTTGAGAAGCACCCTGTTAACGGCCTCATAGTTATAAATACTACATAATTATATATTAATTGCACAGGCCGACAAGAAATTTGACCATAAACCAGACCATACTTTCCTAAAGGTTTGCGATGCGCTGAATTCAAATCTGGACGCAGAATTGCTCTATCACGTCAGGATTTTGAGATATCCTAACCTAAAAGTGCAAAAAACACCGTTTTTGCCTATTTTTGGGGTTATATATATACGACAGATTTTTTTTTTTAAAAAGCAAACATTGCATCTTAAAGAAGAAGTCTTCCTCTTACGAATGGCGTTGAGTTTGCACAAATATCTTCTTTTCTACTTTGTACCAACATATAACATTTACTTAGTTGTCATTTGGATTAAAATTTAGTAAAATATTCTTTGTCTGTTCCTAAAATATACGTGAATTTAATCTTAAACTAAATAAATTTTAATAAAAATGTTAAGTAAAATGCAAATAGACAAAACTCCCTGTGGAAAAAAGAGATACCAATTTTGCACTGTTTGTGGAGACTTTCAACCACAGGAATTCGTAGATCAATAAATGACTCGATAAAAGAATCATATCTTAAATGTTATAATAAACCAATGAGGTTTGTGAACTTATGGTGAAGGCTTGGCTTTGTGGGCTACGGGTATAAAGGCTTGGGGTTTCGGGTATTACGGTTTTTGGGCTTGGGGTTGGTTGGAGTTGCGAGTCCCAGTGACTCCAATTAGCGCTAGCGCGCCGTTTTGATACCACAGCTCGTGGACTAACCAATGAAGATTATTACAGAAAGTTAGCGTGGTGGGACTCTTACACCCCTATAGATCCTATCTATATCCATGGGCTTGGGGTCTTGGCATTGGCGTTTGCGGGCTTGGGGCTTATGTGTTTATGGCGTCGTTCTACTGCATCATACCTACTTTAACTCAGTGGTTTTTCAGCTACGGGAAAATTAGCAAATTTATAAACTTTAAATTGCTCTATCTTAGCGAAAAAAAGAGATATTTCAGTAAACTCAACGCCATTCGTAAGAGGAAGACTTCTTCTTTAAGATGCAATGTTTGCTTTTTAAAAAAAAAAAAATCTGTCGTATATATACATATAACCTCAAAAATAGGCAAAAACGGTATTTTTTGCACTTTTAGGTTAGGATATCTCAAAATCCTGACGTGATGGAGCAATTCTGAGTCCAGATTTGAATTCAGCACATCGAAAACTTTCAGGAAAGTAAATTCTGGTTTATGGTCAAAAATTTTGGTCTCATTTTGTCGGCCTGTGTTATTAATACTATTTATTTGAGGAATAATAATTTTAAATTATAAATAAAACAAATAATTATATTTTATACAATAAAAACTTTGTGTAAAAACTTTAAATATTTTTGTTTGTTGAAATAAAAATTAGTTTAATAATTTTTTTTTTTACGTATATAAAGCAGTTCATGAATCAAAAATTAATGACATTTTCAAAATAAAACAGTGCGTCTGTAAAATAAAATAATATATAAATTTAACTAGAAGGACCCGGCAGACGTTGTTCTGCCCAAATTTAGGGAAAAAATCGCAAGATAAATAAAAAAGTTTGGAATAATTCGGTCCCTGGTCCACTTCCCGGAAAAAAGTTATCCCATATTTTAACAAAGTAAAGTGGTACCCTTGTACCAAATTTGAAGAAAATCGTAGTATAAATAAAAAAGTTTGGAATATTTCGGTCCTTGGTCCACTTCCCGGAATAAAACTTTATATAAACACTCTCCGGATTCCTACTGAGCTATCCTGTAAATATGAACAAAATCGACGTGGTAGTTCCGGAGTCTATAACATACATACACACATCCTTTTTATATACATAGATTAAATTCCACCGAATCTTTTATGACCGTTTCCAACAACATTTTCGATATAAATAAAAAAAATGTGTACTTACAACACAAAATCCGTTGTTATTGGATGCCACGTGTTGAGTACTTTTTAGGTTATGAAAATCACTTGATTAATTAATCGTGCAAAATACACTCAAAATTTATCATTTTATTATTATTGATGATAATTTTATTATTATTGATTATAATTTTATTATTATTGATAGAATAGCAATGATTAATAGTTAATATGAGAGTTACACTGAGATAGCAAAATAATAATTGTCAACCTTACTACACTTGATGCATAAACAACATGGCTTGCAGCTGTGTAGGGAGTGAGAGAAGTCTTATTGTGTGAGAGAAAGAGGAGACCGGCTTCGTTCTCATCCCTACTCCGTGCTGTTTACTGGGTCAGAAGTGACACCTGTGGACATCTGGCGAGGATAACTAATTACAAAACAATTGATCAGTCATCGTCCGGTAATGAAAAGTGATTACATTACTAAAAATTTTTGGCGATATCTCGGAAAACAGGTCGCATAGGGTCTTAAAAATCACCTCATTTTTAAATACTCATCAACGCCTCTTATTTGATACCCATTTTGTAGAAAACCCGTCTGCGGTCACACCTGGCCCACATTTTTGGTGATATCTCGTAAACGGGGTAGCATAGGGTCATGAAAATTACCTCTTTTTAAACACCCAATCAACACCTTTTATTCGGTACCCATATCGTATAAACACCTTCTAGGGTCACCCCTGGTTCACATTTTGGTCGATATCTCGGAAAACGGGTCGCGCAGGGTCTTGAGAATCACCTCATTTTTAAATTCTCATCAACGCCTTTTATTCGATACCCATTTTGTAGAAAACCCGTCTGCGGTCACACCTGGCCCACATTTTTGGTGATATCTCGTAAACGGGGTAGCATAGGGTCATGAAAATTACCTCTTTTTAAACACCCAATCAACACCTTTTATTCGGTACCCATATCGTATAAACACCTTCTAGGGTCACCCCTGGTTCACATTTTGGTCGATATCTCGGAAAACGGGTCGCGCAGGGTCTTGAGAATCACCTCTTTTTTAAATTCTCATCAACGCCTTTTATTCGATACCCATATTGTAGAAAACCCGTCTGGGGTCACACCTGGTCCACATTTTTGGCAAAAGTAAAGTGGCACCTTTCTACCAAGTTTGAAATATTTCGGTCCCTGGTCCACTTCCCGGAAAAAAGAAACCCCGAATTTTAACAAAAGTAGAGTGGTACCCTTGTACCGAATTTGAAGAAAATCGCACCAAAAATAAAGAAGTTTGGAATATTTCGATCCCTGGTCCGCTTCCCGGAAAAAAAGAAAGCCCGAATTTTAAAAAAAGTAGAGTGGTACCCTTGTACCAAATTTGAAGAAAATCGCACCAAATATAAAAAAGTTTGAAATATATCGGCCCCTGGTCCGCTTCCCGGAAAAAAAGAAACCCCGAATTTTAACAAAAGTAGAGTGGTACCCTTGTACCAAATTTGAAGAAAATCGCACCAAAAATAAAAAAGTTTGGAATATATCGGTCCCTGGTTCGCTTCCCGGAAAAAAAGAAAGCCCGAATTTTAAAAAAAGTAAAGTGGTAAATTTGTAACAAATTTGAAGAAAATCGCGTTATAAACAAAAAAGTTTGGAATATTTCGGTCCCTGGTCCACTTCCCGGAATAATGAAAAATAGGTGTTGGTCGATTCTCATACCTACTCAATATGCTCACAAAATTTCATGAGAATCGGTCAAGCCGTTTCGGAGGAGTATGGTTTCAAAAACTGTGACACGAGAATTTTATATATAAGATTTAAAAGCGGTACGTCCGTAATACAATAATTATTTGACAAGTTTTTCATTATTACTTTCCGTTTCATATTACCATATTTAATTTTGATATCACAGTTTGTCGTTGTGTATTTATTTACATGAACGATTCAATCAATAGTCCACATATATCTTTTTCGATATTGAAACTTTCCTAAATCACATAAATTATCATAACGATTTTTAACGCTGGGTATTTAATGTTCGGTTCACCCGAACTTAGACTTCCTTACTAATTTTTATTTTCTTTTGTTCGCCTTTCGTCTAATCAGTATGTGCTTAAAGATCGCTCGATTTCATTTATTTTCTTACCTGCATTAGTTAGCATATTATTTGTAACTGGTGTTATTGCTCTCCATATAAATATATATACATGTTGTTCGTTATAAAGCACCATGTACCTCCTATTTTATTTGGCATTATAAGCTATAATTCCACATCTTATTTTTAAAAATTGAACCAAGAATTTAGGCCAAAAGCAGGGCCGTGCGCAGGAATTGGCCTTGGGGGGGGTTTTAATTTAGATTTGCATTCGCATACATTTTTCACTAAGTTAAACATATTTGCTGAAACAGATACCTAGACCCATATATCATAAATTTAAATGTTCTTTAACTGTCCTGAATTTGCATACTCTGATGCCTAAAACTACTATTTTTTTGGTTCTACACATTTTTCTGTATTTGATAGAGAATTGGTGATATGATGGCATATCCCAGCTAACTAAAAGTGCAAAAAAAGACTCCTTTCGGAGCCATAAAACGCTCATTTCTCAGAACTTTACTCTCCAAAATGAGCTTCTTTCAGAGCCCAAATGGAGCGAAAAATCGCTCTACGCGGGCACTCCAACGAAGTCATAAAAAAGAGTCCGAAATGAGTCCAATTTCGATGAATTTGAAGCGTTTTTTGACTCTTTTTAAATGAACTGCGGAGCCTTTTATTGGTGCTTTTCTGAACCTTTTTCGGAGACTTTTATTCCTCCATTCTGAGGGTTTCTGGAGCCTTCTCAGACGACTTTCGGAGCCCTCTAATTAGTGCTTTTCTTTCATTCATCCATTCAGAGGGTTTTTGAACACTTGTCGGAGCTTTTTATTGGTGTTTTCCTGAAGCTTTTTTGGGGTCGTTTTTTACTTCTTTTGGGTCATAATTTCTTTGCGCAATTTTTCCCTTCTAACTATTCTGCCGTCACCAATTCTGACTTTCTAAATTATCCCTATGAGCTACATGGGAACAATTTAATTAATTGTCCAACTATATGCGCCAATGATGTTCTTATTTATCTGAAAACCTTGAAGGAACCTTTTAAATGCGGTCCTGATAGGTTTCCTACATGCTTCTTGAAGAAGTGTGCTAACAATATTTACCAACCCCTTACCAATTTGTTCAATCTGTCAATAAAGTGTGGTGTTTTTCCAACAGCATGGAAAGAGTCGTTTCTTCTACCGCTTCATAAAAGCGGAAGCAAGGCTTCTATAGAGAACTATCGTGGCATAGCAAAGCTTTCTGCCATCCCAAAAGAGTGTGTAGCTATTGTTACCAATCAGCTTACGAATCCTATCTCTACCTTGATTTCCGACTGTCAACACGGGTTCTGTAAGGGAAAGTCCACCGTTACAAACTTACTTGAATTTACTTTGATTTCAGCAAAGCTTTCGATAAAGTGTGTCACTCTTTACTTATTCATAAACTGGATCAGTTGGGTTTCCAGCCGGGTCTCAATCGCTAGATCTCTTCTTACCTTACGAACAGAGCACAAAAAGTAGTGTTTAAAAATTGTGAATCCGATGTTATTTAAATATGTCTCCTCAGGAGTTCCTCAAGGAAGCCATCTTGGTCCGATTCTGTTCTTGTTGTTTTTAAATGATATTTCTACAGTAATATAATTTTCGAAAATTTTAATGTATGCCGACGATGTAAAGCTTTTTATGTCATTCGAAGAAGCTTCAATCAGATTCAAATATACTTGTTGCTTGGTGCGATTTAAATTATATGCCGCTTAATCTAAAGAAATGTAAATACATGCGTTTTTCGAGAGGAAAATCACAGCCAGCTTCCTATACAATTAACAGTTATAGTCTTGAGCAAATGTATGATTTTGTTGACCTTGGGGTTACTATGGACTAAAAACTCAGTTTTAACTGCCATATTAACGTAACAGTCAATAAAGCTGGAGGCGTTCTAGCATTTGTTAAACGATGGTCTAAAGAATTTAGCGACCCTTATGTAACTAAAACTCTTTACTACATTAGTCAGGCTGATACTTGAATACGGTTCTATAATTTGGAATCCACGTTACCAGGTCCACGTGGATCGCTTAGAATCAGTTCAAGAACAATTTTTAATATTTGCCTTAAGAGATCTTCACTGGGATCCCTTGTATAATTTGCCACGTATACGAGTCGCTAATTAATCTTCACAGCCTTTCTAGTGGGAGGGAAATGCTTGGAATTGTTTTCATGATTAAATTACTAAATGGTTCAATCGTAAGCCCGTTTCTTTTGAGCGAAGTGAACTTCAATGTACCTTCTCGTCCATCAAGACATTTTAAACCACTTATCTTGAAACAGTGCCGAACTAATTTGGAATTAAATCAGCCTTTTCGTTGTTTGTGTCAAGATAATAACTCTCAATCTGGTACGTTTGATATTTCAGACTCACTATGCAGAATAAAAATGTCAATTATTTCTATCCTAAATACATAGCAACAATTTGCTTTCATATCCTTTGATTCTTATCTTTATTCTTTACAATAACTATTCGCTGTCAACTAATTATTTATTAATTGTGTCATCTATTTTGTATCTACCTTACTTGGCTGATGAGGTTTTCTCTGTAGCTGAGCAGTTTCAGAACTCGACGATTAACAAACCAAAGCCTTTCAAAGACTCGGCACGAAAGAACAATTCTCGCGTATTGCGGATTCGCCCCTCGCGCCGGTCGGGCGGGATATGGTGGATAATCCGTTGGGAATTATTATTATAATAAATAATAAAAAATAAGGTTTATGAAGTTTTATTGACACTATTCGGAAAATATGAAATATGCTATGTTTATTTTCCACAGACTATTGATAAACGTCCATGAAAAATGCGATCTTTATCTTCTGTTAGGTAAAATAAAAAAAACCTTAGAAAATGTTTGAAAACATTCAAATAATTGAACGTTGTCGCTCATCTGCTCTCCAACGTTCATTTTCTCACAATTCTCTTTACGCCTACAACAAAAAGGGTCAGAAAACACTAGAAATCTTTCATATAATTGAGCCTTGCAGTTCATTCGCTCTGTTAATTGAAACTGCTCACTGTTTTCATCGGTAAAATTTAAGAACAAAAAATGCCCATACGCTACACAACTTTGTAATTTCGGAAAGCTCCAAGTGCAATTCAAAGTGCCGGACTTATGTATGTATTGGCCAACCTTATTCTTTGCAACTTTCACCAATTTCTTCTTCCGTAAAATTATTTTAACTAATTTTGTCAAAAATTATTAGTCAAGATTCAATACAAGATTTATAAAGTGTATTTTGAAAATTTTTGTAAAATCATTGCAACTTAGATTTGGCCATGGGGGGGGTTTTAACCCCCAAACCCCCCCCCCGTGCGCACGGGCCTGGCCAAAAGTATTATAAATATTGGTCTGCTAAACTTATACCAAAAAAAGGGCATTTAGTCACTTTTTCAAAATTTAAAATTTTCAAGCATTGGAAAAACTTGGAAGATATTTCGTTCATTTCTGTTAGTAGAAGGTCCAAACTATCATACACAAAAAAAAATGTCACGGTATTTCATGACTTTTTTTTTTTATCTCCAAAGTTTACCAATTTTCGGATTTTGGTATGTTTGATCATATATTTATTTATTAATAAAAAAAAATATTTGTATAAACGTTTTTTTCATGAACCATACATTTTTTGGTTTATCGCATATATCTTTATTAAAGTAAAAAAGCTGATCTTGCTACGAACAAAAAAGTATTTTTTACAAATTTTTAACTGCGACCACTTTTATGTACCAAGCGCCGAAATTAAATGGTATGTAGAAAACAGGTGTACTTTGAGAGGGTGTGTGAGGCTGAAAGTTGTTTTTATCACAGATTAACTTATGAACTTTTCTTAGTTGGAGTTTTAGCTGTAACTTGACATCAAAACATCTAAGTTCCAGGACAGTCGATTTTTGTGTTTTTGTCCATCTTCGCTGCACTGTGGGTCGCGCTGAACATTTCTTATTCGCCTGTAACTCAAAAAACTAATGCGTGTGGTTATTTTAGCAGAGTGGTAGCTAGAGGGGTCAAAGTCGGCACTTTTATAAATTGGGAAATCCTCGGATGTTTATACATTTTTGGAAAGGCTATTACTTCAGGTCGTGGCTTCGATCATCGATGTATTTATGAATCCGATGTTTACTAAAAACATCGATGTTTTGAAAAACATCGGAGAACTTTCATAAGTAATTTGATCAGATTTTTCGAACGTTAAAGTTTTCTGCAAGAGTGGGGAAAAAGTATTTTCATGGCATCATGCCCAAGTAAGTACCCTTAATAAATTCGGGTAATTGTTTCCGACCGGGGCTGAGTGCTAACACGCGTCCAAAAATGTCGGGAGGGGAGTCACAAGACGCGTTTCACTCCCAGAAATGCCAATCCGCCTCCGGAGAAATATTATTTTTAGTTGTTTGCGAGATATTTCAATCAAATTTCACAATTATGTCATTTTCATATGGTTGTTGTAATCACAGATTACACTGTGAGAAAATAATGTAAAAGTGTGTTCGACGCAGAAATACTTGGGATCGCGTAGCCGGTATTGGACCGGCTGACGGTTATTTTTTTTAAGCGCGGCCGAAGACCGCCTACGCGAAAAGATGTTCTGCACAAAAAAAACATGGATCACACCTTCCTTTTGGGATTTGATCTAGGTAATTTTTTGGTTTTTTGCAAACTTTTCCAAAATATTGGATCTCCGGAAGGGGATTCATATTGCTGGGACCGAAACGCCTCTTTTGATAACCCACCCAATATTTTTGGATACGTATTAGCACTCGGCCCCGGTCGGGAACAATTACCGCGTCTACTCCTACTGAAATTGTATCTGACAACTCAGGAACTGGAGACGAGAACAATAATCATGGTAGTGATATACCAACAACCAAAACAACGCTGGGAATTTCCTTGGCAGAGATTGATGAAAGCGAAAAAACCAACATTTTCTTTTTAAGTTGGTAATATGGCTAAGTTGTTGTAAATATATTAAATCATGATGAATAAATGCCAGAATTACATTCGCATAAGCCTAACTTAAATATTCTTAAGCAATTTAGGACAACCAAAAAAAAAATTTTTTTTGTTCTTAAAAACCTAGTGAAGAAACTACTTTATATTTGTTATGCTGTGTGAATCTTAGCAACCAGGCATTACATGTTACTTTTATTTTAATTCTTAGTGAAATTTTGAAAAGTATGAAAAATTGTTGTGCGCCTTTTTTTTTGCAACGTAAGTGACGAAAATAAGCATTTTATTGCATAAAATATATAGTTTTCTGCCAATCAAATCTTCGATTCTCCATCTACAAGGTAACTACATAAACTATTTAAATTAAATTTGTTTTTAAAATAGTATACAATATAAAAAAAATCCGTTGCGCTTTTGTAACGTCAGTGACGAACGCTTACGTTCTTACCCACCTTTTCAAACAAACTTTTTATTTTTTAGAACTATTTGCGATGCCTCAGTCGGGAGCTGATAGTATGAAAAAAAAAGAGGGAAAAGCTCAAAACGGAAGGGAGGTATCAGGACTATAAAGTTCGCAAATTTATTCAAATAAACTTAATATTATTTATGAATAGATGTTTGTGTTTGTGCATAGGGTCTTAAAAATCACCTCATTTTTAAATACTCATCAACGCCTCTTATTTGATACCCATTTTGTAGAAAACCCGTCTGCGGTCACACCTGGCCCACATTTTTGGTGATATCTCGTAAACGGGGTAGCATAGGGTCATGAAAATTACCTCTTTTTAAACACCCAATCAACACCTTTTATTCGGTACCCATATCGTATAAACACCTTCTAGGGTCACCCCTGGTTCACATTTTGGTCGATATCTCGGGAAACGGGTCGCGCAGGGTCTTGAGAATCACCTCTTTTTTAAATTCTCATCAACGCCTTTTATTCGATACCCATATTGTAGAAAACCCGTCTGGGGTCACACCTGGTCCACATTTTTGGCAAAAGTAAAGTGGCACCTTTCTACCAAGTTTGAAATATTTCGGTCCCTGGTCCACTTCCCGGAAAAAAAGAAAGCCCGAATTTTAAAAAAAGTAGAGTGGTACCCTTGTACCAAATTTGAAGAACGCTGGGTATTTAATGTTCGGTTCACCCGAACTTAGACTTCCTTACTAATTTTTATTTTCTTTTTGTTCGCCTTTCGTCTAATCAGTATGTGCTTAAAGATCGCTCGATTTCATTTATTTTCTTACCTGCATTAGTTAGCATATTATTTGTAACTGGTGTTATTGCTCTCCATATAAATATATATACATGTTGTTCGTTATAAAGCACCATGTACCTCCTATTTTATTTGGCATTATAAGCTATAATTCCACATCTTATTTTTAAAAATTGAACCAAGAATTTAGGCCAAAAGCAGGGCCGTGCGCAGGAATTGGCCTTGGGGGGGTTTTAATTTAGATTTGCATTCGCATACATTTTTCACTAAGTTAAACATATTTGCTGAAACAGATACCTAGACCCATATATCACAAATTTAAATGTTCTTTAACTGTCCTGAATTTGCATACTCTGATGTCTAAAACTACTATTTTTTTGGTTCTACACATTTTTCTGTATTTGATAGAGAATTGGTGATATGATGGCATATCCCAGCTAACTAAAAGTGCAAAAAAAGACTCCTTTCGGAGCCATAAAACGCTCATTTCTCAGAACTTTACTCTCCAAAATGAGCTTCTTTCAGAGCCCAAATGGAGCGAAAAATCGCTCTACGCGGGCACTCCAACGAAGTCATAAAAAAGAGTCCGAAATGAGTCCAATTTCGATGAATTTGAAGCGTTTTTTGACTCTTTTTAAATGAACTGCGGAGCCTTTTAGTGGTGCTTTTCTGAACCTTTTTCGGAGACTTTTATTCCTCCATTCTGAGGGTTTCTGGAGCCTTCTCAGACGACTTTCGGAGCCCTCTAATTAGTGCTTTTCTTTCATTCATCCATTCAGAGGGTTTTTGAACACTTGTCGGAGCCTTTTATTGGTATTTTCCTGAAGCTGATTTGGGGTCGTTTTTTACTTCTTTTGGGTCATAATTTCTTTGCGCAATTATTCACTCCTAACTATTCTGCCGTCACCAACTCTGACTTTCTAAATTATCCCTATGAGCTACATGGGAACAATTTAATTAATTGTCCAACTATATGCGCCAATGATGTTCTTATTTATCTGAAAACCTTGAAGGAACCTTTTAAATGCGGTCCTGATAGGTTTCCTACATGCTTCTTGAAGAAGTGTGCTAACAATATTTACCAACCCCTTACCAATTTGTTCAATCTGTCACTAAAGTGTGGTGTTTTTCCAACAGCATGGAAAGAGTCGTTTCTTCTACCGCTTCATAAAAGCGGAAGCAAGGCTTCTATAGAGAACTATCGTGGCATAGCAAAGCTTTCTGCCATCCCAAAAGAGTGTGTAGCTATTGTTACCAATCAGCTTACGAATCCTATCTCTACCTTGATTTCCGACTGTCAACACGGGTTCTGTAAGGGAAAGTCCACCGTTACAAACTTACTTGAATTTACTTTGATTTCAGCAAAGCTTTCGATAAAGTGTGTCACTCTTTACTTATTCATAAACTGGATCAGTTGGGTTTCCAGGAGTTCCTCAAGGAAGCCATCTTGGTCCGATTCTGTTCTTGTTGTTTTTAAATGATATTTCTACAGTAATATAATTTTCGAAAATTTTAATGTATGCCGACGATGTAAAGCTTTTTATGTCATTCGAAGAAGCTTCAATCAGATCTAAATATACTTGTTGCTTGGTGCGATTTAAATTATATGCCGCTTAATCTAAAGAAATGTAAATACATGCGTTTTTCGAGAGGAAAATCACAGCCAGCTTCCTATACAATTAACAGTTATAGTCTTGAGCAAATGTATGATTTTGTTGACCTTGGGGTTACTATGGACTTAAAACTCAGTTTTAACTGCCATATTAACGTAACAGTCAATAAAGCTGGAGGCGTTCTAGCATTTGTTAAACGATGGTCTAAAGAATTTAGCGACCCTTATGTAACTAAAACTCTTTACTACATTAGTCAGGCTGATACTTGAATACGGTTCTATAATTTGGAATCCACGTTACCAGGTCCACGTGGATCGCTTAGAATCAGTTCAAGAACAATTTTTAATATTTGCCTTAAGAGATCTTCACTGGGATCCCTTGTATAATTTGGCACGTATACGAGTCGCTTAAAACTAATTAATCTTCACAGCCTTTCTAGTGGGAGGGAAATGCTTGGAATTGTTTTCATGATTAAATTACTAAATGGTTCAATCGTAAGCCCGTTTCTTTTGAGCGAAGTGAACTTCAATGTACCTTCTCGTCCATCAAGACATTTTAAACCACTTATCTTGAAACAGTGCCGAACTAATTTGGAATTAAGTCAGCCTTTTCGTTGTTTGTGTCAAGATAATAACTCTCAATCTGGTACGTTTGATATTTCAGACTCACTATGCAGAATAAAAATGTCAATTATTTCTATCCTAAATACATAGCAACAATTTGCTTTCATATCCTTTGATTCTTATCTTTATTCTTTACAATAACTATTCGCTGTCAACTAATTATTTATTAATTGTGTCATCTATTTTGTATCTACCTTACTTGGCTGATGAGGTTTTCTCTGTAGCTGAGCAGTTTCAGATCTCGACGATTGACAAACCAAAGCCTTTCAAAGACTCGGCACGAAAGAACAATTCGCGCGTATTGCGGATGCGCCCCTCGCGCCGGTCGGGCGGGATATGGTGGATAATCCGTTGGGAATTATTATTATAATAAATAATAAAAAATAAGGTTTATGAAGTTTTATTGACACTATTCGGAAAATATGAAATATGCTATGTTTATTTTCCACAGACTATTGATAAACGTCCATGAAAAATGCGATCTTTATCTTCTGTTAGGTAAAATAAAAAAAACCTCAGAAAATGTTTGAAAACATTCAAATAATTGAACGTTGTCGCTCATCTGCTTTCCAACGTTCATTTTCTCACAATTCTCTTTACGCCTACAACAAAAAGGGTCAGAAAACACTAGAAATCTTTCATATAATTGAGCCTTGCAGTTCATTCGCTCTGTTAATTGAAACTGCTCACTGTTTTCATCGGTAAAATTTAAGAACAAAAAATGCCCATACGCTACACAACTTTGTAATTTCGGAAAGCTCCAAGTGCAATTCAAAGTGCCGGACTTATGTATGTATTGGCCAACCTTATTCTTTGCAACTTTCACCAATTTCTTCTTCCGTAAAATTATTTTAACTAATTTTGTCAAAAATTATTAGTCAAGATTCAATACAAGATTTATAAAGTGTATTTTGAAAATTTTTGTAAAATCATTGCAACTTAGATTTGGCCATGGGGGGGGTTTTAACCCCCAAACCCCCCCCCGTGCGCACGGGCCTGGCCAAAAGTATTATAAATATTGGTCTGCTAAACTTATACCAAAAAAAGGGCATTTAGTCACGTTTTCAAAATTTAAAATTTTCAAGCATTGGAAAAACTTGGAAGATATTTCGTTCATTTCTGTTAGTAGAAGGTCCAAACTATCATACACAAAAAAAAATGTCACGGTATTTCATGACTTTTTTTTTTATCTCCAAAGTTTACCAATTTTCGGATTTTGGTATGTTTGATCATATATTTATTTATTAATAAAAAAAAATATTTGTATAAACGTTTTTTTCATGAACCATACATTTTTTGGTTTATCGCATATATCTTTATTAAAGTAAAAAAGCTGATCTTGCTACGAACAAAAAAGTATTTTTTACAAATTTTTAACTGCGACCACTTTTATGTACCAAGCGCCGAAATTAAATGGTATGTAGAAAACAGGTGTACTTTGAGAGGGTGTGTGAGGCTGAAAGTTGTTTTTATCACAGATTAACTTATGAACTTTTCTTAGTTGGAGTTTTAGCTGTAACTTGACATCAAAACATCTAAGTTCCAGGACAGTCGATTTTTGTGTTTTTGTCCATCTTCGCTGCACTGTGGGTCGCGCTGAACATTTCTTATTCGCCTGTAACTCAAAAAACTAATGCGTGTGGTTATTTTAGCAGAGTGGTAGCTAGAGGGGTCAAAGTCGGCACTTTTATAAATTGGGAAATCCTCGGATGTTTATACATTTTTGGAAAGGCTATTACTTCAGGTCGTGGCTTCGATCATCGATGTATTTATGAATCCGATGTTTACTAAAAACATCGATGTTTTGAAAAACATCGGAGAACTTTCATAAGTAATTTGATCAGATTTTTCGAACGTTAAAGTTTTCTGCAAGAGTGGGGAAAAAGTATTTTCATGGCATCATGCCCAAGTAAGTACCCTTAATAAATTCGGGTAATTGTTTCCGACCGGGGCTGAGTGCTAACACGCGTCCAAAAATGTCGGGAGGGGAGTCACAAGACGCGTTTCACTCCCAGAAATGCCAATCCGTCTCCGGAGAAATATTATTTTTAGTTGTTTGCGAGATATTTCAATCAAATTTCACAATTATGTCATTTTCATATGGTTGTTGTAATCACAGATTACACTGTGAGAAAATAATGTAAAAGTGTGTTCGACGCAGAAATACTTGGGATCGCGTAGCCGGTATTGGACCGGCTGACGGTTATTTTTTTTAAGCGCGGCCGAAGACCGCCTACGCGAAAAGATGTTCTGCACAAAAAAAACATGGATCACACCTTCCTTTTGGGATTTGATCTAGGTAATTTTTTGGTTTTTTGCAAACTTTTCCAAAATATTGGATCTCCGGAAGGGGATTCATATTGCTGGGACCGAAACGCCTCTTTTGATAACCCACCCAATATTTTTGGATACGTATTAGCACTCGGCCCCGGTAGGGAACAATTACCGCGTCTACTCCTACTGAAATTGTATCTGACAACTCAGGAACTGGAGACGAGAACAATAATCATGGTAGTGATATACCAACAACCAAAACAACGCTGGGAATTTCCTTGGCAGAGATTGATGAAAGCGAAAAAACCAACATTTTCTTTTTAAGTTGGTAATATGGCTAAGTTGTTGTAAATATATTAAATCATGATGAATAAATGCCAGAATTACATTCGCATAAGCCTAACTTAAATATTCTTAAGCAATTTAGGACAACCAAAAAAAAAATTTTTTTTGTTCTTAAAAACCTAGTGAAGAAACTACTTTATATTTGTTATGCTGTGTGAATCTTAGCAACCAGGCATTACATGTTACTTTTATTTTAATTCTTAGTGAAATTTTGAAAAGTATGAAAAATTGTTGTGCGCCTTTTTTTTTGCAACGTAAGTGACGAAAATAAGCATTTTATTGCATAAAATATATAGTTTTCTGCCAATCAAATCTTCGATTCTCCATCTACAAGGTAACTACATAAACTATTTAAATTAAATTTGTTTTTAAAATAGTATACAATATAAAAAAAATCCGTTGCGCTTTTGTAACGTCAGTGACGAACGCTTACGTTCTTACCCACCTTTTCAAACAAACTTTTTATTTTTTAGAACTATTTGCGATGCCTCAGTCGGGAGCTGATAGTATGAAAAAAAATGAGAGAAAAGCTCAAAACGGAAGGGAGGTATCAGGACTATAAAGTTCGCAAATTTATTCAAATAAACTTAATATTATTTATGAATAGATGTTTGTGTTTGTGCATAGGGTCTTAAAAATCACCTCATTTTTAAATACTCATCAACGCCTCTTATTTGATACCCATTTTGTAGAAAACCCGTCTGCGGTCACACCTGGCCCACATTTTTGGTGATATCTCGTAAACGGGGTAGCATAGGGTCATGAAAATTACCTCTTTTTAAACACCCAATCAACACCTTTTATTCGGTACCCATATCGTATAAACACCTTCTAGGGTCACCCCTGGTTCACATTTTGGTCGATATCTCGGAAAACGGGTCGCGCAGGGTCTTGAGAATCACCTCTTTTTTAAATTCTCATCAACGCCTTTTATTCGATACCCATATTGTAGAAAACCCGTCTGGGGTCACACCTGGTCCACATTTTTGGCAAAAGTAAAGTGGCACCTTTCTACCAAGTTTGAAATATTTCGGTCCCTGGTCCACTTCCCGGAAAAAAAGAAAGCCCGAATTTTAAAAAAAGTAGAGTGGTACCCTTGTACCAAATTTGAAGAACGCTGGGTATTTAATGTTCGGTTCACCCGAACTTAGACTTCCTTACTAATTTTTATTTTCTTTTTGTTCGCCTTTCGTCTAATCAGTATGTGCTTAAAGATCGCTCGATTTCATTTATTTTCTTACCTGCATTAGTTAGCATATTATTTGTAACTGGTGTTATTGCTCTCCATATAAATATATATACATGTTGTTCGTTATAAAGCACCATGTACCTCCTATTTTATTTGGCATTATAAGCTATAATTCCACATCTTATTTTTAAAAATTGAACCAAGAATTTAGGCCAAAAGCAGGGCCGTGCGCAGGAATTGGCCTTGGGGGGGTTTTAATTTAGATTTGCATTCGCATACATTTTTCACTAAGTTAAACATATTTGCTGAAACAGATACCTAGACCCATATATCACAAATTTAAATGTTCTTTAACTGTCCTGAATTTGCATACTCTGATGTCTAAAACTACTATTTTTTTGGTTCTACACATTTTTCTGTATTTGATAGAGAATTGGTGATATGATGGCATATCCCAGCTAACTAAAAGTGCAAAAAAAGACTCCTTTCGGAGCCATAAAACGCTCATTTCTCAGAACTTTACTCTCCAAAATGAGCTTCTTTCAGAGCCCAAATGGAGCGAAAAATCGCTCTACGCGGGCACTCCAACGAAGTCATAAAAAAGAGTCCGAAATGAGTCCAATTTCGATGAATTTGAAGCGTTTTTTGACTCTTTTTAAATGAACTGCGGAGCCTTTTATTGGTGCTTTTCTGAACCTTTTTCGGAGACTTTTATTCCTCCATTCTGAGGGTTTCTGGAGCCTTCTCAGACGACTTTCGGAGCCCTCTAATTAGTGCTTTTCTTTCATTCATCCATTCAGAGGGTTTTTGAACACTTGTCGGAGCCTTTTATTGGTATTTTCCTGAAGCTGATTTGGGGTCGTTTTTTACTTCTTTTGGGTCATAATTTCTTTGCGCAATTATTCACTCCTAACTATTCTGCCGTCACCAACTCTGACTTTCTAAATTATCCCTATGAGCTACATGGGAACAATTTAATTAATTGTCCAACTATATGCGCCAATGATGTTCTTATTTATCTGAAAACCTTGAAGGAACCTTTTAAATGCGGTCCTGATAGGTTTCCTACATGCTTCTTGAAGAAGTGTGCTAACAATATTTACCAACCCCTTACCAATTTGTTCAATCTGTCACTAAAGTGTGGTGTTTTTCCAACAGCATGGAAAGAGTCGTTTCTTCTACCGCTTCATAAAAGCGGAAGCAAGGCTTCTATAGAGAACTATCGTGGCATAGCAAAGCTTTCTGCCATCCCAAAAGAGTGTGTAGCTATTGTTACCAATCAGCTTACGAATCCTATCTCTACCTTGATTTCCGACTGTCAACACGGGTTCTGTAAGGGAAAGTCCACCGTTACAAACTTACTTGAATTTACTTTGATTTCAGCAAAGCTTTCGATAAAGTGTGTCACTCTTTACTTATTCATAAACTGGATCAGTTGGGTTTCCAGGAGTTCCTCAAGGAAGCCATCTTGGTCCGATTCTGTTCTTGTTGTTTTTAAATGATATTTCTACAGTAATATAATTTTCGAAAATTTTGTTGTATGCCGACGATGTAAAGCTTTTTATGTCATTCGAAGAAGCTTCAATCAGATCTAAATATACTTGTTGCTTGGTGCGATTTAAATTATATGCCGCTTAATCTAAAGAAATGTAAATACATGCGTTTTTCGAGAGGAAAATCACAGCCAGCTTCCTATACAATTAACAGTTATAGTCTTGAGCAAATGTATGATTTTGTTGACCTTGGGGTTACTATGGACTTAAAACTCAGTTTTAACTGCCATATTAACGTAACAGTCAATGAAGCTGGAGGCGTTCTAGCATTTGTTAAACGATGGTCTAAAGAATTTAGCGACCCTTATGTAACTAAAACTCTTTACTACATTAGTCAGGCTGATACTTGAATACGGTTCTATAATTTGGAATCCACGTTACCAGGTCCACGTGGATCGCTTAGAATCAGTTCAAGAACAATTTTTAATATTTGCCTTAAGAGATCTTCACTGGGATCCCTTGTATAATTTGGCACGTATACGAGTCGCTTAAAACTAATTAATCTTCACGGCCTTTCTAGTGGGAGGGAAATGCTTGGAATTGTTTTCATGATTAAATTACTAAATGGTTCAATCGTAAGCCCGTTTCTTTTGAGCGAAGTGAACTTCAATGTACCTTCTCGTCCATCAAGACATTTTAAACCACTTATCTTGAAACAGTGCCGAACTAATTTGGAATTAAATCAGCCTTTTCGTTGTTTGTGTCAAGATAATAACTCTCAATCTGGTACGTTTGATATTTCAGACTCACTATGCAGAATAAAAATGTCAATTATTTCTATCCTAAATACATAGCAACAATTTGCTTTCATATCCTTTGATTCTTATCTTTATTCTTTACAATAACTATTCGCTGTCAACTAATTATTTATTAATTGTGTCATCTATTTTGTATCTACCTTACTTGGCTGATGAGGTTTTCTCTGTAGCTGAGCAGTTTCAGATCTCGACGATTGACAAACCAAAGCCTTTCAAAGACTCGGCACGAAAGAACAATTCGCGCGTATTGCGGATGCGCCCCTCGCGCCGGTCGGGCGGGATATGGTGGATAATCCGTTGGGAATTATTATTATAATAAATAATAAAAAATAAGGTTTATGAAGTTTTATTGACACTATTCGGAAAATATGAAATATGCTATGTTTATTTTCCACAGACTATTGATAAACGTCCATGAAAAATGCGATCTTTATCTTCTGTTAGGTAAAATAAAAAAAACCTCAGAAAATGTTTGAAAACATTCAAATAATTGAACGTTGTCGCTCATCTGCTTTCCAACGTTCATTTTCTCACAATTCTCTTTACGCCTACAACAAAAAGGGTCAGAAAACACTAGAAATCTTTCATATAATTGAGCCTTGCAGTTCATTCGCTCTGTTAATTGAAACTGCTCACTGTTTTCATCGGTAAAATTTAAGAACAAAAAATGCCCATACGCTACACAACTTTGTAATTTCGGAAAGCTCCAAGTGCAATTCAAAGTGCCGGACTTATGTATGTATTGGCCAACCTTATTCTTTGCAACTTTCACCAATTTCTTCTTCCGTAAAATTATTTTAACTAATTTTGTCAAAAATTATTAGTCAAGATTCAATACAAGATTTATAAAGTGTATTTTGAAAATTTTTGTAAAATCATTGCAACTTAGATTTGGCCATGGGGGGGGGTTTTAACCCCCAAACCCCCCCCCCGTGCGCACGGGCCTGGCCAAAAGTATTATAAATATTGGTCTGCTAAACTTATACCAAAAAAAGGGCATTTAGTCACTTTTTCAAAATTTAAAATTTTCAAGCATTGGAAAAACTAGGAAGATATTTCGTTCATTTCTGTTAGTAGAAGGTCCAAACTATCATACACAAAAAAAAATGTCACGGTATTTCATGACTTTTTTTTTTATCTCCAAAGTTTACCAATTTTCGGATTTTGGTATGTTTGATCATATATTTATTTATTAATAAAAAAAAATATTTGTATAAACGTTTTTTTCATGAACCATACATTTTTTGGTTTATCGCATATATCTTTATTAAAGTAAAAAAGCTGATCTTGCTACGAACAAAAAAGTATTTTTTACAAATTTTTAACTGCGACCACTTTTATGTACCAAGCGCCGAAATTAAATGGTATGTAGAAAACAGGTGTACTTTGAGAGGGTGTGTGAGGCTGAAAGTTGTTTTTATCACAGATTAACTTATGAACTTTTCTTAGTTGGAGTTTTAGCTGTAACTTGACATCAAAACATCTAAGTTCCAGGACAGTCGATTTTTGTGTTTTTGTCCATCTTCGCTGCACTGTGGGTCGCGCTGAACATTTCTTATTCGCCTGTAACTCAAAAAACTAATGCGTGTGGTTATTTTAGCAGAGTGGTAGCTAGAGGGGTCAAAGTCGGCACTTTTATAAATTGGGAAATCCTCGGATGTTTATACATTTTTGGAAAGGCTATTACTTCAGGTCGTGGCTTCGATCATCGATGTATTTATGAATCCGATGTTTACTAAAAACATCGATGTTTTGAAAAACATCGGAGAACTTTCATAAGTAATTTGATCAGATTTTTCGAACGTTAAAGTTTTCTGCATGCCCAAGTAAGTACCCTTAATAAATTCGGGTAATTGTTTCCGACCGGGGCTGAGTGCTAACACGCGTCCAAAAATGTCGGGAGGGGAGTCACAAGACGCGTTTCACTCCCAGAAATGCCAATCCGCCTCCGGAGAAATATTATTTTTAGTTGTTTGCGAGATATTTCAATCAAATTTCACAATTATGTCATTTTCATATGGTTGTTGTAATCACAGATTACACTGTGAGAAAATAATGTAAAAGTGTGTTCGACGCAGAAATACTTGGGATCGCGTAGCCGGTATTGGACCGGCTGACGGTTATTTTTTTTAAGCGCGGCCGAAGACCGCCTACGCGAAAAGATGTTCTGCACAAAAAAAACATGGATCACACCTTCCTTTTGGGATTTGATCTAGGTAATTTTTTGGTTTTTTGCAAACTTTTCCAAAATATTGGATCTCCGGAAGGGGATTCATATTGCTGGGACCGAAACGCCTCTTTTGATAACCCACCCAATATTTTTGGATACGTATTAGCACTCGGCCCCGGTCGGGAACAATTACCGCGTCTACTCCTACTGAAATTGTATCTGACAACTCAGGAACTGGAGACGAGAACAATAATCATGGTAGTGATATACCAACAACCAAAACAACGCTGGGAATTTCCTTGGCAGAGATTGATGAAAGCGAAAAAACCAACATTTTCTTTTTAAGTTTTTATTTTTATTATTTATATTTTTTATTTTTTAGAACTATTTGCGATGCCTCAGTCGGGAGCTGATAGTATGAAAAAAAATGAGGGAAAAGCTCAAAACGGAAGGGAGGTATCAGGACTATAAAGTTCGCAAATTTATTCAAATAAACTTAATATTATTTATGAATAGATGTTTGTTTAATATTCATACACTAGCTATAATATTATTTTCCAATTATCTATTATATTTAATATGTTATCTTCTAAAATTGAATTAAATAAAAAAGCTTTAAAGTGCTCCGAGTTTCGATAAGAAAGCATTTACTTATTAAATAACAATTTGGTGGTAATATCTATATATTAATAGGCTAACATTTTTTCCATACAATCAATTGCCAGAGTGTATCTCATAAAACAATGCATAACTCCAATTATTATATATTTTGATATGTTTTCATGGGTCAGGAGCTTTGCATAGGCATATTATATTTAACAAAAAATGCTTCATTAATTTGTAATAATTCATCAAAGTTTTCACCAAAACCCAAAGCTGTTAACTACAGTATCTGACTTTTTTGTTGTACATACAGCAGTGGCGCAGGTGGTGAGCGTGCCGGCTATGACGCGTGCGTTCGTAGGTTCAAGGACGTGTTCAGGGCAGGTTAAGTTTTTTTTTTTTTTTACTAAATTGAATTTGCCTTAAAATATACGAAAACTTTTTATTATATTTTTTTTTTTTAATTTATTATATTTGTAATCCAATATTTTTCTGTTTATTATGTTTATGACATCTATCTTGGAGTGAAAATCCCAAATTTTTAGAAAAAATATAAAAAATTATTCCAATTTATCAATATTTATAAATTTATATTTTTTCTTGAATTTTATATTTACGAAATAATTAAAAATCGCGTTAATTTTCCTAAAGACATCAACTATTTTCTTCCTAAAAATTTTTATTTGTAAAAGAGTCGACATATAACCCAATATTTCAATATTTTTCTGTTTATGACATCCATCTTCGAGTGAAAAAACCAATTTTTTTGAAAAAAAAGCTAAAAAATTATTTCAATTTATCAATATATATTTTTTAAGAAATATATCATATTTAATATACAAAAAGTAAAAACGCAGTTTGTAGTTCTTCAATTTTATATTCACGAAATAGTTTGAAATTGCGTTAATTTTCCTAAAGACATCAAAAAAGCTAAAAAATTATTTCAATTTATCAATATATATTTTTTAAGAAATATATCATATTTAATATACAAAAAGTAAAAACGCAGTTTGTAGTTCTTCAATTTTATATTCACGAAATAGTTTGAAATTGCGTTAATTTTCCTAAAGACATCAACTATTTTCTTCCTAAAAATTTTCATTTGTAAAAGAGTCGACATATAACCGGAATCCTTACATCTTTAGGCTTAATTGGGCCAGTTAGGTTATGTGTTTTCAATATTTCCGAGTTGAATTTGACGAAAAAAAACAGAAAACCATCATATGTCTAAGTTGTAATATTCTCCCGCTATACGGACTTCAAAAAATCTACAACTAAAAGAAAAATTGAGAAAACTGTCTGTATACCAAAAAAAAAAAAAACACAATTTGGAAACCGGCTAATTTTAAGAAGTTAACGGAATCTCAAAATGAACTTTCATTCGTTTCAATCCATATGGCCAATTTTGTTCGATATGGCATCATTCTATGTGACCATTATATATATTATAAGTCTAACTATGTTGTTGGTATATGTCCATGAAATTTAATTTTGCTTATTGAAATATTGACGGAATATGAAAGGAGTGGTGGGTCTGATGGTGGACTCTCAATAACTCAACTATAAATAATTATTTTCAGCAATAAAAATGTCTCCAATATTTATGCCTCTAGGCATTAGGTACTGGAGAAAAATCCGAACAGAGGATTTAATAAGTTAAACTAATTTAAGGTGGTCGAATTTCGACCACGGGATATACTAGTTTCTATTAAAACGGAAAGATCCTCTGTATATGTATTAAAGGGTTGCATGCGTTAACTATGCTACGAATAAACCAAATAACTTTCTAGTTCAACGCATAACTCGAGTTGTGCGCTGAAGCCGATTGCGTTTGTTCGAATACACATACAGGCAATTTATTGTTGGTTGTAGTTTTTCGCTAGCGGTGAAATCGACTCGTTCGTAACATAAACACAAATAAACCACCCCTTCAACTTCAATTACATTCGAATACAAGAAGTATTTGCACACATTTTTATGTGCACTCATTGTTCGGATATTTCTTTAAACTGGATTTAGTTAACTAGTATGTATCTTAGGCAATCAAATTATTGTTGTTTTCGGCCTGTATTGTTCTAACCATAGATGGGTGGTGGTTGGTTGGTTGGAGTGGCGAGTCCCAGTGACTCCAATTAGCGCTAGCGCGCCGTTTTGATACCACAGCTCGTGAACTAACCAATGAAGATTACGACAGAAAACTTGCGTGGTGGGACTCTCACCCCTATATCCTAACTATATCCATCCCGTTGAGTCCAGAAATTTTAGAAGTTCCCCAAGCTTAACATCGTTGAGCTCAGAAAGACTCCCGAACAAAGGTTTACCCAGAAATTTTGTTCTGCTCCTGCAGTGCGCAGGACAGCCGCACAGTAGGTGCTCCACCGTCTCTTCCATCCCCGGAAGGTTGCAACTGCGGCACGTAGTATTGTGCTCCATGCCCATCCTTGCCGCGTGCGCCCCGATAGTCCAATGTCCAGTGAGGGCTGAGACTAATCTGAAAAGGTCCCTTCTGTTGTTCCTTAGAAGGGTCGAAGTTCGTGCTTCATTATACGACGGCCATAAACTCCTTGAAACTCTGCAGGACTGCAAACGCTTCCATCTATCCGTAGCCTCACCAAGCCAGTGCTGAGAGATCCGACCCTTGAGCAGTCCCAGCGGTGCAAGGACCTCCTGCGCTTCTGAGACGTCAAGAGCCGACCCACGCCGTGCCAGCTCATCGGCACACTCGTTTCCCTGTATGTTACGATGCCCCGGCACCCATATCAGAGAAACGGCATGTCGACTTGCCAGGTTCACGGTCCTCTCCCTGCACTGACCTACGAGGCTCGAAGTGATCGTCGCTGATCCGAGAGCCCGAAGAGCCGCCTGGCTGTCCGAGAAGATAGCTATCCGATTACCTGTTATATTTGTATCCAGTAATGCCCTGCATGCTTCCTGGATAGCATAAATTTCCGATTGAAATACACTCGCAGAGTCTGGAAGACGAACTGATAAGGATACGTCTGGGAGAATTCCGAAAACTCCCGCTCCCACTCCACAATCCATTTTAGATCCGTCCGTGAAAATTGATATGTCGAAGTTTTGTGGTAGTTCCCCTGTTTTCCAGTCCTTTCTGGATGGGAAAATAACCTCAAAATTTTTGTCGAAAACTGTCCTGGGACAGATGTAGTCCGTTTTGTTCTTAATATAGGGGTCGGTTATATTTAACAGAATACGGCTGTGACCGTATCCACGCTCTTTCCAGAGTCCCAACTCCCGAAGCCTGAGTGCACCATTAGATGGGTGAGTGACACAGTTTAGCAAATATTGATATATTGAATATTGATCATGTAAGATATGAATAAACAAAATTTATTTAGTACAAAAAATTGGATCAAAAACACCAAGAAAACACTGGAATAAGATTTTTCAACTTTGATACTAAATAAGTTTTGAAAGAGTAACTTTACAATTTTGTACATGGATATTTGCATTTTTAACAATTTTTGAAAGAAAAAAATGGGGAAACCAGAAAAACGTGTCAATGTTTGAGACTATAATACTACAAAACGGCTAGTCTGAAAAAATGTCAGCCTTGTCAGTTTTTGTAGGGAATTCAATTTCCTACAAGAATATGTTCAGGTAAAAGGTGTTTTACAACAATGGATTGTCGTTTTTATACCAAATAAGAGATTAACAAGGCGATTCTGTGCTCTTGACAAATTTGTCAATCTTGATAAATATTCAGGAAAAAAATATGTTTATCAAGTGTTTTGAATTCTGCGTCAAAAAAAAATTATTAAAAATTAATTTGAATAGAACAAAATTTGGCTTTGACGCCAAATTCAAAAACGCTTGATAAAAATAATTTGTTCTTTATTATTTATCAAGATTGACAAATTTATCAAAACACAGAATTGGGCGGTAAGTCTGTAAAATCGAAACTAGCGATGATAGATCTCTAGAATTTAATATTAAGATCTGTAAATTTTACAGTGTTTTTCACATTTCTCAAAAATAAAATCAATATATCTAATTATTGAAAAAACAAAAAAAAAATTATTTGGTCCAGTCTAATACTCACACTAGAGTAGAAGCTAAAAGTACCCGTTTGGGCGAAAAGTGGATTAGTCCTTTTGTACCCGTTGTATGCCCATATGTATAATTAGGACAGCCTCAAACGAATGTGAGCTGTCATTAGACGCATACTCCCTTGCAACTGATCCCTAACGCATCCTAAACTAATCGCATTTTTTTCCATGTTAGGAGGCGCACATACATACCTATGTGTATGCACACATCTGCGTTGCTTTGTTTTCGACTAAAGAACAACTTGCATACATACATACAATTTATGTACAGATTTTCTTGCCTAACTAAAAACTATGAATTAACTGAGTTCACTAGTGCAACTTCATTTACTCGCACCACCTTTTTCTTGAACAGTGTTTACTCACACCAAACGAGTTTGTTGCGTACTTGTGCGAGTATGTTTAGTTAAGCGCACCAGTTAGAACAACAACTAACAATATTTGCTTCATATTTTATCCGAACATGCGAGTACATATTTTTGTTGTTTGTGTGAGTTGAAGTTCAAATTTTTTATGAGTTTTCAAAAGTTAACTTTTTCAGGACTTATGCAGCTCTTTAATATGTATCGAATGTCTATGTATAAATATTCCACATAATAGACTCGAACAATATTTGGTGGTTTATGCAACACGTTTCTTGTAATACAATTAGTAAGGTAAATGTCCATAATTTCGCGGTAGTACGTTATTTCGTGGTATTTCGATATTTTCTTTCAAACAAGGAATTTGGCTAGTTTTTTTTAAAACTGAAAATTTCATAATAAAGATTAACTTTTCGGGTGTAATAATGGATATTTTACAAATTTTTCAAAATTAAACCTATTAAATAACAAGCATTATAAAGTTGGAAGCTCAGAAAATGAGCCTTTTGTAGGGAGGCCTCTTAAGGAAACTGTTAAGGAGACCAGTAGATTTTGTTAAGCCTGTAAAAATTGTATCTTTAAATTTTTTTTTTGATGATAATTTTTTTGGTTTTATTTAACATTTCTTAAACGTTTTTATTACTGCAAAACTTATTTCAATAACTTTTCATTTACATTTTATTTAATATTTAAATACCACGAATTTAGGGACACATGTTTTTTGTGATGTACCTAATTTCGTGGTACCCACGAAATTAGGGGAATATAATACTTTATGTTTTCCTTATTTTCTTTCACATTTCATAGGATACCCTATTATTTTAAGTATTTTAATTATTAAATAGACCCCTGAGGAAGATTTTGACGTAATTTCGTGGTACACTTTTATTAACCCATTCGTCAATATTTTAATCGAAAAGCTCTGCGAAGCACAACATTTTAACGAAATAATGGCATTATAGAACTTTTGTTTAATCAATAAATTTTGATTTAATTTTAAAAAATATGTCAAGATTTATACTTTTTTGCTTTTATTATGAATGAATAGCGATAATAAACAAAAAAATTTAAATATAAAACTCATATTAACGCTTAAAGCGATACCACGAAATTACGTACATCAATTTTATTGCAGGCTCCTAATTTCGTGGTATACTACGCATTTACATTCCAGCAGTGAAACGGAAAGCACGAGTAAAAGCAAGAGTAAAATGTTATATCATTGAATTCATTTTTTTATTGTTAACAAGAAACCAAAAAATAAAAAAAAAGAATAAAAAAACCAAATAAAATTTAAAAAAAATCAAAAAATTTAAAAATACAAAAAAAATTTAAAAAATACCAAAAAAATAAAAAAAAAAAACATTTTTTGAAATAATAAAATAAATAAGTTACACCAATTGAATTAATTTTTTTTATTGTTTATTTTTGTTTTAAAACTTTTTTATTTAATGTTATTTTATTTTGTTTAAAAATAAAAAAAAAAACCTTAAAGACCAAAAAAAACACAAAAATTAAAAAAAAAAACATTTTTAGTAATAATAAATAAAAGTAATTTTGAGAAAAGTACAAGTTACATCAGTTAAAGTTTTTTATTGGTTTTATGGTTCTTATGGTTTTTTTTTTTGATTTTTTTCAATCGTAATCAATTACTAATTGCCTTTTCTCGAAAACCAATTGAAATAATCATTAACAATTAAAAAATCCGTCTAATCAATTTATTACTAATTACTAATCAAATTTAACAGGTCTGCTTACAAGTAATTTTTTACTTACTTACTTGGTCTTAAAACGCTTTCTTTTCATAAATACAATAACAATAAAAAAATTATTTAAAATTTTAAATTTTTAAACATAATTTTTAATAAATAAATTTGTGTATCTTTAGGAATTTGCGTTTAAAATAACTTTTATTTTCCATAAAATTAGAGTTTAACCAAATACCACGAAATTAGGGACACTTTACCACGAAGTTAGGTACATCAGAAAATTTTTGCCACGAAATTAGGGACATTTGAGGTACTCACACATTTTTATTTATATAAAATAAAACATTTGTTAGTTTTGTTTGAAATTAAGTGGAAAGCTATCTTAATAGATCAACTCAATGGGAAAAATTTACTTTTTTAGTTTTCCTTCATCCGTTTTTACGCAAGAGAGGTAGAAAGTCAGAAAATTCCTTAGTACCACGAAATTATGGACATTTACCTTACTTGGCGTATGAGCAAAACCAGCTAAAAAAGTCTAAACTGAGCAAAGAACACTTGAAGCTAAACCCTTTCACGATTTTCTGCAATAAATCAATTGACCTGTCTGTTATCACGTCCATAAAAGAAAAACTAGTCGGCTTTTTTCTGTTCCTTCGGAGGTAGCGTCAGTGACGAATTTTGCGTAACGTCAGTCACGGTACATAATTAAATATGCATTCTACATCTCTATAAAAGTCCTAATAACAAAGATTTTTATAAAGACTTCATTTTATTTCTAATAATCTCCCGAACATTTGAATTTAATTCTGTCATGAGGTTTCGCAGAAATTTGAATAAATCAACGGTGCCCACTCGATGCGACACGGTAGGGTACTAAACTGTTCCAGGGTGAATTTATGATCTGATACGAACTTTTTACCCCTACTTCCCACTGCCGCCCCTATTAGCGGGGGACCTGCTGGTATGAAGAGCGGAGGGCTCGAGAGGCTCCGACAAATTTAGTTCCATTGTCGGAGTAGATGTTCTTTGGAATCCTCGTCTAGCAACAAATCTGTCGAACGCTGCTAGAAACGTGGCAGTGTTGAGATCACTAGTGGCCCCTAAGTGAATAGCCTTGGTCGCGAAGTAGACAAAGAGGCAAACGTAGCTCTTTGATAGACGACATCCTCTTCCACTGTAGGACTTGATGTCGAATGGTCCGGAAATCTACCCCGGTATTTTTGAAGGCGCGTGAAAAGTTGGTGCGTTCTGGCGGGAGGTTTCTTGTTAGTTGGGTTTGGGCTCGGTTACGGTAGATAGCGCAAACTTTTCGATTGTGGATGGTGGACCGGATCATATTTTTTACCCGTAGGAGCCCTGAAAAATTATAAACCTTTCGATAATGTCCTCGTTATTGCGTATTCGCTTATAATATTTTTCTTGAGTTGGCTGATTATTGGTTGATTATGTCTTGTCTGCTGGGTTTGATGCGGAATCTACGTGTCGCCAGATTTGATTTCCCACCCTTTCCACAATTTTTGTTACTCCACGAATGTTGACCAAGAGCATGGTGGTTTTCTGATCCAAACTATAACGATCGCTGAATCGGTCCATAGATAAGTATTGAAATTTCCTAAGGTTGGGTCTTCGCGGACTGATTCTATTGTTTCGGACAGTAAGACTGGCGCATAACTCTAATAGGGTTTATGAAATCGTTTTAACGGGAGCCACTCTTGTTTTAGCCATTAATAAATTGGCGTAGATCTGATCCTTTACTTTGGCTCGTAAAAGGATTTTAGCTGCGTAGGCATTTTCTGATGCTTCACAGAACCCGTGTATTTTCACCTCGCTGGATGGTGTGAAATGCACTCATCTCGATATTCGAATTATATAGTTTAGGGCACTGCACTTCACTCACCTTCAGAGGTGGCACATGACCGTCGAGGTGCACTCTGTTTAGGCAGTACCCGTGGGCCTGCGCTACTTGTTGACGTTGCTGCGGCTGCATGCCTTTAAAAATGGCGCATAGGCGTAGCAAACGTGGACGACAGCAAAGCGGGCAACGCACACCATGAGCTACCACGGGGTCCCTTCGGGTGGTTTCCGGCCATGCATCGGCCCTGGTGACTTGTGGTCGTTTCGGTGGTACGGTGGGCGTTGTTGCGGCCCTTGGAGTGAGAGTGCGCGGTGCTGCAGTGGGCACTGCTCATGCTCGTGGCACGGTAGCCGCAGAGCGGATTGTTGGCGTCGGGGCGACTTCCTCGATTTCCATATTCATGATAATCTGTATGGATAGAAATTATGGACTTTAGTGTCTTATAAAGTATAGGGGTGCTTGATTTATCCAATTTATCAACATATGGTTTCAAATGTGATATGATTATTGTATCTTTTATGCGGGTTTTTATTTGCGGTATAATTTCACGTTTAGATCGAGGAAACGAAAGTCCTTCGAGCTACCTCTTTAGGAGTGAGGTATTTATTTCGGATAGCAACATCGCTTCGTTGGATGAATTGCTCCGTATTTGATTTTGTATTGATTTTAGGTATTTGCGCGATCGGTATTATCGGTATTAGACTCGGTTGGTAGAAAACAAAGTTTTACGAGCGGTCGAGTTAGTTTACCGTTTTGCGTACGTAGTTCAACTACTCGGATGTGACCGTCGGAACCGTAATGTACCTTTTCGATGCGGCCTAGCCGCCATTCGGTAGGAGGTAGACATTAGTTATGAATTAAGACGCATGCTTCAATTTGAGGTGCTTCTTGAGTATTTTTCCACCGATATCGTTTGTGAAGGTCCTTAAGGTATTCTTCCTTCCATCGGCGACTAAACTCATGATGGAGGATTTTGATCCGTTCCCATCGATTTAAGAGGGAGAGTGAGTCCACGTTTTGTTCTGGTATGGCCAGAAGTGGCGCTCCTCTAAGAAAATGCCCAGGGGTGAGGGCTGTAAAGTCGGAGGGATCTTGCGAGAGTGCTGAGAGCGGCCGTGAGTTTAAAACGGCTTCAACTCGAATGAGTAGCGTAGTGTACTCTTCGAATGTAAATTTGTTATTGCAAACGGTTTTCTTAAAATGTTATTTAAAGCTTTTAACAGCTGATTCCCATAGTCCACCCATATGTGGGGCGCTCGGGGGGATGAATTGCCAATTAATGCCTTGAGGTGCGTATTTTGAAATGGCCTGCGCCGAGACTTCTTTTGCGAACTGCACGAATTCTTTTTCGGTTGCGCGTTGGGCACCGATGTAGGTTTTACCGTTGTCGCTCATGATTTTAGAGGGAAATCCTCGCCGTCCGACGAAGCGTGCAAATACCGCGAGAAAAGCTGCAGTTGTCAGATCTGAACATAATTCTAGGTGCACGGCTTTTGTCGTAAAGCATACAAAAACAGCCACGTAACCTTTCATTGTGGTAGAAGACCTTAACATCGAGGCCTTTAGCTGGAAAGGCCCGGCAAAATCTACACCAGTGATGGTGAAAGGCATAGAATAATTGCAGCGTTCGGGTGGTAGAGCTGCCATGATCTGCGTGCGCATCTTTTGCTTGTGTCGCGTACAGACTTTACACATAAAGATGCATTTTTTGATCAGAGGCTTCAATCGAGGAATATAATACTGTTGTCGGATCATTTGTTGCATTAGCCTGTGCTCGGCGTGTAGCATTAAGAGGTGAAGATAATTTATAAAGATTGTGGCAAATGCGGATTTTTCCGGTATTATGATTGGATGCCGCTCATTATAGCTCAGACTGGAGTTCGCAAGCCTGCCATTGGCACGAAGCAGTCCTTTAGAGTCTACAAAGGGGTTAAGCATTAAGAGTGTGCTGTAATGGACAACGGTTTTCAGCACAATTGCACTTTCGCAATATAACAATATTGCCTGAGTCATTTAACTTTAAACCATCTCACATTGCTCAACTTATTGTCCTTGCAATGCACTTTCGGTATGTTGATATTAAATACCTACATATTTACTGACCTAATTTACGGTCAGCGTATGTGCACTCAGATTACTCTTGTCCATTCACACCAATCATGGTATTAGTCATGACCATCCATTACTTATTAGCTTTAAGTTATAAATATAAGAACATACAGAATAAAGAAAGCTTTGCAATCGAGAATTCACTCGTCTACGCTTCGTTCATAACATGGCGATCCCGCCAGTGTGCTTATTGTAGTGAAAAACAAAAATCATAAAGACAATATTTGAATTGAAATAGCTGTTTATTGTAGTGAAAAACAAAAATCATAATGACAATATTTGAATTGAAATAGTTTCCTTTTTTACCCGCGCCACTGAACTATTATTGATAATGGCAATATTGAGTATGGTGTACGTACTAATTAAGTGCTACGTGAATAAAATAAAAAGGGACGTTCGAAACAGGGCAGAACAAGTCACATAAAGGTGAAGTGAAGTGACTTAGTCTTCCGAACCGCATCCCCATACAACACAAATGTTACGACCTAACGGTGCAAGAAGCCCATGCCGTTGGGTACAGAGGATAATACTATTCTTTGAACACAATAAGTAAATTACGACCTAACGGTGCAAGAAGCCCATGCCGTTAGGTACAGAGGTTAATACAAGGAATACATCAATCATCTGAGTCCGGCAACCAACGACACTAACAACAGCAGCACAGTGGGGTGAGATCTTACCAACACCTTAATAGATAATTTTTTTTAATTAAGTATGTTCTTTACTTTTAAGTAAACTATAACAAAAAAAAAAAAAGTAAATTCCAATGCTAATAAATAACCCAAAATAATGTAGCAACACTAGTTAAAGAAAAAGTTACGGACAATAATTAGTATGCAATGGGAAGAAATTAAACCACCAACCCAGGAGTTTAGACTTTCATACAAATGTATGACACAAAACAGGACTATTAAAGTGGAAACCAGGGAAAAGCATACACAAATTTTAATAGATAAATTTAACAAGGTTAGAGCTATACTACATAGGCATTACGATAGGTACACATCCCAACACAGAGAATCAGCAGAAGCGAAAAGTCAATATAATGGCTTCTACGGTTTTAAGTTTGGGAGCAAAAATTTTGCCCGAATTCGATGGAAAGCCAGAAAATTTGAACAGATTCATTGATGCTATAAATCTCGTTGATACTTTCAAAGATGAGCATGAAGCAGTGGCTGTGCAACTAGTCAAGACTAAATTGGCTGGCGGCGCACGGCAATTAATATAGAAGACAGGACAACACACACGACTACCAACTTAAAGGAAAAAGTTTACAACACAATTACGACACACGAAGTGAAAAAGTTACCGTGCCTTAAATTAATTATGAAAAGGTGCACCGTAAATAAAAATAGATATACAAAATTACTCGAATCCTCGCATTTAACACTATTCCATGGAAAAAGGAAAATATATGAAATATCTGCAAAAGAATTTATTGCTTATGGGAAGATTGAACTAGCGCAATTATTTCCCAAACTTGAAAAAATAGTTGGCAATAAAAACTTTAAAAGCATAAAGATCGCGATCAACGATAATTTATTTAGAGATGTCGACATTCAGGAATTTAAAAATATAGGCAATAAAATTTTGAAAACGGTAACAATAGCTATAACACCAAAAATAATCGAAATCACTTCGCCCACACAAAAACTTGAAATATTGAAAAGATATCACTACGATCCCGTATTCGGAGGCCATTCGGGATTTACACGATTCTTATCAAATCTGCGACGAACATATTTTTGGAAGAACATTACTTCAGACGTGAAGGCCTATATCCGAAAATGTGAGAAATGCAAAGAAAATAAATATGGCAAAAACCATATTGAACCTCTTATAAAAACTAACACGCCAGCTAGAGCTTTTGATGTCGTGCAAATTGACACAATAGGCCCCTTCCCTATATCATTTCACGGAAACGAATATGCTTTAACTATAATCTGCGAATTAACAAAATTCCTCGTTACCATCGCAATTCCAAATAAATCTGCCCTCATAGTAGCCAAATCAATAGTAGAAAACTGCGTATTGGTTCATGGACCTTTACAAGAAATTTTAACAGATATGGGCACAGAATATAAAAATAAACATTTAACGAAATCTGTAAACTATTAAATATAAAAAATAAAACTTCTACACCATAACATCACCAGACGTTAGGTGTAGTTGAGCGATCACATAGAACTTTAAACGAATATATCAGGGCTTACATATCAGGAGACAAACTGGACTGGGACCTCTGGCTTAAGTACTTTACATACTGCGACAATACAACTCCATCAACCACTCATGGTTACACTCCGTTTGAATTAGTATACGGGAAAAGTGCTGCCCCGTATGACTTTATGTTGACCGGGAAAGTTGATCCCATATATAATATTGATAACTACAAATCCGAACTAAAATTTAAATTTCAAACAGCCCAAAAGCGAGCATCAGAATTGTTAGAAGTAACAAAAGAAAGGTATGACCGGAAATCAAAACCACAAATTATTAAGGAGAACGATATGGTATACTTGAAAAATGAAGCTAACCACAAATTAGACAAGATTTACAAAGGTCCTTATAAAATGCTTGAAACTGATTGCTTAGGAAACTGCAAAATTAATGTTTATCCAAAAGAAAAAATTGTACACAAAAATAGACTAAAAAAAGCATAAGTAAATAAGAAACATATTTATATACAAATTTAATCATATGCTTTATAAGTTAGCACGTTAAAACGAATACCACCGGCCGGCGGTATTATTTTATTAAATAGACAAACTATTATATGTATTAAACAAACACAACAAAAAAAAAGAAAAAAACAAAAAGAAAAATATAAAGGGAAGGTGTAATGGACAACGGTTTTCAGCACAATTGCACTTTCGCAATATAACAATATTGCCTGAGTCATTTAACTTTAAACCATCTCACATTGCTCAACTTATTGTCCTTGCAATGCACTTTCGGTATGTTGATATTAAATACCTACATATTTACTGACCTAATTAACGGTCAGCGTATGTGCACTCAGATGACCCTTGTCCATTCACACCAATCATGGTATTAGTCATGACCATGCATTACTTATTAGCTTTAAGTTATAAATATAAGAACATACAGGATAAAGAAAGCTTTGCAATCGAGAATTCACTCGTCTACGCTTCGTTCATAACAGTGCTCTTTTTGTCGATAGGCTTCGACGCCCTTAACAGTGTTTGTTCACTACTGTAATAGCGAGTCTGCGTGGACTCGATTAGGGCAATTTTTGCCCGTTGCAAGTCTTGATGCGTAAGTGCATAGCTTGCGGTATTGGCTATCCCTTTCACCTTATTCTTTAAGCGATTTACAAATTGAAACATATACGCTATTACTCTTAAGGCTCGGGGGAACGACGAAAATCGCTCTAGGATGTCTGTGTCCTCCAACGTTATATGAAAGCCTTCGATTTTTCGACTTTCTGGGGATATGATATTACGCGCAGGCGACTTTGGCCATGCGTCTTGTGATTCTATTAGCCAGTTTGGGCCATTCCACCATAGTGTGGTGGTCGTTAAATGTAATGGTTTGCAACCTCTTGTGCCAAGGTCCGCAGGGTTGTCAGCACTGGCAACATGCCGCCAAGTTGCTGGTCCTACTAAATCGATAATTTCAGCTGTGCGGTTTGACACGTAGGTTTTCCACGTATGTGGTGGCTTTTCTAACCAGGCTAGGACGATTTCTGAATCTGTCCATAAATATAATTTCCTATTGCTCAGGTTTAGGTGTTTTTTCACGGTCAAGGTTAGTTTTGCGAGCAGAAGTGCGCCGCATAGCTCGAGCTGTGGAAGGCATACGGTCTTAAGAGGGGCGACCTTGCCTTTGGCTACTAATAACTGGCTTGTACATAAATAGCTGCGCAGTATGCTTTTTCAGAAGCATCGCAGAAGCCGTGTAGTTCGACTTGGTGATCAGGTGCGAAATTTACCCACCGAGGTATTTGTAGTTATCTCGGATATAGTATGCAGGTTGTTTGCAAATTGGGACCATTTTATTAAGCGGAGTGGTTTAACCACTTCGGGTCAATCGGCTCCATCTAGCCATAATTCATGTATTAAGATCTTCGCTTGTATCATAATTGGCGCAAGCCATCCTGCCGGGTCGAAAAGTTTCGCCACCGAGGATAAAATTTGCCTTTTAGTTTTTGCGGATTTTGCAGATATCGACTCAAGAGTGTATGAAAATTGGTCTTATATTGCATTCGATTGTATGCCCAAGGTTTTGGTGGTGCTCTCTTTCTCAAACTTTAGAAAATTAGTAGCTAGCAAGTTTTCTTTATTTATTTTTGCCAGTATTTCTGGATGGTTGGAAGTTATCTTTTTTAATGGAAACCCTGCTGATTCGAGGGCTTCGATAACTTGCGCTAGTGATTCGCACGCTAGAGGATGGCTATGGCTTCCCGACAGTATGTCGTCTACGTACGTTTGAGAGCTGAGCACCGGGGCGGCTAGTGGTAATTTGGCTTTTGTATCTTTTGCCAGTTCGTGTAATGTACGAATGGCTAGGAAACGGGCGCAGTTTACGCCAAATGTCACCGTTTTTAGCTTGTAGTCGCGGATTGGACTGCTAGGTGAATTGCGGAATATTTATAATGCGCTGAGAGTCTTGGTCGTCGTCATGTACTAGGATTTATCTGTACATTTTTTTGACGTCACCATTGAATACTTATTTATACATCCGCCACTGTAAGATAAGTAGCATTAAGTCGGGTTATAATGTTGGACCCGTGTATAAAACGTCATTTAATGAATTGCCTGAGCTTGTGCATTTAGATGCATTAAACACCACTCTTACTTTTGTTGTAAATTTTTCTGGTTTGATAACCGCGTGGTGTGGTAGATAAAAGGAGGCGTGTTTACCTTTTGTAATTTTTTCATAGGAATTTACTGATTCCATATGATCTAGTGTTAGGTATTCCTCAAGAACGTTGTCATATGAGGTTTTTAGCTCGCCTTTTTTAAGTAGGTTTCTTTCCATACTTAGAAACTGCTGTAGAGTTGAGGTTCGTGAGTGACCTAAGGCGAGTGTATCAGGAAATTGTTGTTTGAATGGTAGTCGTACGACGTACCGCCCGTTTTCTGATCTCGTAGTTGTGGACTCGTAGAAGTCTTCACAATACTTGTCGTCAGCTGTAGTAACGGGTATTGGGGGTAGTTCTTCTACCTCCCAGAATTTTCTCAATTGTGAGTTAAGATAGTAATTCGAAATATCTTCCACTTGCGTTGTGAAGCTGGAGATTTTCTCTTTGACTTGACCGCTTAAAATCCATCCAAAGATGGTATTTTGGGCTAGTAGGTTGTTAGAGATTTTCTCAACACCTTGAAGTATTATTTGGGCGATTAGATCGCTTCCCAATAATATGTCGATTTTATCGGGTGTATGGCAGTTGGGATCGGCTAGTTTCAGATGTGAAAACTTTTGCCAGTGTTCGCTATTTATTTTAATTGCTTGGGAGTGTGTTTGTTAATCGCGGCAGAACTATAGCTTGTGCTTCTAGTCTTTGGTCCGCCAGGGTCATGAAACAGATTTTATTTGAGTTTTGAACAACTCTTCCGCCCATTCCTGAAATTTCGAAGTTGGCGATGTAGGACCATATATTGTTTAGGGCACTGCACTTCACTCACCTTCGCACTCACTACCGATCTTTCAGAGATATAAATTTAAAGATTTATGGTTTTTAAAAATTGGTAAATATTTATTCGTTTTGGCTCAGGCGATATGCGCCCGTTTTGCACAGAAATTTACGAATTGTGATATTTGTTTACAATGAGTGGTTGTTTGGTGTTGACAAATTATATGTGCGCGACTGTATAAGTGTGTGTGTGTGGTGTGGTGAATGTTGGGGGCAGGGTTGTACCCGCCAGAGTTGTGGCTAATCTAGCCCCGAATTAATAATTATTTAATTTCGTGATAATCCTCTATGAAGCTTTGCCACCGATCTAAGGTTTGTGTAGACACTTTTTCGTCCGTCAGTTCAGTCAGACCCTTCTAGCCATATGTTCTGCATACGAATTTTGGCTACCATGACTACTGGTGCCAACTAGATTAATGGATCGAATAGTTTGGAGATGGCTGAAACTATTTCCCGTAAAGTAAAAGGAGTCAGAATGCGCGTTCCAACGGATCCCTAGGTATTTAACCGTACTCGAATACTCGAACTACAGTAAGTCCTCATAGACGATGAGGTTTGGCTATGCCGTCCTATATTGTGCTGCAGTTCGATGTCCATTTTCGGAGGGTAAATCCCGCTGATTGCAATGCGTGCGAGATTTCATCGCGAGCTTGGGTTGCTGACTTATACATGCCTGTCCGAAGGATAGTTGCTGACGCTGGTGACTAGGACTCAACGTCGTCACCGAGTTGATGTAGGGTTCGTATCGCCAAGTAAGGGGCGAAGTTGACTCCGAAGGTAACTTTCCGTAATTCATAGACTCGTATGGGGCCCCTCGGATTGGGTCGAAAAACTATTCTTTGGAACTGTGTCTTCTATATTCTTCTATTGAAAACATACTTGAAAAATCTCCATCGATGGTCAGATCGGTCTGAAGAACTGGGCCTGTATGAAGTACGTTATTTATACTCGGTTTATAAGGCTGGAGTCTTCGCTAGGCGTGCCTCATTCCTGTAGAGTTGGGAGCAAACGCCCTTTAGGGAAGGCCCTAAGCAGAAGTTGTTAGGGAAATCGTCTTTAAATGGAAGGGCGGCGATATATTTCCCATCGGAGTTCTGTTCCGTAGTGGTTTTGAACAGTGCCTCGCATTAGGCGTTATCTTTATTTAGTGCCCTTTTCTAAGGGACATCCTCCAACTCCCAGAAAGCGGTTAACTGCTTGTCCCCGTTTACTTCGTTCAAAAATGATACCCGTGTGTTGGTTGGTTGAGGGGCGTCTGCACGACTGGTTAAGATCCAACCGAATACGATTTCTCGGCGCAAGAAGAGTGTCGCCTCCTAGGATGAGGTTGACTGGTTCATTAATGAAGAACCTCTTATCCGACAAAATTAGATCAGGGAATGCGTACCGTGTCATTGCGTTCACTTGGCAAGTAGGAAGATCTCCGTTTATTGGGGTAGGACTGTTTCGATGCTTACTAAGAGGTGGTTTAAGGAGACTTGTTGAATGGTACATCACTCGTTCACCTGCGCTGATAGCGTGTTGTTTATCCCGAAAACTTGTACGTGCAAGCGGTTTGATGGAAGGTTTATTTTACGATTCAATCTTTCTGTTAGAAATGAGCATTCTGCAGTAAAATCTGCTCCATTATAGTGTATTTATCACGCGCTGTTCCTAGTAATACCTCTTTAGTAGTATTAGCATGACAAGACGAGACGTTAGTAACATTTTTTTTTTTCAGATTCCAGACTGTCTCGAGCCTGCTGTGATGTCGAGGGTCTATCATCTAAGTTATTTGGACGCCACCTCTGGATAGTTGCTTTTGGCTGAGCTGTTGCCAATTGGAGCAAGCTGTTGTGCCTTGCGTGACACGAGCTGCAGTTAAATGAACTTGTGCATCGTGTCGCTGTGTGTCCAGCCGACAGGCAGTTCAAGCAACAATTGTTGTTTTTAATGTGAGGTATTCGGTCTGCAGTGGTTAGTCCTCGCAATTTTTGACAATTTCGTAATTTGTGCTCTTTACTGTTGCACATTTTACATGAAGCTTTTGGGACGCTGGCTAGGTATTCTTCAAGTTTCGCAGTCATTTCCCGTGCATTTGGATGGTTTGGTACCCCGTAGGTCTTAGACGGCTTCCAATGTTTTGAACCGATTATACAGGAATTTGTCCATATCTTCCCATTTTGGAATCTCTGCCTTGTTCTCTAAAGTTTTTCTCATAGAGCCAAAGTGCATTCCGGGAGTTTCGTGGAACATTGGTACGTGAATATTGCATCCCAATTTGAAATGTTTATTTGATTGCATTGTAGTGACGAAATGCAATTGTTGATATCTCGCTCCAACTTTTTAATTGACGTTCCGCATTCATTATCGACTGCCGTCAAACGAAATAAAGATTTTAACTGTGTATTGACCAGAATACGTTTGTTTACGTACCCGTCACTCAGATTTTGTCAGGCCGTTGAAAAGCCTTCATTTGTCATTGTCCATTCGGTTGTTTGGTTGGGGGATATAACTTTTCAACTAGAGTGAGGCGTTTGTTTGATATATATGGCCGTGAACAAGTCCAAGGATGGGTCCGTGTGTAGAAGTCCACGTGAGTGGGGAATGTTTCTGATCGCCATTGAAATCCAACAAAAAAGCCACGGATATGAGAACCCCCTTTTAGATGACGACACCCGCAAACGAAATAAGGACTATTATGATTCAAAAAACAACCCTGGAATATCCGGTCTCTCAATGGGGAAGGTGCCGCTGCCCGGTTGGTTGAGGCCCTGAGGAAATCGAAAGCTGACATCACCGCCATACAGGGGATGCGATGGACGGGGCAAGGTAATATCAACAAACCTACAATTACTGGAGTGGGCATGGCGACAAGCGAAGATTTGTAGTGGAAGAGAGACTCCGTAATCGAGCACAATCCGCGTAAAAGTACGATTATTTAACATCTCGTATATCTGCGCCCACGCTCCGATGGAAGAGAAAGACGACGTGGAAAAGGATGTATTCTACGAGCTCCTGGAGGAAACATACGAGCGCTGCCCTCGTCGTGACATCAAAGTCGTGCTTGGTGACTTTAACGCCAGGGTGGGCAAAGAGGGTGTATTTGGACCCACAGTCGGGAAGTTCAGTCTTCACGACCAGACTTCGCCCGAAACATGGTCATAGCCAGCACCAGGTCTATGCACAAGAAGATCCATCAAGCCACATGGCTGTCCCCCGATCGAAAAACGCGAAACCAGATCGACCTCATTGTGATAGACGGACGGCATGCTTCTAGCGTTTTAGATGTTTGCACAATAAGAGGTCCAAACATCGACTCCGATCACTACCTAGTAGCAGCTAAAATTCGTACCCACCTCTGTAAGACAAAACAGGTGCAATAGAGAAAGCAAAGAAAGCTGGACGTCGAAAAGCTGCAATTACAACAGACCGCCAATGATTTTGCAGACCGCATCTCACACCTGTAGTAAGTTTATTGGAATGTATGTACTGTGTAAGGATATTTGTTTTTATATTTAAAAGAGAAAGCTTTGTTTCAAATAATTAATAATGAAGTTAACATTTTTTCATATACACAGTATTTTTATGTTTATGTCTTGGTTTTTATTGTCTGAAATTGAAAACATACACAATGATCATTTGAAGATCATTGTGTATGTTTTCAATTTGTAAAATATTTGTATCTTTCAATTATTATGAATATGTATGTATAAATGTGTTCAAGAGAGCATACACTTATTCAATTTGTTACATGTATTTCAAAGGGGAACAAGTGTATGCGACTCGTTGAAAAATATGTAACGAGTAATACTTTTTGATTTTGAAAAATTGAAATTGTGATTCAGAATAAAATATCTGCTATTGAAGAAAGACGTGTATTTGATTATTTAAAAGGCATCCTACAATTTTCAGAAGTGGGATAATAATTGTAGCACTTTGTTTTAAAATTGTTTGATTTACATTATTTGATTTGGAGATCAGGTGATCTCAATTGTCAGGATGGTCGAATTGTAGTAAGTTTATTGGAATGTATGTACTGTGTAAGGATATTTGTTTTTATATTTAAAAGAGAAAGCTTTGTTTCAAATAATTAATAATGAAGTTAACATTTTTTCATATACACAGTATTTTTATGTTTATGTCTTGGTTTTTATTGTCTGTTTCAAATGATCATTGTGTATGTTTTCAATTTGTAAAATATTTGTATCTTTCAATTATTATGAATATGTATGTATAAATGTGTTCAAGAGAGCATACACTTGTTCAATTTGTTACATGTATTTCAAAGGGGAACAAGTGTATGCGACTCGTTGAAAAATATGTAACGAGTAATACTTTTTGATTTTGAAAAATTGAAATTGTTATTCAGAATAAAATATCTGCTATTGAAGAAAGACGTGTATTTGATTATTTAAAAGGCATCCTACACACCTGCGCTCTGAGAGCACAATTCAACCCAGTGGAATGCATGAGCAGTGGGAGCACATCACAGGACCACTCCGTACCGCAGCCGAAGAAGTAATTGGATTCCAGCGAACGAGAAGAAACAACTGGTACGATGATGAAGAGTGCCGAGCTGCAAAGAAAAGAAAGAACGAAGCCTGTAGGCAACGCTAAGATCGAATGCAACAAGGAGTGTGTGTGAACACTACCGCGAATTGAAAAGGGAAGCGAGGCGACTTTTCCGGGCAAAAAATAGAGAGGCAGAAAAGCGTGAAACAATGAGCTGGAGATGCTAGCCAATGGGAATAATGCCCGAAAATTCTATCAAAAAATTCGGCGAATGACGGAAGGTTCCAAACATATGGCAAATTCCTGTAAGAACGGAGAACGGTGACTGATGTTCAGAGAATACTAGAGATACTTAGGGATCACTTCTCTGCCCTTTTAAATGGAGGAACTGAGCAATAAACCAGAGAAGAGCTTGAACCCGAACCCACAATCGAAGATGACGAAATTGACGCCCCGGAACCCGACTATAATGAGGTGCGAATAGTAATATCCCGGGTAAAAAACAATAAAGCAGCTGGTGCAGATGGTTTGCCTGCTGAGCTATTCAAACATAGCGGAGCTGTTAAGAAGCATGCACCAGCTTCTGTGCAGAATATGGTCGGATGAATGCATGCCCGAAGATTGGAATCTAAGCGTTCTCTGCCCAATCCACAAGAAAGGTGATCTTGCAAACTGCACCAACTATCGCGGAATCAGCCTTTTGAATATGGCATATAAGGTATTGTCAAGCGTATTGTGCGAACGATTGAAGCCTGACGTGAACAGACTGATTGGACCTTATCAGTGTGGCTTGAGACCTGGAAAATCCACCATCCTGGAAAATCTACCTGGAGAAAACCCGTGAGAAAAGAATCGACACACCCCACCTCTTTGTTGATTTTAAAGCCGCTTTCGATAGCACGAAAAGGAGCTGCGTATATGCCGCTATGTCTGAATTTGGTTTCCCCGTAAAACTTATACGGCTATGCAAAATGACATTGAGCAACACCACCAGCTCAGTCAGAATTGGGAAGGACCTCTCCGAGCCGTTTGAAACTAAACGAGGTTTCAGATAAGGTGACCCCTTATCGTGCGATTTCTTTAATTTCATGCTAGAGAAAATAATTCAAGCTGCAGAACTTAACCGCGCTGGAAAAATATTCTATAAAAGCGTGCAACTGTTAGCATATGCTGACGACATTGACATTATCGGTCTTCACCTCTGCCTACTTCAAACTAGAAAAAAAGCGGAAAAATGGGTTTGGTGGTGAACGAGGGACAAGCGAAGTACATGCTGTTATCAAGCAAAGAGTCAGCGCATTCGCCCCTTGGCAGCCACGCCACTGCTGACAGCAAAAAGTTCGATATAGTGAAGAACTTCGTTTACCTTGGATCCAGCATTAACTCCAACAATAATGTCAGCCTAGAAGTCCAACGAAGAACTACTGTCAAGTCACTCATCGCTCCCGTCTTGCTATATGGTGCAGAGGCGTGGACACTAACATCTGACGAGGCGGCATTGGGAGTATTCGAGAGAAAAGTTCTGCGAAAGATTTGTGGGCGTCTACGCGTTGGCGACGGCGAGTACCGAAGAAGATTTAATGATGAGTTGTATGAGCTTTACGCAGACGTCAACATAGTACAGCAGAATCTATGATTCAAGTTACTGGATTGTAATAACAAAAACATCCTTATTTTGTTTACTTATCGGAAGGGGGTAAGAACCATTCATGGTTCGACCATCATTAAGTTGTACCACGACGTACACTTGTTTGGATTGAAGGAAAGATTTTACGAAATAGATAATTTAGAAAGTGACTTTCTATAAATGGAGATAACAATAAGGAGAAGTTATGCTTTGTGAATATGGAAGAAATGGAAAAATGTAAAAATCGTGGTGAAATATAAAAATCGAACCCCTCGGGACGAAAATGTCCTGAGGCTCCCGCCCAAGTTTTTGGCTGCAAATCAAAAAGTGAAATAAAACAAGTAAGGAAGTCTAAGTTCGGGTGAAATCGAACATTACATACCCAGCTGTGCATATAAAATGCTGTTATTCTTTGTTTTGCATAGTTAATGGTGTTAAAAGCCTGGCCAGTAATACATAATAGTATCGCCCGTGGTCGAAATTCGACCAATTTATATTTTCTTCAGCTCCTCTAAAAATAAAACTTTGAAATAAAATACTTATTTTCCTGGACACAATCTTTTCTTTAACATACGAGTATACATATCCAAGTAAGTAGGTGGAAAAATAACTAAAGCAGCCATTATGCATACTTAGCATAGACTTGACTTGACTTGGAACTGCCACTTAGCGTTCTGTTTAATGAAGTTTGCATGTATCCGATTACCCTACTTGACTTTACTTAGAATTCTGTTGAGTTTTGATTTTCTATGTAAATTCTAAGTTTAGTGAGCGCCGTGAGAGAACTGTGTGATGCCATACCCTTTTTTTAAATTTTGAATAAAATCCTCCAACTATTCTATAGAGATAAGAATTTTTGGATGTATATTATTCATATGGCAGCCGCAAAACTTACTGTCAAATAAATTGAATTCAAATTAGGCTAACCTAAAAAAAAATTTTTTTTTCCTCCCAAAATGCTTTATAGTTTTTTTTTGGCATTGACTATATACTGATTGTAGATAAGCTCAGAAAATCGAAACCTAATGCCAAGAAAATGCGTTTCGGTACTTTTTACTGAGTTACTTGTAAAAAATCACACGATTAATTTTAAAAAACAATTCGATATGGGAAACTTTTACTCTTATTTTAAACTGGCTAGTGTGCTCTCTTGTTATTTTTCTAAGTGCTAAATGGCAGTTCCCAAGTCAAGTCAAATCTATGCTAAGTATGCATAATGCCTGCTTAAGACTTACTCCGTTTTGCATAAGTCGGGGGAGAGCTACTTACTTGGTTTTGTTTTGTCACAGGAGATATAGCATCTCATAGACTTCTTCGTGAACTTAAACAACTTTTCTTCGTATTACTGGTTTATATCAGTCGATTTTCCAAAAATTTGGTGAATATAAAAAAAAAGTTGAAAAATTTGACGCCTAGTCGTGAAAACGGCCCTAAAGGTCGCAAATATGCTCATTTTATCATCTCGCTATTAAATAGTTTTAAATTTTATTGGAAATAAGAGCTCAATTAATAAATGTCCATGAACGCCTTTTCGTACGTTATAGAAGGCTCCACTCACTCACGCTCACGGGCGTTAATTTGATCCACAAAGGCTCTAACCAACAAACGAAACATTTGCCAGAAGAAGCAAATTGGTGAGTTGGTACTAAAGTAAAGGTGTTGCCATTTCCTCACCACCCATGAGGGAGGCAATTGAAGCATCCTCGGGAATAACTTTCTAAGTGACAAAATTATAATTTTTTAAATTTTTCAATTTACTTCTTTCAACTGTTTCTTTAACTTTTACTTTTACATACTTCATATTATCAGTTTTACACCAACATAATGTATGTATGCCAATTTACATTACCCTACTATTTCTAGGTGTTTTTGCAGTTATGGCGTGCAAAAATTTTAGAAAATTTGTTCTGTACAATTCAGAAGAGCATGAGAGTCAAAATAAATGGCATTTCGCCGAAGGCCAGACTAAGGCAACGAAAAAATGTACCGAAATAGTCGGTAACTCTTTAGCTTTGGGGTCGAAGGGTAGAAGTTATGAAAAATGTTGAGTGCTACATCAAAACATGCGGTTCGGTGTCCCTGATAATAATATGCAGGCGGAAGGTCAATACTATAAGCCAGTCAAAATATATCAACAAAAAACCTTAAGTACATTTTTTACTTGGCCTTATGTTATTGATTTTGTTAGAAAGACTTCAGAAATTTTAAGTAGAGGACCAGCCCCCATGCACCTAACAACGGTTTTTATAGTGCTTTTGATCCTATCGATCCATATTTACCAATAAATTCAATATTTCATTATCAACTCATGGCAGTGTTATATGATCCATTTAAACTTCATTTGTACATATATTTTTGTTTATTTATGCCTGCAGATACGTTAATTTGTTATATTTTTGAAAAATAAGTTTCGAAAAATTTATTTACCCCTTCAAAAGTCCAATTAAAAGCAAAACCTTTAAAATTCCTAAAATATATGATGAAAAATTGAAGAAAAAAAGCTTTTTTAAAAATAAGCTTTTATTATTGTTTAATAAAATTAACTAAAAAGTAAAAAATAAATTCACTGTAAAGAAGTATAACACTTTATAAGTTCATTGTAACCTTTAACGATAGTTAGGCTTCTTCGTCTGCGATAATATAATTCCATATTGTACGTGATTATATATTTTTAACATTAAAACTTTACACTTAAATTATTGAGTCTTCCAGTCTACATCAAAGTCCCAATATTATTACATATTAATAAAAGCGTGTTACATTGTGATAATAAGAAATGTCTTAAACGTCCTTCATTATACCATCAAATAGACAAGAAGGTCCTAAATGTTTCTAATTATACCAAATAAAATTTAACACGCTTTTATTAATAATAATATTGGGACTTTGATGTAGACTGGAAGACTTAATAATTTAAGTGTAAAGTTTTAATGTTAAAAATATATAATCACGTACAATATGGAATTATTTTATCGCAGACGAAGAAGCCTAACTATCGTTAAAGGTTACAATGAACTTATAAAGTGTTATACTTCTTTACAGTGAATTTATTTTTTACTTTTTAGTTAATTTTATTAAACAACTTTTAAAAAAGTTTTTTTTTCTTTAATTTTATTTTTTACTTTTTAGTTCTGTTTATCAACAAGTAATATACCCATAAGCTTGTTCTTAGAAAAGCTTTTTTCCTAAATTAATTTACTTTTTAGTTAATTTTATTAAACAATAATAAAAACTTATTTTTAAAAAAGTTTTTTCTTTAATTTTATTTTATAATGCAATGTCCGCGAAACCTGAACGATGGTGAAAATTTGAAAACCCCAGCTCAACGGGAAGTTGGTACAATATCGAAAACAAAATTTCTGGAAATGAAATTTTTCAAATATCGCTACCCGTGCGCCACCTATCGGAATTATTTTTTTTTTATATAGCGTTGCGGTAAAAAACTAAACGTGGATGAAAATTTTAAGATACTACCTTACCGGGAAGTTTGTTAAAAAATGAATTAAACTACACCGAAAACGGACCTTCGAATTTCTTAAATAGAGCGACTCCCGCGCCACCTAGCGATTCCAATTTTTTTCAAATATATGGAAATTAATTAAGTACCACACACGTAAAATATCAGCCAAATCGGTCCATATTTCCGGTTTTTAGTATTTATAACCGCGATCTCAGCTCCACCTAGCGGAATTTTTTTTAAGGGAAATATTTCTTTTCATGGTAGTAATACATGTTCCGAATTTCAGCCAAATCGGACCATAAATGCGATTTTTGAAAATATAGCGACCTACGCGCAACCTATCGGATTTTTTTTTCATAATATTGCATTGTCATCGGGGCTATACATCGGTGCAGACTTTCAGCTCAATCGGACACCGGGAAGTGTATCAAATTTAACTTGCAAGATTCCATTACAGACATCCGTCAACTGAAACTAAATAAAAGCTTATAAATAATAATAAAATACCCATACTCAGTTTTACTCCACTTTCACGGAGTGGCACCAATGAGAAATGTTATAAAAAATGTGCATTTTGACAGCGCTCTAGCGAAACGAAGAGTCTCAAATCTATTTATCTATGGTTAGTAAAAGGAATGAGGGCAAAAAATTTGAAAATTTGAGCAAGTGTTTCACGCACCGAGTAGAAGAAACCAAATGCGCAGAAATTTTCGGCAGAGAGAATGACGATTTCTCAATTTTTCTGTAACTTTTATAATCGCATGTATATGTATGTATGTATATAAAATGAATGAGTTTTAAAATCTTTGAGCTTACAGGATTGCCCATATGCGTGAGCGTGTAAGCTAAAGCAGCCATTATGCAGACTTAGCATAGACTTGACTTGACTTGGAACTGCTACTTAGCGTTCTATTTAATGAAGTTTGCATGTATCCGATTACCCTACTTGACTTGACTTAGAATTCTGTTGAGTTTTGATTTTTTATGTAAATTCTAAGCGCCGTGAGAGAACTGTGTGATGCCATACCTTTTTTTAACATTTTGAATAAAATCCTCCAACTATTCTATGGGGATAATAATTTTTGGATGTATATTACTTTTAAAAAGCAATGAAACATACATTTTCTGCTTAGAAAATATGCTTTTCCAATATTTTATTGTAGTAGACTACTACTTTTTTAGTCTCATGATGTAATAAACAGGTGATCGCATGGTGACATACACCCGTGCGTACGTAATTTGTGTAATGTATTTTGTTGTTGTACTTTCTGTGCGTACTGTCAAAATTACACTGAAAAATGGGCATAGTGTCAAAATTAAAGAAAAAACTTTTTAATCAGCTGTCTCATGCCACGACCTTCCATAGTTGGATCATGTTTAGTCTCTTTTAAATGGAATAAATTGGTCACATTTGTTCGAGCATGTCCTATGAAGACACTAATTGTACAATTTTTATACCAAAATGGGTATAAATGTATACTACTTGCAGGACACCTGACTTCGATTCTCGGGATTCTCGGTGAAGACAAAAATGGGAATTGTTTTTTTTTTAATTCTTTTAAAGCAAGGAAAATTATTTAAAATGACGCCAGCAACTTCTTATACTCTCCAGCGTCTACTTACAGCTTTGCTCTAAATGAGAAAATTGGTAATATTTTTCTGGCCAATCTTCAATAAATTAAAAAAAAATATTATGATAAAAGGTGTTCATATGTTATATGTTTCAAGGCAAATTTAATTTATAAAAAAAAAAAACTTAACCTGCCCTGAACCCGTGCTTGATCCTGTAAACGCAAGCATCAGAGCCGGCACCCTTTCCACCTGCGCCACTGCTGTATCATGTATATCATTTCTGTTGTGAATCAGAGACTTTATCTACTGGGTCGTAGATGTCGCTGAGGGTAATGGCGAAATTCTTGTGCAAGGCGCGCACTGGTCCATCTAGCGTACAATGAAACAGTCAGATACTGTAGCTTTGGCTTTTGGTAAAGGTTTTATATATGTTGTGCTGTTGGAGATTACAAAATAGCTGGAGAGTTTTGGAAAGTTTGTAGGCTTCTTTTTTGTTTAATAACAAATAAACAAAGCATAATTTTCAAAATTTTTTTTCGCGAGACAGTAGAAATAGTCCATACCAAGATGGCAATATAACTTTTATAGGGATCTATCTGTGGGAATAGGTGTGCACCGTTTGATGTCCAAAAGAAGAGAGAGATTTTATTTTCCATTAAATATTAACAAAGTAAAAATGTAAGGCTTAGAATTAAGTAGCAAAAGAGAATGTCAGAATAAAAGTAAAAAGCAGAGCTGTATTTATAAATCAAGCGAATTCATTCGTGGTTGCCACATATCTATAAATACTATATGAAGTTGGGTTGCGAAAATTACTATGGGGAGAGTGTTAGCCTATTATTATATAGATACTGCTGAAATTTTTCATAAGGTAATGAAAACATGCACCAACTGAAGTGATTAGATTTCGGCTTGTAGTAAGGCTACAGATTATTTTCAACAACATTTGAAAGCTAATAACTCCTGCTTTACATTTCCTGCATGGATTTTGTAATTTTTCTTTTTTCTCTTCTATTTTTGAAAATCCCTCTTCTGGTGTTGCTATCAAAATATTTTATTCTATATAAGTACTTCATCCTTAGTATGAAAAATACATTTTCTGCTTAGAAAACATGCTTTTCCAATATTTTATTGTAGTAGACTACTACTTTTTTAGTCTCATAATGCAATAAACAGGTGATCGCATGGTGACATACACCCTTGGGTACGTAATTTGTGTATTGTATTTTGTTGTTGTACTTTCTCTGCGTACTGTCAAAATTACACTGAAAAATGGGCATAGTGTCAAAATTAAAGAAAAAAACTTTTTAATCAGCTGTCTCATGCCACGACCTTCCATAGTTGGATCATGTTTAGTCTCTTTTAAATGGAATAAATTGGTCACATTTGTTCGAGCATGTCCTATGAAGACACTAATTGTACAATTTTTATACCAAAATGGGTATAAATGTATACTACTTGCAGGACACCTGACTTCGATTCTCGGGATTCTCGGTGAAGACAAAAATGGGAATTGTTTTTTTTTTAATTTAAAATGACGCCAGCAACTTCTTATACTCTCCAGCGTCTACTTACAGCTTTGCTCTAAATGAGAAAATTGGTAATATTTTTCTGGCCAATCTTCAATAAATTAAAAAAAAATATTATGATAAAAGGTTTTCATATGTTATATGTTTCAAGGCAAATTTAATTTATAAAAAAAAAAAAACTTAACCGTCATCAGATTTCGCCCGTTTTAAACACCAACCTGCTTAGGCCAGAAAGTAACCTGTGTACCAACTTTCATGCGAATACCTCATTGTACTAGTACTAGTACGCTGGGTATAAAAATAATCAAAGTAAAAATCTGTTTTTCGTAAAAAAAGTAAAATTACCGGCCGATTCTGTGTTTTTGATAAATTTTTCAATCTTGATAAATAATAAAGAAGAAATATTTTTGAATTTTGAGTCAAAAACAATTTTTTTTACTCGTTGGAGTCTATTTCTCGCGGAATTCAAAACAGTTGATAAAAATATTTTTTCTTGATTATTTATCAAGGTTGACAAATTTATCAAGAGCACAGAATCGGGCTATTAGTGTAATTTGAAATTGTACTTAGTTAAAGTCCGTACGTTATTTAACATTACAAATTTCGATCTTAACATTGTGGAATTTTTCTTATAAAATCATATCGTTAAAAAAATAGACTCTTCCAATAGGCAAAATGTTAAATACATAAAGCCAGAAATGAAGCTGGATTTATAGTTTACAAATGGTGTTTAGATGCCCAGGAGGATATGTTATATAGGATTTGGTACATTTCGTTGTTTTTTTTTGGCACAAAAATAAAAGCAAGTGGCAGCTGCTGGATCATTGCATAAATTTATACGTGTGTATGTAGGGAAATGAGCGGATGGGTGTGGCTTTGGGCTTTATATTAATTCGCATATATTTGAATGTTTTTTTTAAACTAATTTTTTAAAACGTTATTTTTTGAAAAGTACAATTCTGTTGTTACCATCAAAAATTTTAAATGAAAATAACAGCATCCGGTTCTTCAAGAAAATAGTTGCTGTGTTTAGGAAAATTAACGCGATTTCTAACTACTTCGTTAATATAAAATTGAAGAAGCTACAAACTGAGATTTTACTTTTTGTCTATTAAATATGATATATTTCTATTTGATTTAATTTGATTTTTTCACTCCAAGATAGAGGTCGCTAACAGAAAAATATTGAAATATTGTGTTACAAATATAAGAAATTAAAAAAAAAAATATAATGATAAAATTTTTTCATATGTTATATATTTCAAGGCAAATTCAATTTAGTAAAAACAAACAAACTAACCTGCCCCCAACCCGTGCTTGATCCTGTAAACGCACGCATCAGAGCCGGCACGCTTATCTACCATCTTCGCCACTGCTGTATCTACAATAAAACGGTCAGATACTGTAGTTAACAGCTTTGGCTTTTGGTGAAAACTTTTAGGAATGTTGTGCTGTTGGAGATTACAAAATAGCTGGAGAGTTTGTAGCCTTCTTTTTTGTTTAATAACAAATAAACAAAGAATAATTTTCAAAATTTTTTTCGCGAGACAGCAGAAATAGTTCATACCAAATGGCAATATAACTTTTATAGGGATCTATCTATAAATACTATATGAAGTTGGGTTGCGAAAGTTACTATGGAGAGACTGTTAGCCTATTAATATATAGATACCACCGATGTTCCGAAAAAAAATGCGCGAAATCGGGTAAGGTCCACGCCCAATTTTATACGAACGATTTTGAAAAGGATCATGGATGTAGTGGATATGCAATAACTTTGCTTAAACTAGCTGAATATCAGTTCAAGTTGAAAGCACAAAATTTTTCGAAAACTGGCGTGGCCCCACCCCTTTATGGTGCATTATTCCACACAATTTTGTATGTCATATCTCCACAAAACTCGATTTACTCTTCTCTGTAACAATAAACAAAATTGGTTAACGGACACGCCCATTTTTGAACACAGTTGTGATAAATTTCTTTGTAAAATTAAAATTGCGATATTTCTATGATTGCATATGTTTTATCAATAAGATGTTGCACACAAAATAAGCTTTTTAAGCCAAACTTAACTGTACAAAAATTATTTGGATTTGGTGAAGTATGCGTGGCGCCACAAGCTTTTCATCATAAAAGCTCTGCTACATGATCCAACCAAAACAGGTCGTAGCAGCTAGACGAACATACAAACACACAAAAATTTTCCATGTATTTTATTTTTGTAATTTGTGGGCTTTTAGTCAAAATCGTACTGAAAAATATTTTGATTGTCAAAATTCGAGAAAAAAATAAAAATCAGCTGGCCTATCGACACGACCTGTATTATTGGATCATGCTCTGCTATTTTCAAAAGCGATTTCAATGAAAGTTAGTAAGATGCTACTCCTGCCAAAAATTACGCAAATCGAATAACAAACAAGCAAGATATACGGGCAAGTACTATTTATATTTTGTTATTTAGTGGTAATTTAATTTACCACTCACTACCGAAGTGTTTTTTTATCGAAAACAATCAGTAGCCTTTACAACAACTTTTCAGGTATAAAATGGACCTGATTAAACCGGACACCACATCAGATCACTACTAGGTATTTAATGTTCGGTTCCACCCGAACTTAGACTTCCTTCTATATCTAGTTTCCGAAATATCGGCGAAAATATGAAAATTCCCATTTTTGCAGAACACGACTTCATATATGTAGGTAGGGCAAACATTTTTATTTTTAATTTTTTCGTTTTAAACTGTTGAATTATACATTATACTAAGTCCCATAAACAATTTTTGCCTTCACTTTCTTTCAGTATCTCCAGTAGTTTGGCCACTATGTCAAAAAACGTTAAAAAAAATTAGAAAAAAAAGAATTTTTTTACAAAATTTCAGATTTAACCACCTCTTATATGTAGGTAATTTAATTACGAAAATTTTTAGCTCAGAATTCAAGGATCCTTATACTCGGATTTGTAACATCTAAATTGGAATATGCTTCAGTTATATGGAATCCATTTCAAGACGTACATTCTAACAGAATAGAGCGTGAACAAAAAGAAATTTGCATTATGCAGTATAAGGTTTTATATGCTATAGCGACTTATCTTTCTCGGTGCAAATTAATCAGTTTCAGTAGTCTTGCCAGTAGGAGATTGATGGCAGGATTAGTTGTTATACGTAATGTTTTGAATGGGGACATTGACCGTCCTTATTTATTACGGTGTATTTTTTGCATTCACATTTGGATAATTTTCCCGCAAACCTAGGTGCTGAAAGTGATGAACAGGGTGAAAGGTTTCACCAAGACCTCATGATTTTTGAAAAGCGTTACCAAGGTTTGTGGAATGAATGATGGGAGATTATTGCTGGACAATAATACAGGAGACAAACCCAGAAACTTGTAAACGGGTAGTTAAAAGTACCCACGTCTCTCACTGTTGACCGCCACTGTAAAATCGCTCAATTTAACATTTTTTTTAGATGTAGATATATATGTATTTAATGTTGTTGTCGTTGTTGGTTTTTACTGAATTGCAGATTTATACTCATATTACACAATTGAATACAGTTTAACGTGCAAACATATGCCTATAATAAAACGTTATAAAAAAATAAAAACCTAGTTTGTTAAAAATGTTCTCTATTAAAAATGGTAGGATAGACGACTGAGACGGGGCTATAGTCTCAACGGCACGTCCGATTGTGTATGTGTATTTTTTCTCCATACAACGAAATCACAACATTATTTTTTATATGGAGAAAATACATAACTTAGTTCGGAAAAAAATTTATTAAAAATCAAGGCAAATCAGAGTCAAATTGAATGGGCTACAAAACTGCGTACTCAGAATTTTTCTAAAGTTCCGAGGAAAAAAGTTGAAAAATTAGGTCAAAATTAGCTAAATTATTTTGAATTTTGTGCAAAGCTCTTAGTAAAACCTTGAACGACGTTTGGTACAACATAAGCCAAAGTTTTATATGAAATTATCTGAAACTTTATTTGTTGAACGTCTTTGTTTTAGTTCGATGACAAAAAGGGGGTGCGATTGTATTGTCCGACACTGTATATATGGCGAGATATACGACAGTTATATCATCAACCTCCTATAGCCCAAGAGGCAGCGGCTTTTTTTTTCAACCAATTTTATAAAGGCTGAGTTTAAAACTATGTGTTGTAGTCACGTTCCCAATAACGAAACCGACCGTCAGTCAGTTTGGTAGCGGTGGGTGCGGGGGTGGGAAGCTGCGGAAGTCGTGAAAAAAAGCACTTTCTCAACCAATTTTATAAAGGCTGAGCTTTTGTATACATAAAATATATGTTATTAAGAAACTCAAAACAACCGTCAGTCATTCCGCGGGCGGTGGATTGTGCGTCAGTCAGGCACCTCAACATGACAAAAAAGTGCAAATTTCAACCAATTTTATAAAGGCTGAGCTTTTGTATATATAATATTTATGTTAATAAGAAACTAAAAACAACCGTCAGTCATTCCGCGGGCGGTGGATTATGCGTCAGTCAGGCACCTGAACTTGACAAAAACGTATGAGCGCACTCATGTAATTATACGATGCGTTGGATTTTCTATTCAACAGTTAATCAGTTGATGATTGTTATCACACTTCTATTAGTTTAAACTATACAATTTTTTAATTCACACAAAGGTTTTTAAGACTTACTAAAGATTCATGAAAGCCAGGTAGTAATATAACTTCATATATATTTTTACTAATTTATTGTTTATATACAGCACTAGCTGAGCCCGGCAAACGTTGTTTTGCCTATGTTTTTTTGTTATTGTATACCTAGGATCATTATGAACCTAAGATCATTGTGAGCCTCTGTTAAAAAGAAAACTATGAAAAAAACACCACTAATTTTCTCAATTCATTGTATTTCTTTAAAAAATAACGGTTATATAAAATGATTTAATTAGCCAATAATACATCCACAGCACATAAACTATTTTTTTTTATAACAAATTATTCAAAAGCCAATATGGTAATATAATCACAGCACATAAACTTTTTTTAAATTAAAAATTATTCCAAAGCGAAAATATGCTCATTTGATTTAATTGTTTTTTCCCCAATCAAATTTGAAATAAAAATTTGGCAAATGTTAAAATATTTTGATTGAGAGGAAGATGGGTAGTGAAAGCTTTCTTACCTCGCGGTAATACTAACCAAGGTTTATGATACAAAAGCTACAATAAATAAAAAGTTTTTAATTTTCTTGTCAAAATGATATATTATCAAAATGATATATTATACTTTTATACGCTACGATATCCGTCAGCGTACCAAACCACTCCCTGTTGAAACCTTAGTCAACACCTTTCTTTTGGTATCCATTTTGTCCAAACCCTTTCTAGGGTCACACATTTTGGTCGATATCTAGGAAACGGGGTCCCATATTGGACTTTGAACCACTTCCTATTAAAATCCTCATCAACACCTTTCATTTGGTACCATATTGTGCAAACAATTTTTAGAGTCACACCTTGTCCACATTTTGGTGAATATCTTGGAAACGGGGTGCAATGGACTTTGAACCACTTCCTGTTAAAATCTTCATCAACACCTTTCATTTGGTACGCATATTGTGTAAACACTTGTTAGAGTCACACCTGGTCCACATTTTGGTCGATATCTCGGAAACAGGGTTCCATATGGGACTTTTAACCACTTCCTGGCAAAACCCTCATCAACACCTTTCATTTGGTACCCATATTGTGTAAACACTTTTTAGAGTCACGCCTGGTCTGCATTTTTGTCGATATCTCGGAAACAGGGTCCCATATGGGACTTTGAACCACTTCCTGTTAAAACCCTCATCAACACCTTTTATTCGATACATATATTGCGTAAACACCTTCTAGGGTCACCCCTGGTCCATATTTTGGTCGATATCTCGGAAAACGGGTCGCATAGGGTCTTGAAACTTCATATAAACCATAAATGGACCACTGCCTACGTAGAGTATAAGTTTGGTTGAAATCGCACGACGCGTTTATGAGTAGTTCGGCGACGTACATATACGGGGACTACAGGTACATTTATGTAAATGGATAAATTCATAAACTATCATCTTCATCGGAACTAGTGCTATCATCTGAGCTGTCAATTGTTATATTGCACACTCCATCTGCTTCGGTCTCATCGTCGTCTGTAAAAGTAAAAAGAAAAAAATATACTGATAATATAAATTTTTCCAAATTAGGAAGGTATAACTTCAGGATTAATGTCAAGGTTGGCAATGCTGGTGATGGATGGCGGCAATTGATCACCCACAAACCATTTAAACAAATATTTGCCATCTTTTTCCTCCCATCCATACTCAGTGGGCAATAACGTGGTAGGCTCGGTTAGATGGGCATGACTCCAAAGATGAGCGATGTATGCCGTACGTAAAAAATGTTGTCGCAGCTCGGCTCTACAAGGCGGAAATAAAGAGCCATCCATTTTTTTTCCAAGTTAAGTGGATTGCAGCCATCGTCATTGCCATATGTTTTAGTGAATGACACAACACGAGCCATGTTAATATCATCCATTCCTGTGAATGTATATAATTTGCAAACATAGCTTTCCAATGTTGTAAGCAATTCATCGAGGTTACAATTTGGAATTTGTGAAATGTTGCTGAATGCTTGTATGTACGTTGAAGACTTCCGGAGAATTTGGAACGGTTTTCTTTTCCCCATACGGTAAAATGCCGAATTAAAATCGCATCCCGTAAAGGCATGGAATGCTGGTAATGCAGAACTTAAATTAGGACCCAATGATTCGTACAATTTGGTGACATCGATGAATTTTTGATTATTTCCGGTTCCAACATGCATCGATATTTGTACATTCTTCTCGATGAAATTCATATTTCCCAGCATAATGATTAAAATATCTGTATCAGAGCAGCGAAATGTTACGGCTCTGCTTGCGTATTTAGGTTGGGTTCAATGTTAGCAATGAATTCAGCAAATAACGCTTGTAAGTAGCTCAAAAAGTATGAATTTCTTTTTTCAATAATATGATAAGAAACGCAGCTGCATACTAGCTAGAAGCAAGAAAGGTTATAAAGTTATACTTACTCAGCTAAATTTGTTTGTTGAGCTTTTCGCTTAGATTAATTTCTGTAGCGGATATTGTGTTTTTAAAATAAATAGATTGGTTATTTATGATTTTATAGTAGTCTTCCTCTTCTAGTTTGTTTTTTAGTGTTGTTTTTGTATATTCTGTACCTCTTTTTACTAACATTATTTGTATATTTGTTTCTTTTATTTCCAAATTTAATATTTTCCTCAAAAAGTTTATTTCTAGCTTCTGTAATTCTTTACGCGTTGTATCAAGTTTAAAGCTATGTATCATTTTTCCTGTCTTACCCTTAAGATGGGGTGGTGTAATATCATAATCCTTGCATTTTAATAGGAATTTCAGCCGTTGTTGTTGTTTAGCTGCTTGATTTCGTAGCAGGTGTCATTATCATACTTAAATCTAATATGTTGAAAAAAGTGCTTCATGTTTGTTGTTTTATGTTATTCGAATGGTTTCTTCGGTTGAGCTCTCCGAAATGGTATTTAATTTGTATTTTTTTTATTTTTTTTTTTTTTTTTTTTTTTTTTGTGAAAAAGTGAAAGCTTCCTTCGTGAGCTAGTATGAAATAATAATAGTTATCATGTATGAGGAAAGAATATTTATGTTTTTCAAAAACTCTTATTGAACTAAGAAAAATAAAAATAAAAACCTATTTCAAAGGTATTTTATTTCGGTACTCACAAAAAAAAAGTAAATGAGTAATAGGGCAACATATGCGAATCCATACAAAAAAAATGTAGTACAATTTGAACGAAAAAAGTACGATTTTTGAGTGGATTTAGTACAATTCATGAAATGTCATTTCCCAACCCTGCCTTCAACCATTTTTGGGTAAATGCGCGAAATACTCATACATAAATTTTGAGTTACTGGATGTATTGAGTGTTTTAATTGTAGCTTTTTATACTCTCACTGCTTGCAGCGAAGTTAAGCAATCGTAGCTACAATAAAAACACTCAAATTGCGTGCATATAGTCGAATTGAGCAACAGTTGAGCGTCTGCTTGTTTGTGTGAATATGTGTGTGCCACCCTACATTCACATGCATTGTTATCAGTATACGGTGGCGCTCATATTTTTGTTGCTGTGCTAGCTGAGTACAAAAATAGAGTAAATAGAGAACAATATGTGGTCTGTTGATGCTCTCTAAGCAGAAACGACTGAATGGTAAAGCGTCCAAGCAAAGATGGGTTTTCAAACAAAATTTATTTGAATTAAAAAAGTTTTCTATAAAATTTTTATTTAAAAAAAGTATATATGGTCCTATTCTGCCTAGATTATGATATATTAAAATTTGAAAGAAAAAAATCGGGCCAGTGGATCGGCTGTTTAGCTTTAACACAATTACGGGTTTGAATTTTATATAATAGTATAGATAAAAATAAAAACAAATTAAATTGTATTTTATTTTATTTTGAAAAAAACTTCCAAATTTTTTAAAAATATTTCTCTTGAGGAACGAATTTTTTAATCTGGTTTGATAATAAAGACTTTGAAACTTCAAAGTTTGGTTAAAGGCATAGAAGTAGTAAACGACACGGCGGAGGGGAAAGTTAAGTTAATTCAAGATTTTAATAGCACTCTTACAAAAAAGAGGAGCAAAACTTACAAAACTGATTGCCAATATTTTTAAATTTGTTAATTCTTTTATCGATTATTTTTGACACGAACTGTTTTTTTATATCCAGCGTACTAGTACTAGTACAAGGGTATTATAATTTTGTCCACATAACGGTACTACGTAACGGCGCAAAATAATCGTATTAGATATAGAGTTCCAGGTATGAAAGTTATTTGGTTGAAAAGAGGAATTGATTAAGACATGTCCGTCCGTGTACACGATAACTTGAGTAAAAATTGATATATTTGCATGAAATTTTGCATACAGGTTACTTTCTGGCCAAGGTAGGTTGCTATTGAAAATGGGCGAAATCAGATGATAACCACGCCCCCTTTCTCGTGCAAAATTTCGAAAATAACATAAATTGACATAACGTGCGTAAAAACTGAGATATTTGCATGGAATTTGGAGTATTGGTTACTTTCTGGCCAAGGTAGGTTGCTATTGAAAATGGACGAAATCGGATGATAATAGAATTGAAAATTTTTTCAGTTAATTGTTTCCATACATTCTAGGGCCTATATCATTGCCAAGTCATGGTAATTTTATCTCGTTCTGAAAACTAACGCTGGGTATTTAATGTTCGGTTCACCCAAACTTAGACTTCCTTACTTGTTTGAATGTACAGGGTGGAGCAAAAGTAAGCTTCCGATGTTTTTTGGCTGTAATAAAAAAAAAATGAAAAATTTTGATTCTTCTTGTGGATTATTTTTATATGGTCTTTTAATTTTTTTTACATCCAGTCGAGAATATGATGTCATGTAAATGCCCGCCGCCACGGTGGCGCGAACTAACGTCAGTGGAGTTAACGTCAGTGACGTTAATTTGCCCCCAAAAAGCGAAATAATGTCAGTGACATTAAGACGCATGACCAAAAACGAATTAAAGTCAGTGCCGTTAATTCGTATAGTATTTTGACTTTAGTTCGCTTTGGACATGCGAATTAATGTCATTGAGGCATTTGGGTTTGAGATTCGACGAAGTAGCGCCGCAGGCGAAAATTTGAATTCGGGGTGTGATCCATGGTATTTATGTGCAGAACTCCTTTCCGCATTGGCGGCCTTCGGCCGCGCTTCAAAAAATAACCCTGGGCTACGCCATTCCAACTCCGAGTGGTTGCCATAGCCGTGGCTACCGCCACGGTGATGTCCTTCCGCGTGCCACGTTTTCCACTTTTTCACTTTTTTGGCTCAGCCTAATGTGCCATTACAACAACCACATGAAAATGACAGAACATTTTTAACATTAACTGCAAATAACTTTTGAACGGTTGAAAGAAATCTCATTTCAGATTCTAAATCTAGACGTGGGTAATCGTTTACGTGGGGTACCGAGCGCTAATACACAACCAAAAATGTTGAGATATGTATCAGGAGACGCGCTTTGGTCCCAGGAGCATGAATATAAATCCGCTGAACCAATATTTTTAGTAGTTTCCGAGATATTTGCAGTTAAAGTTCAGAATTTTCTGTCATTTTCATGTGGTTGTTGTAATCACATTACCCTGTGAGAAAAGAGTGGCACGCGGAAGGACATCACCGTGGCGGTAGCCACGGCTATGGCAACCACTCGGAGTTGGAATGGCGTAGCCCAGGGTTATTTTTTGAAGCGCGGCCGAAGGCCGCCAATGCGGAAAGGAGTTCTGCACATAAATACCATGGATCACACCCCGAATTGGGGATCTGACCTAAGTCAATCCCAGATTCATGATATAATGATCATAAGTCGAAGGTGATAACGAAAAATGAAAATTTGGAATATAAAAAAAATGTACTAACTTTAGTTCGCTTTCTTAATGCGAATTAATGTCAATGACGTTAGTTCGCTAAAAATATTGACCTTATTTCGCTTTTGGCATGCGTCTTAATGTCACTGACATTAATTCGCTTTTGGGGTGCGAATTAACGTCACTGACGTTAATTCCGCTGACTTTAGTTCGCGCCACCGCCGCCACAGTTGATTGTCATTTGAGCCCTTTTTATGGCATTTTCCATCACTTTGGCCAAAACTTCCGGCGATAGGTCCTCACATTCTTGCAAGAGTCTGAGGCTTGTTGACATAAACCCGCGACTTCAAAAAGCCCCACAAAACAAGCCTGGAGCTGTCAAATCAGGCGATCTTTCTGGCCAGTGCAAATCGCCAAAGCGGGAGATTAGGCGCCCGGGAAATGCATCCTTCGGCATATCGGTTGTGGCACGTGCAGTGTATGCTGTTGCACCGTCTTGTTAGAACCACATGTTTTCCAATCCCAATTCATCAAGTTGCGGCAAAAAGAACTCGTTGACCAGTAGGCGTTGTACGGCCAGGAAATCTGCGACTAAATTCACGTTGTGCCTAAGTCACCGACCGATTATTGGTCAAATAAATAGTCAGCAATATTCCGGGTTCTGGAGCAGTGTAGCGTAACATTGTTTATTAACGTGTATTTCGCATGTGTTTACTACACAAATGTCAAAACAGAACTGACTTTAGGGCTCAATCGCATAGCATTTTCTGATAGGAGGATTACTTTTGCGCTACCTTTACATTCTCACCTTTTTGTTAAACATTGTATTCATTAATTAAAGACTGTAAATACATAACTGCAACAATTTATAAACTATTGCCGGCTATATAATTAATAAATTAAATATAGTAAATGGAAGATCGGACGCTGCGGGATGGTCTTGGATGGATCAAAAAGGGGGAGATTTGATAAAAGCCTAGACACAGTTTTACAATGATATAAAGCTTTTGGAAAATGTTTTTGTAAACATGAATGGAAATACTAAATATTAGTAATTTGCAAGATTTAAGTGATTTTTGAAGTTAAAAAGGTCGTTTTTTAAATACAGGATTCATTTTAAAATAAAATATTTGAACAAGCTTTTAAAACAATAAACATGAATTCATAAATTTGTCTACTCACAAGTGAAACTTTTCATTCCACACAGGATTTAGTTCTTGGGGCATAGTACGTGTTCGTTTCTTAACCTTACTAACTTGCACAGTAACGTAGGGATCACTAGTACCGCTTTTATCCTTCGCTATTAAACCTTGAGCACATATCACTGTAAGATAATAGATTTTAATTATGGAATTAAAAATATATCTATATTAAGTATATACATGTAAATATATAGATCCTTCGGCAAAGTCTAAGACAGTACTATCTTTACTTGTTTGAATGTCTCTTCTTCCCCCTGTTGCTACATTGTTAATTTATTTATTTATTTGGTTGTTTATTTATTTGTTTTGTGCAATAAAGAAAGCAAAGTAAACTTGAGTCTAACAGATTGCACCAAACTTGGAAACTAGACATTACAAATAGAGTATTAGCTGAAATGGTTGAAGAGGCCAAGTCTCCAATCCATTTCGAGGTCCGATTGAAAAATCAATTGGAAAATTGAAGACATGTCAGGATTGACTCTATAAAAGTCCTTGCATTATGAGCAGCAGAAATACTGCGATTTTTCAAAGAAGGCAAAAAAAAATAAGGAAGCCTACTTCTGTATGGAGGCAGGTTAATATTTGTGATCCAATTAAGGCGAATATTGATTTTGAACAGACTCAAGGCGCTTTATGTGATCTTGCTACACAGGGCAACAAACACATTAGAGTAAAGCCATGTCAAGTGATCCCTGATTTTTCGACTAAATCACGGATTTTAGAAAATCATATATTTTTGTAAAGTAGGTGTGGCGGTCATGTTGCTGTAAAAATATTTCGTAAAAATTCCTATAGTTGTTCATTTTATTAACAATTAAAGTTTTGAGTACTCTTAATTTGAAAAATTAGTTTCTCCTAAACAACAAAAGATAATGAGCTGAAATTTTTTACACACATAAAGCGATGTTTTTACTATCTTTTTCAAAAAAAAAAGCCGAACGGAATTTTTTTGCGACGTCTCACGGCAAAGGTGAAGAGAGTAGCACGTAAAGCGACCATGCAACGTGTGGCGGGCAATCATATAAACAATGCTATTGCGCTTTACGTATGGGCCAAAAATGCTTTTAATTCAATCGATTTTGATTTCTGCTCACAAAATGATCACGATGCCCACGAAAAACAATTTGGTAAAGCAACCGCTATAAAAAATATACGCCAATATCACCAGTTTCAACCAGCGAATGAAAACCAGATTCAATGTAGAATTTTTTCAAAAGATGTGTCTTTGTTCAAAAGCACAATCACTCAGTGAAAATAACGGATTTAAGAAAGCTGTTTTTTGACAAACTTTAAAAATGCGATAGTTAGTGATAAAAAAAATTTACCTACTTTCAAATAAAAATAAAAATCGTTTTATGCATATCACATGTGTTTATATTTTTTGATTCGTACAATATGACATGTATTCGTACAATGTAAAAATATGTAGTTGATTAATAAAAATTAGTTATCAATTGAATCTAACAATAGCTGTGTTCGGTGAGTGATAATTTGTAATAATTTGTAATAATTATCACTAAACTCCGTTCGGTGAACCAAAAGCTCAGCAAAATTAGCAACGAGAGAGCGCGATTTTGACATTTCATTTGGAGGGGAAGTTGCTAATTCCTGCTGCACAAATTTCTGTTAGCAGAAATTAGCAAGCAATAAAACATATGATTTGGCATCAGCTGATTGCATTTTTTGTCAACTTAACAAAAATTTAAAAATTTCAAAGATATTAAAATGAGTGATTTGATGGTAAATGGGGTAAGAAAATGTGGCTAATAAATGTATTTGGATGATTAAACCAATTTAATAATTAATTAAGGCCTCCGGCAGAAGGAAATGTGTTAGTGCCAGCGCTGTGGAATCATTGCCCCACAACTAGCAGTCTGCATTGAGGAAACTGAACAACTGTTTTTGCAGCTTTCTTGCAAATGTTTACTAATTTCTGTTCGGTGAAAAGTTAACAAATTTCAATCTTTGAGAGAGTAAGGCGCTTTATTCTCTTTTTTTTCCTGCTGAACAATTCTTGCTAACTTTTTCACCGAACACACCTACTATCAACTGCAAATCTTCATACTTTACTGCAAACATGAGGAAATAAATTACTTCATAAAGAGCGTGTGACGTATAACGTTCAAGTGGCGTATAACATGGTCGAGCGTACCACAGCGAACGGAAGGCGCATTATTTGACAAAAACTTAAATATCTTCGGAACGAAGAAAAAGTGCAAAATTCCAACTACAGATTATTAAAGGTCATCGTTTTTTCAATCATTCTGTATAAGTTAGAATTTTTTATAGCGTGAAGAAGGCATAAAAAAATTTAATTGTTTAAAAAAAAATATTGCAAATTTAAAATTATTATAATAATTTAAAATTTTTTTTTTTGAAAAAGATAGTAAAAACTTCGCTTTATGTGTGTAAAAAATTTCAGCTCATTATCTTTTGTTGTTTAGGAGAAACTAATTTTTCAAATTAAGAGTACTCAAAACTTTAATTGTTAATAACATGAACAACTATAGGAATTTTTACGAAATATTTTTACAGCAACATAACCGCCTACACCTACACCTACTTTACAAAAATATATGATTTTCAAAAATCCGTGATTTAGTCGAAAAATCAGGGATCACTTGACATGGCTTTCCCATTAGCAATACTGAAGTATTGGGGGGAACAACGATGTGTATAGGACTTTTGTGAGGTACAGATGATGAGATTCCTTTGCCCAGGGTTTGACAAACCCGAGCACACTCATGAGTTTATTGGCATTTAAGGAAATGTGCAAGTTAAAACTTAGTTTAGGATCAAAAAGAGCTCCCAGATCAATCATGGAAGATAAACGTTCCAAGTGGGTGCCGTTTAGCGAATAAGAAGCCCAACCGGGTTTACGTAGTGGAAAGTCATAAGCTTGCATTTAGAGCAGTTTAAAATTATTAAATTGACTGAACACCAGTACTGAAATAAATCCAAGTCAGCCTGAAATCACAACTGCCTGGAACTGATAGTGAGAAAGATCAACAGATTTTCACGGATATTTGTAGCAAAAATTCAAAAGCGGCACACCACGAATTGGAAGAGAGGCTTGGTACAAAAACCTCTTACAAGGTTAATGATATAGCTGTTGTATGTCGCTAGATACATTTATTTTCTTTTTTTCTGTGACAACAAACCAACCAACTTCCAACGTCACTGATTTTAATGTGACACATATTATACCCAGCGTAATAGTACTAGTACAAGGGTATTATAATTTTGTCCACATAAAGGTACTACGTAACGGCGCAAAATAATCGAGTTAGATATAGAGTTCCAGGTATGAAAGTTCTTAGGTTGAAAAGAGGAATTTATTAAGGCATGCCCGTCCGTCTGTCCGTCCGTGTACACGATAACTTGAGTAAAAATTAAGATATTTGCATGCAATTTTGCATACAGGTTACTTTCTGGCCAAGGTAGGCTGCTGTTGAAAATGGACGAAATCGGATGATAACCGGGCTTCCTTTTTCGATATAGAAAATCACATAAATTAACATAACTTGAGTAAAAATTTAGCTATTTGCATGAAATTTGTTATACTGGCTACTTTCTGGCCAATGTAAGCTTCTGTTGAAAATTGTAGAAATCGGATGATAACCACGCCCACTTTTTCGATATCGAAAATTTCCAAAATCACATAAATTAACATAAGTAGAGTAAAACTTGAGATATTCGCATGAAATTTGGTACACAGGTTACTTTCTGGACAAGGCAGGTTGGTGCTTAAAATGGGATGATAGCCACTCCCCCTTTTTATATCCGGCTGTACTTGTTCTTTCTTGGGATAACGGTTGGTTGTACATGTATAAAGGAATCTAGATAGATATAGACTTCCATATATCAATATGATCAGGATCGAAAAAAAATTTGATTGAGCCATGTCCGTCCGTCAGTCCGTTAACACGATAACTTGAACAAATAATGAGATATCTTTACCAAATTCCGCATGCGTATTTATTTAGGTTCAGAATAGATCGTTATTCAAAATGGGTAAAATCGGACCATAACCACGCTCCTTCTTCGATATCGAATATTTCGAAAAACGTATAAAACATGTTAATTCAATATTAGAAGCAGCTACAACGATAAAATTTGCAATATGTATTGATTTAGATGTTCTAAGGCCGATTTTATCAAATTTTTTTAAAAGGGCCGTGGCAACGCCCACATATATTTGAAGAAATTTTCCAATTTTGACTCTTAATAACTTTAGAACAGTTTATGCTAGTATAACGAAATTTTGTAGAGGCATACTATTGTTGTGTTAAATTCAGCTATAGAAAATAAACGAAATCGCTTCTCGACCTACTTTTTCATAAAAGTTATATTGAAAGGAGATGGAAATATTGGAAAGTCCATATCTAATTAACTGATACCGCTATAATAATATAATTTGGTAGATATGTACATCAATTTTCATGTTCTTTACATTATTTTTGCAAAGTCAAGCAATTTTCAAATTGGACTGCTAATAAGTTCAGAAGGGTATGAGATAGATTAACGAAACTAGGTACCAGGCATGTTATGTTTATGTAGAGTACTACCACAGAAAATAAGAAAAATCGGTGATCGACCACGCCCACTTTTGGACTAAAGTTCTCTAAACGAGAGTTAGGAAACCGGAATATGCAACTTCACTTTTTAACTGATAAAGATATAATGTTAAAATTTAGTAGGGTAAAACCGGGATAGATGCCCCAACGGGATAGATGCCCCATATTCAAAAAATCTAACTTCCCGAGCTCGTGACTAACAATTAATTTAATAATTAGCAGCCGCAGCCACAGCGCATTTTAGTTATCTAAGGGCTTCGAGCAGTGAACACGCGTTTTGTTGGTATAAAACATTTTGTTTGCGACGAAATTGAAATACCCGTAAAAGTTTTAAAGGTAAGTATTGTGCTTTGTATAACTTTATAACTAGTAATTTATTTATTAATTTGTTTTATTAATTTATTTATTAATTTGTTTTAAGTCGACACAAACAAAGAGGTCGACTGAGGACAGATACTATTAAAATTGCACATAACTTAAAAACTAACAATATGAATTAAAGTATTACATGAGATGTTTGGAGAGGCAGTGTCTCCCATCCACACACACATACGGTCGATTATTCACGGTTATTCAATGTTGTCATCAGAGCTAGTTGGCTATTAACTGGAAAGATTAGAGTGGCCGTGATTGCTGTTCATCTTATAAAACGATCGGTTCATCCATAAGGATGGTCTTGAAAATCATTGACTGTTCCATCCTCACCGGGTGGTTGAAGAGGCCGAGTCTCCAATCCACCCTGACATACGGTCGAGTAATAATTTGTTTAAGTCTGTTCGTTGATATTGTGTGAGAAGCTGGTGGAATGGACGCGATTCCACGCAGCGTTCGGGGCAACAACGGAATATTTATCATTTAATATTGTGCCTTGAAATCTTGAATTATCCATAGGATGGTTGAAGAGGCCGAGTCTCCAATCCACCCTGACATACGGGCGAAGATTTATTTATGTAAAGTCGAGTACCAGAGCGATATGAGATTTGCTGGCGGAATGGACGTGATTCCGCGCAGCAGATAATTAATTAATTAATTGTATGCGTTGATATATGTGTGCTGCCGGTGGAATGGACGCGATTCCACGTAGCGTTCGGGGCAACAACGGAATATTTATCATTTAATATTGTGCCTTGAAATCTTGAATTATCCATAGGATGGTTGAAGAGGCCGAGTCTCCAATCCACCCTGACATACGGTCGAATATTTATTTATGTAAAGTCGAGTACCAGAGCGATATGAGATTTGCTGGCGGAATGGACGTGATTCCGCGCAGCAGATAATTTAATTAATTAATTGTATACGTTGATATATGTGTGATGCCGGTGGAATGGACGCGATTCCACGCAGCGCTCAGAGCAACAACGGGTGGAGGACTTACATGATATTAGTCAGCGTTAAGCAGGAATGCAAGTATTAAATTTTGAAGTGAGGCAAAAGAACATTCGAAACTAATGCAGCTATATAACTCGTTGTAAAATGAACACCAAAGGTTTAGAGGGTGGTTTTTTGCGAAGTTTTGACGACAAAGGGGTAATTGAAAAGGCACATAGTGCCTGGACGCCCTAGCGGGTACAGCAAAACTCAGTCGACTAACAAGATCAGATGAATCGATTTCACCAACAATCAGCTTATGGAGGAACATTACACCTAGTAAAACCCTACGATTTTCCAGAGAAGGTAAATTTAAGAGGAGAAGCCTACTTCTATAAGGGGGCAGGTGAGTAGTTGGATTCCAGTTAAGACCCCGCAAAGCAAAAATCAAGAATTGCTTTTGTACTGACTCAATCCGCTGTATATGAACTTGATACAAGGGACACCAGACACACGAGCAATACTCAAGTATTGGACGAACCAGCGATGTGTAAAGAACTTTCGTGAGGTACGGGTCGTCAAATTCTTTAGCCCATCGTTTAACAAAACCAAGCACACCCATGGCTTTGTTAGCAATAGATGAAATATGCATATTAAAACTTAGTTTAGGGTCAAAAATAACACCTAAATCAGTTACAACAGATATGCGTTCCAAAAGAGAGTCATTTAGTACGTAGGAGACCAAAACCGGCTTAACTCGATGAAAAGTCATTAGCTTACATTTCGAGCTATTCAATATTAATAAATTTACTGCACACCAGCAGCGAAATGACTCCAAATCGGCCTGAAAGAGATCTCCACGGGAAGGTACAGTAGGCGAATAGGTGAAACAAAGTTTCACATCGTCCGCATACATAAGAGTTCGAGAATGAGAGATGATTTGGGGTAGGTCATTTATGAACAGGGTAAAGAGTAAGGGGCCAAGATGACTACCCTGGGGGACACCGGAAGTTACGTCAATGGACTTAGACAAAGTATTTTTAAACAACACCTGTTGAGTCCTGTTTGTAAGATAATTTGCAAGCCATAATAATAACTGATTTGGAAAACCCAGTAAATCGAGTTTATGGATTAAAAGCTCATGGTTGACAGAGTCGAAAGCTTTGCTGAAATCGGTATAGACCACATCCGTTTGGTTACCTTTCAAGAAACCGTCCATAACAAAGGAGGAGAACTCAAGCAAGTTAGTTGAGGTAGATCGACGAGGTACAAAACCATGCTGACACGGTGATAATAAACACCTACACCGGTATTGCAGCTGGCGAGTTATTATGTGTTCAAAAGTTTTAGGAATAGCTGAGAGCTTAGCTATGCCCCTATAATTCTCAATATTTGAACTGCTACCTTTTTTATGTAAAGGTATAATAAAAGATTGCTTCCAGATTGTAGGGAACGCAGCAGATTCAAGAGATAGTTTGAACAGTTTAAAAATTGGGTCAGATAAATGTATAGCACAGTAGCTCAACACGCAACTGGGAACACCATCCGGACCAGGGGAAAATGAAGGTTTCAGTTCAAGAAGACTTTGTAGAACAGAATGTTTATCCAAAACAGGCATGTGAATGCTATTAGAGCTATTTAAATTGTAAGGGTAGGGACTGGACTGGAACTTATTAGATGTGTAGGTCGACATAAAGAATTCTGCAAATAATTCAGAAATATCCTGATCCGAACTAGCACTCTTGGATCCAAAGGCGAAGGAAGATGGAAATCCGGTAGTTTTCCGTTTCGAATTGACAAAATTGTAGAACTTTTTCGGGTTGGTAAAGAATTGGGTTTTACAGCCCACTAAATAACTTTTGTAGCATTGTTGGTTGAGCAACTGAAGGTTGGAGCGCGCAACCAAGTATTTAGAATACTCAGTAGATGCACCTGTTCTTTGAAAACGCTTGTAAAACTTAGACTTAATATTGCTGAGTCTCACCAGCTGTTTAGACCACCAGGGCGGCTTTGCCATACCAACACTAATGAAGCGAAAAGGGACACAGCTGTCGAAGAAACCATTTAGGGAACTGTAGAAAACTGAGGTTGCCGACTCGATGTCATCACAAGCATAGAGCTCCGTCCAGTCATGGGTTGCAAGCAACTCGTTGAGCATGACGAAGTTGGCTTTATAGAACCATCGCGTGCGTGATCGCTGCCTACCTTCGGTAGTGATACGCCTCCTGGGTTGCCTAGTGTCCAAAGCAATCTCAAGTGTAGGGTGAAGGGTATCTTCAGGAACAGATAACGGAGTAATGCGATTAAGAGCGACCCCTACAGAGTCGTCCACGAACACCAAGTCAAGTATTTTATTTTTACAATTTTGTACGTTGTTAATTTGTACAAGAGACGTGTCAGAAAGGTCAATGAGAAAATCATGCTGTGAGGTAGGGGTTAAAATGTTTGAGTCACTTGAGCCGACCCAACTCACTACGGGTAAATTAAAATCACCAAGAACTAAAAGGCGATCTTTGTCCCGTAACTGGGAATACAGACTTCTAATAACGGAGTTATGACGATTATAAACAAGTAAATTCGACTGAGGCGGTATATACGAGCAGGAGATAAATACGCAGGAACCAGGCAATGACAGCTTCACAGCGATAACTTCAATGTCAGACACATTGGCCAAGCTGACCAACTCAGATGGAAGACGTGAGTCAACAGCTATGAGGACGCCACCTGCCCTGGTTTCACGATCGCGCCGATAAACGACGTAATTGCTACAGAAAATTTCAGAATTAAAGTTATCTGGCTTTAACCAGGTCTCAGTAAAAGCTATTGCATGGGCAGTAAAAGTCAAGCTATTAAGAAAAAGGTGATTCAATTTGGAGCGTAGGCCACGGACATTTTGGTAGTGGATAACTAAAGTTGACAACGTAGTTAAGCTATTCAGTTTTTTGAAGCGGAGCCAGTTCCTGTTTTGGGCTTACTCGTGTACAAATGTACAATAGAGTGTTCCGGCCAAAACTTAGGGTCAAGTACCCTATCGAAGAATGAGTCCGGCACTGAGACCCTAAAAGATGAAATGTCTCTTTCATACTTGAATTTGAATTTATAAACGCTAATGTTGCTAGTAGGGGCGACACCAAGTTTGGAGCAAACATATGTCTTAATATCTGCCTGAGTCAACGACGCATGCAGCCTAGAAACAAAAATGGCCCTCCGCGGTGGAACACCACTGACCACCCTGATAACATCAGTTTGCGGAGTCACTGTGTGCGAACACTCAGAAGAAGAGTCAAGATTTACGACAGTATTCGAAACTTCAGGGTTGTTTTTATTCTTTTTAGACCTATCAGAACCGCGCCAATTGTTAAAGGGCACGGTTTGCCACTCACCACCAACGGTAGAAGCGGATTGAGAAACGGACACAGTGTTATTGCCACCCGCAGTAACAGCGGATTGAGTGCCCGGTATAAGGTTGTCGCCATTAGCAGAAACGGCAGACTTAGCCAAGGTACCTGAGCGAATGCAATCGGATTGTGATTGCACGAGCGAAGGTAAGATAGGTGTAACAGCACCATCAGTAGAATTATGAGGAGGAAGGACAGTAGAGAGGGAACCCGAACCGCTAGGTAGCGGCGAAAAAGAAAAAAGATCCGTTTCGGTAGAGGAACAATTTTTGTTAGAAGGTGAAGCACCGGAACTAACAACAGCAGCTTTTAGCGAATTTATTTCCACAGTCAATTTATCAATTTTCTTGTTATTGATTTTGGCACTGTTTTTGTAAATTCCATTATATTTTTTAGTACCTTAATAAACTGATTCATTGAGACTGCATCTAACTAAAAATAGATGTTTTTTTGTTTATAATTTATTCAAAAAAATTCGTAGGCATCTATCCTTATCAAAAAGGATAGTTGCCCTAATTTTTCGAGGTATAGATGCCCTTAGGGGCATTTATCCCTCCTTGAATCACAAAGGAGTAAGTATATATTTTTTTTACATATTTTGGAGTCTGATATATGTTTTATGTACTACTTTATGGACTTTTAACAGTTTTCAGCAAAATTATGCCGCGAAAGTACAAAAGGAAGGGACTACAGAAAGCCTGCAGGCCGAGTTCGGCGAAATGAACAAAAATACCATGGGGATAAACGAATTATCCCAAAAATATGGGATTCCATCGAGGACATTAATTCGACGATATGCTGCTAAAAAAACAGCAAAGGCGACACTGGGTATGTGTTCAAGATCTTGTAGTACCTACGGGATATAATAAACGTTTATCTAACTATTGGCTGCCTCTAGTTTCATATAGATTTACTAAGTAGTTTTTATTTTAGTGTAAGATTGTATGTAAAATGTATTTTTATAAAAACATAATTTTTATTTTTTTCTAAATAAACACGTACCTATAAAATTGAATTTAATAAACATATATAAAAATGCATGCCAATTCTTGAAAGCAAACGCTTCAATTTAATAAGGTAGGTATGGCCATTGATGCACCTAATACTAGATTTAGGTATCTTCTAATGATAGTAATTAAAAGATTAAAAACCCAACATGTTTAATTTATTATAGTTTTGAGTAGGGGTAGAACTAAGTTGCGTTCGATTTGTGTTTTTCGCTTACATGCCATAAAGGGCATCTATCCTTCGCAATATTTTCATGGTGGGGCAACTATCCCTAAGGTAGGCATCTATCCCTCAAAAAGAAGGTTTCAGGAAAAACTAATTTCTTGAAAAACTGTGTAAGATAGGTAAACCAAAATTTAAATAATTAAAGTTAAAATATTGAACTAGCTATTTTAAAAAAAATTATTCAAATAAAACTAATATTTTCAAATTTGGGCAGCTTTTCCAAAAAGTGGGGCATCTATCCCGGTTTTAACCTACACTCATTAACCTGTAGCGCGATTCTGTAACTCCAAGTGTTGGCGTTAACTTCGCTTAACACCATTTTTAACACTTTTTGGGATTCTGTACCTTTTTTAACGCCAAGTGTTAGCGTTAACTTCCCTTAACACCGAAAAGTGTTAGCTAACACCTTAGTTAACGCGAAAAAATTTTGTGGTGTTAAAAGTTATAGAAAATAAGTTCTCCGAACACGAAACCGAACTCGCGACGCGCACGTTGTAGTCCGAGCGCTTATCACCTGCGCTACTGCGACATGAACGTCGGCGCTGTCAAATGCTGTACTTAAGATGAGTGCAGTTTTCCCCTCAATTTTAACAGATATACATACAGAAAACAGCTAACACTAAAAAGTGTTAAGGAAAGTTACAGAATCGCACTTTCGTTAAGAGCAAACGCCAAAATTCGGCGACAAGCTTAACACTCGGCGAGGTGTTAAAAGTTACAGAATCGCACTACTGATTATGTTATTAGTACTGCTTAAAGGTTTTTTGGTAATATTTTGGAAAATGGGCGTGGCACCGCCCACAAGTGAATAAACAAAATATCAACATTTCACTATTAACAAGCCACTGTGAAAGTATCATAAAGATCTGCAATGAAAACTGCGTGCCACGACCCACTTTTTTAAAATTATGTAAATATTGATTAATGGACACATATATCCGTATATCAAAATTTTTAATTTAGCTCATTAAGAGAATGAAACCATGTACCGGCCAGGCTTTTAACACCATTAACTATACAAAACAAAGAATAACAGCATTTTATGTGCACAGCTGGGTATGTAATGTTCGGTTTCACCCTAACTTAGACTTCCTTACTTGTTTGATATAGAAAATTTCAAAAAACAAAAAAATAACTTAACTTGACTAAAAATTTGAATATTTCCATGAAATTTGCTATACAGGTGCTACTGAAAATAGGCGAAATAGGATGACAACCACGCCCCCTTTTTCGATATCGAAAATCACATAAATTTATATATAAACTAACACTGGGTATTTAATGTTCGGTTCACCCCGAACTTAGACTTCCTTACTTGTTTCACATAAATACATTTTTTTGCGTGCTTCAACAGAGCCAAACGACTTGGTTACTTGGTTTTGCCCCTGACTTGACATGTAAAAACGAAGTTGTCTGCATTTCAAGCCGGGAACACATCGACATCATATAGATTAATGCAACTATTAAAAACTCACCTTCCGTATTAAAAGATTTTGCATGCCCGGAGCTAACTCTTATTATTTTTTTAATTATATCATATATTTTCCTTCCTTAACCCCTCGATAGCTGGTTGCTCTTGGGGAATAAAAACCTCTTGGTCATTATCTAAAAGCTCTTCCTCGTCTGGCAGGATCTATTCCGTATTACCATGTGATGCTGAGATGAGTTCACGTTTTCAAATCCCAAATACTTTCAAAGTTTGAATAAACAATTGAATTTTATTTGTTTTTGAATCGCTTAAGAGATTAAAACTGGATCAGATACTTTCAGTAGCGTTTACAAATTAATTTCTGAAGTTTTTTTTTTACTATACTCATTAGTGGAACTAAATTTTCAGTTACTTACAAAACCCCCAGTAACTTGGTTTTGTTGTCCACTGATTTCTTGATTTCAGTGCATTTCAAGCTAATTGGTTTATAACGGTTTTAGTTTAAGATACATAGAAACATGATAGGAAGAAATAAATTGAGGTCCCTGTTAGTCGTAGGACGACGAAACCAGGTTACTAAGAGCTTTGTCCCACGGGAGAAGTGGACATCATGGTTGATACTAGCAGAGCTGGGTAAAATCAATTACATTACAATTACAATTACATTCCTCAGTGGAGCAATGTAATTGACTACATTTCTATTCCTCAAAAAAAAATTAAGTAATGCTCTTTTTTGAGGCTCAATTACAAGCAATTGAAAAAAATTACTTTGTGGAGTTGTAATTTCAAAAGTAATGGTGTTTGAAAGGAATTGAAAATGTAATTGAAAAATTTTGAAATTACATTACAAGGAACGGAAAATGTAATTTAGAATTTCCAATTACAATTCCTCAAAGGAATCGTCAAAGTAATTGAAATGCTAAAAGTAAATTTGTGTATCAAACGTATTACGATTGAAATGGGTGGACTTTTTGGCGCCATAATTTCATTAGGCAATACTTTTAGCAATGACTAGTGACTATTGGAAAAAGTAAGGTATATGGTCATCGTCCGCCTGATAATAACAGTCAAACGAAACTGGTAAAAATTCTACGGAATCTGGTCAGCCATGGGAACGCCATGTGTGATGTCCTAGCTTTGGACATTCCCATATTCTCCAAAAAATCTAATATGCCGATAATCTCATATCCCTGCTTATACATGTTAATTATTTTGGTAATCTGCAGTACGGGTAGTGCTTGATAAATATGATTTAAACTAATCGCCAGATGGTATAAGGTTATTCAAGAAGACCCCGAACTAATTTCTAAAAGATTCTGTAATCCCTTCCAAGAAGTGATACCCCAACCCGTCATAGCAACAGCATTTCGTTGCATATATGTACCTTACATACCCTACCGATTTTCCTGTCAGCCCAGTGTGTAACAACAAGAGCTAAGGCTAATAAGCTCAGTCGATGAAGCATGACAACAGGTTAGTATGATCGCTTGTCATCCATTTATCCCTACGGCCGGATGTAGATTGGTGATAGGAGGCATTAAGGCAAAATTTTCCGGACGCCATGAGGTGTGTGAACCAGAAGCAAAACCACACATACATAGCATAACTGTCTGCGAGTGGAAATATGGGACATCACATGTACGCTCTCTCAAACCTAACCTAAACTTGGGCGCACATAGCCATTTAATCGAAATTACAATTCCACAAAGTAGTTTTTTTCAATTCCTTGTAATCGAGAATCAAAGAAAGAGCATTACTTTCGGTAACTTTTTTTTGAGGAATTGAAATGTAATCAATTCCTTTGTGTGGAGCAAAAAAATTGATTCCTTCTCCCAATTACATGTAATGGGGAATTGAGGGTAATTTAATTCCTTAACACTTTGAGCCCCACGTGCTGACCAAGGGTTGTGCATTAGTTGACATCCTGGGACCGAAATTTTTATACCCAGCGTACTAGCACTAGTACAAGGGTATTATAACTTTGTTGGGATAATGGTTGGTTGTACAGGTATAAAGGAATCGAGATAGATATAGACTTCCACATATCAATATCATCAGGATCGAAAAAAAATTTGATTGAGCCATGTCCGTCCGTCTGTCCGTCCGTCCGTCTGTCCGTTAACACGATAACTTGAGCAAATAATGAGATATCTTCACCAAATTCGGCATGCGTACTTATTTGGGTTCAGAATAGATTGGTATTGAAAATGGGTAAAATCGGACCATAACCAATATCGATATCGAAAATTTCGAAAAACGTATAAAACGGGTTAATTCAATATTAGAAGCAGATACAATGATATAACTTGCAACATGTATTGATTTCGATGTTCTAAGGCCGATTTTATCAAATTTTTTGGCGTGGCACCGCCCACATATATTTGAAGAAATTTTCAAATTTTGACTCTCAATAACTTCAGAACAGTTTGTGCTAGTATAACGAAATTTTGTAGAGGGCACACTATTGTTGTGTTAAATTCAGCTATAGAAAATAAACGAAATCGCTTTTCGACCACGCCTACTTTTTCATAAAAGTTATATTGAAAGGAGGTGGAAATATTGAAAAGTCCATATCTAATTAAGTGATACCGCTATAATAATATAATTTGGTACATACATCAATTTTCATATTCTTTACATTATTTTCGCAAAATGTTGGAAAGTGGGCATGGCACCGCCCACTTATGAGTAATGCCATTTTCAAATTCGACTGCTAATAACTTCAGAACGGTGTGAGATAGATTTACCAAACTAGGTACCAGGCATGTTATGTTTCTGTAGAGTACTACCACAGAAAATAGCAAAAATCGGTGAACGACCACGCCCACTTTTGGACTAAAGATCTCTAAACGAGAGTTAGGAAACCGGAATATGCAATATCTGTTTAACTGATAAAGATATAATGCTAAAATTTAGTACACGCATTCACCTGATGATGTTATTAGTTATGTTTAAAGGTTTTAAAAACCACTTACCGTCAGATAATGTCCTATAAAACAACTTAAAAAGGACAACCAGATATCTTTTTCTCTGTTTCTCTTCCTTTTATCCCTATTTTAATTATTTTCGATCCACATCACGCCACTTTTTCGACTTGTTTTTCGATGCCTATAAAAGCTTCGGATTGAGGCATATCGATCTCTTCCTCTGGATAAAGTTTAACATAAAGGTATACTCCGGTATGATTTTCTCGCGATCGAAGTTTTTTTTTCCTCTAAGTCGGAAAGTTTAAATTAAAAGTATTTTCAAAGTTTGAAATAGTTTTATTTGCGGAAAAACTTCAAAATTGAAATCGCGTAAATCGTTCGAGCTAAATAAAATAAAAATAATGTTCCTGGTTGCGGTGTTAATGGTTTGCTGAGCTCCTGAGTTCCTGGTCTGCTGATGTTGTTCCGGATTGCTGAGTGTTTTCAACAATTAGTGCTAACGAAGATGAGGATTTGTGGTATCCTGAACTTTGACTGTTTCCTGTCGTAGTGAATCCTTTTTTTTGTAAGAAAATTTCAATTTCAAAAAAAAAAAATTTAAAAAAAATATGTGATTTAACCTAAAAAAATGTCAAAGTTTTCTTAATTGCATAATTTTTCATATGTCATTTTCTTAATTGCATTTTTATATGCCTATTCGTTTTTATAATTAATTCATTTTCCTAAAAATTACAAATGATTGCTGAAAAGAGACAAAAAAAATCTACTCGGACTTTCAGCTACTTGTTCAGCTTGTTCATAAGGTTATATAAGGTAAATGTCCATAATTTCGTGGTAGTACGTTATTTCGTGGTATTTCGATTTTTTCTTTCAAACAAGGAAACAAGGCAAGTTTTTTTAAAACTGAAAATTTCATAATAAAGATTAACTTTTCGGGTGTATTAATGGATATTTTACAAATTTTTTAAAATTAAACCTATTAAATAACAAGCATTATAAAGTTGGAAGCTCAGAAAATGAGCCTTTTGTACGGAGGCCTCTTAAGGAAACTGTTAAGGAGACCAGTAGATTTTGTTAAGCCTGTAAAAATTGTATCTTTAAATTTTTTTTTTTGATGATAATTTTTTTGGTTTTATTTAACATTTTTTAAACGTTTTTATTACTGCAAAACTTATTTCAATAACTATTTATTTACATTTTATTTAATATTTAAATACCACGAAATTAGGAACACATGTTTTTTGTGATGTACCTAATTTCGTGGTACCCACGAAATTATGGGAATATAATACTTTATGTTTTCCTTATTTTCTTTCACATTTCATAAGATACCCTATTATTTTAAGTATTTTAATTGTTAAATAAACCCCTGAGGAAGATTTTGACGTAATTTCGTGGTACACTTTTATTAACCCATTCGTCAATATTTTAATCGAAAAGCTCTGCGAAGCACAACATTTTAACGAAATAATGGCAATAAAGAACTTTTATTTATTCAAAAATTTTTCATTTAATTTAAAAAAATATGTCAAGATTTATACATTTTTGCTTTTTTTATGAATGAATAGCGATAATAAACAAAAAAATTTAAATATAAAACTCATATTACCGCTTAAAGCGATACCACGAAATTACGTACATCAATTTTATCGCATGCCCTTAATTTCGTGGTATACTGCGCATTTACATACATTGTTAACAAGAAACCAAAAAATTAAATAAATACAAAAAAAATTAAAAATATACCAAAAAATTAAAAAAAACAGTTTTTGAAATAATAAAAAAAAGTAAGTAACATCAATTGAATTAATTTTTTTTATTGTTTATTTTTGTTTTAAAACTTTTTTATTTAATGTTATTTTATTTTGTTTAAAAATAAAAAAAAAACTTAAAAGACCAAAAAAAACTCAAAAATTAAAAAAAAAACATTTTTAGTAATAATAAATAAAAGTAATTTTGAAAAAAGTAACAAATTGCATCAGTTAAATTAATTTTTTTTTATTGGTTTTTTTTTGATTTTTTTCAATCGCACTCAATTACTAACTGCCTTTTCTCAAAAACCCATTGAAATAATCATTAACAATTAAAAAATCCGTCAAATCAATTGATTATTAAGTACTAGGCAAATTTAACAGGCCTGCTTACAGTAATTTTTTACTTACTTACTTGGTCTTAAAACGCTTTCTTTTCATAAATACAATAACAATAAAAAAATTATTTAAAATTAAAAATTTTTGAACAAATTTTAATAAGTAAATTTGTGTATCTTTAGGAATTTGCGTTTAAAATAACTTTTATTTTCCACAAAATTAGAGTTTAACCAAATACCACGAAATTAGGGACACTTTACCACGAAGTTAGGTATATCAGAAAATTTTTGCCACGAAATTAGGGACATTTGAGGTACTCACACATTTTTATTTGTATAAAATAAAACATTTGTTAGTTTTGTTTGAAATTAAATGGAAAGCTATCTTAATAGATCAACTCAATGGGAAAAATTTACTTTTTTAGTTTTCCTTCATCAGTTTTTACGCACGAGAGGTAGAAAGTCAGAAAATTCCTTAGTACCACGAAATTATGGACATTTGCCTTATTTGGGTTTTTCTACAATGAGATCAAAAAGTTTTTTTCAAAACTTTAAAAATTGTCTAAGACCCAAATAACCTGTCTTATTTTTTATTTTATAAAATGAATTTAGACTTTAAAAACCATTTTTTTTTATATAAAACAAAAGAAATTAAACAATATGTACTCATGTAAAAATCATGACATAAGAGTGAGCGAACTACAGTGTCTAAAAATAAACGACACTATATATATATATGCAAACACATTTTTGAAATGAAAAAAATATATTAATAATTTATATAGATATATATATATATATAAATACCGTTTGAAAAAAAAACGAGAGAAAAATATAATCTTAATCGAATTTAATTAATGAGAAAAAATACAAAAAAATAAATAATGTTAGAATTATAAAAATAATGTTCCCAGGAAAAAATATATAAAAGAATAGTCAGAAAGAGACAAGTGTAAGTGGTATTGGGAAATTGAAGAGTGGAGAATATGATAGCATTTTGCGATAATGTTAGTGTACTAATACACTAAACTAATTAAATTTGAAAGAAAAAAAGATAAAGAAATAAAGTGAAATGCAACAAAATCGAATTAAAAATAATGTGTATGCCCTAAAATTTAATTTTCAGCTAAGCAGAAAATCGTCGAAGGCCTTCATCGAGTTCCTGCATTAAAACATGTAAGTTTGGCAAATTTTTATTTACCTTTTACCATTATTTCCATTTTGTTCCATTTTTTTGTTTATAGTAGGTATCCAGACATATTTTGATAATTAATATTGCTATCCCGTTCTTATGATCAATTGTGGGATCTAAGAGCGGATTGAGAAATTTTGTAAAACCCAGTATTTTCATAGAAACGAATTTGAAATGGCACATTTCGTTGTCTAATTAAATTTTGAAGTTATTATGCTTTTTATTGTGAGTTTTTGAAATCAAATTTAATTCCAATTAATATTATTTTCATTTCTCAATGCTCCTTCACTTTCTTTTATCGCAGAATAGTTAATTTGAGGTTATTAATTTAAATTTTATAATCGCAGTAGACTTCAATTATTCAAATAATGTTCTATTTCCATACCGTTCCTATAAGTGTTCGGACTTATGCATAAGCGTAAAAATAGTACTTTTTGGGGTTTCCGTATTAGATTTAGTATGAAATTAAATTTTCACATTTTCATTAGTTGATTTTTCTTTTTATTAAATAAAATGAATTGTTAAAGCTTTTGTAAAAATGGTCTGAAATTCGTTGTTGTGGTTGCTTTTATATTGGGACTTCTCGCTAACATCAGAGAAGTCATGGTTGGGTGGGTTAAGAGCGGTAAGTAATAGGAAGAAGAACCGCTAGGCAAAAGGCAATGTTGTGGTTTAAAGCGGTGGTTTGGTCGGTCGTTTGGTCAACGAATCCACATAAATGATTGAAGCTCCGGAACAGCTAGACGCACACGGACAGACGCCGACCAGCTTCTTCGTGCCACCAGGTAAACATGGTACAACTGCGTAACAATTGTCGACCCAAAGTAAGTATGCTTTCAAGGGTTCGATAATAAAAAAATGGCAATTACTTGCTTCCAAAGGAATCCATAACAGTTTGTAAACAAACAAAAATTGGCAAGGGATGACGGAAAATCGTTCCAATATAAATCTAACATGGTATAACCCTTGAATAGATCGATTGAGTACTTTTGGCTCATGTAAGCGGTTAATGCTTTATAAGCAAGGGGCGTGGCCGCGCCCACCAAATTCGCTATTGTTTAGGCTGGGAATAGATGGGTTTTTAAAAAGGGCGAAATCGGATAAAAACCTTCTTTCTGGAAACTAACGCTGGGTATTTAATGTTCGGTTCACCCGAACTTAGACTTCCTTACTTGTTTTACTTAGTTTTATTGATTTTTTGCAATTGGGGTAACTTTGTGATAATTATTTTTGACTAGCAGGGTACCCGGCGTTGCTCGGGATGTAAGTAGTTAGGGGGACTTTCGAAATCAATAATATACTTTAAGATTTCATATTTATATAATAAATATTATTGCCTACTGAAGAATTTACCAAATTCGAATATTTTGAAAATTTTAAAAAAGGGCATTGAAAACCGGTTTTCAAAAATGTTCTTTTGCGGTATTCGTTGGTAACGTTAGGTGGCCTTTCAAGAATTCAGTTTTGACAAATTGTGCCAGGATGAATGCAAATTGAAATGTTGATTTGATACAATATTGTAGGGTAATATTAAAGTTTTTCTGCAATCGCATTTTGACCAATAACTCAGTTGTCGATAAATTTATCGAAATATATCGAAGTCCAAATGAAACCTGGGGCCATCCTATACCTACATATATGCGAAATAATATAAGTATAGGTCAAGTATACTCAGAATTGTATGGGGGAAAAAATATCAAAAAGTAATGGTCCCTAGAAGCGTCCGAACCCCCAAAATTAATTAAAAAAAATAGCCTTTAACTCCTTCAAGACTATAACCTGTATGCGTTCCTAACTTCATCAAAATCCGTCTTGCAATGCTCACGTGATTGAGTAACAGAAGCAAACGTCTGGACATCCAAACATCGCTACATTCACATTTATAATATTAGTATGATTATTGCCTACTGAAGAATTTACCAAATTTTGAAAAAGAATATTGAAAACTGGTTTTCAAAAATGTTCTTTTGAGGTATTCGTTGGTAACGTTAGGGGGCCTTTCAAGAATTCAATTTTGATAAATTGTGCCAGGATGAATTCAACTTAAAATGTTGATTCGATACAATATTGTAGGGTAATATTAAGGTTTTTCTGCAATCGCATTTTTACCGATAACTCAGTTATAGATAAATTTATCGAAATATGTCGAAGTACAAATGAAACCTGGGGCCAATTTTAAGCTTTTGTGCAATAACATTTTCACCGATAACTCAGCTATCGATAAATTTATCTAAATATATCGAAGTCCAAATGAAACCTGGAGCTATCTTCTTTCGTTTGATACCCATATAGTAGGGTAATATAGAAGTTTTCGGGCAATCGCATTTTGACCGATAACTCAGTTATCGATCAATTTATCGAAACCTATCGAAGTCCAAACGAAACCTGGAGCTATCCCCTTTCGTTTGATACCCATATTGCAGGGTAATATTAAGGTTTTCGGGCAATCGAATTTTGACCGATAACTTAGTTATCGATCAATTTATCGAAATATGTCGAAGCTAAAATGAAACCTGGGGCTTCCCCTTTCGTTTGATACCCATATTGTAGGTCAAGTTTAAGGTTTTTGGGTAATCACATTTTCACCGATAACTCAGTTATTGATCAAATTATCGAAACCTATCGTAGTCCAAATGAAACCTGCTGCCTTCTTTCGTTTTATACCCATATTATAGGGTAATGTTAAGTTTTTTGGGCAATCACCGATAACTCAGTTATCGATAAACTTATCGAAATATATCGAAGTTCAAATGAAACCTGGATCTATCTCCTTTCGTTTGATTCTCATATTGTAGGGTAATATAGAGGTTTTCGGGCAATCGCATTTTGACCGATGACTCAGTTATCGATCAATTTATCGAAATATATTGAAGTACAAATGAAAACTGGGGCCTCCCCCTTTTGTAAAGCAATTTTAAGATCTTTGTGCAATAACATTTTCACCGATAACTCAGTTATCGATAAACTTATCGAAACCTATCGAAGTCCAAATGAAACCTGGAGCTATCCCCTTTCGTTTGATACTCATATTGGTTATCGATCAATTTATAGAAATATATCGAAGCTAAAATGAAACCTGGGGCCTTCCCCTTTCGTTTGATACCCATATTGTACGATCTTTCTATGGTGCAGTGAAATAACGCCCTTTGAAAAGGAAATAAAGCCCGCGGGCGTTATTTATTTTTGTCGACGGGCGCTATTTCATTTTAGAAAAGAAATAATGCCCGCGGGCGCTATTTCCTTTCATAGTTATAATTTGCAAAGTGAAAATGTTAGCTTTTCTGTGCCCATAACTTGCTCCGGCGCTGTAAAATTATTTATCAAAATGGAAATTAGGCCCGCGGGCGTTATTTCCTTTCCTCGACGGGCGCTATTTCATTTTAGAAAAGAAATAATGCCCGCGGGCGCAATTCCTTTCAGAAAAGAAATAATGCCCGCGGCGAAAAGAATCGGTCCCTAGCAGGGTCGGGACCCCCAAAATTAAAAAAAAAATAGCCTCTAGCTCCTTCCAGACTATAACCTATAAATGTGAATGTAGCGATGTTTGGATGTCCAGACGCTTGCTTTTGTTCCCTAAAAACGTGAGAATGGCTAGACGGATTTTCATGAAATTTGGCACGCCTACAGGTTATAGTCTGGAAGGAGCTATAGGATATTTTTTTTTAGTTTTGGGGTTCCGACCCTGCTAGGGACCGTTTCTTTTGGAAATTTTTTTTATTCCATATAACTCTAAGTATACTGAACCTATACTTTGATATTTCGCATATACATAGGTATAGAAAGATCGTACAATATGGACATCAAACGAAAGGGGAAGACCCCAGGTTTCATTTTAGCTTCGATATATTTCGATAAATTGATCGATAACTAAGTTATCGGTCAAAATTCGATTGCCCGAAAACCTTAATATTACCCTGCAATATGGGTTTCAAACGAAAGGGGATAGCTCCAGGTTTCATTTGGACTTCGATAGGTTTCGATAAATTTATCGATAACTGAGTTATCGGTGAAAATGCTATTGCACAAAAACCTTAAAATTGCCCTACAATATGGCTATCAAACGAAAGGGGAAGGCCCCAGGTTTCATTTGTACTTCAATATATTTCGATAAAGTGATCGATAACTGAGTCATCGGTCAAAATGCGGTTGAACGAAAACCTCTATATTACCCTACAATATGGGTATCAAACGAAAGGAGATAGCTCCAGGTTTCATTTGGACTTCGATATATTCCGATAAATTTATCGATAACTGAGTGATCGGTGATTGCCCAAAAAACTTAACATTACTCTATAATATGGGTATAAGACGAAAGGAGAAGGCAGGAGGTTTCATTTGGACTACGATAGGTTTCGATAAATTGATCGATAACTGAGTTATCGGTGAAAATGGGATTGCCCAAAAACCTTAATATTACCCTACAATATTGTATCAAATCAACATTTGAAGTTGAATTCATCCTGGCACAATTTGTCAAAATTGAATTCTTGAAAGGCCCCCTAACGTTACCAACGAATACCTGAAAAGAACATTTTTGAAAACCAGTTTTCAATATTCTTTTTCAAAATTTGGTAAATTCTTCAGTAAGCAATAATCATACTAATATTATAAATGTGAATGTAGCGATGTTTGGATGTCCAGACGTTTGCTTCTGTTACTCAATCACGTGAGCATTGCAAGACGTATTTTGATGAAGTTAGGAACGCATACAGGTTATAGTCTGGAAGGAGTTAAAGGCTATTTTTTTTTATTAATTTTGGGGGCCGGTCAAAATGCGACTGCCCGAAAACCTCTATATTACATTACAATATGGGTATCAAACGAAAGGGGAAGGCCCCAGGTTTCATTTGGACTTCGATATATTTCGATAAATTTATCGATAACTGAGTTATCGGTGAAAATGTTATTGCACAAAAACCTTAAAATTACCCTACAATATGGGTATCAAACGAAAGGAGAAGGCAGCAAGTTTCATTTGGACTACGATAGGTTTCGATAAATTGATCGATAACTGAGTTATCGGTGAAAATGTTATTGCACAAAAACCTTAAACTTGACCTACAATATGGGTATCAAACGAAAGGGGAAGGCCCCAGGTTTCATTTGTGCTTCAATATATTTCGATAAATTGATCGATAACTGAGTCAACGGTCAAAATGCAATTGCCCGAAAACCTCTATATTACCCTACAATATGGGTATAAAACGAAAGGGGAAGGCCCCAGGTTTCATTTGTACTTCGACATATTTCGATAAATTTACATATCTATAACTGAGTTGTCGGTAAAAATGCGATTGCAGAAAACCCTTAATATTACCCTACAATACTGTATCAAATCAACATTTGAAGTTGATTTCATCCTGGCACAATTTGTCAAAATTGAATTCATTTGAATATTTTTGAAACCCAGTTTTCAATATTCTTTTTCAAAATTTGGTAAATTCTTCAGTAGGCAATAATCATACTAATATTATAACTGTGAATGTAGCGATGTTTGGATGTCCAGACGTTTGCTTCTGTTTCTCAATCACGTGAGAATGGCAAGACGGATTTTGATGAAGTTAGGAACGAATACAGGTTATAGTCTGGAAGGAGTTATAGGCTATTTTTTTTTTATTAATTTTGAGGGTTCGGACGCTTCCAGGGACCATTACTTTTTGATATTTTTTTCCCCCATACAATTCTGAGTATACTTGACCTATACTTATGATATTTCGCATATATGTAGGCAGGCTCGTAGCCACAAAAAAATTTCGGGGGGGGGGGGTTTTGGCCAAAGTGTCAGTAAATAAGGATTACCTGTAAATGCACACATATTTATATTTTTACATATTACATATTTATACTTTTATTTGAAATTTTTCTCGTTCTACACGGCTAAAAATTTGAGCCTAAATTTTAAACCATTCATTGGTTTACACAATTTTTAAAACGTTTTGGTAATAAATTCCAAACCTTTCAATTACCTACAAAAATTCTATACTTTTTGCGGCTTAGATTTAGAACTGTACTAGGATAAACAAAACTACAACAACGCACTGATTTGGGACACGTCGGTTCGAGTCCTAACATTTTTTAAAAAAATAAAAAAATTGTTAACATTTTCGGTTTAAAATTTAAATAATTTTTATTGCGCGGATTTCTATGACAAACGGTGTAAATTTAATTCTAAACCAAATTTGGTTTGGTCATACACCTAGACCAGTATGTCTGCGTTCAAAAGGTTTTTTTGGAATTTCCAGTAAAATAAACTTTTTTTAGACTAATTTCATTATTTTTGAATGAAAGTATGTGTAAATACAGAATAAAAATACTGCAACTCAAAGTTAAGAACTTTGTGGAAAATTCAAGAAAAGTAGAAAAATTTTCATCAAAACTTTTAACTTTGTAGTAAAATTTTTTAGATTTTTTTCACACAAACAACACTTTGAACGCAGACATACTGGTCTAGGTGTATATGTAGCCCCAAAAAGTTTTAAATCTAGGCTTAAACTTTTAGCGTGTACAAAAAAATATTTATTTTTATTGTTTGCTTTGAAATTTTGTTTAGGATTTCTTCAGGAGGTACTTCCTCTCCTGCCCGATTGTACTTCTTAGATAAGTTTTTAACCTTCGAAGGAAGATAAAGACCGTTCGCCAGGACCAAAGGAAACTGGAAGCGTTGCAGCAATTTTTATATATCGATGTACCATAGGGTAAAAGACACGGAACAATAATTTAATGCAACAATGGATGTGCTTGGTCGCTCCTCCTTTGGGATTGGAAAATATTTTTCTTTTTTAGAGCTTTACGCTGTTCAAAAGAAATCCAAAAACTCTATATATAACTCGGTTAAGAAAAATTTCTTGTGTCAGAATCTATTCTACTTTTCTACTGCTAATTTCTGGAAAAATTTTCCAAAAAACTTTGGCAAGAAATAAAAGAAGAAAAACTGAAGTTTCGGAAAAATAAAAACAAAAAATTTAATAAAATAACCTTGAAATTCATATAAAAAGCGACAAGTTGCAGTTATTCAACATGCAAAATGGAACGTCAAAACTTCTTGGCTATTCAAGACAATTTCATGGTCAAGAAATAATTGAAAATATTTCTTGAGCATTTTCTTTTAAACTTTTTCAATCCTTTTTTGCCAAATTAGCGTCACTCATTAGCGCTCAAAAAGTAGTAATTTTTTATAACATTTTCCAATGATGCCAGTATGGTCAAAATTAAATATGGGCATTTTGAGTAGATTTTTAGGAATTTTGCAATTTCCACATACCAAGAGGTATGCAAAAAGGTGCTACCAAATTACTTTTTGAGTTTTTCTTGATATGAAATAATAAATAATTCATAATATAAAATTAAAATTTCCAAGCTATCTTAAAATAAGGTAAAATCCTTAATGATGTGCATTTCGTAATGAAATACAACATGGAAATTGAAATAAGATGATTTCAAATAAATATTGTTATAAATTAAAATAAATATTTGAAAATAATATAAAGAGAAAAGGCGGTTTGTTTGTATCTTGTAAGCGTGTTTTAATCCCTAAACCACTCAAATGCGTAAAAAAATAGCATCTTCGAAATGTTCACTTATGATTCAATGATTTTCCCAAATTGTTTTGGTGCGTTTTTTGCTTTCTGGCTCCTCATTGTTCATGTATCTAATGTCAGATGAGCGGAAGAGAGTTTCGGATCAAGTCATCTTTGTTGAGATGCTAAGTTGATCTTATGCAGAGCAAGTCTGATAGTTTTGCGCAAAATTTCTTAAAGGGGCAAATGAGTGAACCATCGCAGGAATTTAGTTGTGATCTCTCAGACTTGCTTTGATAATTGATTAGCGACTACCAATAACTTATCTCAGTGTGAAATATTATTTAATTTTATTCTTCCGTATTTTCATTATTGCTCTTAATGCTAGTTTCTTAACAGGGGTTTTAAACGTATATTTTTTAATTTTCGGAAATTTCGGGGGGGGGGGGGGTTTGAACCACCAAAATCCCCGCCCCCCCCTGAATACGCGCCTGTGTGTAGGTATAGGATGGCCCCAGGTGTCATTTGGACTTCGATATATTTCGATAAATTTATCGACAACTGAGTTATTGGTCAAAATGCGATTGCAGAAAAAGCTTAATATTAACCTACAATATTGTATCGAATCAACATTTGAATTTGCATTCATCCTGGCACAATTTGTCAAAATTGAATTCTTGAAAGGCCCCCTAACGTTACCAACGAATACCGCAAAAGAAAATTTTTGAAAACCGGTTTTCAATACTCTTTTTTCAAAATTTTGAAAATATTCGAATTTGGTAAATTCTTCAGCAGGCAATAATCCTACTAATATTATAAATGTGAATGTAGCGATGTTTGGATGTTTGGATGTCCAGACGTTTGCTTTTGTTCCCTAAAAACGTGAGAATGGCTAGACGGATTTTGTTGAAATTTGGCTATAGCCTGGAAGGAGCTATAGGCTATATTTTTTTTTTAATTTGGGGGTTCCGACCCTGCTACGGACCGTTTCTTTTCGAAATATTTTTTATTCCATATAACTCTAAGTACATTGAACCTATACTTTGATATTTCGCATATACATAGGTATAGAAAGATCGTACAATATGGGTATCAAACGAAAGGGGAAGGCCCCAGGTTTCATTTGTACTTCAATATATTTCGATAAATTGATCGATAACTGAGTCATCGGTGCGATTGCCCGAAAACCTCTATATTACCCTACAATATGGGTATCAAACGAAAGGGGAGGGCCCCAGGTTTCATTTGGACCTCGATATATTTCGATAAGTTTATCGATAACTGAGTTATCGGTGAAAATGTTATTGCACAAAAACTTTAAAATTGCCCTACAATATGGGTATCAAACGAAAGGGGAAGGCCCGAGGTTTCATTTGTGCTTCAATATATTTCGATAACTGGGTCATCGGTCAAAATGCGATTGCCCGAAAACCTCTATATTACCCTACAATATGGGTATCAAACGAAAGGGGAGGGCCCCAGGTTTCATTTGGACCTCGATATATTTCGATAAGTTTATCGATAACTGAGTTATCGGTGAAAATGTTATTGCACAAAAACCTTAAAATTGCCCTACAATATGGGTATCAAACGAAAGGAGATAGCTCCAGGTTTCATTTGGACTTCGATATATTTCGATAAATTGATCGATAGCTGAGTTATCGGTCAAACTGCGATTGCCCGAAAACTTCTATATTACCCTACAATATGGGTATCAAACGAAAGAAGATAGCTCCAGGTTTCATTTGGACTTCGATATATTTCGATAAATTTATCGATAACTGAGTTATCGGTGAAAATGTTATTGCACAAAAACCTTAAAATTACCCTACAATATGGGTATCAAACGAAAGGGGAAGGCCCCATGTTTCATTTGTACTTCAATATATTTCGATAAATTGATCGATAACTGAGTCATCGGTCAAAATGCGATTGCCCGAAAACCTCTATATTACCCTACAATATGGGTATCAAACGAAAGGAGATAGCTCCAGGTTTCATTTGGACTTCGATATATTCCGATAAATTTATCGATAACTGAGTTATCGGTTATTGCCCAAAAAACTCAACATTACTCTATAATATGGGTATAAGACGAAAGGAGAAGGCAGGAGGTTTCATTTGGACTACGATAGGTTTCGATAAATTGATCGATAACTGAGTTATCGGTGAAAATGGGATTGCCCAAAAACCTTAAACTTGACCTACAATATGGGTATCAAACGAAAGGGGAAGGCCCCTGGTTTCCTTTGTACTTGGATATATTTCGATAAATTGATCGATAACTGAGTTATCGAAAACCTCTATATTACATTACAATATGGGTATCAAACGAAAGGGGATAGCTCCAGGTTTCATTTGGACTTCGATCTATTTCGATATATTTATCGATAACTGAGTTATCGGTGAAAATGTTATTGCACAAAAACCTTAAAATTAGCCTACAATATGGGTATCAAACGAAAGGGGAAGGCCCCAGGTTTCATTTGTGCTTCAATATATTTCGATAACTGAGTCGTCGGTCAAAATGCGATTGCCCGAAAACCTCTATATTACCCTACAATATGGGTATCAAACGAAAGGGGAAGGCCCCAAGTTTCATTTGGTTTCATCGGTCAAAATGCGATTGCCCGAAAACTTCTATATTACCCTACAATATGGGTATCAAACGAAAGAAGATAGCTCCAGGTTTCATTTGGACTTCGATATATTTCGATAAATTTATCGATAACTGAGTTATCGGTGAAAATGTTATTGCACAAAAACCTTAAAATTGCCCTACAATATGGGTATCGAACGAAAGGAGATAGCTCCAGGTTTCATTTGGACTTCGATATATTTCGATATATTGATCGATAACTGAGTTATCGGTCAAACTGCGATTGCCCGAAAACTTCTATATTACCCTACAATATGGGTATCAAACGAAAGAAAATAGCTCCAGGTTTCATTTGGACTTCGATATATTTCGATAAATTTATCGATAACTGAGTTATCGGTGAAGACGTTATTGCACAAAAACCTTAAAATTGCCCTTCAATAAGGGTATCAATCTAAAGGAGATAGCTCCAGGTTTCCTTTGGACTTCGATATATTTCGATAAATTAATCGATAACTGAGTTATCGAAAACCTCTATATTACATTACAATATGGGTATCAAACGAAAGGAGATAGCTCCAGGTTTCATTTGGACTTCGATATGTTCCGATAAATTTATCGATAACTGAGTTATCGGTGATTGCCCAAAAAACTCAACATTACTCTATAATATGGGTATAAGACGAAAGGAGAAGGCAGGAGGTTTCATTTGGACTACGATAGGTTTCGATAAATTGATCGATAACTGAGTTATCGGTGAAAATGGGATTGCCCAAAAACCTTAAACTTGACCTACAATATGGCTATCAAACGAAAGGTGAAGGCCCCAGGTTTCATTTGTGCTTCAATATATTTCGATAACTGAGTCATCGGTCAAAATGCGATTGCCCGAAATCCTCTATATTACCCTACAATATGGGTATCAAACGAAAGGAGATAGCTCCAGGTTTCATTTGGACTTCGATATATTCCGATAAATTTATCGATAGCTGAGTTATCGGTGATTGCCCAAAAAACTCAACATTACTCTATAATATGGATATAAAACGAAAGAAGGCAGCAGGTCTCGTTTGGACTACCATAGGTTTCGATAAATTGATCGATAACTGAGTTATCGGTGAAAGTGTTATAGCACAAAAACCTTAAAATTGCAATACAATATGGGTATCAAACGAAAGGGCTTCCCCTTCCCCAGGTTTCATTTGTACTTCAATATATTTCGATAAATTGATCGATTACTGAGTCATCGGTCAAAATGCGATTGCCCGAAAACCTCTATATTACCCTACAATATGGGTATCAAAGGAAAGGAGATAGCTCCAGGTTTCATTTGGACTTCGATATATTCCGATAAATTTATCGATAACTGAGTTATCGGTGATTGCCCAAAAAACTCAACATTACTCTATAATATGGGTATAAGACGAAAGGAGAAGGCAGGAGGTTTCATTTGGACTACGATAGGTTTCGATAAATTGATCGATAACTGAGTTATCGGTGAAAATGGGATTGCCCAAAAACCTTAAACTTGACCTACAATATGGGTATCAAACGAAAGGGGAAGGCCCCTGGTTTCCTTTGTACTTGGATATATTTCGATAAATTGATCGATAACTGAGTTATCGAAAACCTCTATATTACATTACAATATGGGTATCAAACGAAAGGGGATAGCTCCAGGTTTCATTTGGATTTCGATCTATTTCGATATATTTATCGATAACTGAGTTATCGGTGAAAATATTAGTGCACAAAAACCTTAAAATTACCCTACAATATGGGTATCAAACGAAAGGGGAAGGCCCCAGGTTTCATTTGTGCTTCAATATATTTCGATAACTGAGTCATCGGTCAAAATGCGATTGCCCGAAAACCTCTATATTACCCTACAATATGGGTATCAAACGAAAGGGGAAGGCCCCAAGTTTCATTTGGACTTCGATATATTTCGATAAGTTTATCGATAACTGAGTTATCGAAAACCTGTATATTACATTACAATATGGGTATCAAACGAAAGGGGAAGGCCCCAGGTTTCATTTGGACCTCGATATATTTCGATAAGTTTATCGATAACTGAGTTATCGGTGAAAATGTGATTGCACAAAAACTTTAAAATTGCCCTACAATATGGGTATCAAACGAAAGGGGAAGGCCCCAGGTTTCATTTGTGCTTCAATATATTTCGATAACTGAGTCTTCGGTCAAAATGCGATTGCCCGAAAACTTCTATATTACCCTACAATATGGGTATCAAACGAAAGAAGATAGCTCCAGGTTTCATTTGGACTTCGATATATTTCGATAAATTTATCGATAACTGAGTTATCGGTGAAAATGTTATTGCACAAAAACCTTAAAATTGCCCTACAATATGGGTATCAAACGAAAGGAGGTAGCTCCAGGTTTCATTTGGACTTCGATATATTTCGATATATTGATCGATAACTGAGTTATCGGTCAAACTGCGATTGCCCGAAAACTTCTATATTACCCTACAATATGGGTATCAAACGAATGAAGATAGCTCCAGGTTTCATTTGGACTTCGATATATTTCGATAAATTTATCGATAACTGAGCTATCGGTGAAGACGTTATTGCACAAAAACCTTAAAATTGCCCTACAATAAGGGTATCAAACGGAAGGAGATAGCTCCAGGTTTCATTTGGACTTCGATATATTTCGATAAATTGATCGATAACTGAGTTATCGGTCAAACTGCGATTGCCCGAAAACTTCTATATTACCCTACAATATGGGTATCAAACGAATGAACATAGCTCCAGGTTTCATTTGGACTTCGATCTATTTCGATATATTTATCGATAAATGAGTTATCGGTGATTGCCCAAAAAACCTAACATTACTCTATAATATGGGTATAAAACGAAAGGAGAAGGCAGCAGGTTTCGTTTGGACTACGATAGGTTTCGATAAATTGATCGATAACTGAGTTATCGGTGAAAATGTTATTGCACAAAAACCTTAAAATTGCCCTACAATATGGGTATCAAACGAAAGGGCTTCCCCTTCCCCAGGTTTCAAACCTTAAAATTGCCCTACAATATGGGTATCAAACGAAAGGGCTTCCCCTTCCCCAGGTTTCATTTGTACTTCTATATATTGCGATAAATTGATCGATTACTGAGTCATCGGTCAAAATGCGATTGCCCGAAAACCTCTATATTTCCCTACAATATGGGTATCAAACGAAAGAAGATAGCTCCAGGTTTCATTTGGACTTCGATATATTTCGATAAATTGATCGATAACTGAGTTATCGGTCAAACTGCGATTGCCCGAAAACATCTATATTACCCTACAATATGGGTATCAAACGAAAGGAGATAGCTCCAGGTTTCATTTGGACTTCGATATATTTCGATATATTGATCGTTTACTGAGTTATCGGTCAAACTGCGATTGCCCGAAAACTTCTATATTACCCTACAATATGGGTATCAAACGAGAGAAAATAGCTCCAGGTTTCATTTGGACTTCGATATATTTCGATAAATTTATCGATAACTGAGTTATCGGTGAAGACGTTATTGCACAAAAACCTTAAAATTGCCCTACAATAAGGGTATCAAACGAAAGGAGATAGCTCCAGGTTTCATTTGGACTTCGATATATTTCGATAAATTGATCGATAACTGAGTTATCGGTCAAACTGCGATTGCCCGAAAACTTCTATATTACCCTACAATATGGGTATCAAACGAATGAAGATAGCTCCAGGTTTCATTTGGACTTCGATCTATTTTGATATATTTATCGATAAATGAGTTATCGGTGATTGCCCAAAAAACCTAACATTACTCTATAAAAGGGGTATAAAACGAAAGGAGAAGGCAGCAGGTTTCGTTTGGACTACGATAGGTTTCGATAAATTGATCGATAACTGAGTTATCGGTGAAAATGTTATTGCACAAAAACCTTAAAATTGCCCTACAATATGGGTATCAAACGAAAGGGGAAGGCCCCAGGTTTCATTTGTACTTGGATATATTTCGATAAATTGATCGGTAACTGAGTTATCGAAAACCTCTATATTACATTACAATATGGGTATCAAACGAAAGGGGATAGCTCCAGGTTTCATTTGGACTTCGATATATTTATCGATAACTGAGTTTTCGGTGAAAATGTTATTGCACAAAAACCTTAAAATTACCCTACAATATGGGTATCAAACGAAAGGGGAAGGCCCCAGGTTTCATTTGTGCTTCAATATATTTCGATAACTGAGTCATCGGTCAAAATGCGATTGCCCGAAAACCTCTATATTACCCTACAATATGGGTATCAAACGAAAGGGGAAGGCCCCAAGTTTCATTTGGACTTCGATATATTTCGATAAGTTTATCGATAACTGAGTTATCGAAAACCTGTATATTACATTACAACACAGAAATAAAAAAGTTGAAAGTGCACATTGAAAGTAACATATCAAAACCACTTTCAAGCGATTGATGGTAATACTGTAAATATTACAGTATTTACTGTAAATATTACAGTATTTACTGTAAAATTGGCAGTAAAAACATGTGATTTTTACAATAATTCATGTCAATATGATAGTATATTCGAAGAATGATAGGGGCTCACTTTCAAAATTTATATTACCCACTGTTGGACGAAAAATGACAGGGTTTACTATCAATTTGACGGCCGTTTACTGTAGATTTTTTTTCAGTGAATATGGGTATCAAACGAAAGGGGAAGGCCCCAGGTTTCATTTGGACCTCGATATATTTCGATAAGTTTATCGATAACTGAGTTATCGGTGAAAATGTTATTGCACAAAAACTTTAAAATTGCCCTACAATATGGGTATCAAACGAAAGGGGAAGGCCCCAGGTTTCATTTGTGCTTCAATATATTTCGATAACTGAGTCTTCGGTCAAAATGCGATTGCCCGAAAACTTCTATATTACCCTACAATATGGGTATCAAACGAAAGAAGATTGCTCCAGGTTTCATTTGGGCTTCGATATATTTCGATAAATTTATCGATAACTGAGTTATCGGTGAAAATGTTATTGCACAAAAACCTTAAAATTGCCCTACAATATGGGTATCAAACGAAAGGAGATAGCTCCAGGTTTCATTTGGACTTCGATATATTTCGATATATTGATCGATAACTGAGTTATCGGTCAAACTGCGATTGCCCGAAAACTTCTATATTACCCTACAATATGGGTATCAAACGAAAGAAAATAGCTCCAGGTTTCATTTGGACTTCGATATATTTCGATAAATTTATCGATAACTGAGCTATCGGTGAAGACGTTATTGCACAAAAACCTTAAAATTGCCCTACAATAAGGGTATCAAACGGAAGGAGATAGCTCCAGGTTTCATTTGGACTTCGATATATTTCGATAAATTGATCGATAACTGAGTTATCGGTCAAACTGCGATTGCCCGAAAACTTCTATATTACCCTACAATATGGGTATCAAACGAATGAACATAGCTCCAGGTTTCATTTGGACTTCGATCTATTTCGATATATTTATCGATAAATGAGTTATCGGTGATTGCCCAAAAAACCTAACATTACTCTATAATATGGGTATAAAACGAAAGGAGAAGGCAGCAGGTTTCGTTTGGACTACGATAGGTTTCGATAAATTGATCGATAACTGAGTTATCGGTGAAAATGTTATTGCACAAAAACCTTAAAATTGCCCTACAATATGGGTATCAAACGAAAGGGCTTCCCCTTCCCCAGGTTTCAAACCTTAAAATTGCCCTACAATATGGGTATCAAACGAAAGGGCTTCCCCTTCCCCAGGTTTCATTTGTACTTCTATATATTGCGATAAATTGATCGATTACTGAGTCATCGGTCAAAATGCGATTGCCCGAAAACCTCTATATTTCCCTACAATATGGGTATCAAACGAAAGAAGATAGCTCCAGGTTTCATTTGGACTTCGATATATTTCGATAAATTGATCGATAACTGAGTTATCGGTCAAACTGCGATTGCCCGAAAACATCTATATTACCCTACAATATGGGTATCAAACGAAAGGAGATAGCTCCAGGTTTCATTTGGACTTCGATATATTTCGATATATTGATCGTTTACTGAGTTATCGGTCAAACTGCGATTGCCCGAAAACTTCTATATTACCCTACAATATGGGTATCAAACGAGAGAAAATAGCTCCAGGTTTCATTTGGACTTCGATATATTTCGATAAATTTATCGATAACTGAGTTATCGGTGAAGACGTTATTGCACAAAAACCTTAAAATTGCCCTACAATAAGGGTATCAAACGAAAGGAGATAGCTCCAGGTTTCATTTGGACTTCGATATATTTCGATAAATTGATCGATAACTGAGTTATCGGTCAAACTGCGATTGCCCGAAAACTTCTATATTACCCTACAATATGGGTATCAAACGAATGAAGATAGCTCCAGGTTTCATTTGGACTTCGATCTATTTTGATATATTTATCGATAAATGAGTTATCGGTGATTGCCCAAAAAACCTAACATTACTCTATAAAAGGGGTATAAAACGAAAGGAGAAGGCAGCAGGTTTCGTTTGGACTACGATAGGTTTCGATAAATTGATCGATAACTGAGTTATCGGTGAAAATGTTATTGCACAAAAACCTTAAAATTGCCCTACAATATGGGTATCAAACGAAAGGGGAAGGCCCCAGGTTTCATTTGTACTTGGATATATTTCGATAAATTGATCGGTAACTGAGTTATCGAAAACCTCTATATTACATTACAATATGGGTATCAAACGAAAGGGGATAGCTCCAGGTTTCATTTGGACTTCGATATATTTATCGATAACTGAGTTTTCGGTGAAAATGTTATTGCACAAAAACCTTAAAATTACCCTACAATATGGGTATCAAACGAAAGGGGAAGGCCCCAGGTTTCATTTGTGCTTCAATATATTTCGATAACTGAGTCATCGGTCAAAATGCGATTGCCCGAAAACCTCTATATTACCCTACAATATGGGTATCAAACGAAAGGGGAAGGCCCCAAGTTTCATTTGGACTTCGATATATTTCGATAAGTTTATCGATAACTGAGTTATCGAAAACCTGTATATTACATTACAACACAGAAATAAAAAAGTTGAAAGTGCACATTGAAAGTAACATATCAAAACCACTTTCAAGCGATTGATGGTAATACTGTAAATATTACAGTATTTACTGTAAATATTACAGTATTTACTGTAAAATTGGCAGTAAAAACATGTGATTTTTACAATAATTCATGTCAATATGATAGTATATTCGAAGAATGATAGGGGCTCACTTTCAAAATTTATATTACCCACTGTTGGACGAAAAATGACAGGGTTTACTATCAATTTGACGGCCGTTTACTGTAGATTTTTTTTCAGTGAATATGGGTATCAAACGAAAGGGGAAGGCCCCAGGTTTCATTTGGACCTCGATATATTTCGATAAGTTTATCGATAACTGAGTTATCGGTGAAAATGTTATTGCACAAAAACTTTAAAATTGCCCTACAATATGGGTATCAAACGAAAGGGGAAGGCCCCAGGTTTCATTTGTGCTTCAATATATTTCGATAACTGAGTCTTCGGTCAAAATGCGATTGCCCGAAAACTTCTATATTACCCTACAATATGGGTATCAAACGAAAGAAGATTGCTCCAGGTTTCATTTGGGCTTCGATATATTTCGATAAATTTATCGATAACTGAGTTATCGGTGAAAATGTTATTGCACAAAAACCTTAAAATTGCCCTACAATATGGGTATCAAACGAAAGGAGATAGCTCCAGGTTTCATTTGGACTTCGATATATTTCGATATATTGATCGATAACTGAGTTATCGGTCAAACTGCGATTGCCCGAAAACTTCTATATTACCCTACAATATGGGTATCAAACGAAAGAAAATAGCTCCAGGTTTCATTTGGACTTCGATATATTTCGATAAATTTATCGATAACTGAGTTATCGGTAAAGACGTTATTTGCACAAAAACCTTAAAATTGCCCTACAATAAGGGTATCAAACGAAAGGAGATAGCTCCAGGTTTCATTTGGACTTCGATATATTTCGATAAATTGATCGATAACTGAGTTATCGGTCAAACTGCGATTGCCCGAAAACTTCTATATTACCCTACAATATGGGTATCAAACGAATGAAGATAGCTCCAGATTTCATTTGGACTTCGATCTATTTCGATATATTTATCGATAAATGAGTTATCGGTGATTGCCCAAAAAACCTAACATTACTCTATAATATGGGTATAAAACGAAAGGAGAAGGCAGCAGGTTTCGTTTGGACTACGATAGGTTTCGATAAATTGATCGATAACTGAGTTATCGGTGAAAATGTTATTGCACAAAAACCTTAAAATTGCCCTACAATATGGGTATCAAACGAAAGGGCTTCCCCTTCCCCAGGTTTCATTTGGACTTCGATATATTTCGATATATTGATCGATAACTGAGTTATCGGTCAAACTGCGATTGCCCGAAATCATCTATATTACCCTACAATATGGGTATCAAACGAATGAAGATAGCTCCAGGTTTCATTTGGACTTCGATATATTCCGATAAATTTATCGATAACTGAGTTATCGGTGATTGCCCAAAAACCTCAACATTACTCTATAATATGGGTATAAGACGAAAGGAGAAGGCAGGAGGTTTCATTTGGACTACGATAGGTTTCGATAAATTGATCGATATCTGAGTTATCGGTCAAACTGCGATTGCCCGAAATCTTCTATATTACCCTACAATATGGGTATCAAACGAAAGAAGATAGCTCCAGGTTTCATTTGGACTTCGATATATTTCGATAAATTTATCGATAACTGAGTTATCGGTGAAAATGTTATTGCACAAAAACCTTAAAATTACCCTACAATATGGGTATCAAACGAAAGGGGAAGGCCCCATGTTTTATTTGTACTTCAATATATTTCGATAAATTGATCGATAACTGAGTCATCGGTCAAAATGTGATTGCCCGAAAACCTCTATATTACCCTACAATATGGGTATCAAACGAAAGGAGATAGCTCCAGGTTTCATTTGGACTTCGATATATTCCGATAAATTTATCGATAACTGAGTTATCGGTTATTGCCCAAAAAACTCAACATTACTCTATAATATCGGTATAAGACGAAAGGAGAAGGCAGGAGGTTTCATTTGGACTACGATAGGTTTCGATAAATTGATCGATAACTGAGTTATCGGTGAAAATGGGATTGTCCAAAAACCTTAAACTTGACCTACAATATGGGTATCAAACGAAAGGGGAAGGCCCCTGGTTTCCTTTGTACTTGGATATATTTCGATAAATTGATCGATAACTGAGTTATCGAAAACCTCTATATTACATTACAATATGGGTATCAAACGAAAGGGGATAGCTCCAGGTTTCATTTGGACTTCGATCTATTTCGATATATTTATCGATAACTGAGTTATCGGTGAAAATGTTATTGCACAAAAACCTTAAAATTACCCTACAATATGGGTATCAAACGAAAGGGGAAGGCCCCAGGTTTCATTTGTGCTTCAATATATTTCGATAACTCAGGCCCCTATTATGAGCATTTTTCGGTGTTCGATGTTCGCTGGCTATCGAAGATCGAAAATCGAATTTCAAATTCGTATTATGAGCAGCTCATCGCTGTCGAAATTTTCGTTGTGTATCTATTTTTTGATCGAATAGAATTTTGCTGTCGATCCTGTATCGAATTTTTATACAATTGCTAAGAAATGTAAATTTTTGTATTTATCTTTTACTTTTTTGATTTATAATGCAAATATTTATCTATTTTCATTTATTGTATAAAGGTCAAAGGTCGTTAGTACAAAGCAACAGCTGGAAACATTGGTTTCAATTATGGAGCAAAATGTGAACCTGTCGAAAGGTGCAATCTAAAACTATTTGTAAATCTATAAAAAACTTTATTGTTTTTACAAACTGATTAACCTTTTTAAAGAATTTTTATATCAAAAATAGATAAATAATACGGCACTTGATTTGTTTTGATCTGTTTATTTTCTTTTACTTAATAACAGCTGACAGAAATGTGTTATTGTGAACAGATAAAAACATCGAAATTCACAATGACGCCAGTTCTTGTCGAATGGCTGTGGTAATACCAAATGAAAATTCGTTCGATCAACTTTTTCGATCACAGTCGAAGATCGAATTTTTATCATAATAGGGGCCTGAGTCATCGGTCAAAATTCGATTGCCCGAAAACCACTATATTACCCTACAATATGGGTATCAAACGAAAGGGGAAGGCCCCAAGTTTCGTTTGGACTTCGATATATTTCGATAAATTGATCGATAACTGAGTTATCGGTCAAACTGCGATTGCCCGAAAACTTCTATATTACCCTACAATATGGGTATCAAACGAATGAAGATAGCTCCAGGTTTCATTTCGACTTCGATCTATTTCCATATATTTATCGATAAATGAGTTATCGGTGATTGCCCAAAAAACCTAACATTACTCTATAATATGGGTATAAAACGAAAGGAGAAGGCAGCAGGTTTCGTTTGGACTACGATAGGTTTCGATAAATTGATCGATAACTGAGTTATCGGTGAAAATGTTATTGCACAAAAACCTTAAAATTGCCCTACAATATGGGTATCAAACGAAAGGGGAAGGCCCCAAGTTTCATTTGGACTTCGATATATTTCGATAAGTTTATCGATAACTGAGTTATCGAAAACCTGTATATTACATTACAACACAGAAATAAAAAAGTTGAAAGTGCACATTGAAAGTAACATATCAAAACCACTTTCAAGCGATTGATGGTAATACTGTAAATATTACAGTATTTACTGTAAATATTACAGTATTTACTGTAAAATTGGCAGTAAAAACATGTGATTTTTGCATAATGATATGAGTCCACTTTAAAATTTACAGTAATTCATGTCAATATGATAGTATATTCGAAGAATGATAGGGGCTCACTTTCAAAATTTATATTACCCACTGTTGGACGAAAAATGACAGGGTTTACTATCAATTTGACGGCCGTTTACTGTAGATTTTTTTTTCAGTGAATATGGGTATCAAACGAAAGGGGAAGGCCCCAGGTTTCATTTGGACCTCGATATATTTCGATAAGTTTATCGATAACTGAGTTATCGGTGAAAATGTTATTGCACAAAAACTTTAAAATTGCCCTACACTATGGGTATCAAACGAAAGGGGAAGGCCCCAGGTTTCATTTGTGCTTCAATATATTTCGATAACTGACTCTTCGGTCAAAATGCGATTGCCCGAAAACTTCTATATTACCCTACAATATGGGTATCAAACGAAAGAAGATAGCTCCAGGTTTCATTTGGACTTCGATATATTTCGATAAATTTATCGATAACTGAGTTATCGGTGAAAATGTTATTGCACAAAAACCTTAAAATTGCCCTACAATATGGGTATCAAACGAAAGGAGATAGCTCCAGGTTTCATTTGGACTTCGATATATTTCGATATATTGATCGATAACTGAGTTATCGGTCAAACTGCGATTGCCCGAAAACTTCTATATTACCCTACAATATGGGTATCAAACGAAAGAAAATAGCTCCAGGTTTCATTTGGACTTCGATATATTTCGATAAATTTATCGATAACTGAGTTATCGGTAAAGACGTTATTTGCACAAAAACCTTAAAATTGCCCTACAATAAGGGTATCAAACGAAAGGAGATAGCTCCAGGTTTCATTTGGACTTCGATATATTTCGATAAATTGATCGATAACTGAGTTATCGGTCAAACTGCGATTGCCCGAAAACTTCTATATTACCCTACAATATGGGTATCAAACGAATGAAGATAGCTCCAGGTTTCATTTGGACTTCGATCTATTTCGATATATTTATCGATAAATGAGTTATCGGTGATTGCCCAAAAAACCTAACATTACTCTATAATATGGGTATAAAACGAAAGGAGAAGGCAGCAGGTTTCGTTTGGACTACGATAGGTTTCGATAAATTGATCGATAACTGAGTTATCGGTGAAAATGTTATTGCACAAAAACCTTAAAATTGCCCTACAATATGGGTATCAAACGAAAGGGCTTCCCCTTCCCCAGGTTTCATTTGGACTTCGATATATTTCGATATATTGATCGATAACTGAGTTATCGGTCAAACTGCGATTGCCCGAAATCATCTATATTACCCTACAATATGGGTATCAAACGAATGAAGATAGCTCCAGGTTTCATTTGGACTTCGATATATTCCGATAAATTTATCGATAACTGAGTTATCGGTGATTGCCCAAAAACCACAACATTACTCTATAATATGGGTATAAGACGAAAGGAGAAGGCAGGAGGTTTCATTTGGACTACGATAGGTTTCGATAAATTGATCGATAACTGAGTTATCGGTCAAACTGCGATTGCCCGAAATCTTCTATATTACCCTACAATATGGGTATCAAACGAAAGAAGATAGCTCCAGGTTTCATTTGGACTTCGATATATTTCGATAAATTTATCGATAACTGAGTTATCGGTGAAAATGGGATTGTCCAAAAACCTTAAACTTGACCTACAATATGGGTATCAAACGAAAGGGGAAGGCCCCTGGTTTCCTTTGTACTTGGATATATTTCGATAAATTGATCGATAACTGAGTTATCGAAAACCTCTATATTACATTACAATATGGGTATCAAACGAAAGGGGATAGCTCCAGGTTTCATTTGGACTTCGATCTATTTCGATATATTTATCGATAACTGAGTTATCGGTGAAAATGTTATTGCACAAAAACCTTAAAATTACCCTACAATATGGGTATCAAACGAAAGGGGAAGGCCCCAGGTTTCATTTGTGCTTCAATATATTTCGATAACTCAGGCCCCTATTATGAGCATTTTTCGGTGTTCGATGTTCGCTGGCTATCGAAGATCGAAAATCGAATTTCAAATTCGTATTATGAGCAGCTCATCGCTGTCGAAATTTTCGTTGTGTATCTATTTTTTGATCGAATAGAATTTTGCTGTCGATCCTGTATCGAATTTTTATACAATTGCTAAGAAATGTAAATTTTTGTATTTATCTTTTACTTTTTTGATTTATAATGCAAATATTTATCTATTTTCATTTATTGTATAACGTTCAAAGGTCGTTAGTACAAAGCAACAGCTGGAAACATTGGTTTCAATTATGGAGCCAAATGTGAACCTGTCGAAAGGTGCAATCTAAAATTATTTGTAAATCTATAAAAAACTTTATTGTTTTTACAAACTGATTAACCTTTTTAAAGAATTTTTATATCAAAAATAGATAAATAATACGGCACTTGATTTGTTTTGATCTGTTTATTTTCTTTTACTTAATAACAGCTGACAGAAATGTGTTATTGTGAACAGATAAAAACATCGAAATTCACAATGACGCCAGTTCTTGTCGAATGGCTGTGGTAATACCAAATGAAAATTCGTTCGATCAACTTTTTCGATCACAGTCGAAGATCGAATTTTTATCATAATAGGGGCCTGAGTCATCGGTCAAAATGCGATTGCCCGAAAACCACTATATTACCCTACAATATGGGTATCAAACGAAAGGGGAAGGCCCCAAGTTTCGTTTGGACTTCGATATATTTCGATAAGTTTATCGATAACTGAGTTATCGAAAACCTGTATATTACATTACAATATGGGTATCAAACGAAAGGGGAAGGCCCCAGGTTTCATTTGGACTTCGATATATTTCGATAAGCTTATCGATAACTGAGTTATCGGTGAAAATGTTATTGCACAAAAACTTTAAAATTGCCCTACAATATGGGTATCAAACGAAAGGGGAAGGCCCCAGGTTTCATTTGTGCTTCAATATATTTCGATAACTGAGTCATCGGTCAAAATGCGATTGCCCGAAAACTTCTATATTACCCTACAATATGGGTATCAAACGAAAGAAGATAGCTCCAGGTTTCATTTGGACTTCGATATATTTCGATAAATTTATCGATAACTGAGTTATCGGTGAAAATGTTATTGCACAAAAACCTTAAAATTGCCCTACAACATGGGTATCAAACGAAAGGAGATAGCTCCAGGTTTCATTTGGACTTCGATATATTTCGATATATTGATCGATAACTGAGTTATCGGTCAAACTGCGATTGCCCGAAAACTTCTATATTACCCTACAATATGGGTATCAAACGAAAGAAAATAGCTCCAGGTTTCATTTGGACTTCGATATATTTCGATAAATTTGTCGATAACTGAGTTATCGGTGAAGACGTTATTGCACAAAAACCTTAAAATTGCCCTACAATAAGGGTATCAAACGAAAGGAGATAGCTCCAGGTTTCATTTGGACTTCGATATATTTCGATAAATTGATCGATAACTGAGTTATCGGTCAAACTGCGATTGCCTGAAAACTTCTATTATACCCTACAATATGGGTATCAAACGAATGAAGATAGCTCCAGGTTTCATTTGGACTTCGATATATTCCGATAAATTTATCGACAACTGAGTTATCGGTGATTGCCCAAAAAACTCAACATTACTCTATAATATGGGTATAAGACGAAAGGAGAAGGCAGGAGGTTTCATTTGGACTACGATAGGTTTTGATAAATTGATCGATAACTGAGTTATCGGTGAAAATGGGATTGCCCAAAAACCTTAAACTTGACCTACAATATGGGTATCAAAAGAAAGGGGAAGGCCCCTGGTTTCCTTTGTACTTGGATATATTTCGATAAATTGATCGATAACTGAGTTATCGAAAACCTCTATATTACATTACAATATGGGTATCAAACGAAAGGGGAAGGCCCCAGGTTTCATTTGTACTTCAATATATTTCGATAAATTGATCGATAACTAAGTCATCGGTCAAAATGCGATTGCCCGAAAACCTCTATATTACCCTACAATATGGGTATCAAACGAAAGGAGATAGCTCCAGGTTTCATTTGGACTTCGATATATTTCGATAAATTTATCGATAACTGAGTTATCGGTGATTGCCCAAAAAACTCAACATTACTCTATAATATGGGTATAAGACGAAAGGAGAAGGCAGGACGTTTCATTTAGACTACGATAGGTTTCGATAAATTGATCGATAACTGAGTTATCGGTGAAAATGGGATTGCCCAAAAACCTTAAACTTGACCTACAATATGGCTATCAAACGAAAGGGGAAGGCCCCAGGTTTCATTTGTGCTTCAATATATTTCGATAACTGAGTCATCGGTCAAAATGCGATTGCCCGAAATCCTCTATATTACCCCACAATATGGGTATCAAACGAAAGGAGATAGCTCCAGGTTTCATTTGGACTTCGATATATTTATCGATAAATGAGTTATCGGTGATTGCCCAAAAAACTTAACATTACTCTATAATATGGGTATAAAACGAAAGGAGAAGGCAGCAGGTTTCATTTGGACTACGATAGGTTTCGATAAATTGATCGATAACTGAGTTATCGGTGAAAATGTTATTGCACAAAAACCTTAAAATTGCCCTACAATATGGGTATCAAACGAAAGGGCTTCCCCTTCCCCAGGTTTCATTTGTACTTCAACATATTTCGATAAATTGATCGATTACTGAGTCATCGGTCAAAATGCGATTGCCCGAAAACCTCTATATTACCCTACAATATGGGTATCAAACGAAAGGGGAAGGCCCCAGGTTTCAATTGGACTTCCATATATTTCGATAAGTTTATCGATAAGTGAGTTATCGGTAAAAATGTTATTGCACAAAAACCTTAAAATTGCCCTACAATATGGGTATCAAACGAAAGGGGAAGGCCCCAGGTTTCATTTGTACTTCAACATATTTCGATAAATTGATCGATAACTGAGTCATCGGTCAAAATGCGATTGCCCGAAAACCTCTATATTTCCCTACAATATGGGTATCAAACGAAAGGAGATAGCTCCAGGTTTCATTTGGACTTCGATATATTACGATAAATGTATCGATAACTGAGTTATCGGTGAAGACGTTATTGCACAAAAACCTTAAAATTGCCCTACAATATGGGTATCAAACGAAAGGAGATAGCTCCAGGTTTCATTTGGACTTCGATATATTTCGATAAATTGATCGATAACTGAGTTATCGGTCAAACTGCGATTGCCCGAAAACTTCTATATTACCCTACAATATGGGTATCAAACGAATGAAGATAGCTCCAGGTTTCATTTTGACTTCGATATATTCCGATAAATTTATCGATAACTGAGTTATCGGTGATTGCCCAAAAAACTCAACATTACTCTATAATATGTGTTGAGAGCAAAATAAAGGGCAACGCTTTGTATTGTGTGACATTAATTTCATTTATTGAATACTTTCCTCGATGGTTCATTAAAGATGTACTGTAGAGTTAATTTTACATTAAATTGTTTTGCGTGTTAAAATACTTGTTGTTTCCTTGAGTCTTACAAAGTGAATAATTCGAATTTTCTCGAAGAAATTATATAAAGCAATTTTCGAACATTTTATATATATGTATATGTAAAGAGAAGATACATTTAAAGCATTATTTCATGCGTACATTGCGTGTGCACGATAAGTACATACAATCATTAGAACGCTATGAGAGAATTCGATATTAAAGTACAATATATGTTTTATGTATACTTGTTGCATATAGATACTTATTGTTACTACACATACAGGTTGAGTGATCAATACACACAAGCGATTGAGAGCGGTGAGAGGATTCGATATTACGAATAGATACATAAATTCACAGCAGAGTTGCATTTGCGATTATACATTTTTCTTTACTAAGGGAATTCATAAGCGCAGCGACATTCTACCTCCAGGTGAATCCTTACTGGGATTCACAAATCTTTAAAGCGGCTAGCTTTGTGGCCGGTCTTCGAAATTCTCCTGCGCTGGTTTGTATTAAAGCTGATCGGACTTGCCCATCCTTTGCTGCAAATACTTCTTTGACTCTACCTTTCACCCACTTGTTTCTCGGCAGATTCGGTTCGCACACTATTACCAACTGTCCTGGCCGTAACGGTTCAACTTGTTCTCTCCATTTCGGACGACATATAAGGGATGGCAAATATTCGCGGGTCCATCGTTTCCACAAACGATCTTTAAGAGATTGTGCGATTCTCCACTGCTTTCTTGTACATACGCTTTCCTCATCGGAATTTGGAGTCTGCGTTGAATTCATGCAACCCAACAAAAAATGGTTCGGTGTTAGCGGTTCTTCGTCATGAGGTGACACTGGGATATCGGTAAGCGGACGGCTGTTTATAATATTTTCGGCTTCAATTAAGGTACTTCGAAAGGTTTCTAGGCGAGGAGCCTCCTCCTTAAGCACTCTCTCTAAAAGACGTTTCACGCACTGGACTAATCTTTCCCAGCATCCACCTGCTGCTGGGTTGGCAGGACAGTTGAAGAGCCAATCTATGCCACGTTCTGCACACTCTTGGTCAATCCGGTCAAAATCGAATAATCTATCTTCCACGAGGAGAAGTTTTTGGGCCCCAACGAAATTTGTCCCATTGTCACTACGCAATCGGACGGGTGTGCCTCGGCGGTTGATAAAGTTTCTAAAACAGATTATAAACGAATCGGTCGATAAATCCTCAGCTACCTCCAGGTGTATTGCTCTGATAGTTAGACAGGTAAACAACGCTACCCAGCGTTTTTCCCGACGGCGACCAATAGTGATGAAAAACGGGCCACAGTAATCAACTCCTGTGTAGCTGAACGGACGAACGAATGGCGTGAGACGGTCGACTGGTAACTGTCCCATCAATGGCGTACTTGGCTTGGCTGAGCTGATGATACATATTGGACAACATCTTTTGACTGACGCCAGCACTGTACGGATGTGTGGCACCCAAAACTTTTGTCGTATCTCATTTATTGTTAAGGAGTCGTTCTGATGGTGAAGTTTTTTGTGCCAGTATAAAACTAAAAGACGTGTTACATGATGGTGCTGAGGCATGATGACTGGGCGGCGGGCCGATAGAGGGAGACAATATGCTGCATCGATACGACCATTTATTTTCATTATACCGTTGGTATCCAAAAACGGTGTAAGCGGGTATAACGTACTTGACTTTGACACCTTTTGATTTGTACGTAACTGCTCCAATTCGCTGGGAAATACCTCTTCTTGAACTCGACGACATATGTAGGTTTCTGACTCTTTAATCTCTGATGATGTTAGTTCTCCCGAACGACGTGTACGGTTTCTGACATTGAAGATGAATCGCGAAACCCAGCTCATCACCCTAACTAACTTCAAAAAAGACGAAAATTTGGAAAAGTTAATGATATACTTATCTGTCGTTGAAGAGAGAAGCAAACATTTCTTTTCTTCAGCTGCACATTCTTTTGATTGTAATGGGACTACTTCCTGTGGCCATTCAGATTCTGGAAGTTTCATAAAACTAGGACCTTGCAACCAGCGGCTCTGTGAATCTGGGTTTATAATATGCTGTCCTCGAGTGGCATCATCGGCAACATTTAATGACGTTGGCAACCACCTCCACTGGGATGGTTTTGTAGCAGAAATTATTTCGGCAATTCTTCCAGCCACAAACTGTTTATATTCTCTGGTTGTAGAACGAATCCAAAGCAATACTGTCTTGGAGTCGCTCCATAATACAATGCGATGTATTTTGAAATCATGGCATTCCACGACTGACTTTTGGAGGCGGCTCCCCAGGACTGCGGCTTGAAGCTCCAGGCGAGGAATTGTCATACCTTTAAGGGGAGCGCAACGCGATTTGGCGGCGACAAATGTAGTATCAACAACTTTGTTTTTGCGTACCCGTAGATAAGCGACGGCGGCATATGCACTAGAACTGGCATCTACGAACACATGTAGCTGCACTTCATCTGCTTCAGGCAGCAACGTTGAGTAACATCGTGGAATTGAAACACTTGATATGTTTTGAAAGCACTCCCACCATGACGTCCATTGCGATATGAGTTGCTCCGGAATTAACTCATCCCATTCGGTTTGGCGCTTCCACAAAGATTGAATCAGAATTTTCATACAAATGGTCATATTTGCTAGGAATCCGAGAGGGTCATATATAGCCATAACGATTCCCAATAGTTCACGCTTTGTTGGCGGACGTGCGCATTGAAGAACCTCTGCTTTAATCTTGTGGAATCTTAAGTGAAACTCGAAGCAATCGGTACTGGTATTCCAAAACATACCCAACACTTTCTCAACGGCTGACTTGGGCTCCATGTCTACAGTTTTGTCTGGGATACTGTTTTCGCCATTAAATACGGCTTGTAGGCTTTTATTATTTGACACGAAGCTACGTAGTGTGAATCCTGCAGCAGAGTTAATTATGATTGCTTCCTTGACGACTTCTTCGGCTTCGGTTATACTCTCAAAACTAATGACTAAATCATCTACATACATGTTATTAATGACAGCAGACGATCCACGTGGCATGTCGGCTTCAAACTTGATTGCATTGACATTTTTTAAGTACTCCGCGCAGCACGGGGAGCACACAGCCCCAAAAATCATTGAGCACATAGCATAAATTTGAATAGGCTTGTTAGGATCCCCATCTCGCCATAAAAACCGTTGGGAATTTTGGTCCTCTGGCTTGACAGCGACCTGAGCGACAGCTACAACTCCTTGCCGAAATTTTAAAATTATTTTCAGCAGGGGTTGCGCATGTTCCGGTCCTTTAAGTAAGGCTGTGTTTAATGACTCATTTGACGTGGCAGCGGCCGCGTCAAATACTACACGTAGCTTCGACGGTTTATGGGGGTTGATAACCCCGAAGTGGGGTAAATACCAAGTAGCAGAGTTTGTGCATGAGGCATCGTCCGTCCTTAATAACCGTGCGTACCCTTTATCTACGTGTTTTTGCATTTCACGCTTATAACTGGAGGCGTAACTAGCGTCTTTCATCATACGTGTCTCTAGCTTTCTTAATCGCTGAAGCGCCATATCATAGCTAGGGGGAAGCTCGGTATTATCTTTTCTCCATAGCAGACCAATTTCATATTTTTTACCGAGAAACTTTGTGGAATTTTCTAAAATCTCTCTTGCACGCCGGTTTTCGTCCGATTCCAAAACCACATCTGTACTACGAACGCCAAAGCTCTCTACTGAAAAATATTCTTCCACCAATTTGTGCAAAGCATTAAGCGACTGTGACTGTGATCCGCGAATGCACATAACGTGTGGCTGGATGACGGTATTTTGAGAGGTTGGGCCATAGGCTACCCAACCTAGACGTGTTTCAATGGCTATTGGCTGCTCCGGACCCGCATCCACTATCCTTTGAGCGATACCAAGATAGCTGTTGTCTATGCCTAACAAGATAACTGGCTTAGCGTTTACGTAACTCATGACTGGCAGTGACAAGAAATGAGTGAACTTATTTTTATCGAACGTTTGTTGGGGTAGATTTAACGACTTTACCGTGTATACGTTTCTAAGATTGAATTCTTCTTGTTAACATCGAACTTGCACGTGCACGCAGAAAACAAGTATTTTAAACTGTTGAGGGCAAAATAAAGGGCAACGCTTTGTATTGTGTGACATTAATTTCATTTATTGAATACTTTCCTCGATGGTTCATTAAAGATGTACTGTAGAGTTAATTTTACATTAAATTGTTTTGCGTGTTAAAATACTTGTTGTTTCCTTGCGTCTTAAAAAGTGAATAATTCGAATTTTCTCGAGGAAATTATATAAAGCAATTTTCGAACATTTTATATATATGTATATGTAAAGAGAAGATACATTTAAAGCATTATTTCATGCGTACATTGCGTGTGCACGATAAGTACATACAATCATTAGAACGCTATGAGAGAATTCGATATTAAAGTACAATATATGTTTTATGTATACTTGTTGCATATAGATACTTATTGTTACTACACATACAGGTTGAGTGATCAATACACACAAGCGATTGAGAGCGGTGAGAGGATTCGATATTACGAATAGATACATAAATTCACAGCAGAGTTGCATTTGCGATTATACATTTTTCTTTACTGAGGGAATTCATAAGCGCAGCGACAATATGGGTATAAGACGAAAGGAGAAGGCAGGAGGTTTCATTTGGACTACGATAGGTTTCGATAAATTGATCGATAACTGAGTTATCGGTGAAAATGGGATTGCCCAAAAACCTTAAACTTGACCTACAATATGGGTATCAAAAGAAAGGGGAAGGCCCAGGTTTCCTTTGTACTTGGATATATTTCGATA